>CM055909.1:11301698-12000698 GCA_029582155.1 Panopea generosa
CATACTACTTACTACTATATTTTTTTCTTTTTCTTCACCTCACGTACACTCTAAGTTTGTAACAGAATGCACATACCGAAAGTTATAATAATTTCCCCCAAATGTCGTAAAATGAATGTAAATGTTTGCACATTTAACGTAAAAAGCTTAACCATCCAAAGCGACTCATCCAAAAGACAACAATTATTTCATTGGTTGAAGCCGAACCAATACTATATATGTTTGTTACAAGAGCTACACTGTGAAGAATTGTCATATAACAAATGGAAAAAAGAGTGGGGCGATGAATTATTTTTAAGTGGAAATAGCAGGAATAGCACAGGTGTGGGCATCCTTATTAACTCTAATTTTACGTATACAATAAAAGAATATAATAATGTCATTGACGGTAGAATGCAATCGTTAAACATTAATATAAATGAAAAAGATTATGTATTTCTAAATGTTTATGCACCAAATAATGCTACAGAACATATTACATTTCTTACGAAAATAGAAGATTTTATTATTTTAAACGATAGCGATACTTTAATCGCTGGTGGCGATTTTAATACTATTATTGACATTGATAAAGATAAAAAAAAATGGAAATATTAACAGCAATAAGAGAAATAGAGAAAAAATAAATAATATTATACAAAATAACGATATAAATTATATATGGTGAATTTTAAATCCAAATACAAAACACTACACGTGGCACTCCAACCACAGACCGCCAATATTTTGTAGGCTTGACTTTTTTCTTGTTTCAAACAACATAGTAAATGCAATTACTCAATGTAAAATTACAACGGGTTTACGGTCATATCATTCAGTTGTATATTTTAATATAAATGTTGATAATCAACTTCGAGGGTCAGGATTTTTTAAACTTGATAATAGTGTTATTTTAGAAAAAGATTATCAAGATAAAATAAAATATTCAATACAAGAAATAGCAGATATTAATAAAGAAGCTAATCCTAACACGTTATGGGAAATTATTAAGGGTACAATAAGGAATGAAACTATTAAATAAACATCCGCAAAAAAAAGAAAATAGTCAAATTAGAAATAAAACTCAGAAACGATATTGATATCTTATAAAAAGAGCTATCTAACAATCATAACAATGAGACAATTTTAAATAATATAAAAGAAAAGAAATCTGAATTAGAGGAAATAATCATATTACAAACAAAGGGATTTTTACTAAGGGCAAAAGCTGAATGGATAGAAGGGGCAGAAAAAAATAAAAAACATTTTAATAATTTAGAAAAAAAAAGATCAGAACACAAAACTATCAAAAGACTAGTTAAAAATGATATAGAAATTACGAAATCAAAATATATTTTAGATGCAACTAAATCATTTTATAAAACATTGTACAGGAAAGATACCACATTAAATAATGATGACATATTTTTAACACAATTAAATAATACAATTTTGGACGAAGATGAAAAGAAATCGTGTGAAGGTCTAATTACTGAAGCAGAATGTTTAACAGCTCTCAAAGAAATGAAAAATTGTAAAAGTCCAGATTCAGATGGAATTACAGCAGAATTCTACAAAATATTTTGGAACACGGTTAAAACTTATTACATAAGCTCGATTAATTATTCATACGAAAACAATTCATTAACAACAATTCAAAAACAAGGCATAATTTCTCTTCTACCAAAAAAAGACAAAAAAACTAACAACATTAGGGAATTGGAGACCAATAAGTTTACTTAACGTTGATTATAAAATTACTACAAAAACAATAGCAAATAGAATGAAAAATGTTTTAAATAATCTTATCGATAACAGCCAAACAGGTTTTTTTAAAAGGAAGATATATAGGTGAAAACATTCGAACTATCTTTGAGGTAATAGAATATTTAAATGACGAAGACAAACCAGGACTTATATTTTTTGCAGATTTTGAAAAGGCATTCGATAGTATAGATCACGATTTTATTTTTAAAACTCTTGCATATTTTAATTTTGGTAACTCTTTAATAAACTGGATTAAATTATTTTATAACGATGCTCAAAGTTGTGTAGTTAATAACGGACACATGTCCGAGTTCTTCAACATCGAAAGAGGAGTACGACAAGGATGTCCACTTTCACCATATTTATTTATATTAATTATAGAAATTTTATACAAGTCCGTAAAAGCAGATAAAGATATAAAAGGCATCAACACACATAATAGAGAAATAAAAATACGGCATTTGCAGATGATGCAACGTTTATGATGGATGGGTCATATAAAACTTTTACATCTTTAATAAAAAGGCTAAATTATTTTAGTAAAATATCTGGTTTAAAAATTAAACGATAAAAAATATGTTATCTTAAGATCAGGATCATTAAAAACTTCTATTGAAACATTTGGTACAAATAATAGATTCATATGGACATCAGAATGCTCGTCTACGCTGGGAATTGTTTTTTTCAAATGACAGAAACAAATATCACGAATTAAATTTAATACCAAAAATACAAGAATTTACAAACTGCTTAAAACGATGGAAGAGGCATAATTTATCAATTATTAGAAAAATAACTGTTATAAAAACTTTTGCATTACCAAAACTTATATGCCCTCTTACAGTCCTAGAAAACCCAAAACCGGAATTAATTAATTTAATCAATAAGTGTATATACACTTATTTATGGGATAATAAACCTGAGCAAATTAGTCGAAAAACAATAATGCAGGATTATGAAAACGGGGGCCTAAAAATGATTGATTTAAACATGTTTATAAAAGCAATTAAAGCAGGATGGGTCAAAAGAATAATCGATAATAAAAATGAGGGTGACTGGAAACATATATACAATAACACATTAGATAAAATAGGGGGACAATTAATATTTGAATGTAATTCAAATGATAATGACTATATTAAAACACAAAACCAACAATTTCCCAAATTTTTCTTAGAAATATTACAATCATGGTCAAGCATAAACTTTGTAAATAAACCAGAAGCTGAAGGATTAAACAATCAGATATTATGGAACAACTCTTATATAAAAAAACAAAAATACGACATTATTTTATAAAGAATGGTATGCAAAAGGTATCAAGTACATCAACCAAATATTTGATAGTAGGCAAAAAACGTTTTATACATTTCAATTTGTAAAAGCTAAGTATACACTTAATAATTAAGATTAAAATATTATACTTTAATTGAAAGCATACCAAAAGTATGGAAACAAAACTTGAAAACCGACAACATAGCTGATAATAATAAACAAATTAGCTTAATGCAACAAATTCGAAACCTCAAGAGTCCAAATAAATTTTTATACAACAGACAATTTAAAAACACTAACAATATTAATATTATCAAACCCCATATTAAATGGGAATCAGAAAGTACGAACATTATCTGGAATGTTGTACACACCGTACCTTTTAAATCCTTAATTGATACAAAAATAAGAGCTTTTCAATACAAATATATTATGCGAATAGTACCAAACAACAAATTCCTGTATAAATGCAACATATGTAATACAAGTTTATGTGATTTTTGTGCCATGAATGTTGAAACAAATAGACATCTATTTTGGGAATGTCATTGTTCTAGAGCCTTTTGGACAAATCTTGAAGAATATCTTAATGAAAAGCAGTTTACAATAAAGTTAAATTATATGATAATATCTCTTGGATATGTTGAATGGAGCAGTTATTCAAACTTGTTAAATACTATATTGATTTATGCTAAATATTTTATCTATAAAAATAAGTATGCAAAAACAATTCCCATATTTATCAATTTTATAAAATATTTAAAATATATTGAAAACATAGAAAGAATAATAGCAACGACAAAATATAAACTTGAACAACATAACGGCAAATGGGGAAAATTACAACTTTATTAATGACGTCATCAAACTGATTTCAGACTTTATTTCTTATCTACTCTCCATTATCTACTGTCTACAAACTACCAACTTATTTCTCAATTAATGCATAAAGTATAATTGTGACAATGCTTCATTATAAAAACACTTACAATATTATTGTTAACATATAAAAACAGCCTGAATAGACTTGTATATCAGTTATATATCTTAACATGCTGATATAATATCCACGCTAATCCTTCTTATTGTGTTACGTACAATGCGTTGTTATTTACTTGAATGTATATGTATTATGAGAAATAAAATATTTAAAGACAAAAGTTTCCGAGTTACAAGTTATCCAACGTGCATCTAACCCTTTTATTTCAAGGCATTGTACAATAACGCAGATAATTATTTTTATTTAAGATTCAATAAAGTTGTTTGCCTGAATGTTGTTAAGTGCTTTGCAAGATTTGCGTTTGCATAAAAAGCACGCTTTAATAAAAGCATGCATTACCATCCTAGACATTTCAGTGTTTACTCGACAATCCGTTTTCTCTCTCAACACTTTATTTTCTTATACACTCGATGCTCGATTTTCTTACTTGGTACTCAACATCCTGAATCTACGTTCGATTATCTTACCCGACTTTTTTTTCTGACTTGACACTTGATTTTCTTACTAGACACTTGGTTATCTTATTAGACGCTCGACTTTCTTCACAAATTTATTTTATGTACTCCACACTCACTGAATTTTTTACTCGACCTTTAATTTCATAGCCATACTAAACATCCTTACTCGACACTTTATTTTCTAACTCGTCACTCTATTTTCTTACTCGACACTCAATATTTTTACTCTATACTCAACATCCTTACTCGACTTCGATTTCATTACTCAACACTTGATTTTCGTTCTCAACACATGATTTTGTTATTCGACATTAGATTTTCTCATTTGATACTTAATATCTTTACTCGACACATGACTTTCTTACTCGGACTCGGTTTTTTTTACTCAGTATTCAATATCCTTACTCGACCTTATATTTTCTTATTTAATATTTGATTTTCTTAGGTTACAGTTGACTTCCTTATGCACTCAATGCTCAGATGTTTTACATGGTACTCGAAATCATTACTCGATATCCTTACACGACATCCTTACAAGGTGTTTGATTTCCTTCAGCTTCATTTGATTATCTTACTAGATGCTCAAAATCCTTACTCGACTCATTTTCGATTCTTGATTTTCCTATTTTCTTATGTACTATACACTTGGTTTTCTTACTCGAAATTTAATTTTCTTACTCGATACTGAACATCCTTACACGACTTTTAATTTCTTACTCGATACTGAACATCTTTACACGACTTTTAATTTCCTTACTAGATACTGAACATCCTTACACGACTTTTGATTTTCGTACGAGATACTAAGCATCCTTACACGACTTTTTATTTTCTTACTCGATACTGAACATCTTTACACGACTTTTGATTGTCTTACTCGATACTTAACATCCTTACACGACTTTTGATTTTCTTACTCGATACTGACCTTACTTACACGACTTTTGATTTTCTTACTCGATACTGAACATCCTTACACGACTTTTGATTTTCTTACTCGATACTGAACATCCTTACACGACTTTTAATTTTCTTACTAGATACTAAACATCCTTACAAGACTTTTCATTTTCTATCTAGATACTGAACATCCTTGCACTTTTGAATTTCTTACTAGATACTGAAAATCCTATACGACTTTTTGATTTTCTAACTAGATACTGAACATCCTTACACGATTTTGATTTTATTACTAGATTCTGAACATCCTTGCACTTTTGATTTTCATACTAGATACTGAATAGCATTACACGACTAATGATTTTCTAACACTATACTGAACATCCTTACGCGACTTTTGATTTTCTTACTAGATTCTGAATATCTTTACTAGAACCTGAACATCCTTACACGACTTTTGATTTTCTTACTAGATACTGAAAATCCTACACGACTTTTGATTTTCTTACAAGATATTGAACATCCTTACACGACTTTTGATTGTCTTAATATATACTGAACATCCTTACACGATTTTTGATTTTCTAACTCGACACTAAACAAACTTATTAGATACTTAACATCCTTACACGACTTTTGATTGTCTTACAAGATACTGGACATCCTTACACAACTTTTGAATTTCTTACAAGATACTGAACATCCTTACTAGATACTGAACATCCTTACACGACTTTTGATTTTCTCACTAGATACTGAACATCCTTACTAGATACTGAACATCCTTACACGACTTTTGATTGTCTTACTAGATACTGAACATCATACACTACTTTTGATTTTTTTACTAGATGCTGAACATCCTAACACGACTTTTGATTTTCTTACTAGATACTGAACATCCTTACACGACTTTTGATTTTTTACTCGATACCGCACATCCTTGCTAGATACTGAACATCCTTACACGATTTTTGATTTTCTTACTCGATACTGAACATCCTTACTAGATACTGAACATCCTACACAACTTTTGATTTTCTTACTAGTTACTGAATATCCTTACACGACTTTTGATTTTCTCACTCGATACTGGACATCCTTACTAGATACTGAACATCATTACACGGCTTTTGATTTTCTTACTAGATACAGAACAACTTTACACGACTTTTGATTATCTTACTAGATACTGAACATCCTTACACGACTTTTAATTGTCTTAATAGATACTAAACTTCCTTACACGACTTATGATTTTCTTACTCGATACCTAATATTCTTACTCGGTACTGAACATCCTTACACGGCTTTTGATTTTCTTACTAGATACTGAACATCCTTACTAGATACTGAACATCTTTACACGACTTTGATTTTCTTACTAGATTCTTAACATACTTACACGACTTTTGATTGTTTTACTTAGATACTGGACATCCTTACACAACTTTTGATTTTCTTACTAGATACTGAACATCCTTACTAGATACTGAACATCCTTACACAATTTTTGATTTTCTTACTAGATTCTAAACATCCTGACACGACTTTTGATTGTCTTACTAGATACTGAACATTAAACACTACTTTCAATTTTTTTACTAGATACTGAACATCCTTACACGACTTGTGATATTCTTACTTGATACTGGACATCCTTACTAGATACTGAACATCCTTACACGACTTTTGATTTTCTTACTCGATACTGAACATCCTTACGAGATACTGATCATCCTTACACGACTTTTGATTTTCTTATTAGATACTAAACATACTTACACGACTTTTGATTTTCTTACTCGATACTGGACATCCTTACTAGATACTGAACATCCTTACACGACTTTTGATTTTCTTACCAGATACTGAACATCCTTCCTAGATACTGAACATCCTTACACGACTTTTGATTTTCTTACTAGATACAGAACATCCTTACACAACTTTCGATTTTTTTACTAGATATTGAACATCCTTACACGACTTTTGATTTTCTTACTGGATATTGAACATCCTACACGACATTTGATTTTCTTACTAGATACTGAACAAAACTACTAGATACTGATCACCCTAACACGACTTTTGATTTTGTTAGCAGATACTAAATATCCTTACACGACTTTTGATTTTCTTACTAGATACTAAACATCCTGACACGACTTTTGATTGTCTTACTAGATACTGTACATCCTATACGACTTTTGGTTGTCTTACTAGATACAGCACATCCTTACGCGACTTTTGATTTTTTTACTAGATACTTAACATCTTACACGACTTTTGATTTTCTTACTAGATACCGATCCTCCTACACGACTTTTGATTTTCTTACTATATATTGAACATCATTACTAGATACTGAACATCCTTACACGACTTTTGATATTTTTACTAGATACTGAACATCCTTACACGACTTTTGATTTTCTTACTGGATACTGAACATCCTACACGACCTTTGATTGTCTTATTAGATACTGAACAAAACTACTAGATACTGATCATCCTAACACGACTTTTAATTTTGTTACCAGATGCTAAATATCCTTACACGACTTTTGCTTTTCTTACTAAATATTAAACGTCCTGACACGACTTTTGATTGTCTTACTAGATACTGAACATCCTATACGACTTTTGGTTGTCTTACTAGATACAGAACATCCTTACACGACTTTTGCTTGTCTTACTAGATACTGAACATCCTTACACTACTTTCGGTTTTCTTACTAGATACTGAACATCCTTACACGACTTTTGATTTTGTTACCAGATACTAAATATCCTTAAACGCAATTTGATTTTCTTACTAGATACTAAATATCATGACACGACTTTTGATTGTCTTTCTAGATACTGAATATCCTTAAACTAATTTTGATTTTCTTACCAGATACTGAACTTCCTACACGACTTTTTATTTTCTTACTAGATACTGAACATCCTAACTAGATACTGGACATCCTTACACAACTTTTGATTTTCTTACTAAATACTGAATATCCTTACTAGATACTGAACATTCTCAAACGACTTTTGACTATTTTACTAGAAACTAAACATCCTTACATGACTTTTGATTTTCTTACTAGATACTGAACATCATACACTACTTTTGATTTTCTTACTAGATACTAAACATCCTTACACGACTTTTGGTTGTCTTACTAGATACTGAACATCATTACACTACTTTTGGATGACTTACTAGATACTGAACATCCTTACACGACTTTTGATGTTCTTACTAGATACTGAACATCCTACACTACTTTTGATTTTCTTACTAGATACTGAACATCCTTACACGACTTTTGATTTTCTTACTAGATACTGAACATCCTTACAAGAGTTTTGATTTTCTTACTAGATACTGAACATCCTTACACGACTTTTGATTTTCTTACTTGATATTGAACATCCTTACACGACTTTTGATTTTCTTACTAGATACTGAACATCCTACACGACTTTTTATTTTCTTACTAGATACTGAACATCGTAACTAGATACTGAACATCCTTACACGAGTTTTGATTTTCTTACTAGATACTAAACATCCTAACACGATTTTTGGTTGTCTTACTAGATACTGAAAATCCTTACACTACTTTTAGTTTTCTTACTAGATACTGAACATCCTTACACGACTTTTGATTTTCTTACTAGATACAGAACATCTTACACTTCTTTTGATTTTCTTACTAGATACTGAACATCTTTTCTCGACTTTTTATTTTCTTACTAGATACTAAACATCCTTAAACGACTTTTGATTTTCAAACTAAATATTGAATATCCTTACTAGATACTGAACATCCTTACAAGGCTTTTGATTTTCTAACTAGGTACTAAACATCATTACACGACTTTCGATTTTCTTACTAGATACTGAACATCCTACACTACTTTTTATTTTTCTTACTAGATACTGAACATCTTTACACTACTTTTGATTTTTTCTCACTAGAAACGGAAAATCCTTACACGACTTTTGATTTTTTTAATCGATACTGGACATCCTAACTAGATACTTAACATCCTTACACGACTTTTGATTTCCTTACTAGATACTGAAAATCCTTACTAGATACTATACATCCTTACACTACTTTTGATTTATTACTAGATACAGAACATCCTTACACGACTATTGATTTTCTTACTAGATACTGAAATTCTTACAGGAATTTTGATTGTCTTAATAGATACTAAACGTCCTTTCACGACTTTTGATTTTCTTACTCGATACTAAACATTCCTACTAGATACTGAACATCCTTACACGACTTTGAATTTCTTACTCGATACTAAACATCCTTACACTACTTTGGTTTGTCTTACTAGATACTGGACATCCTTACTCAACTTTTGAATTTCTTACTAGATATTGAACATCATTACTAGATACTGAACATCCTTACACGGATTTTGATTTTCTTACTAGATACTAAACATCCTTACACGACTTTTGATTGTCTAACTAGATACTGAACATAATACACTACTTTTGATTTTTTTACAAGATGCTGAACATCCTTACACGACTTTTGATTTTTTTACTAGATACTGAACATCCTTACACGACTTTTGATTGACTTACTAGATACTGGACATCCTTACACAACTTTTGAATTTCTTACTAGATATTTAACATTCTTTACTAGATACTTAACATCCTGACACGACTGTTGATTTTCTTACTAGATACTAAACATAATTGAACATCCTTACTAGATACTGAACATCCTTACACGGATTTTGATTTTCTTACTAGATACTAAACATCCTTACACGACTTTTGACTGTCTAACTGGATACTGAACATAATAAACTACTTTTGATTTTTTTACAAGATGCTGAACATGCATACACGACTTTTGATTTTCTTACTAGATACTGAACATCCTACACTACTTTTGATTTTCTTACTAGATACTGATCATCTTTTCTCGACTTTTTATTTTCTAACTAGATACTAAACATCCTTACACGACATTTGATTTTCTTACTAGATACTGAACATCCTTACACGACTTTTGATTTTTTAATCGATACTGGACATCCTGACTAGATACTTAACATCATTACACGACTTTTGATTTTCTTACTAGATACTGAACATCCTTACTAGATACTGAACATCCTTATACGACTTTTGATTTTCTCTGTAGATACAGAAGATCATTACACCACTTTTGAATTTCTTACTAGATACTGAACATCCTAACACAACTTTTGATTTTCTTACTAGATACTGAACATCCTACACTACTTTTGATTTTCTTACTAGATACAGAACATCCTTACACGACTTTTGATTTTCTTACTAGATACTGAACATCATTACACGACTTTTGATTGTCTTAATAGATACTAAACATCGTTTCACGACTTTTGATTTTCTTACTCGGTACTAAACATTCTTACTAGATACTGAACATCGTTACACGGCTTTGAATTTCTTACTCGATACTAAATATCCTTACACGACTTTTGATTGTCTTACTAGATACTGGACATCCTTACACAACTTTTGAATTTCTTACTAGATATTGAACATCCTTACTAGATACTGAACATCCTTACATGACTTTTGATTTTCTCACTAGATATAGAGCATCATTACACGACTTTTGAATTTCTTACTAGATATTGAACATCCTTACACGACTTTTGATTTTTTTACTAGATACTGAACATCCTACACTACTTTTAATTTTCTTACTAGTTACAGAACATCCTTACACGACTTTTGATTTTCTTACTAGATACTGAACATCATTACACTACTTATGAATGTCTTAATAGATACTAAACATCCTTTCACGACTTTTGATTTTCTTACTCGATACTAAACATTCTTACTAGATACTGAACATCCTTACACGACTTTGAATTTCTTACTCGATACTAAACATCCTTACACGACTTTTGATTGTCTTACTAGATACTGGACATCTTTACACAACTTTTGAATTTCTTACTAGATACTGAACATCCTTACTAGATACTGAACATCCTTACACGACTGTTGATTTTCTTACTAGATACTAAACATCCTTACATGACTTTTCATTGTCTAACTAGATACTGAACATCATGCACTACTTTTGATTTTTTTTACAATATGCTAAACATCCTTACACGACTTTTGATTTTTTTACTAGATACTGAACATCCTTACACGACTTCTGATTTTCTTACTAGATACTGAACATCCTTACACGACTTTTGATTTTTTTACTCGATATTGAACATCTTTACTAGATACGGAACATCCTTACACGACTTTTGATTTTCTTACTAGATACTGAACATCCTTACTAGATACTAAACATCTTTACACGACTTTTGACTTTCTCACTAGATACAGGACATCATTGCACGACTTTTGAATTTCTTAATAGATACTGAATATCCTGACTAGATACTGAACATCCTTCACAACTTTTGATTTTCTTACTAGATAATAAACATCCTTACACGACTTTGGATTTTCTCTCTAGATACTGAACAACCTACACTAATTTTTATTCACTTACTAGATACTTAACATCCTTATACTACTTTTGATTTTCTTATTAGATAATAAATATCCTTACACGACGTTTAATTTTCTTACTAGATACTGAACATCCTATATGACTTTTGTTTTACTTACTAGATACTGAACATCCGTACACGACTTTCGATTTTCTTATTTGATACTAAACATCCTTACTCGACACTGAACATCCTTACACGACTTTTGATTTTCTTACTAGATACTGAACATCCTACACGACCTTTGATTTTCTTACTAGATACTGAACATCCTTATTAAATACTGAACATCCTTTCACGACTTTTGATTTTCTGACTAGATACTAAACATCTTTACACGACTTTTGGTTTTCTTACTAGATACTGAACATCTTACACTACTTTTGATTTTCTTACTAGATACTGAATATCCTTACACACCTTTTGATTTTCTTACTAGATACTAAACATCCTTACACGACTTTTGATTGTTTTACAAGATACCGAACATCCTAACACGACTTTTGATTTACTTACCAGATACTGAACATCCTTACACGACTTTTGGTTTTCTTACTAGATACTAAATATCTTTACACGACTTTTGAATGTTTTACTAGAAACTGAACATCCTACACTACTTTTGATTTCCTTACTAGATACTGAACATCCTACTCGACTTTTGATTTTCTTACTTGATACTGAACATTCTTACACTACTTTCATTTTCTTACTAGATACTGAACATCCTTACACTACTTTTGATTTTCTAACTAGATTCTGAACTTCCTACACGACTTTTGATTTTCTTTCTAGATACTGAACATCCTAACTAGATACTGAACATCCTTACACGAGTTTTGACATTTTTACTAGATACTAAACATCCTTACACAACTTTTGGTTGTCTTACAAGATACTGAACATCCTTACATTACTTTTACTTTTCTTACTAGATACTGAACATTCTTAAACGACTTTTGATTTTCTAACTAGATACTGAACATCTTACACGACTTTTGATTTTCTTATTAGATACCGATCCTCCTACACGACTTTTGATTTTCTTACTAGATACTGAACATCATTACTAGATACTGAACATCCTTACACGACTTTTGATTTTGTTACCAAATATTAAATATCCTGACACGCCTTTTGATTTTGTTACTAGATACTAAACATCCTGACACGACTTTTGATTGTCTTTCTAGATACTGAACATCCTCACACTACTTTTGATTTTCTAACTAGATTCTGAACTTCCTACACGACTTTTGATTTTCTTTCTAGATACTGAACATCCTAACTAGATACTGAACATCCTTACACGAGTTTTGACATTTTTACTAGATACTTAACATCCTTACACAACTTTTGGTTGTCTTACAAGATACTGAACATCCTTACATTACTTTTGCTTTTCTTACTAGATACTGAACATTCTTAAACGACTTCTGATATTCTTACTTGATACTGAACATCATTATACGACTTTTGATTTTCTTACTAGATACTGAACATCCTACACGATTTTTGATTTTTTTACTAGATACTGAACATCCTTACACGACTTTTGATTTTCTAACTAGATACTGAACATCCTTACACGACTTTCGATTTTTTTAACTAGATAATGAACATCCTAACAAGATACTGAACATCCTTACACGACTTTTGATTTTCTTAATAGATACTGAACATCCTTTCACGACTTTTGATTGTCTTATTAGATACTAAACATCCTTACACGGCTTTTTATCTTCGTATTAGATACTCAACATTCTTACACGCCTTCTGATTTTCTTACACGATACTGATCATACTTACACGACTTTTTATTTTCTTACTAGATATTGAACATCCTTACACGACATTTGATTTTCTTATTAGATACTAAACATCCTTACACCACTTATGATACTTAACATACTTACTAGATACTGAACATCCTTACAGGACTTTTGATTTTCTAACAAAATACTGAACATCCTTACATGACTTTTGATTTTCTTACTAGATACTGAACATCCTTACATGACTTTTGATTTTCTTACTCGATACTAAACATTCTTACTAGATACTGAACATCCTTACACGACTTTTGATTGTCTTACTAGATACTGAACATCCTTATACCAATTTGATTTTCTTACTTGATACTGAACATCATTATACGACTTTTGATTTTCTTACTAGATACTGAACATCCTTACACGACCTTTGATTTTTTTACTTGATACTAAACATCCTTACACGACTTTTGATTTTCTTACTAAATACTGAACATCCTTACAACATTTTTGATTTTCTTGCTGGTTCCTGAACATGCTACACGACTTTTGAATTTCTTACTAGATACTGAATATCATTACTAGATACTGAACATCCTTATACGACTTTTGATTTTGTTACCAGATACTAAATATCCTTACACGTCTTTTGATTTTCTTACTAGATACTAAACATCCTTACACGAATTTTGATTGTCTTTTTAGGTACTGAACACTCTTACACTACTTTTGATTTTCTTACTAGATACTGAACATCCTACGCGACTTTTGATTTTCTTACTAGATACTCAACATCTTTACTAGATACTGAACATCCTTACACGAGTCGATTTTCTTACTAGATACTAAACATACTTACACGACTTTTGGTTGTCCTACTAGATACTAAACATCCTACACTACTTTTCATTTTCTTACTAGATACTGACCATCCTTACACGACTTTTGATTTTCTTACTAGATATTGAACATCCTTACAAGACTTTTGATTGTCTTACTAGATACTGAACATCCTTATACGACTTTTGATTTTCTTACTTGATACTGAACATCTGTATACGACATTTGATTTTCTTACTAGATACTGAACATCCTATACAACTTTTGATTTTTTACTAGATACTGAACATCCTTATTCGACTTTTGATTTTCTAACTAGATACTGAACATTCTTACACGACTTTCGATTTTTAAACTAAATACTGAACATCCTAACTAGATACTGAATATCCTTACATGACTTTTGATTTTCTTATTAGATACTAAATATCCTTACAAGGATTTTCATCTTCGTATTAGATACTCAACATCCTTACACGACTGAAGATTTTCTTACTCAATACTAAACATCCTTACACGACTTTTGATTTCCCTATTAGATACTAAACAACCTTACACGACTTTTGATTTTCTTACTAGATACTTAACATCCTTACTAGATACTGAACATCCTTACACGACTTTTGATTTTCTAACAAAATACTGAACATCCTTACATGACTTTTGATTTTCCTATTAGATACTGAACATCCTTACACGACATTTGATTTCCTGCTCGATACTCAACATTCTTACTAGATACTGAACATCCTTGCACGGCTTTTGATATTCGTATTAGATACTCAACATCCTTACACGACTTCAGATTTTCTTACTCGATACTGAACATCCTTACACGACTTTTGATTTTTTTACTAGATATTGAACATCCTAACACGACTTTTGATTTTCTTATTAGATATTAAACATCCTTACACGATTTTTGATTTTCTTACTAGATACTGAACATCCTTCCTTATACGACTTTTGATTTTCTTACTTAATACTGAACATCCTAACTAGATACTGAACATCCTTACGCGACTTTTGATTTTTTTAACTAGATACTGAACATCCTAACTAGATACTGAACATCTTACGCTACTTTTGATTTTCTTACTAGATACTGAACATCCTAAAACAACTTTTAATTGTCTTATTAGATACTAAACATCCTTACACGGCTTTTGATTTTCGAATTAGATACTGAACATCCTTACATGATTTAAGATTTTCTTACTCAATACTTGACATCCTTACACGACTTTTGATTTTCTGATTAGATACTGACATCCTGACTAGATACTGAACTTCCTTACACGACTTTAGATTTTCTAACAAAAAACTGAACATCCTTACACGACTATTGATTTTCTTACTAGCTACTGAACATCCTTACACGACTTTTGATTGTCTTACTAGATACTGAACGTCCTTCCTTATACGACTTATACTGAACATCCTTACACTACTTTCTTTTTTTTACTAGATACTGAACATCCTAACTAGATACTGAACATCCTTAAGCGACTTTTGACTTTTTTAACTTTGGATTTTCTTACTAGATACTGAACATCCTAAAACAACTTTTGATTGTCTTATTAGATACTAAACATCATTAAACGACTTAAGATTTTCTTACTCGATACTGAACATCCTTACACGACTTTTGATTTTCTTATTAGATACTAATCATCCTTATATTACTTTTGATTTTCTTACTAGATACTTAACATCCTTACTAGAAACTGAAAATCCTTACACAACTTTTGATTTTCTTACTAGATACTGAACATCCTTACACTACTTTTAATTGTCTTACTAGATACTGAACATCTTTATACGACTTTTGATTTTCTTACTTGATACTGAACATCCTTATACGACTATTGATTTTCTTACTAGATACTGAACGTCCTACTCGACTTTTGATTTTTTTACTAGATACTGAAAATCCTTACACGACATTTGATTTTCTAACTAGAAACTGAACATCCTTACATGACTTTTGATTTTCTTACTAGATACTGAACGTCCTACTCGACTTTTGATTTTTTTACTAGATACTGAAAATCCTTACACGACTTTTGATTTTCTAACTAGAAACTGAACATCCTTACACGACTTCTGATTTTCTTACTAGATACTGAACATCTTTACATGGCTTTTGATTTTCTTACTAGATATTGAACATCCTACACTACTTTTGATTTTCTTTCTAGATACTGGTCATCCTTACACGACTCTTGATTTTTTTTCTACACACTTATCACCCTTACTAGATACTGAACATCCTTACACCACTTTTGATTTTCTTACTAGATACTAAACATCCTAACACGATTTTTGATTTTTTTAATAGATATTGAACATCCTAAAACGACTTTTGATTTTCTTGCTAGATACTGAACATCATTACACGACTTTTGATTTTCTTACTAGATACTGAACATCCTTACACGACTTTTGATTAACTAACTAGATACTGAACACCCTATACGACTTTTGATTTTCTTTTTAGATACTGAATATCCTTACACGACTTCTAATTTTTCATACAAATTTACAGGCATCCCGTTTTTGACCTGTAATATCTGTCTCTATGTCATCTACATGTATATCTCATACACATTTACCTGTATCTTGTTGTTGATCTTTAATGTCTGTCTCTATGTCATCTACATGTATATCTCATACACATTTACATGCATCTCGTTGTTGACCTGTAATGTCTGTCTCTATATCAACTTCATGTATATATCATACACATTTACGTATTTACATGCATCTCGGTGTTGTCCTGTAATGTATGTCTCTATATCATCTACATGTATATCTCATACACATTTACATACTAACATGCATTGCGTTGTTGACCTGTCATGTATGCCTCTGTAACATCTACATGTATATCTCATATACATGCATCTCGTTGTTGACCTGTAATGTCTGTCTCTATGTCATCTACATGTATATCTCATACACAGTTACATGCATCTCGTTGTTGACCTGTAATGTCTTTCTCTATGTCATCTACAAGTATATCTCATACGCATTTACAGGCATCTCGTTGTTGACCTGTAATGTCTGTCTCTATGTCATCTACATGTTTATCTCATACACATTTACATGCATCTCGTTAATGACCTGTAATGTCTGTCTCTATGTCATCTACATGTATATATCGTACATATTTACATGCATCTCATTGTTGTCCTGTGATGTCTGTCTCTATATCATCTACATGTATATCTCATATGCATTTACATGCATCTCGTTGTTGACCTGTAATGTCTGTCTCTATGTCATCTACATGTATATCTCATACACATTTACATGCATCTCGTTGTTGACCTGTTATGTCTGTCTCTATGTCATCTACATGTATATCTCATATACATTTACATGCATCTCGTTGTTGTCCTGTAATGTCTGTCTCTATGTCATCTACATGTATATCTCATACACATTGACGGGCATCTCGTTAATGACCTGTAATGTCTGTCTCTATGTCATCTGCATGTTTATCTCATACAAATTTACATGCATCTCGTTAATGACCTGTAATGTCTGTCTCTATGTCATCTACATGTATATCTCATACACATTTACATGCATCTCGTTGTTGACCTGTAATGTCTGTCTCTATGTCATCTACATGTATATTTCATACGCATTTACAGTCATCTCGTTGTTGACCTGTAATGTCTGTCTCTATGTCATCTACATGTATATCTCATACACATTTACAGGCATCTCGTTGTTGACCTGTAATGTCTGTCTCTATGTCATCTACATGTATATCTCATAGACATTTACATGCATCTCGTTGTTGACGGGTAATGTCTGTCTCTATGTCATCTACATGTATATCTCATACGCATTTACAGGCATCTCGTTGTTGACCTGTAATGTCTGTCTCTATATCTTCTAAATGTATATCTCATACACATTTACAGGCATCTCGTTAATGACCTGTAATGTCTGTCTCTATGTCATCTACATGTATATCTCATATACATTTACAGGCATCTTGTTGTTGACCTGTAATGTCTGTCTCTATGTCATCTACATGTATATCTCATACGCATATACAGGCATCTCGTTGTTGACCTGTAATGTCTGTCTCTATATCTTCTAAATGTATATCTCATACACATTTACAGGCATCTTGTTAATGACCTGTAATGCCTGTTTCTATGTCATCTACATGTATATCTCATACGCATTTACGTGCATCTCGTTGTTGACCTGTAATGTATGTCTCTATGTCATCTACATGTATATCTCATACACATTTACATGCATCTCGTTCATGACCTGTAATGTCTGTATCTATGTCATCTACATGTATATCTCATACACATTTACATGCATCTCGTTGTTGACCTGTAATGTCTGTCTCTATGTCATCTACATGTTTGTCTCATACACATTTACATGCATCTCGTTGTTGACCTGTAATGTCTGTCTCTATGTCATCTACATGTATATCTCATACACATTTACATGCATCTCATTGTTGACCTGTAATATCTGTCTCTATGTAATCTACGTGTATATCTCATACACATTGACAGGCATCTCGTTGTTGACCTGTAATGTCTGTCTCTATGTCATCAACATGTATATCTCATACACATTTACAAGCATCTCGTTAATGACCTGTAATGTCTGTCTCTATGTCATCTTCATGTTTATCTCATACAAATTTACATGCATCTCGTTAATGACCTGTAATGTCTGTCTCTATGTCATCTACATGTATATATCGTATACATTTACATGCATCTCGTTAATGACCTGTAATGTCTGTCTCTATGTCATCTACATGTATATCTCATACACATTTACATGCATCTCGTTGTTGACCTGTAATGTCTTTCTCTATGTCATCTACATGTATATCTCATACACATTGACAGGCATCTCGTTAATGACCTGTAATGTCTGTCTCTATGTCATCTACATGTATATCTCATATACATTTACAGGCATCTCGTTGTTGACCTGTTTTGTTTGTCTCTATGTCATCTACATGTATATCTCATTCACATTTACAGGCATCTCGTTAATGACCTGTAATGTCTGTCTCTATGTCATCTACATGTATATCTCATGCACATTTACATGCATCTCGTTGTTGACCTGTAATGTCTGTCTCTATGTCATCTACATGTATATCTCATACACATTTACAGGCATCTCGTTGTTGACCTGTAATGTCTGTCTCTATGTCATCTACAGGTTTATCTCATACACATTTACATGCATATCCTTAATGACCTGTAATGTCTGTCTCTATGTCATCTACATGTATATATCGTACACATTTACAAGCATCTCGTTAATGACCTGTAATGTCTGTTTCTTTGTCATCTACATGTCTATCTCTTACGGATTTACAGGTATCTCGTTGTTGACCTGTAATGTCTGTCTCTATATCTTATAAATGTATATCTCATACACATTTACAGGCATCTCGTTAATGACCTGTAATATCTGTCTCTATGTCATCTACATGTATATCTCATACACATTTACATGCATCTCGTTAATGACCTGTAATGTCTGTCTCTATGTCATCTACATGTATATCTCATATACATTTACAGGAATCTTGTTGTTAACCTGTAATGTCTGTCTCTATGTCATCTACATGTATATCTCATACACATTGACATGCATCTCGTTGTTGACCTGTAACGTCTGTCTCTATGTCATCTACATGTATATCTCATACGCATTTACAGGCATCTCGTTAATGACCTGTAATGTCTGTCTCTATGTCATCTACATGTATATCTCATATACATTTACAGGCATCTTGCTGTTAACCTGTAATGTCTGTCTCTATGTCATCTACATGTATATCTCATACACATTGACATGCATCTCGTTGTTGACCTGTAACGTCTGTCTCTATGTCATATACATGTATATCTCATACGCATTTACAGGCATCTCGTTGTTGACCTGTAATGTCTGTCTCTATATCTTCTAAATGTATATCTCATACACATTTACAGGCATCTCGTTAATGACCTGTAATGTCTGTTTCTATGTCATCTACATGTATATCTCATACACATTTACATGCATCTCGTTGTTGACCTGAAATGTCTGTCTCAATGTCATCTACATGTATATCTCATACACATTTACATGCATCTCGTTCATGACCTGTAATGTATGTCTCTATGTCATCTACATGTATATCTCATACACATTTACATGCATCTCATTGTTGACCTGTAATGTCTGTCTCTATGTCATCTACATGTTTATCTCATACACATTTACATGCATCTCGTTGTTGACCTGTAATGTCTGTCTCTATGTCATCTACATGTATATCTCATACACATTTACATGCATCTCATTGTTGACCTATAATATCTGTCTCTATGTAATCTACATGTCTATCTTTTAAGGATTTACAGGCATCTCGTTGTTGACCTGTAATGTCTGTCTCTATGTCATCTACATGTATATCTAATACACATTTACAAGCATCTCGTTAATGACCTGTAATGTCTGTCTCTATGTCATCTACATGTTTATCTCATTCAAATTTACATGCATCTCGTTAATGACCTTGTAATGTCTGTCTCTATGTCATCTACATGTATATATTGTATACATTTACATGCATCTCGTTAATGACCTGTAATGTTTGTCTCTATGTCATCTACATGTATATCTCATACACATTTACACGCATCTCGTTGTTGACCTGTAATGTCTGTCTCTATGTCATCTACATGTACATCTCATACACATTGACAGGCATCTCGTTAATGACCTGTAATGTCTGTCTCTATGCCATCTACATGTATATATCGTACACATTGACATGCATCTCGTTGTTGTCCTGTAATGTCTGTTTCTATGTCATCTACATATATATATCGTATACATTTACATGCAACTCGTTGTTCACCTGTAATGTCTGTCTCTATGTCATCTACATGTATATCTCATATACATTTACAGGCATCTCGTTGACCTGTAATGTTTGTCTCTATGTCATCTACATGTATATCTCATACACATTTACAGGCATCTCATTAATGACCTGTAATGTCTGTCTCTATGTCATCTACATGTATATCTCATGCACATTTATATGCATCTCGTTGTTGACCTGTAATGTCTGTCTCTATGTCATCTACATGTATATCTCATACGCATTTACAGGCATCTCGTGGTTGACCTGTAATGTCTGTCTCTATATCATCTACATGTATATCTCATACACATTTACAGGCATCTCGTTGTTGACCTGAAATGTCTGTCTCTATAACATCTACATGTATATCTCATATACATTTACAGGCATCTCGTTGACCTGTAATGTTTGTCTCTATGTCATCTACATGTATATCTCATACACATTTACAGGCATCTCGTTAATGACCTGTAATGTCTGTCTCTATGTCATCTACATGTATATATCGTACACATTTACATGTATCTCGTTGTTGTCCTGTGATGTCTGTCTCTATGTCATCTACATGTATATCTCATACGCATTTACAGGCATCTCGTTGTTGACCTGTAATGTCTGTCTCTATGTCATCTACATGTATATATCGTATACATTTACAGGCATCTCTTTGTTGACCTGTAATGTCTGTCTCTATGTCATCTACATGTATATCTCATACACATTTACATGCATCTCGTTCATGACCTGTAATGTATGTCTCTATGTCATCTACATGTATATCTCATACACATTTACATGCATCTCGTTGTTGACCTGTAATGTCTGTCTCTATGTCATCTACATGTATATCTCATACACATTTACATGCATCTCGTTGTTGACCTGTAATGTCTGTCTCTATGTCATCTACATGTATATATCGTACACATTTACATGCATCTTGTTGTTGACCAGTGATGTCTTTCTCTATATCTTCTACATGTATATCTCATACACATTTACATGCATCTCGTTGTTGACCTGTAATGTCTGTTTCTATTTTATCTACATGTATATCTTATACGCATTTACATGCATCTCGTTGTTGACCTGTAATATCTATCTCTATGTCATCTACATGTATATCTCATACACATTTACATGCATCTCGTTAATGACCTGTAATGTCTGTCTCTATGTCATCTACATGTATATCTCATACACATTTACATGCATCTCGTTGTTGACCTGTAATGTCTGTATCTATGTCATCTACATATTTATCTCATACACATTTACATGCATCTCGTTGTTGACCTGTAATGTCTGTCTCTATGTCATCTACATGTATATCTCATACGCATTTACAGGCATCTCGTTGTTGACCTGTAATGTCTGTCTCTATGTCATCTACATGTATATCTCATACACATTGACAGGCATTTCGTTGTTGACCTGTAATGTCTGTCTCTATGTCATCTACATGTATATCTCATATGCATTTACAGGCATCTCGTTGTTGACCTGTAATGTCTGTCTCTATGTCATCTGCATGTATATATCGTATACATTTACAGGCATCTCGTTGTTGACCTGTAATGTCTGTCTCTATGTCATCTACATGTATATCTCATATGCATTTACATGCATCTTGTTGTTGACCTGTAATGTCTGTCTCTATGTCATCTACATGTATATCTCATACACATTACATGCATCTCGTTTTTGACCTGTAATGTCTATCTCTATGTCATCTACATGTATATCTCATACACATTTACAGGCATCTCATTGTTGACCTGTAATATCTGTCTCTATGTCATCTGCATGTATACCTCATACACATTTACATGCATCTCGTTGTTGACCTGTAATGTCTGTCTCTATAACATCTACATGTATATCTCATACACATTTACATGCATCTCATTGTTGACCTGTAATGTCTGTCTCTATGTCATCTACATGTATATCTCATACGCATTTACAGGCATCTCGTGGTTGACCTGTAATGTCTGTCTCTATATCATCTACATGTATATCTCATACACATTTACAGGCATCTCGTTGTTGACCTGTAATGTCTGTCTCTATAACATCTACATGTATATCTCATACACATTTACAGGCATCTCGTTGTTGACCTGTAATGTCTGTCTCTATGTCATCTGATGTATATCTCATACACATTTACATGCATCTCGTTGTTGACCTGTAATGTCTGTCTCTATAACATCTACATGTATATCTCATACACATGTAATTGCAGATAAAAAGCATCAATTTGCATGTTATACTTGATGCTTACCTTCACGCGATCCTTTTACAAAGTGAAAATTTGTGATTGCCTAATGAACTTTGCAGCAAGTTGGATAAGATGTTGTTCTATGTGTGAACTGGAATGAATGGAATAATTTTCAAATGCCAAGAAAGAAATGTACATTACAATATTGTTATCCCCAACAAGAGTTCCCTTGATAAGTCATAGTTGAATTACATCACCTGTGTAAAACATGCCTATATATATTACACTTGCATTCATTTTACAGTTTGGGCTGTTTCTTTATTTATTTAGGTAAAATAGTAACATACATATACATATGGTTCCTGGTGTTGAGTACATCTTTATAGTGTAATGTAGCACATTTTTCTACATGAAAAGAGATTCAGGTTCAAGTCCTGGTGAAGACCTCAACACTAACAACCATTGTACAAAACAAACACTTAATTCTCTCAGCCAGAACTGTAACATGAATGATATTTATATTGTATAATACATACTTCACAGACATTGAACTCATTCCTAAAAATCACACACCCCAACTTACTGATCAAAACATTTATTAAAACATATTTGCATTGCTTGGTAAGAAGCCTCCAACAGATATCCTTAGTTGGGATTGAACCAACATCTTCCATCTTAAAGATGGATGTACTTCATTGTACTATAAGGATGCATCTTGAAGCTATATTACAGCACCGCACACAGAGTATAAATATAATCCTGTTTTCATTGACTGCTATAATAGCATCATTTTTTGAGACCACTTGTTTGAAAATATTTAAAGAGCAATAACACTGCCAAAAGTCAATGGAACTAAACGCAACCCAAAGTTGTTGCAAAACCAATACCATCAAACCTGTCTTAAGCAGCCAGTCAAGGGAAGGAGCAAAAGTGGCCTTTTAAGAAAATTTTTTTTTAATTTAAAACAGGTTAATTTACTCTAAAAACAGAAATGAGAAATAGAAAGTATGATTGCTTAAGACAGGTGGTTGCTTAATAAAGGGGACCACTTACATAGGTTTGACTGTACATAAAAAAGCCAGTTTCCACTCAAAATTGATTTGGGTATAAATTTCCCATAGGGCTCCATTGTAACATTATTGTCAACAACACTGTGAAAAATCAAAATCTGCAGCATGTGTCTGGGCTCAAACTCTTGACTGGTTCAAGATCTGCAATTATAAACAAGGTTGACAAGGTTAGACTTTTTAAATTCAAATGTTTTGCAGGACCCGTCCATTTCCAAAGAAATATTATGCCAATTCATCACCAATACCATTCGACCTATCAAATCTAAAATGACACAGAATTGTCTAGAAATCTGGTATCAGCATCAAATTTTCAGGGGCGATTTCTAAAATATTGACCATTTAACACATATTTCAATGCAATGTTGAGTCCTGAAACTAGAAGAAAAAGGGAACTATATTTTTAATACTACCTCCTTCATTCTGAAGGTCTGGAGTATTCAAGGGAGATAATAGTGGCATGAGTTTTTTTGTCTACAAATACACTAGAAGTACCAGAATATGTAATACAATTTAATCCTGACTTAGTAAAACTATTCATGTGTATATCTGCACCGGTTCTGAAATATTCTGGTATTGGTCAATATTCATGCTGTTTCCTGCAAAATAAAGCCATATCAAAATTGCTATACCTGTCACATGGAGATTGTAATAACTTTGTCATTTGTGGCCCTACAGGTCTGATACTTGCACAAATACATGTTCAAGTGTTGTCTTATCTGGAGGTACAATAATAACCTTATAAATAAATAACAAAAAAAAAATATTAAGTAAAAATCTATGACATTACCACTCCACTATGGATTTTTGGTTAAAAGTTAAATTTTAAGATACAGGTAATAAGGCAACATGAATAATAGCCAACTCGCATTGTTTGATGTCAAAATCAACTGCAACACTTGTTATATGATGTCATCACATCATTTTCTAGAGAGAAATGGCAAAATTAAGCCTAAATATTATTATACATGCATGCATAATGTCAAACTTCTGTGCATATCTCTTCTCTGAAAAAAAGTACACTAAACTCTGTCATGTACAATTGGTTACCAGTTCTTGGAGTTTACTGACATCAATATTACTATAGAAACAAACATTGTGAAATAAGATATGTGAGTGAAACCACAGACAATTCACATGCTCTGTTATTATTATCATTATATAATAACAAGAAACTGGAGAAATATTTATCTACGGAAGAAAATCAACATAAATCAACAATGAAACAGTAAACCCAATCTGAGAAGGAAAGAAACTACTTTAAACGTGTTTTTTGTGAAAAGTGAGGTAAAAGACAAAGCGATAAATGGTCTAATAATAACATCAAACAAAGTATCATTAGACTAAACAAGGAGACATTTGACAAGGTAATTACTTTAGATGATAGTGACATGCAGAAGTTTGGGACTATTTAAAGTCAGGTACCAGCTTCTACTATACTGCTACCATGACAGTCTGATAGGAAAAGCGGCAAGAAATGCGACTCTAACAAGTAATGACAGTCAAGCAGAGTTGAACACTTACCGGCTTGTACACCTTGGTAAAACTGAGGACATATTCTTTGACGCATACACCAGCCACCGCGCATATAAGGATCGTTTTAAAAAATTGTCGAAATTCCTGTCCAGAAGGAAAAAACTTAATAATTATGTTTACTGATATAAATTTTCTCTCCAGATGTATTGCTGTTGCTTGGAATTAACTATTACAATAGAAATTTAGAAAAATACATTTCTTATAAAAAATATTGAATGTCAAATAGGCGCTATCCACAGGTAGAGACATGTGCGAACGCTACGGTATGATATATCACATGGAAATTTATCTATAATTCCATATTTTCTTCTTCTAATTTGGTGTTTAATACAGTAATAATTATGGAAAATAAATAAGGTAACACTAGAGCTCCTCTAATGTTGCAAAAAATATTTATCTGAATAAATACACCTGTCCATAACTTAGTGTCTCTCCTGTTACCATTATGTAAAAAGAAGGATAACTCCTGATGGCCAAATTGAAGATCTTCCAAAAATGTGAAGTTTTGATGTCAGAGAGGAATTGATGGGAAAAAAAGTGGAAACACAAGTTTTGTATTATTTCCAAGTTGGTCTGCTGGGTTACCTTTGGTAAATGTCTATTTTATTACCATGTTATTTCTATTATCACATTTATTTATGTTAATGTCCATGAATCAATACTGTTGCAAAAATTAACAGAAATGATCAACATAATCTCCATATCATTCCTTGATACCAAAATACAATATCATGTGCACATGTGTGATTGTTACCATACTGTTATTGTCTCTTCCGTTACCCCTCAAAAAGTAACAGCACTGATGCATTTAGTAACAGCAGAGATTTTGGGAAATGTTTAATGTAACCATGAATGAAGCGATAAATAATACAGAAAGAAATGTACAGTTTAAGACTGATAACTGATTGTGCTAACTAAAATAACCATAAAATGGATCATGTTACAGTTATTATTAAATGTTTTCGAATGTATATTCTTGAAAGTAACAGCAGGTAAATAAAAAGTAACAGCAGGTAAATATTTGGTATATTTTGATAATATGTTAGAAAAATATAAATGCGACACAAAGAGAAAACTCAATACATGTACAAGAACATGTTTAAAAGTATATTTTTTAAATTTATTTATAGCAAAATTCATCCTGTGTCCGAGGAATACTGTTTGATTTCCAGAACAGTAACAGCACTGAAAGATTGTATAACAGCAAGTACATTTGATTGTTTTGGTTTGATTGAGAAATATTCCAAGAAAACTGAAATCAGTATACTGAAATCAGTATAACATGTCCATGAGTCATATATTGGAGCCAAGTAATTTGTGCAATGTGTAAAATTACCGGTAATCAAAATATATTATCATCTTCAAATTGTCTTATTTATGACAGCAACAGTACGGAATTCTCAGGTAACAACATGGAAATAGTTTAATTAATGTTGAACACTTTACTCTGCTGATATGTCGTTTTACACTTCTAACTTGAGAGGTATATTAATACAAAATGGGTCCGGTGAGGATGTGTATGGTCGCTTATCTAGTTTACAGAAATAATGTAGTAACATTAACTATGCTGACTTCAAGTTAGGAAGAGTTAATCAGTTTATGGAATAAAAGTACAACGATTTCATTATAATCCAACCTCTTCATGTCTTTAATATAGAAAAGTTTTGAAAACAGTGTAGGACAAGTTCCATTTGCACAGAACATGATATTGGAACTTTGTCCGTCAAAAAGAGGAAAATATAAAAAAAACAAAACATAAGGAGGTGATTGCAATGAATGTTGGAAGCAAACTTTGTTCTCATAGAGATGCTGCAACTTGTAACAAGGTGGGAGGGTGCAGTAAAAATCTGAAGGATAACCAGTCAATAGGTAGAGTGCATTACTTATATTTCTTTTCAATTACTATTTCTATGTTGTAACTTATAATATTCTTCTTTAAAAGAGAAAAATAATAAATGAAAATGAATATATATATTTCAAACTGTATAACAACATAAATGTATGTAATCACGAAATATCTATACTTCACTAAATGCTTGTCTCTGACCAACACAACGACTTAATTTGAAATGCACGTTAACACTGTAAGCCAAAGAAATTTCATTTTACAAGATTAAATGCAACACTCGCATTATATCTTTTTCTGTTGAGGAATGCAGAGACGAAACTAGCTATGGAGGCAATTTTAAACAGTGATTCACCAGCAACAATAAACAATATGGTTACTGATGGGGACAGCAACACATCCAAGGGAGCAAATGAAACACAAATGGCCATGTGTAGGAAGCCGATGCAAAGAATGGCAGACGTTGTTCACCTAATAAAAACAATGAAAAACAATATAACTCAAACAGTATTTTCTCCCGAAATGTTTCCCGCTCGCACAAAATGAGATTGCACCTATATATAAAGAAAGTTTGCGAAAGATGTCTGTCACAGAGTTCAATGTGAAATCAAGAATTTGCAAAAGAAATTTGGTAACACTAATTTGTCTCTACTGCAGGAAAAGTGTGAGAATGTGAAAACAGCCTCTGTTATTCTGGTAAACGTAAGGAAACATGTCCCAAATTTTCAACGTGTTGTCGTGGCAAGCCACCAGTCTACATGTGGAAAAAACAGTTTATGCCAAAATGCAAGCCTTTCATAATTCAGGGTGAGAATAGAATAAAATTTCTTCAATAATTGGACGGGGCCTGGGAAAACACATGAAAAGCTGCAGGCACCAATTAGCTTGAGGCATTACACCGTGGAATCAATGCATCAAATCCAAAAGATGTAACACACCGCCGTAATGCCAAATCCAGAAAATTAAGTGCTGCAGCTCGTTTAGACGACCGGGCAAATTCATCGATAGAAAAAATTAAGGCAGTAGCAGCACAGTTCCCATCAAATAACAAAGTTTTGCGCTCACTAAAAAAAATTCAGGACAAGAATATTTACGACAAAATGCACCAGAGCTCGCTGGCTTACAAAAAAGCATGTTTCATACAAAAAGTAGTCAAATTTCAACAATATGATGCTGACCAACAGCACAAAACATATTCACCTGAACTTCTTGACATGTAATTGAGGCTAAAACTTGTAGTTTGGCATAACCTGTTTTTAGGGAGGGGGTGGGGTATGAAATAAGCATAAAACATCATAGAAGTAGAACAAATACACATATTTGTGGTTTAACTCACATGAAGCATGCAGTCTGGATACTGTTTATGTCCTAGACAATGCTTTGGTATGGTGTGAAGGCATTTCTATCTCTCCATGTTTACAAAATGTGGTTCCAGGCTCAGATGGTCAAACCGCAAACAGAGGCTGTTGTGACATCTTGGCTCTGTGGCAACTCAGAAACACATTTTACACACATATAGAGTGCTCTGTGAGCCAATATGTTCTTTTGTCTGGTAGATCCTGCCAACAAAACTGACTGTCGCCCATACTCGATGACTTTATCAGCACACACATGTCTGTTCAGTCCCAAATCTCTATAATTATAAAGCATTTTGACAATTCTGTTCAATTTTTGCAGTGTATCACTATGCATCTTCAAACTGTTACATCTTCATCAAACAGCAACCAGTGTCAGCCAAACTTGGTACAACTCATGACAATGTTCCAGTCTCCTCATCTGTAGAAAAAAACATGAGCAATTAAAGCATTTCAAAAATACTATGCCAAACCAAATTACACAGCTCTAATAATCTTGCTACCGTCATGTAGGGGAGGTAATTCTTCAGTCAGACCTTAAGTATCTTCGGTACATTAAACGTACCTTTAAGCTAAAAAGCATTGGCAGGTATTGAAAATACTTCCAAAACAATGAAGGTTTTAAATATGGTCAATCATTCACACTTGCTCGATTTATTTCAACAATGAATATAATCTTAAAAATGGTAATAGAGATGCATTCAAAAGTTCAGATTTTAGTTCTTGAAATGTTACAGAGGAGATACAGAAACTTTTATGATTATAATATTTTTTTTACATGACATTAGAATGATGAAAAACAAGGCATTTCATACTTGAGAATCTTCTATTAGTTTGGTAGTAGAACGAAAATATGCCACTTGTCTTAAGCAGCCACTTATTATTGCCATGTATATGATTTCATAGCAAAGCAATCTGTGTTAAGCAGCAACCTTTCTTAAAAGGCCACTTGTGCTCCATCCCTTGACTGGGCTGCTTAAGATAGGTTTGTATTTATTAATACTACAGTAACTGCATCAAAAAGATGTTATGCAGTATACAAGTTACAAGCATTCTCATGAATTGAAAATTACGCGACACAGTTTAAGAAATGACGTGAAGAAAACTGATGAAACACTTACAATTGATATGTACATGAATACACACTGTTGCGGTCTCAGGGAACGAAGAAGAACTACATGGGCTGTCATAGGTTGGCAACAGTTTTCTTCTAACATCAACTCAACTATTACACTGCCATTCACATTTAGAAAATAACTATAAATATATAAAAATATAATTGTATGCATTAGAAAATTAGGTTCTATTACAGTAATACATCCATAATATATTCAAGTATCATGGGACCTGGTGTTCCAAAAACTGCAGGCATAACAGCTGAACATAGCTAGGGACTTAAATCCTGAAAACAAAAACACACAAAATAATTTACAACTACCAATTTAAGCCAGTGGGTGTCATTTGTAAATCTGAAACTGTAAAAGCAATCATCAGAAAATTTTTAAAGATGTTCCTGGCTGGTTTTATTCACTAACTGTGGTTTGCAAGAATGCACATTAACTCTGACAATAATAATCTAGTTTGTCCGAGATATTATGGTTGTTCAACTAATAAATATGCAGGTTTGTTGAAGAACCAATGAAAAATGCATGTGCCAGAATGCAGACAAGCAAAAGCTTACAAATGGACAATGGACACAGGGTTATCGGAATAGCTCACCTTGTGTTTTGCTCAGGTGACGTACGCACACGAGTCATGTGTAAATCCATGTGCATTTTTTTTTACCAATTTTTTTATCCCATCTTACAGTCATTCTTGTCAATGTGAAGGAAACAATTACACTACAGAGAATTCTGAGTCAACCTTGCTATTATCTTTAAACAAGACAATAGATAAAATAAATAATAAACATAATGAACATGCAGAATGTCATCCAAAAGATAAAAATGTTATCATACCTGTTCTCAGGTCTCAACATAGAATCCAGCGAGATCTCAAGAGTTGAAAAGGCTGTCACCCAATCCTGGCTACACATTTCATGCAGAAAGTACCTTTCTTTCAATACAACTCACTTGGCATATATATATACACATGTATATGTATTATCAAACCTATCTAAGTGATCACCTTTGGGACTCAATTGTAGCTGCATTATGCCAATAATTAGAATGTAGGAGCCTAGTCTGGTTAGCTCAGTCGGTAGCACATCTGACTAACTATCTGGGGTTATGTGTTTGAATCCCTGTCCTGCCAGTCCCCATGACTATCGATAGATGACATTTGTCTCATTGTCGTTTGTCCATTATATCACTATGCACCCTGGAACTTTTTCACATTTCTAGAATTACTAGATTGAAAAAAAGAAAGAAAAATGAATGACATGAATTGGAATCCAGACCTCCAGTATTAAAAACTAACTCCACAGATGTCCCCTCCAAAAACAAGCTCTTAAGGTACTTTACAGCGATCCCATCTGATTTTTTGACATCTGGCATTATTTATCAAAAATCTGTACAATTGATCTCTGAAGTCTCAACTTTCATTTAAGCTTTGTTTTATTTAATACAGTACTGCATTTTCCCGTAAACAGCGCCTCCTGATGGTACTTATTTTTCAGGCGATTTTCGCAAATTTTCCTTTTTAAAATAATCAATATTAAATTTTATTCAATTTTTTTTTAATAACATTATTAAATTATTAATTTTATTTCCTGTAATATGATTATAACTTTCATGCAGATAAAATATAATTTGTGTTAACTTTAAAGCAACATATCCACGTTTAAACTTTTTTAAAAAGTTTTTCAATTGAGTTGTGAGCACATTTCCCATACATAAATATATGGTCAGTGAGTTGTATATGTGCTAACAAACACTATCCAGAACGCTTTAGAATTATAAAAAAAGATGTCCAAATTATAAAGCATGACAAACGCTTTATAAATTATTTTTAAATTGCCTAGGATTCCAACTTGGCTTCAAATTCAATTATGCGAGTCGTATTAAAAAACTTCACGTTTTTGTGCGTAGTGTACTTTACCTGCCTTGAAAGTCATTTTGACAATTTTTTTTGACTCGGGTGAGTTACATGCTTGTTTTATAAAGTGTTAGCCACGCATTATAATTTGGGTGTCACTTTGTTCAGGATTGTGTTTATATGCTCATATACAGCTAATTGATCATATGGTTGTATGAGAAATGTGCTCATAACTCAATTAAATTTTTTTTTTTAAAAGTTCAAACATGGATGTGTTGCTTTAAGTCTAATAATTTCACTGGGGTTAATATAAACATGGGTTTAAAAAAAAAATATTAGAACATTCACGTCTGAATGCGCATAAAAGCTCCCAGGTACAAGATCATGAATTTCACATATGTTAAAATTATTAACATCACTAAAATATGAACAAATAAAAAGAGGGGGTGTTCACGCTAGTTTTCTCATGAATTTGAATTTAAATCAAAATCAAACACTTAAAAAACATGACGTTTGCTTGTGATTTGTCCGAAATACAAACATCGTATGTTTTAAGGACTTAAGTTTTAATTTGAATTCGAACTCATGAAAAAAAACTAGCGTGAACACCCCCTCTTTTTATTTGTTCATATTTCGATGTAGTCTGAAACTGTCCTAATATTTCCATACAACTGTTACAGCAAAAATTCAAAGGCTGCATTACATCAATATTTACAATAGTTAGTGTATGACTTCTCAGAAATACCTATTCCGTTTTAAAATACTTTAAAATCATTTTAAGACTTTATTAGTTTAGACTCACTTTTCCATCTTCATAGTTTGTGAAAGTGTGCTATTTCTGCTGCTCTGAACTATCAATAAATTTTATTATCAATCTGATAAGAACAACAGTCAGTCCAAAGTATCTGACAAACTTTATGAAATAAATTTCTCTGATGAACTGAACTTGAACCCCCACCCTTAGTGGTAAAAATTGATCCCTTTCTGGTTGGATACTTTATAGGAAAAATGGTTGTGATATACTCCAATATTTTTGTGAATTTGAACATTTTATTAAGAAAAAAAAAGAAAGATATATTAAACAAGAGGCCCAAGCTGAGGACGCTCTACTGACTCATAGTGGCCATAGCACTTTTTGAAATTCTACTATGCAATAGAAACTTTGGCAATCTTGAATTTTAGATAGAAAAATTAAATCTTTTGTATAGTCTCCTATGCAATAGAAATATCCATGTGAAATTTCAATTTAATTGGCCTAGTGGTTTCAGAATAAATGAAAAAAGAGAGAGAATTTTCTGTTTTCCCATAGTATCCCTATGTAAAATTCTAAGTCCCCTTACAGGGCCCCTATACATTTTAGCCCCTAAATTTTTATCTGCAATCAAACCCCTACACTTAGGGATAATTTATATCAAATATGTACAAATCTGACATACCTGTTCTTAAGAAAACAATATTACTAATTCCCAATTTATACCCTTTTGGGGCCCCTCCTGACCCCTTAAGACATAGGAACCCAGTCATTTTTACAATCTTAACCTCCTTCACTTAACAATGCTTCTGTGAAAATATAGGCAAAATCATTTCCATTCAAAAAAAAAAAAAAATATATATTATAATGACATGTGTCCCCTAATTGAACCCTCGGGGTGGGGTCATATTTAACCCTAAGGACACCATTTGAACAAATCTAACAAAACTATAGTTGGTTATCATTTCTACATAAACATTTTGAAAATCTGTTGGGCTGTTCATGAGAAGAAGATTTTTTAAGTTTTGGACTATTTTTAGTAACGGCGGCCATCTTGAATTTCAGATAAAAAAAAAATCATTTGTATAGTCGTCTATGCAATAGAAACACCCATGTGAAGTTTCAGTTTAATTGGCCTAGTGGTTTCAGAGAAAGTGCTGCTAATAGACGACAGACGACGGACGACAGACAACACGCCATCACATAAGCACTTCTGGCCTTTGGCCAGTAGAGCTAAAAATGGGTTTCAAACCAAATGCATGACAGGCCAAAATGTGAAGGGGGCTGGTGGCGGTGTGGAGTCTAAACAAGGGGTAGGGGGGACAAAGTATATGCTGCCCATGCCACCCCCATCATCCTGAAATTAATAATTGTCCAATAGTTTTTAATGTGTTTGATGGATGCACACATTTGGTAAAAAGGTATGAATGTCTTGTTTACCTTGCTTGCATCTGTGAATGATTGTAAAGGAGAAATTTTGAAGCAAATCGTCAAACTACTTTGTGGTACAGCTCCAGGGAAGAGGTCTGCTGGGCTGGCAAAAGCTTCCCTACATCTTTCAGAAGTACCTCGTTTTTTACTATTTGTCGTAGTTCTTCCTATGGCTTGAACAAAGCAATGACATTTTATATTCTGTTTACAAATAGCAAAGTCACACTAGTTTTGAAATGATTACTTTTTAAAAACATTATCCATCTGAGACTGATAAAAATAAAATTTAAGTCATCATACGAGTATGTGATGAGAAATATGTGAAATAAAATACTTTTATGCACTTTACAAAGTTAGACCCCTTTCCAAAATAGAAACAAAACTATTGTTTTTATCAATTCTTATTTCACATGTATCATGTAGACATATAACTTACAGAAATAGAATTAAGTGAAGTTTTATCAAAATTCTGGGGTGTCACTTTAATATTTGATACAGTTCTAAGCCTTGGTAGTGACAAATTTACTGTATTAATTACGAAATGTGATTTATTGAACATAAAACGGTCCAAATGCACTGAAAAAAACATATTCCACAAGGCCCAAGAGGACCTGAACACTCCACTGGCAACAGATGCTACATGTAAAATATCTCAGGTCCAGGCCTTGAACTTTCAGAGAAAATGATTCTTAAAACTTTGCTTAAAATGTACTTATAAGTTCAAGAACTTGTCCGAGATCTTGTGGTTAAATAACTGCTGTGCAAGTTTGGTTAAGATTCAATGAAAAATGAAGGTGCCATCGCATCTACAAGAAAAAGGTTCACAGACAGACAACTGACAATTTTCCATGACATATCAAGTCCTACTGGCCTTTGGTCAATAGAGCTAAAAATGAAGGTGCTGTTGTGTGTACAAGAAAAGGTTTAACAGACAGATGGAAGACAGACAATTGGGAATGTTATCAGTTACTTGTGGAGGTATGGTATGCTTGATTACTGTATAGCCTTCCATGATCCCAAGAAACAGTGGTTAGGTAAACTGATCATCTTGTAGCCCTTGATGGCATCAATATGATTCTAAATATTCAATAAATCAATCAATCTTTGGAAATCTTGATATAAGTGTAAAACTCATTGCTTAAATTGATACACGTGACACAACTTTGATGCATATCAACCAAATTTTTATGTGTCTGTCATATATGCAAAAATCTTATTTGAGGCCTGTAAGTTGTAATAACTTGTTACACAAGTAATGTTGAATGAATAAGTTTAAATTAATCTATTTTAACTCAACTGCAAAGTAAGCTCAGAGTTATATGAACCACTCTCGAGTAGGCTTCAAGGTTAGATCTGGTATGAATTGGTAATTTTGAGAGTCCAGGTGAAACTGGGATCAAATTCTCATTATCTAGTGAGAGTGGCCTACACTCTATTCAGTCAACTATTGTCAAACTTTAAATGAAGTAATGATCTAAATTGATACTCACAATATTCTCTTGCCTTGCATGTGTTTTGATATAAAAGTTTATTAACAGGGCCCTGTTATCTTGGCTTGTAGTGCATCAGACTATTAATCAAGGAGTCGTGAGTTTGAATCCCAGCCCAGCCAAGTCTCCGTCATTCTTTTATCACCATTGATTAAGTTCAAAAGTTATCAGTTACTTGCTGAGATGTGTATGCTCGAGTCCTCAAATTAAATTTTCTGTACCTTTGCAACGTGCCAAACATCTAACCAATGGACAATCTCTGAGTGCTCCTCACTCATACACTTCCTAACCTGCACATGTCGGTCTGTGACAAGTGAAATGGTAATACACATTTCTTCCATATTCAACAAACATCTCTTTAGGCTTCCCAACTCCATCCAAAATGAGTCACTTCATTGCTCTGAAATATAGACATTTTGTTATCAAATTAATATTGGACATCCAACACTCAATAGAGAATAAAAACATTGATAAGTTATTTTTTTTAAATTCTTCTTTCAATAATGACAAGGTAATAGAAAAACAAGAAATGTCACTGTTAAGTGTCACATGCCCCCAAAATGGTCTGTGAAAAAATAACAATATATGAATATAATAGGGAGAGATGTATCAATGAATATCAAGAGTAATGGACTAATGTTTCAGAAAGGTTCTGGGTCTTACATGTGACACTTAATTATGTCATGTTTATCAACTCAGAGCCAAGTGTTTTTAAAATATATCCATAGATGACAAAGTTATAGATCAGACAAGAAATCTCACACAGACTGAATGTGTTGTCAAACAAACTCAAAGTGTGACCTTGACCTTTGAGATATGCATGTGGGTCCTACATGTGACACTTTGTAATGTCATGCTGATGAATTGAGCCAAGTGTTTTTGAAATTTATGCATAGGTGACAAAGTTTCAGACAAGACACGAAATCCCAATCAGACTGAAAGTGTCATCAACCAAAGTTAAATTGTGACCTTGACCTTTGAAGTGGGATTCTGGGTGTAATGCGCGACACGTTGTCATGTTATGTTGGTAATTTGTAGCTAGTATTAACAAAATCCTTCTATGCATGACAAAGTTACAGGCCAGACACGAAATCTCAAACAGACTGAAAGTGTTGTCAAACAAACTCAAAGTGTGACCTTGACCTTTGAGGTATGGGTCTTAATCGTGACATGTTGTCATGATATGTTGATTATTTGTAGCAAGTATTTATAAAACCAATCTATGCATGACAAAGTTACAGACCGGACACGAAATCTCACACAAACTCAAAGTGTTGTCAAACAAACTGAAATTGTGACCTTGACCTTTGAGGTATGGTTGTTGGTCTTACTCGTGACATGTCATGATGTTATGTTGATCGTTTGTAGCAAGTATCATTAAAATTCATCTATGCATGACAAAGTTACAGGCTGGACACGAAATCTCACACAAATTCAAAGTGTTGTCAAACAAACTCAAATTATGACCTTGACCTTTGAAGTACTGGTAAGGGTTTTACTCGGGACACATCATCTCATTATGTTGATCATGTAGCAAGTATCATTAAAATTAATCTATGCAAGACAAAGTTACAGACTGGACACGAAATCTCACACAAATTCAAGGTGTTGTCAAACAAACTCAAATCTCAATTCTAAACTTTTTTTGATTGAACATATAAATACCATATTTTAGCCTTTAAAACCAAAGATAAAGAGAAAATCTTTATATTTTAACCCAAGTAAGCCCCTGAACACAAAATGCAAAATGATAGACACCCTTGAAAAATGGAATAGTATTTCTTTTACTTTGTAAATCTAGCTACTGAACAAGACAACTAAATAAACCCACTTCATGCGAGCTATCTAAATGTTTTTACAAATATTATTTTACTGCTTCAGAAACGCCAATAATAGTCGCTTTACTGCACTTTAGCCATGAGGTACACCAATTTTAGAAAGGGTTATAAAATTTGGAAATTGAGCTATATATCAGAAATACCAGGTCCGGTTCTGACCCCCTGTTCAGATCCAGATGTGACTTGGACAATCAGATATAAAAACCAACCTGCTACAAGACCCCCACCCACCTCCAAGCAACAGATGCAAGGAGGAGCATTAAACAATTAAACACCAATCATCAATTAAACTTAATAATTAAATGTCCTCTATAATCACAATAATGAGTTACAAATCACGTAAGTACACGTTTTGTAATAATTCTCTACAATTATCAATGATTAAAGATAAACCCCAATCTTCACACATGGAGCCTACCTGTGCAAGTAATGCTATTTTGTTATAATTCATACTAACTACCAATTACCGGCTGGCATTGCCATAAATAAGTGTAAGACAACCAGCTCACCAAATGAAAATTATTCCTATTGATTAAATCATTATTTTCTCATTTGGCGGGCCACCCCACATACGGAGAATGAAACGGTAAATGTTGAGGACATTGATTAACATTTGAATGTAAAGGTTTGCATTTTTCAAAGTCTTGTAACCAAGTCTTCAGTCAATGAGTGAACATTGGGCAGTCATCCTTTATCTAAATTAAGATGTAATTTAACAGCACCCCAAGTTTGGAGAATGCTATCCAAACCATGTTGTAAACTTAGGATATTGTTAAAACTAGAATTGTTGGAATTTTAAATGTTGCTATTTTTCATACATAATAGATAATGATTAATAATGCCTGATCTGTCAATTAAGGCTATCATAATTTTTATTGACAAAGGATAAAGGTTTTCTGTCACTCTTTAATTAGAACGACTGATTACCTATTGAAAAGCCCACTACCGGAGTTATCTATTATTATGTTTCTAAAAAGTAAACATTATCCATGGTACAAAGGATTGTATTTAATAGGTTCTATTCCAGAAGTCAAATGAAAACTGTAACTTCTGTCTGATTGGTTACGTGAGCTTAAACACTGCAAATCTTCAAGACAGTTTTCCAATTGTGGTTAACATCTTCCAAAGACCTCTGCATACATTTTAATAGTAAAAAAGGGCATGCAATTCTGCAATTAAATCTTGTGAGTATATCTACTCCAGCTTAATTCCACTTTTGAATTTGCTTCAGATAAATTAACAGCAAAACTTGCAATCATGTCAAAGCTCTTTCTGTGAAAAGAAAAGGGGGGGGTGGAACGAAAGGCCAAATGAATATCACTGTACCTCTGTAGTTAATTATTATTTCTTAATATTTGTCACATGATCCCTTTAGATGTATCAATTCTGCACAATGTTACCCAATCTGAAAAGGGGACAATATTGTCTACAATTTAGAATCACACAAACATTCTGAAACCTAGCATGGTCAGCTATGTAATTTGTTTGACGGCAATGTTTTGAAAACTGAAAGAAGTGTTATGGAGACATAAACTATATCTGATTCAGTATGTTTTACTCAGATTGTCAAGATCATCATCATCACCACAACAGATGGACAAGAGCAAAACTCTATACCTTGTCTCCGTTTTATTACTGGGCCCAGTTAATTCAGTTGGTAATATATCCGACATCTCTGGGATGATCAGCCATGAACGTTGATCATTTTTTTCTCTTTTTTTTAAATGGAGTTTAACACATTTCAGGTTTAATATGGCATACTTGTATCCAGTTTTATTGGTGGAGGAAGACCTCAGACTTGAGACAGTATTCCGAGCACTGTCACATAGGTATATCATGCCGCAGACACATGGTATGATACCCCACCCAGTCACATTATACAGACACTGGGCCGACCAGACCTAGAACTCTCCTCTAAATGTTAGCATCAAGCGAGGAAGTGTAGTTCTATATGAATTACCACACCAGACTCAATAGAAGTACCCGATATTGTCGCCTAAATACGTCACAACTAAACTGTGATCAATGGTCTATGTGCGCTCAAATTACAGTGGTACAATGTTATTTTGAATGTTGTTTAACACCATTTTCATCTCATTTCAGGTTATATATGGCATACATGTATCTAGTTTTATTGGTGAAGGAAGGTCTCAGAATGAATCTGAGCAGAACTACTGTCCTTCTACACAGCTAAGCTACATCCATTTCTGGCTAAGTTACATACACTCTTGGCTAAGTTACATCCATTCTTGGCTAAGTTACATCCATTCCCCAGGCTAAGTTACGTCCATTTCTTACTAGTATATAAGTTACATCCATTCCTGGCTAAGTCACATCCATTTCTGACTTAGTTAATCCATTCCTGGCTAAGTTACATCCATTTCTAGCTAAGTTACATACATTTCTGGATAAAAGAATGAAACTCAGCTGTGATAAAAACTTCTTCAATCAAATTATGAGTGACTTATGTTTTATATATCTACTTCCCTGACTTTTGAATGAAAATAATAATGACATAGCTATTTATTTTTCAATTTGGCTCAATAATGATTTCTTCTTTTGTTCAAATGTTTTATAGAAAGAAAGAAAAATCTTCAATAAACACGATGAACAAAATCATTCATCTTCTCTTTGCTTGTGAGTCTGCCTCCAAAATCCTATTACCTCATAAATTAATTCATTATCTCACGACCTGTGAACTAGCAACTAATAATTAAGCAAACATCCTGGATAAACCACCATTATTCATTGTCTGTTTCCACAAGGGAATGAATTGCACCCTCTGCATAATAATGCAAGTAAAATAATGTATACCTTTCATTTTAAAACAAAGAATTTGCATAAAAAATACTCTTCAAAACAACTAAGTGGCAGAAAATCAAACCTGAACTGTTGAAAATATTTGAAAAGAGAAAGAAATGTCATCTGTTCAGACAAAGCCCTATGTTTGGAAATAAGATTTTTATTTATTTTATTTTAGATGAATTATAAAGATTCCTCAGTGGATTATATTTGAATTCAATTACAAATACTGAAGTTATTTTTTCAATATTTTCGACGATAAAATGAAAACGATAGTAAATTTCATTGAAATATCAATAAAAATTTAGTTTTCAATCGTAATCAATGAAATGGCAAACAAACTCGTGGCTGAACCACTTGTGACCATCTTGAAACTTCAATATTCACTAGATGAAATTATATATAATAGTTCACTTGAACCAATAATTAATCTCCATAAAGTTCCTGTGCATGTCACAAAGCTCAGGACATTCTCGTTACACTGAAGTGAGATCAGAACAAGAAACAATAGGCCCATAAACGACCAGGTGCCTGTTTTATTAACCATCATCAGTTTTAAGATTTTCGTATGATTGATTTGTGACACCTAGGAACGTTTCATTTGTGCAGTATTTTGTAAGTTTTAAAAGAATACTATTTACAAGGTTGGTGAAAGTTTGTAAAACAATGAAAGTGAAACACTAAAATTTTTTAAATTTTATACAAATGTATTAAGAAATTGGTAGAGTTATGAACATTAGTGAAGTGGGCCCCTGGTTCGTTATGGGCCTATTGTTTCTAGTATTGTTTCACCTTCTTCATTTAAAGCATGGAACACAATCATAGGCCCTGTATTACAATTAATACACACGTAATCGCGGGCTCATTATTTAAAGACATTTATAACTGTAGTATCAGCTTGATCCTTATGAAGCTTAGATATGTTAATGTTTGGATTGTTTGTTTTTTTTTGGTGAAAAGTATCCAAGTGGTTTGTGAATAAAATCATCACCCAATTCTTTTTAAAGAAAAAGCAACCCAATATTCAGTGGTGTAGCTACCTTAAAGCCACCACGCCCGGGCTTGCATATATTTTTGTGAATGCATCATTATATCTCCTGGAAATGCCCTCAGAATGCAGGAAATGCATCTTGAAAGTCTTTTTTCTGCTGGGGTATGCCCCGAGACCCTGCTAGAACCTGGTGGACTTGCACATTATTTTTGGGTCGGGTCCTCCGTGGCCGAGTGGTCTAAGGCGCCGTCTCAAGATCATTCACCTTTCACCGCTATGGTCGTAGGTTCGAGTCCCGCTTGCTCCAAAAACTTTATGTGAGAAAGTTTCCAGTTACTTGCGGAAGGACGGTGGTTCTACTCAGTCTGAGGTCTTCCTCCACCAGTAAAACTGGATATGCCATATATAACCTGAAATGTGTTGAAATTGGCGTTAAACCCCATTCAAAAAAAAAAAAAAAAAAAAAAAAAAAAAAAAATATTTTTGGGTCAGCTATGTCACTGATAATGCTGTCCTTTCTATCCCTAAAATATCTTCACGACCAAGAATAGTCCAGACTGAATGGAATCAAACAAGACTGTGTTAATTCTGTCCAATCAGATCTGATCTCACCAGTTAAATATCTGATCAAAGATTTAGTTTAAACTTATTTATTTTACAGCGATTGTGAAACAAGTTATTACAACTTAAATTCTGCTTAAAGTCTTCCTTAGTCGAACCATTACTGTGAATATGTGGGAAAATGTCATGCTCAAGGACAACACACATAGCCATGGCGGAGAATTGAACCCACAATCCTTGTCAAAGATTTCATGTTCATTTACATTCTGAACAAGTTTGGTTACAATTGGGTGAAAGTTGAAGACCTTATGATGTTTACAACAGAAAAATCAACATTTTTACAATGGTTCAATAATCCTTACTGTTCCTGATTCAATAATGTTTACTGTTTCTGGTTCAATAATGCTTACTAATTCTGGTTCAATAATGCTAACTGTTTCTAGTTCAATAATGCTTACTGTTTCTGGTTCAATAATATTTTCTGTTTCTGGTTAAATAATCATTACTGTTTCTGGTTCAATAATGTTTACTGTTTCTGGTTTAATAATGTTTACTGTTTCTAGTTCAATAATCCTAACAGCTTCTGGTTCAATAATGTTTACTGTTTCTGGTTCAATAATGTTGACTGTTTCTGGTTCAATAATGCTTACTGTTTCTGGTTCAAAAATGCTAACTGTTTCTAGTTCAATAATATTTTCTGTTTCTGGTTCAATAATCCTCACTGTTTCTGGTTCAATGAGGATAACTGTTTATGGTTCAATAGTATTTTCTGTTTCTGGCTCAATAATCCTGACTGTTTTTGGTTCAATAATGTTTACTGTTTCTGGTTCAATAATCCTGACTGTTTCTGGTTCAATAATGTTTTTTTGTTTCTGGTTCAATAATGCTAACTGTTTCTGGTTCAATAATGTTTATTTTTTCTGGTTCAATAATGCTTACAGTTTCTGGTTCAATAATGTTTACTGTTTCTGGTTCAATAATGCTTACTGTTTCTGGTTCAATGATGTTAACTGTTTCTGGTTCAATAATGTTTACTGTTTCTGGTTCAATAATCCTTACTGTTTCTGGTTCAGTAACGTTTACTTTTTCTGGTTCAATAATGATTACTGTTTCTGGTTCAATAATATTTTCTGTTTCTGGTTCAATAATCCTTTCTGTTTCTGGTTTAATAAGGATAACTGTTTATGGTTCAATAATATTTTCTGTTTCTGGTTCAATAATCCTGACTGTTTCTGGTTCAATAATGTTTACTGTTTCTGGTTCAATAATCCTTACTGTTTCTGGTTCAATAATGATAACTGTTTCTTGTTCAGTAATCATTTCTGTTTCTGGTTCATTATCCTTACAGTTTCTGGTTCAATAATGATAACTGTTTATGGTTCAATAATGCTTCTGTTTCTGGTTCAATAATGATTACTGTTTCTGGTTCAATAATGTATACTGTTCTGGTTCAATAAATCTTACTGTTTCTGGTTCAATTATGTTTACTGTTTTGTTCAATAATGTTTACTGTTTCTGGTTCAATAATGCTTGTTCAAGAACTCAGACAAACTTTAAACTTATAAATATTCTGACAACGTTAATTCTTGAATGGATAAATATTGAAAGTGCTGCAATTGTTATGTTGCAACTAATAAAACTTTTCAATCAATCAACGGCCATTACTCTAAGATAGTAATAATACACAACAAAGCTGGTCACTGTCATAAAACAACTAGAAGTCCTGCAGTGTTTTCAAGGCAAAACCAATATTTTTCAATCAATTCATGAACTTATCTGAGTGTTAATGGCCATAAACCTTCCAACCAAGTTTAGTCAGCATTTGACAAAACTAAATATGATACAAGAAAATGAAAGGATGGACAGAGGCACACACAAACATATCTTACATAGTAAATCCCATTTATTTGGACATGAATCTATAGTACTGTTAATCTGGGTCATTTAATAACTAACTTGGACACAACAATCCAAAGTTTAAGCCATTTTTTATCATAATGTTTTGAGAATTATGGCATCTCTTTAAGGGAATTTTAAAACCTATATAGCTTGCCTGAAATAGAAAGAAACATGCAGAATTGTACACATTAATCATTTTCTGAGTTTCCAAAAACAGCCACTGACAAACTTAAATCTAGCATGATTTTTAATTGTGAGGCTTTAAATTTCCTGTGAAATCCCCAGACAATAGCAGTTGTAATGGTAAGGCTACAAATCAATGTTGAAATTTAAACAAATAAGATAAAAATATCTTCTTTAAAAAGGAAGGCAGTGTGATGGAGCAGTTGCCATGTGGTTTAAGCACTTAATATTTCATTTTGTTTTTAGTGCCCAAATCTACAAATCAAATCAGGATTCACTAGGCAGAGCACATCTGAGAGGGAATTTATATGTCATCATTTTAACAACCAATTTATCTCTTATGGTTGTTGTCATGACATGGGTGTTGTCATGACATGAATGTTGTCAAGATATGGGTGTTGTCATGACATGGTTATTGTCATGACATTGTTATTGTCATGACATACATGTTGTCATGACATGGTTGTAGTCATGACATGGATGTTGTCATGACATGGTTGTTGTCATGACAAGGTTGTTGTTTTGACATGGTTGCTGTCATGACATGGTTGTTGTTATGACATAGTTGTTGTCATGACATGGGTGTAGTCACCACATGGTTGTTGTCATGACATGGTTGAAGCTATGACATGGCTGTTATCATGACATGGTTGTTGTCATGAAATGGTTGTAGTTATGACATGACTGCTGTCATGACATAGTTGTAGTCATGACATGGCTGTTGCTGTGACATGGCTGTTGTAATGACAAGGGTGTTTTCATGATATGGTTGTAGTTATGACATGGCTGTTGTCATAAAATGGGTCTAGTCATGACATGGTTGTATTTATGACATGGTTGTTGTCATGACATGGTTGTTATCATGACATGGTTGTTGTTATTATGACAAAGTTGTAGTTATGACATGGTTGTTATCATGACATGGGTGTGGTCATGATATTGGTATAGTCACAACATGGTTGTTGTCATGAGAAAGTTGTAGTTATCACATGGGTGTTGTCATGATAGGGATGTAGTCACGACATGGTTGCTGTCATGACATGGGTGTAGTCATAACATGGTTGATGTCATGACATGGGTGTAGTCATAACATGGTTGTTATCATGACAGGGTTGTTGTTATGACATTTCTGTAAATGCTAAAGGTCATAACTCAGTCATACATCACTGAACCAGGGTTCTATTTCACTAACGTAATTTAAACTCCAATACTTAACCTCTTAAATCTAGGAAAAGTAGCCAGGTTATCATGCTTTTAGACTGGTTTATGATTTCATTGATAAAGTTTTTAAATATTTAAGAAACATATTGGTAAACAGAAGCCTTAACACAAAATATATAGACTTGGGTCCCGTTATAATGTGGGCCATACGATGTGAAACTTGTTATAATGCATTTTTCCTATGACTCCAAAATTTAAAATTAATATTTTTAACCAGATTTATTAAAAACTTGCAATATAATAATTGATTGAAAATCACCAAGTGTTTGCCAGCTCGTTACATTTTTCCAAACTGTAACCATGTAAATGTGCATCAACTACACCTTCATAATTCTGACTGACATGATAACAACTTCTTAATGTTGTAAAAAACATCGCTTTGAATTGATTTACAATGACAAACAATGGTCTGTCATATCTATCATACACTGCTGTGGGTTTGTTTATGGTACTTTGACCAGATATAGTATTGCCAAATAGTAGTGATGTGCCAATAATCAATTATAATTGATTGTTTGCTCTGCTATTTCAAGCGTTCAATTACAATTTCATAATTTTGATTAATCATAAACTATGTTTCTTTCTATGTAGTCAAATGCATAAAAATGGAGACAGGAGTCAAACAAAGACAAAACATGTAGAGAGTTGTTGTTCATAGAAAGAACTTAATAAGCTAGCTCTGTGGTAATATATTTGTATTTCAAACAAAAATGGTAAACTGCATAGTTATTATTACATTTTTCGCAAATTTGATCATTATTATATTCACGCTATTTGAATTTAAAGAACATATTTCTGATAACAAATGCAGTAGAAGATTGATGTCTTGAACCAGACAGGACTGGACAAATAGTTAGAGTTAAGGGTTGTCCAAGCCAAGCATTGTTCAACATTATACCATACATGTACATGTATGATGTATATTCATCTAAATAGGTATTCATCCGGGACCTGATAAGAAGTTCGAGCTGTATAATTATGGTGTTCCAACCATCCGGGACCTGATTACAGGTGTGAGCTGTATAATTATGGTGTTCCAACCATCCGGGACCTGATAACAGGTGTGAGCTGTATAATTATGGTGTTCCAACCATCCGGGACCTGATAACAGGTGTGGGCTGTATAATTATGGTGTTCCAACCATCCGGGACCTGATAACAGGTGTGAGCTGTATAATTATGGTGTTCCAACCATCCGTGTTTGAGACAATGAAGTTCTAATGTAAGTTTAAATGAAAAATAATTTGATTATTTTTTACTTATGAAATATAAAATACGAACTGGCAGTTTGCATATGTCGGCTGTTGTGATGCAACAAAAAATGGATACAAAACAAAAGTATGTCATCCTATTCAATTGAATCTTTGGGGTTATTATTCAAAAGTTGAGTCAACACACATTAAATTATTTTTTTTAATTTTTATCAAATGTAATAATTATTATGCTCTGAATAACCCATTGCATGTAATTTTACACAAAAAGTAACACATAATTTAATACATTACGATGAAGGGATGGCAACCAATTATCTATTGATTATCAGTTGATTAAGTACAACCAATAATCGATTATGAAATTTCAACCAATACCCATCTCTACAAATATGGTAGTGCAGTGCACCATGTGATTTCTATAACGCAGTTCTGCGTTTATCACGGTTTCATTTTGTGGATTCCGGCAACAGCATGATAATGGGGCCCGAGAAAAAGTGTGGGAACCAAGATGAGAAACAACACCACTATACTGTACCACTCTAATAACACAAAACGAGAAACAACGCCACTATACTGTACCATTCTTATAACACAAACCTCTTCATAACCCTGATCTACATCTACAAATAATTTTCTTTCACTTAGAATACAATCAATCCAACAATGGACGCCGCAGGGAATAAACAAGTCATATGAATAAAGCTGAGCTTTCAGAAAAAACACACAAATCATTGTTGATAGCAGAGCAGTTTGCAGTTACAGTCTTTGTTCTTTCACCATTATTGCTAAAGTTTAATAAACTACCCATAATGCAATTACAGGAAACAGCAGAATGACTGTTATGGCCGATATAAATACAGTTGTAATGCTGTTAAAACACAAATAAGCAAAACTGACAACACTCAAGCAGACTTTATTGTATTTTATTATTGTATATTATTGTAGTTTTAGTTATAATCTTGTAATAAAGAAAACTAAGTATAGAAACATGTACATATATTGCTATTTTATATAATTTATTTCTTTCAATTTTTTTTTATTGATTGGTGACAGCGGTATGGGGTGTTTAATTTTTTGGAAAATGGTGGGTGGTGGGGTTTGGTATTTTATCAAACTGGTGGGTGGTGGGGGTCAATGAAAATTCTAAGTTTAGTGTTGTTTCAACATTGCATCCTGGTTGTATCATGATTGTCTGGATGATGACTGTCAGATGATGTAACTGGGGTTACCAGTTCATAATGAACTGTTCCTGTGAACAATGAGGACCTACTTGATATAGAATTATGATTTTAATTTTTTGTTTTCTTCATTAAAGCATATAAACAACTACTCTAATACCACAGTTTTCTGAATGAATATGAAAGTGGTGAAAGTAGCATTCTATTTTATTTTGTTTGTAAAAATCCAACCATGCAAGTGTGATTTTGTCAAAAAAAAAAGGGTTGGTGGGTAGAAACTAAGTTTATTATCAAGTGCTTATGTAGATATTTGATGTATAGAAAATATCCACTTTGATCCTGGAGTATTCCTGTCCAATAAAAAAAACCCACAGCAAATACAGGAAAATAGCCCGATGTTTAAACCGAGATTAGAAAGTCGCGCATGCCACCTCGATACCTTATACAAAAAAATGGCTAACGATTCGCGATGAATAGATTCATTGGAGATTCAACAAGAATTTCCTTGTATTATAACTTATTGTGGAGGAACAATCAATGTCTAGTTTGCAAATGATTTAATAATTATAACTGTCTTGAAATGTAGAAAGAATAAATACTGTAACAATTTCAGAAATTATTTTTTGTCATTTCTTTTCAACAGTTTTACAGATTGTTTATTTTTGGTCTTGTAGCACAGTTGTGTTTCGAGTTTCAAGTTGCACTTTTCTTAAAGTTTAGGATGTGTTAAAGATCGTCTTTGGTATACAGTTTTATATATTGATTTTCTTTATCGTTGTTTTTGCGGTAAACTAATGAAAACAGATAAGACTATGAGTTATATTTGGGTTAAAGCAATTTATGCCAATTGGTTGTTCTGTGTCACATTTGATTGTAATACCTCTTGTTTGTAATCACGTTGAAACTTTCTGATATTATCTGCAATCTGATTGGCTTACAACTGATAAAGTTGAAGCTTATGTATCTTGGTCATTTTTAGGACAATGATTGACATTAGCAGTGTCAACTAGTTTGATTTTACAGCAAATTGCACTGGAGTGAAAATATAATACACAGGATACTGTGATTGCAGGAGATTTTGACTCCCGTCTGGGAGTTGCAAGTTTTCTCTTTGATTCCGGGACATTGCGGGAGTGTTCACATGTTTGAGTCGTTAGTAATTGTCCACCATTCTGGGTTTTCAGTAACGATGTCGAGGCCTGCAATGTGCCGGCTGCCATGTTTGTCATGTGTAGTTTGGGTTATCTCCCCTCGCTCGATCACTCTCTAATGAGTTACATGTGTAACGAACAATAACTCTGCAAAGGAGGTTGTTGCTCTATGTCTATCTGCACAGTGGTCGGCACTATATTTTTGTCCTGGGAGTTGAGATCCGCAGTTCAAAATTGATTATCCACAATTAAAAAATAGCCCCTATGAACACTTCGACTCCACAATTAAATAATTCCTGTTTTTCACTGACCCCCACCATGTATGAATTGGCATTTTCTACGGACCCAAGCACCTATACATTTACATTTAAAGCAGACCCAACCACCCATCAATAAATACTTAGGGTGCCGCCTGTTGGTACTCCACATTTAATTCTGGAACTACCCTTAGTCAATAGTAATTATAATCTGAAAAGAAAATTAGTTTCTCTGTCATACAAGTGTGAGGAACTATATAAAATAAACAAAAACATTGAGATTCTGCATAAATCTCTGCACTTATTTTACATATTTCTTTCTATACTTTAAATATAATGTATATTTTACTATTTATTTATTGTTCTTGTCCACTCATCACATGTAAATATAATGTATATTGTCCACTCATCACATGTAAATATAATGTATATTGTCACTCATCACATGGAAATATAATGTATATTTTACTATTTATTTATTGTTCTTATGTCCACTCATCACATGTAAATATAATGTATATTGTCCACTCATCACATGTACTCATCACATGTAAATATAATGTATATTGTCCACTCATCACATGTACTCATCACATGTAAATATAATGTATATTGTCCACTCATCACATGTAAATATCGAGGGCTTGGCGCAAAACTATTGTAACTAGGTTTTTGCAAATTGTTCAGGAGGAGGAAAAAACTGTTTTTATTTTCTTCTTTAGATATTTTTGCTAATACTTTTCAAAATTCAAATGAAAACTGCATTACTTACAATATAAACAAGTGTTATCAATTAAAGCTTTAATAAAACTTGATTTATTTGTAAAAGTTTGAGTTACAATAGTGTTGCGTTGAAAATTCAATAAAACTGAATTTGTATTTGGTGCAAAACTATTGTAACTCAAGTTACAATAGTTTTGCACCAAGTTTTATGAGATAAATAATTAATTTCTGAGTTTAAAAATACTGTAACTCAATATAAAATTGATTAAAATTAAGTTGTTATTACTCCAAAACTAATTTTAATTCTATTAAAGGTTAACACAAACATAAAGGAAGTATTGGAAATAAAGAAAAACATATAAAAAAGTAAATTAAGCTGTATTATTTATGTTTTAGCCTATAAATACAATAATTTTGATAGTTCTCGTGTTAACAATCAATTAACGTATGTCATTTACAATGTAAAGCATAATATTTCAGTTATGAAAGTATTAAATTATGTTAATATAAGTTAATATTTATATAATTATATTTCCAAATTCATATTTAGAAATTGATATTGTGTAAATTTATATAGTATGCGGATACTTTCTGGACCACAGCATAATCGTAACTAACAGTCATGTTTAAGAATGTGACATTTTGATATTAATATACCAGTATATATCAAACAAGATTTTAAAACTTGTTTTCAGTCTTAAAAATTTATTGACGAATTTTTACCTGGGGTGCAATCGGCAGTTGAGATCAAATTGCATACTACATGATTGTTTTGGTTAAAACCTTATTTTAGACAAATAGACAAAAGATACCTGTGTTTTATTTAGTTAAAAATTTGGAAAAAGTAAGTGGGTACTGTGCACCATGGGCCCAACTATACCAACATCATTAACAACTGTACCATCTACATTCATCATACTAACTCCAATTCCAACTGCACCTTCAAAATCCATCATACCAAATTAATTAAACACTTTTCAGTCTTCATACATGTACCAACATCACCACCATGGTACTGTATCCTTTACACCCACCAAACTAACATCATTATACCCACTGTACCCAATACAACCACCATACCAACATCATCACTTCTACACTCTACATCTGGTATACTAGCACCATTTTCAACTACATCCTTAACATCCGCCAAACCAAATCCATAAGACACTGATCCTTTATATTCATTACATGTATCGACTCTGTCACCATACCAACTCAACTATCCACAGTGACTGTATCTTTAACATCCACCATATCAACCCCACTACCCATTGCATCCATTACATCCATCATACTGACCTAATTAACTACTGAACCATTACACCCACCAATCCAGTACCATTACCCGCTGTAACGTTTACATTCACTGCAATGGTCCCTCTACATTACTCCATTGTATAGGTACTGTTTTCTCTCTACCAACCATTATCTAAAATACCAACCAGAACCCCATTACTTACTGTACCCTCTACACCCACCATTTAGATTCAACTACACTGTACCTTCTACATCAAAAACACCAACAGCACTACCTGTGCCCTAAACATCCACCATACCAACTTCATTACTCACAATCCACATTATATCAACATCACTACCCACTTTATCCACTGCGTTCACCATACCAACATCACTACCGTCTGTTTCATGGACACTACATTCACCATACCATCTCGACTCTTCACTGTTCCTTCTACATCCTCTATAATTCTTTACTAATTTCACTACTCACTACCCCTTAATATCAACATCACTACCCGTTGCAACCATCATATTCACTATACCAACACCACTACTCAATGTCCACTCTACATCCACCATACCATTATAACTACTCACCATACTTACTACATCCACTATACCATATCAACCATCTTTATCACTCATTGTTCCCTTTACACCCATAATACCAACTATACTTCCAGCTGTACCCTATACAACCTCCATACCAACTTCACTATAAGCTTTAATATCATTACCAACCATACCAACTATACTACAAGCTGTACCCTTTATACTCACATTACCAACTACACTACCAGCTGTACCCTTTATACTCACATTACCAACTACACTATCAGCTGTACCCTTTATACTCACAATACCATCTACACTACCAGCTGTACCCTTTATACTCACATTACCAACTACACTACTAGCTGTACCCTCTACACCCAGAATACCAACTGCACTACCATCTATACCCTCCATATTCACAATACTAACTACACTACCAGCTGTACCTTCTTCACCCACCATACCAACTATGCTACCAGTCTACCCTCTAAACCCACTATACTACCAGCTGTATCCTCTACACCCATCATACCAACTTTACTACCAGCTGTACTGTTTATGCCCACGATATCATCTACACAACCAGATGTACCCTCTGCACCCACAATACCAACTTTACTACCAGCTGTACTGTTTATGCCCACGATATCATCTACACAACCAGATGTAACCTCTGCACCCACAATACCAACTTTACTACCAGCTGTACTGTTTATGCCCACGATATCATCTACACAACCAGATGTACCCTCTGCACCCACAATATCAACTTTACTACCAGCTGTACTGTTTATGCCCACGATATCATCTACACAACCAGATGTACCCTCTTCACCCACAATACCAACTACACTACCATATGTACCCTCAACACCCACCATACCAACTATAATACCAGCTGTACTGTTTATGCCCATGATATCATCTACACAACCAGATGTACCTTTTTCACCCACAATACCAACTACATTACTAGTTGTACCATCTACACCCACTATAAAAACTATGCTACCAGCCATACCCTCTACACCCACCATAGCAACTACGCTACCAGCCAAACACTCTATACACCCACTATACCAACAATATTACCAGCTGTACCCTCTATATCTACAATATCAACTAAGTTAGCAGTCATATACTCTACACCCACTATACCAACAACACTACCTGCTGTACCCTCAACACCCACAGGACCAAATACATTACCAGTTGTACCAGCTACACTCACAACACCAACAATGCTACAAGCTGTAACCTTTACACCCATTATACCAACAACACTACCAGTTGTACCCTCTGCACCCACCATATCAACTATACTATCAGCTGTACTGTATATACAACTATGATACCATCTACACTACCAGCTGTACTCTCTTTACCCACCATACCAACTACACTATCAGCTGTACCGTCAACACCCACCTTACCAACTATGCTTCCAGTTGTACCATCCACATCCGCTATACCATTTATGCTACTCACCATACCAACTACACTACTAGCTGTACCCGCTTCATCCATAATAGCGATTGCACTACCTGCTGTACTTTCTACACTCACAACACCAACAATGTTACAAGCTGTACCTTCTATACCCAACATACCAACTATACTACCTACTGTAACCTCTTTTATCACTTTACCAACAACTCTACCAGCTGTACCCTCTACACCTACCATATCGACTACACTACCAGCTGTACTCACAGTCTACACCCATGATACCATCTACACTACCAGCTGTACCCTCAACACCCACAATACCACATACATTACCAGCTGTACCCTCAACACTCACCATACCAACTATGCTACTAGTTGTACCATCCACACCCACCATACCAACTATGTTACCTGTCATACCCTCTTCACCCACCATACCAACTACACTACCAGCTGTACCCTCAACACCCACCATACCAACTATGTTGCCAGTTGTTGTATCCACACTCACTATACCAACTATGGTACGAGCCATACCCTCTACACCAATCATACCAACTACGCTACCAGTTGTACATTTTACACCCACCATACCAACTATGTTACCAGTTGTGGTATCCAAACCCACTATACCAACTATGGTAGGAGCCATACCCTATACACCCACCATACCAACTATGTTACCTGTCATACCCTCTTCACCTACCATACCAAATACACTACCAGCTGTACCCTCAACACCCACCACCTGGGTTGTACCCTCAACACCCACCATACTAACTATGCTTCCAGTTGTACCCTCTTCACCCATTATAACCCTATACTACCAGCAATACCAACTACAGTACCAGCTGTACCCTCTACATCCATCATACCAACTACAGCACCCTGATGTACTCCCTGATCCAGCATACCAACAAAATTACCAGCAGTTGCTGTGCCATCTAGATCCACTTCACCATCTCAACTATCCGCTGTACACTCTGTTTCCACCGTCCACCATACCCCATACCAACCCCACTACCCACATTGTGCTTTATTCAATTGGTATGATTAAAAGTTAACTCTGAGAAATCAACATTTATCAATATCTAAAATATATTGTTAACAGCCATTTTTAAATAATTAGATACTGTTGAATTCTAGTACTGATATATTAAAAAGAATAATACTGAGTGTACCAGGTCATATCTCATTCTGGAAGTATTCAAAAGGGATATATTGGTTTGGTAAAGTTATAATTGGTATAAATTAAAAGTGTGTTGAGTAATATTGTTAGATTGGACAGCCTTTTTATTAAAAAAAAAAATGCGAACCAAAAAATTCACTGCAAATTTTAATAATCAGATTTTTAACAAAATATCAACAAATGGTTCTTTTATAGCACAATAACTATATCATCCATTTTATGGTCACTAATGTCCAAATCAATAAAACATTTAACATACTCTTCTAAATAAAATTACTTTTTTTATCAAATTAAAATGTTTTTAAAAATTTACCGTATATCCTCGGCCATTAAAGGCGAGTTGGGCCATAAGTCGAGGGGACTTTTTGACCTTCAGATCTCAGTTTTTTGCATTGACCCTTCCTTAAGTCGACCCAGAATTTTCGAAAAGGAAGTGGGTGAGATTTGGGTCACCTAAATATTAAAATTCCTACAAAAGCGATTGCCTGCACTCACAACTGACCTTACGCCAGTATACGTTCATGTACCGTTATCGAATCAACGGCAAATATGCAGCCGACAAACAAATGCAGTCTTCTGTCTTTCAAAAGATCAGTATCCAAAACAAAATCTTACTAAAACTTTGCTAAAATTGACGATTTCTTGACCTGATTTACCATTCATCCATGTTTACAAATTTTGGCAAGTGAATCAGGGGAAGTAACCGTCACTGACTATGGATTACTTCTACATCCGTTACTTTATACAACGTTTGACTTGCCGATAAGTGACAAGTCAGTCGCTATTTAATCTTCTTAAACCCAGAAGCACTCTCCGCGATTGCAGCTGCTTCTTGATTCCCGCGGTGAGGTGCGCACGAAACATGTCCCAGACGAGTAACGAATGTTTGTTTAGCAGACCCCCTGGACGGTTAAACCACACTTTCTCCAACCAACTTGTCAACATCACCTCATCCACCCAGCCTTTAGGGTTAACAAACACGTGTAATCCTGGCGGGAATTGCTCCTTAGGCATTGTCTTGCGCTTAAACACCACTGCTGGTTTGAGTTTCACGCCATTTGCCATACAGGCTAACACAACAGTGAAGTGAGCCTTCTCGGCGCCGGTTGTCTTGATAGTAACTGTCTTATCTCCAATTGAGTGCACTGTTTTGCTTCCCGGCATATCAAAAAACATTGGTGTTTCGTCCATGTTTCCGATTTGAGACAGTTCAAAATCGATCATCTTTCTCTCGCGGATCACAAACTGGTGGAAAGACGCCAATTTCTCCTCCAAATCCCGAGGCAATTTCTTGGCAATGTGTGTCCGCTGCCTAAGACTCAAATGGCGTCTGCTCATGAAGCGCGTACACCAGCCGGCAGATGCTTTGAACGTCCCAGAGTCTATCCCATACTTGGAGTCGGACGACAGTTGTTTTGCTTTCAGCCTGATGGAATTCCTGGTTACCGCAAAGCCAGATTGTCTAAGTTCTAGTAACCATATCTCTAAATCAGTCTCAAGAGCATCATACGGACTAATACGGACAACACGGCGCTTCTGTGTTTTTGGATCAGACGTGATCGTGTCCTTCGCTTTGCGCCAATCCCTGACTAATTTCTCGCTGACTCCAAATTCTCGTTCAGCCGCGCAGTTGTTGGAGCTTTCGGCGAACTCAATTACTCTAATTTTGAAGGAATTTTCGTAGGTTTGTCGTTTTCTCTTCGGCATAATTATTTCTGATATGTGCGATATGATTAATGAATGCTCATAAACTTTATGTTTAATCTTTTATAGACAGATAGCGACATTCAATACCAATCATTTTGTAGCATTTTGAGTAATTAAATATTATTGGATTAGAATTGAGCAATTAAAATCTATTGGATATCAGTAAAATTACATCATCATTCAGAACTATGAAGGTGTTGCCAAAACTAAAATCATATTTTCATTGGTTAGACCAATCAAACAAGTATTATCCTAAACTGATTCGCTGATCTTTAATCCAAACTAATTAGCGGTAGGCGTTTCTGTGCATAGACTGTGACCGTACACCTGTACCAGATTAAACAAAAGCCACACCTGTATCATATTAAAAGAACAGAACAGAACAGATTAAAGAAAGGCCGGCCTTTTCCGTCAACGTTGGAGATCAAACTGCGAACGTTATTACCGGTAACTGTGATTAGCTACTTAGAAATGAACAAACCGAGAATTAAATGATGGCATTTGTATTCAAAATCATCTTTTGAACTTAATTACATTATAAACCCGATTTTTTTAATTGGCGAATATTCGCACTAATAACAAGTAAACTATTTACAAGCGTTTACACTGTGATATCCTGCCTTATCAGAAAACTTTTCTCTCTCACACAAATCCGCTAAAACAAAAGCAAAATAATAAAAAATAAATAAAAAACGAATTATACGGGACGAAAGTAGAACACTCATAAAGTAACCGTAATATCATTTATTCAGTTATAGATACACCCGTTGTAAACTAGAGTTACGCCCCTTTGCATTTGAAGTGCCGTTTACCTCCACATCTTAAACGGTAATGTTGACTGTTTCAATTAAATTTCGAAGGCATTAAACCACTAAAATCAATATAAATCATGCAAATGTCTGTTTCTATGCAATTTCTTTTCATTCTTCACCGGTACCGACAGTAAAACTGGCAAGTATACGTCACAAAACGTATTTCAAAAAGTTGGTGTCATTGTTCATATAGACTGTTGCTGAAACTGAAATTCGACGTTCAAAACTTCAGTAGGAGCTGACCGTTGGTAAAAAAAATCATCACTCGGGACTAGGACGGGGCCATAAGTCGAGTAGGGATTCAGAGAGTGATTTTGGAGTCTGAAAAATTCGACTTATGGCCGAGGATATACGGTAGTAGAAAATAAAAAAAGTCTCTTTATCTGTATTTCTTCAAAATCTTAAAAGATTTTCCTAAGCTATCATTTGAAACTTATATTGCAATATTCTTGGACTAAATAAAAGTGTGGTTATACATGATAACTGGGTTTAATAAAATTTAAATTCAAGTTACAATAGTTTTGCACCAATATAAATAAAGGTTTCCAAGATATTGCTTGGTGCAAAACTATTGTAACTCATGTTACAATAGTTTTGCGCTAAAGAATTAGTGTATTTGAGATACAATATTTTCACCAAAAGTGAATATCTTCAAAATTATTCAAAATATCAGGACCAAATTTAAACACAAGATGCACATTGTAAAACTATAGTAATTAATGCAAAAAAACAATTTTTGGAAAAAACGGAGTTACAATAGTTTTGCGCTGAGCCCTCGATATAATGTATATTATCACTCATCACATGTAAATATAATGCATATTGTACTATTTATTTTTTGTTCTTATGTCCACTCATCACATGTAAATATAATATAAATTTTACTATTTATTTATTGTTCTAATGTCCACTCATCACATGTAAATATAATGTATATTGTCCACTCATTACATGTTCTCACCACATGTAAATATAATGTATATTGTCCACTCATCACATGTAAATATAATGTATATTGCCACTCACCACATGTAAATATGATGTATATTTTACTATTTATTTATTGTTCTTATGTCCACTCATTACATGTAAATATAATGTATATTGTCCACTCATCACATGTAAATACAATGTATATTGTCCACTCATCACATGTAAATATAATGTATATTGTTACTCATCACATGGAAATATAATGTATATTGTCACTCATCACATGTAAATATAATGTATATTGTCCACTCATCACATGTAAATATAATATAAATTTTACTATTTATTTATTGTTCTGATGTCCACTCATCACATGTAAATATAATGTATATTGTCCACTCATCACATGTAAATATAATGTATATTGTCACTCATCACATGGAAATGTAATGTATATTGTCCACTCATCACATGTAAATATAATGTATATTGTCACTCATCACATGTAAATATAATGTATATTGTCCACTCATCACATGTTAATATAATGTATATTGTCACTCATCACATGTAAATATAATGTTTATTGTCCACTCATCACATGGAAATATAATGTATATTGTCACTCATCACATGTACTCATCATATGTAAATATAATGTATATTGTCACTCATCACATGTACTCATCACATGTAAATATTATATATATTGTCACTCATCACATGTAAATATAATGTATATTGTCCACTTATCACATGTAAATATAATGTATATTGTCAATCATCACATGGAAATATAATATATATTGTCACTTATCACATGTAAATATGATGTATATTGTCCACTCATCACATGTAAATATGATGTATATTGTCCACTCATCACATGTAAATATGATGTATATTGTCACTCATCACATGGAAATATAATATATATTGTCACTTATCACATGTAAATATGATGTATATTGTCCACTCATCACATATACATATGATGTATATTGTCACTCATCACATGTAAATGTAATGTATATTGTCACTCATCACATGTACATATAATGTATATTGTCACTCATCACATGTAAATATAATGTATATTGTCCACTCATCACATGTAAATATAATGTATATTGTCCACTCCTCACATTTAAATATAATTTATATTGTCACTCATCACATGTAAATATAATGTATATTGTCCACTTATCATGTGTAAATATAATGTATATTGTCACTCATCACATTTAAACTCATCACATGTAAATATAATGTATATTGTCCACTCATCACATGTAAATATAATGTATATTGTCACTCATCACATGTAAATATAATGTATATTGTCCACTCATCACATGTAAATATAATTTATATTGTCACTCATCACATGTAAATATAATGTATATTGTCACTCATCACATGTAAATATGATGTATATTGTCAATCATCACATGGAAATATAATTTATATTGTCCACTCATCACATGTAAATATAATGTATATTGTCCACTCATCACATGGAAATATAATTTATATTGTCCACTCATCACATGTAAATATAATGTATATTGTCCACTCATCACATGTAAATATAATGTATATTGTCCACTAATCACATGTAAATATAATTTATATTGTCCACTCATCACATGTAAATATAATGTATATTGTCCACTCATCACATGTAAATATAATGTATATTGTCCACTCCTCACATTTAAATATAATTTATATTGTCACTTATCACATGTAAATATAATGTATATTGTCCACTCATCACATGTAAATATGATGTATATTGTCACTCATCACATGTAAATATAATTTATATTGTCCACTCATCACATGTAAATATGATGTATATTGTCACTCATCACATGTAATTATAATTTATATTGTCCACTCATCACATGTAAATATAATGTATATTGTCCACTCATCACATGTAAATATAATGTATATTGTCCACTCATCACATGTAAATATGATGTATATTGTCACTCATCACATGGAAATATAATGAATATTGTACTATTCATTTATTGTTCTTATGTCTACTCATCACATATTCATATTATGTTATATAAGGCACTGTAGAAACTCGGACAATATCATTCCACCATAAAAGGCCAAAGAAAAAGCAAAACATGCTATGTTCAAGAAAACTGCATACCTTATAATAAAGGCCTTGTAAAATTATCATCATCTGACCGTAGTGACAGCAGTGGCAGTAACAGCATAGCACCTAAAACGTTGATAAAGCAGTCTAGTTCTTCACTCTGCAGTCAGATGTCCGCATCTACCAGTCAAGAAGCTGATGTGTTACTCTTACGTCACCAGCCTGCAACAAAACACAGAACAGTGATTGAGAGGTAGAACATAATGGCAATCAAATCATACACAATGACAAAATGATGGAGGCATTTAACAACTGCAACATGTCCAAAACCTCATTTTGTCATCTGGAGACGTAGACTTTTGTGGCATGGTGAAATGGAGTCTCATCATTGGTGATATGCAGATTAAGGTCATATGCCGCAGCTCCATGATGCTGTTTTACAAACACATGACAAGCCTGTGCACTAAATATGGGCTGCATCTTCGCCAATTTTGTCCAAGCCATCAACACCTTCAAACATAATCATTCTTTGTTAGAACACTGGTCAAAAGAACACATACATCATTCTCAGCTACAACACTTTGTTACTTTAGGTTTTTTATATAATGTATAACTTGTAAAGCTCTTCCATGTTATTGAGTCCGAGAAATAATCTCTAAGCAAAATAAGCCTCCAAACTACACTCATGGCCCAAGAAAGAATATAAACCTTACTGCTTATTCACAACTTAAACAGCTGTCTCCATAAAGCTGTCCCACCATTAATTTCACACAGACTGTAATATTAGCTCTATAGACTGTCACACTTACAGTTGTACTCCAAACTCCATGAGAATTTCCAGAACTCATGTTCAATTCAAGCGCAACACAAAAACATTGGAATATGGGCATCAACTGCTTCCAATTTTACTAATTTTCTCAAAGTGAAACTAGGTGTCACTATTTCACATAAAAAATCTTGCCACCTAAGAAATAATCCCATCTGCCCATTATAGCTAAGAGTCCACTCAATTTTGCACCATTCTCTGGGAAAATATACTCTCTATACAAGTCAACATAGCAATAGAGAAGTGTATATTCACACTCACATGGAACTACTTTCGACCCCCGGATTCCTAGTCCAAGTCTGTCTGTGTCTATTATAATAAGAACTAAAGGAGACCATTCTGATTTTTCCTTCAAAAATAAGAAGTAAGGGAAAGCACTCACCTGTCCTTGCATATTAAGGATGACAATAGTGTTACCCCTGTTACAGATGACAAATTTGTTGGTTTTCCTGGGTAGGGGTGTTTACTGTTGACAGTGTTACCATCAGAGCTTGCACTGCACTGAAATGAAAAAAAAATCCACCACATTATTTTTTTTCTTTGAGGTTCAACAAGAAAGTCCTATAATATATTATAACTTATTGTCGAGGAACAATCAATGTCTAGTTTGCAAAACATTTAATCATATTTTTTACATTGAAAAATAAAAAGAATAAATACAGTAACAATTTCAGATACTGAAACAACTTTGCGTCATGACTTTTCACAATTTTTTCAGTTTGTTGATTTAGAATTTCAAGTCAGATTTTTTTCTTAAATGTTAGGCTTTGTTAAATATTGTTTTTGATATACAGTTATACTGACTTTTCTTTATGTTGCGTTGGCGGCAAAATATATGTAAACTGAAAAGACTATGAGATATATTTGAGTGATACAGTTTATGCTGCGTGGAGTTTTTACAACAGATAAGGGTGGAGCCTATGTATCTGGGTTATGTTTATGACAATGTTTGACATTCAGAAGCTATGTCTTAAGCAGCAGTTACACATATTAGGTAAAGGAGCTGCAGTCATTCAGAATACCAAGTCCTTGGAGAGTAATAAAGCAAATAACATGATGATGCCTTTCTCTCATAAATAACTTCATCCACTACTGTCCAACTCACACCTATATACATTATATATACCAGATTTCTATGATCATATATTTGGTTGCGGTCTGAATTATAACATAAAATCCGTTATGACATGTTTTGTTCAATGGTTCTCAAATTTAAAATTGCTATTATCGCCCAGACTTGTTAAAAATCACATTATAACACTTGGTGACTTCATCTAAAATGTGATATTTTCATGACGATGTTGTAAGCACATACGTAAGCATGCACAAAGATGTGGAAAGAAACTTAAAATGAGACATATAAGAGATAAAAATAGAATGGAAAAGTTAAACAGTGTAGGCATTTTGCAATAAGTAACATGATTTAATATATTTAAAAAAATTTATAAAGGCATTTCAACTGATTTCCAGAGAATGATGATGTTACTTCATATTTAATTTCACATCTTACATGGTTTTATATCTACAGGTATGAGAAAAATTAAAATATATTCTATTCTATTGTTTTTCCCATAATGTCATGTGACATAGTCCTTTGGCACCCACTTACCGCGTTATAACCGAGGGTGGGGTGTGAGTCTGAAGATAAATACCAACTGTATAAATTAGTTTATATTAATTTGTTTTCACTCAATTGTGAAGTAAGCTGAGAGCTTATATGTAGCTCTCTGGAGTCCACTTCCTGAGTAGAACCAGTACTGAGTGTTGGTTTGGAGTGTTTGACAGATTGAGCCGGGGATCTAACCCACAACCCGTGAGCTGCCAACACTCTATCTGCTGATATACTGTGGTGCTGTATATATATAATCAACCTATACCTGTATTTATAATCATATATTTGAGACATTTAAAAAAATGCAAATGGATCTAGTTGATGGTCGAAGTCGGTGTTGTATATTATTTTGACCCCTCTGTGAAATGACCCTGGAGTCAAATTACTATCTAGTAAAATGACCCTGCTAAAGTAAATTGATCCCTCATGATTTACAATCAATAAAGTTACTCTTATATAAGTTGAAGAACTAAATATTGTTGATGGTTGCTTCTGTTTATCAATAATTAAAAAAAAAACACACAAAAATTACACACAAAATAACACCTACAACCATTCTATCATCTCTACATAAATTACGCTCTACAGACAGGATCCTCATTATGCAACAAGTTTAAATAAATGTTCTTCTCTACTTTTATTGGTCGAAATATTTTCTCTACCAATAAGTCCCTCCCCAATGGTAATTTGGTCCTTTAAGAAATGAGCTATGGGGGATGGTCACTTCAGCAATATGATGTAACTGTCTAACTGAATCGATCTACATTTTTTTTATTGTAGAACAAATGAAGCTGCCATATTACAATATCCAGTTAAAACCGTGGAGGTACCTGGTCATTTACAAAATGAGTGATAGCAGACGCGATATAATTTTTGGTTTATGTAGACACTTAACAAGCTAAGCTGGTACTCTACTGTAGAAACTGGGAACCAAACTGAGACTACTGCAGAAACAAGTCTAACCAGTGGGGACCAGACTGAGAACTACTGAAGAAACAAGTATGACCAGTGCTAACCAGACTGAGAACTACTGTAGAAACAAGTATGGCCAGAGGGAACCAGACTGAAAACTACTACAGAAACAAGTATGGCCAGTGGGTACCAGACTGAGAACTACTGCAGAAACAAGTATGGCCAGTGGGAACCAGACTGAGAACTACTGTAGAAACAAGTATGGCCAGTGCGAACCATACTGAGAATTACTGCAGAAACAAGTATGGCCAGTGGGAACCAGACTGAGAACTACTGCAGAAACAAGTATGACCAGTAGGTACCAGACTGAGAACTACTGTAGAAACAAGTATGGCCATTGGGAACCAGACTGAGAACTACTACAGAAACAATTATGGCCAGTGGGAACCAGACAGAGAACTACTGTAGAAACAAGTATGGCCAGTGGGAACCAGACTAAAAACTACTGCAGAAACAATTATGGCCAGTGGGAACCAGACTGAGAACTACTGCAGAAACAAGTATGGCCAGTGGGTTCCAGACCTAGAACTACTGCAGAAACAAGTATGGCCAGTGGGTACCAGACTGACTGAGAACTACTGTTACACAGTAGAAACAAGTATGGCCAGTGGGAACCAGACTGAGGACTACTGTAGAAACAAGTATGGCCAGTGGGAACCAGACTGAGAACTATTGTAGAAACAAGTATGGCCAGTGGGTACCAGACTTAGAACTACTGTAGTAACAAGTATGGCCAGTGGGAACCAGACTGAGAACTATTGTAGAAACAAGTATAGCCAGTGGGTACCAGACTGAGAACTACTGCAGAAACAAGTATGGCCAGTGGGAACCAGACTGAGAACTACTGCAGAAACACGTATTGCCACTGGGAACCAGACTGAGAACTACTGCAGAAACAGGTCTGACCAGTTGGTATCAGACTGAAAACTACTGTAGAAACAGGTCTGACCAGTGGGTACCAGACTAAGAACTACTGCAGAAAAAAGTATTGCCAGTGGGAACCAGACTGAGACCTACTGCAGAAACAGGTCTGACCAGTGGGTACCAGACTGAGTACTACTGTAGAAACAGGTCTGACCAGTTGGTACCAGACTTAGAACTACTGTAGAAACAAGTATGACCAGTGGGTACCAGACTGAGAACTATTGTAGAAACAAGTATGACCAGTGGGTACCAGACTGAGAACTACTGTAGAAACAAGTATGTCCAGTGGGTACCAGACTGAGAACTATTGTAGAAACTGGGAACAAGACAGAACTACTGTAGAAACTGGGAATAAGACTGAGAACTACTGTAGAAACTGGAAACAAGAAAGAGAACTAATGTAGAAACAAGTATGACCAGTAGGTGCCAGAAATAAAACTACAGTAGAAACAGGTCTGACCAGTGGGTACAAGACTGAAAACTACTGTAGAAACTGGGAACCAGACTGAGAACTACTATAGAAACAAGTCTGACCAGTGGGTACCAGACTGGGAACTATTGTAGAAACTGGGAACAAGACTGAGAACTACTGTAGAAACTGGGAACCAGAGTGATAACTACTGTAGAAACAGGTCTGACCAGTGGGTACCAGACTGAGAACTATTGTAGAAACTGGGAACAAGACTGAGAACTACTGTAGAAACTGGAAAGCAGACTGAGAACTACTGTAGAAACAAGTCTGACCTTTGGGAACCAGACTGAAAACTACAGTAGAAACAAGTATGACCAGTGGGTACCAGACAGAACTACTGTAGAAATAAGTATGACTAGTGGGTACCAGATTGAAAACTACATTTTGTTTACCAATCAGAGTATCCATTGCTGTGTTTTAATGCTTCATAGCAGGGATCTATTGTCTATTTTGAGTTTATAATTTCAAAGCAATGTTTATTATTTGAAGCACAACAATAAATTTAGTTTGAAGTAATAAATGTTTAACCTCCCTTTGCATGGTTCTGGCCAACATACCAAAATACACTCCCTGAATAACAGAATCTAGATATTCTCATCAGCACATGCAATGGTGTTAAGTTTAAATCTCCAATGAAAACCTAACAATAGAATTTTACTTTACTGCAGAAGAATGGACAAAAGTAATGATTTTGTAAAAGGATTAGAAACAAGAGGCCCAAGAGGGCCTGAGGACGCTCTATTGACTCATAGTTGCCATAGCACTTTTTGAAATTCTCCTATGCAATAGAAACATCAGGGTTGGGTTATTTTTAGCCCTAGGGATACCATGTGAACAAATCTAACAAAACTATAGTCAGTCATCATTACTACATAAACATTTTGAAAATCTGTTGGGCAGTTCATGAGAAGAACATTTTTTAAGTTTTGGACTATTTTTAGTAATGGCGGCCATCTTGAATTTCAGATCGAAAAAAAAAATTCTTCTGTATAGTCTCCTATGCAATAGAAACATCCATGTGAAGTTTCAGTTTAATTGGCCAAGTGGTTTCAGAATAGATGAAAGAAAAAGAGAATTTTGTATTATCCCATAGTTATCCCTTTGTAAAATTCTAAGTCCCCTTACAGGGCCCCTACAAATTTTAGCCCTTAAATTTTTATCTGCAATCAAGCCCCCTACACATAGCAATAATTTATATAAAATATGTGCAAATCTGACATACCAGTTCTCAAGAAAACGATTTTAGTAATTCCCAATTTTTACCCTTTTGGGGCCCCTCTTGACCCCTTAAGACAGTGGAACTCAGTACTTTTTACAAATCTGAACCTTCTTCACCAAACAATGCTTCTGTGAAGATAAAGGCAAAATCATTTCCATTTAAAAAAAAAAAAATAATTATAATATGTGTCCCCTAATTGAACCCTCAGGGCGGGGTCATTTTTAACCCTAGGGACACCATTTGAACAAATCTAACAAAACTATACAGTCAAACATGTCTTAAGCAGCCAGTCAAGGGAAGGAGCAAAAGTGGCCTTTTAAGACAGTTTTTTTTTCTTAATACAGGTTAATTTACTCTGACAACATAGAAATGGGAAATAGAAAGTATGACTGCTTAAGACAGGTGGTTGCTTAATAGAGGTGACTGCTTACATAGGTTTGACTGTAGTTGGCCATCATTACTACATGAACATTTTGAAAATCTGTTGGACTGTTCTTGAGAAGAGGATTTTTTTAAGTTTTGGAATATTTTTAGTTATGCTGGCCATCTTGAATTTCAGATCGAAAAAAATCAAATCTGTATAGCTCTCCTATGCAACAGAAACATCCATGTAAAGTTTCAGTTTAATTGGCCTAGTGGTCTCAGAGAAAGTGATGATGTGCATCTTTCATGACTTTGACACTCAGATAGAAAATTCTGTTTAAAGGCAAACTAAAGGCAAAACTGAAAAAAGCCATGAATGATTCCTGTTTTTTCTTGCACATCAAACACATTGAACAATTATATACATTTTATTTATCATAATCAAGTTTAACCAATAATTCAATCTTTACCCTAGGGTGAGATCATAAGAATTGTACATGGGTTTGATGTTTGGGTAGAAACTTCATCTTGAGGGATAAATGTTATGGCAGAAATGAGGCTCTGCCAAGTTAACCTAAATGATTAAATTTTTCTATCCAAACCGAAAAGGCCATGAATTAATTTTTGTATGCATACCAAACACATTGAATAATTGTTTTAACCTTATCTATCATTATATATTTGCCATGATCCCTTTTAAGACGTCAAATAATATCATTTACGTCATATATTTTATACATCATGTTATAGATTATTCCATCACAGCACTATAATTTTATCTCAACCCTTGGGTGATATAAGAAAAATCTAACACCAGTAAATGCTGATGTTGTTATCCAGTATGAAAGAAAGAAATATGTCACACCAGTCCACTGGCACAGGTTATTATCCAGTATACGAGAAACAATATAATTATATATATATATATAATTTACATATGTGTATACATTATAAAACTATGTACTGCATAGAATAAATGTATATGTCTGGTATGTGTAAATATATATTACTGGGTACAAGCAGAAAAAGTTTATATGATGAAAATAAGTCTTAAAATGAAGAATGTATAATTAAAGAAAAATAAATATGACTGAATACTCACTGTATACATTAAGATATATCAAAGTTCCATTGGAATTACACTTTTTACTACCGTCTATTCCATTCAAACATATCACTTTACACTCGTACCATCCCTCATCCGTTTTTTTTATATGACTTATTTCCAGAGAGATCTCATTAACTAGACGCACACGTCCTGCAAACTGACGGTGAATGTTCGGCGGGAAACCGTTGTGTTGTATACACACAGGTCCGTCTAACCCATCTTTCTTACATTCTATAATGTACGGGACACACTGATTGTTAGGAAATTGAAGTGCACAGTCCAGAACTTGCTGGCCGCCAAGACTCAATGCTTTTGATGCTTGTAATTTTTACAGAAAATACCTGGAAGTAAACAATAAAAACAAAATTATATAACTGTAAAGTACAGCACTTCAAAGTTTGCTATAATTGCTACATAGTATTATATTATTGCTAAGAAGGTTTAGCAGCTTCTAAAATGTCAATGTTCATGCTCAAAATTTGCAAATTGAAAATCTATTGATATAAACACTTTTGGGCAGATTCTTTGCTTTGAAATTATGTTGAGTATATATAGATCAGGGCTGAAAAATTGCATTCGTCCACTCACCTTGATGAGTGAACATTTGGTCAAGATAAGTAAGATTTGACCTTATTTCTTTGATTTAAGTATTCAATTAAAAAATGTTAGAAAGTGAGGACTTATAGCCTTTATAAGAAATGTGAAGCCCTATAGATGTAATGTTTTGTTTCTAACATCTATTTTCTTACAATTATCTTCTACAGGTCAGAGTAAAATTGTTTTAGGAAAACATATTTGCTTTTAACTGTTGTAAGCCCTTATAGTTCATATCCTCATTTTTCGCTCAATGGAATTTTCTGGCTACTTCTGCAAAGCACAAGTACATACAGCAAGGTGACAAAAAAACTGGAGTTGAAACTTATGTTATACTCACATATTCACGCAAATCTCGTAATATCTCGTTTTCAATTATCTTAACTTCCATTCATCCCAGGAACACAAAACAAAATTCTTACATTGTAGAATGAAATTCCCATCAGAACAATACCTTTCCTAGAAATTTGTATTAACAATTGTTAAAGTACTCTTGATTACTAAATCTGTATTCTGCACCTAAAATAACAAATTACGAGAAATTTTACTTGAAACCTCAATATCTTTAATTCAAGATCATTTTTCGTGATTGAAACATTTCAAAACATCTAAAATTACATACAACTTAAATTTAAATACAAGAAATCAATTGCCTGTGAATTATGTATGATTAATTTGCCAAATTATTAATCCTTTGTGTGCTATTTTATCAACATTTTGTCAGGAGATGCAAGTTTCCTAATAGTATCCTTCTAAATAAGTCCTTGATTGAAGTGCATGAAAAATAGCTCTTTAACATGATTGTACACTACCAGTATACTGTAGTTAATAATCTGACTTTTTATCGTCATCATTGTCGTCTCCACTTCTGCAATCAACATTTGAATTCTTTGAAGTTTACAAGTATCATGGAAGCAAACTTTATTTATTGGAATATTATTGCATTTTTATGCTATCCAGCACTACCAGACGATCATTTAACAGATATGCTACCGGGCCCAGCTTTATCCCTTTATTTGCAGGATTTAAATACAACAGGTCGGGGCCCGATTAGCTCAGTTGGTTACGCGTCTGACTATCATTCCAGGGGTCGTGAGTTCGAATCCCCCGCCCAGCAACAGTATCCGTGATGATTGATATACAACATTGTGTCTCATTATCATTCGTCTCTCACCACTGATTCAAGTGGGAAAGTTATCAGTTACTTGCGGAGATGGGGTGTGCTCGAGTACTGGTTAATCCCAGGAAACAGTTGTTAGGTTACCTGAATATTCATCAAGTTGATGCTACATGTAATTTATTTTACTTAGATTGTGAAGAAAACTGATTAAGCATAATGTGAACCCATCGAGACTGGTACTGTGTTGTTTTTGTGAGGCCATCAGGTCAAACCTAGGATCAAGCCCATGGCCCCTAGGGTACGCAGCCAACACTCAATCAACTGTGATATTTTATTCAACTCAACATATTGGTATGATGTTAACCACCATGCGACACCTCCGTTTCTGAGAAGCTATCTAACAAATAACATTTACACACAGCTAAGTTCAAAATGGTATTGTAATAGTGTCATCATAGTGATCCGAGCGCCTGCACAGAAAAGCATTATCCATTAATAGTACCTCCGATCTTAAAAACAACACTGGAGACAATAATTCCATTATAGGTGATTATGGCTGATGAATAAAGCAACGCTATTCATAATTCAAAACAAAATGTTTCAGTGATGTATTTTTGTCTTCATAAGGTATTACAAATAATTGTTAAATATTGTATATGATGGATAATATTTTATTTGATGTTTGTTTAATTTTAAGCATCCTTTTTGGGCCATTGACGGCTAACAGAAAATTGGATACCCTAACCTTTCCTGATTTCCAAGAAGGAGTTAACCAGTATTAGTGCACAACCATCTTTGCAAGTAACTGATAATTTTCCCACTTGAATCAGCAGTGAGATTCTAATGACAATGAGACACAATGTCGATCTTCATTGAGACTATGGTCAGGCAGAGATTTTAACTTACAACCTCTTTGAAAAATATTTGAGACGCCCTACTAACTGCGCTAACTGAGCCTGGCATATTTCAGTTGAGTATCGTCGACAATGTTTTTATTAGCATGACATTTTATGACTGAACATTGACCATTCATAATTAAAGAGTGCCTTAATACTTCATTTGCAAAGAAAATCCAGAAAAAAATAACCAACGGGCAACACAAACATAAATGAATTTTGAAAATGTCCGTAACGTTACTGAGGTAACTGGCAAACATTCTCACTAAAACTTGTCTGCTGATCTCACTTCTGTTTCAACTAAATTTTCTATAAAACTGTATTTTAATCACTGACAGATAAATCACAGAATTATATGCCAATGCACTGGAACCTGTCTTAAATCATGATCACCAAGATGCTTTTCTCAGAAATAAGATTTTACGAATATGAGTGCATACTTAAACGCACCGATGAACTGAAACATTATGGTCTGTGATTATACTTTTTTCTCCTGCTCAGCCCAAGTGTTCATGCTCAACTCTAGAACAAATGGACTCATTATAACAAAATAAAATGTAAAGACCTTTAACTTTCTGCCACAGATTTGAATTAATACTTTCAAATTCGAGGTCATGTCAAAGTTTGCTCTAAAATCTGTATTTTCAAACAAATCCTGGATATTGTCTTGGAGTACTTTATTGAGTTGTATAAAAAAAGTTTTGTAACCCAGTGGCCTGGGCTCGCATGCACTACTAAAGCAGGGGGGGAGGGGGGGGGATTAGACGGACCAACACGCTTTCTGTCATTCAAAGGCCAAACGCTGATCATCCATATTAAGCTCTCTGGATGTATCATTCGTATTCAATAGAAGTAGTAAAATCTTTGGTAGATTTGGAGATCTGGAAACTTTTTACATAATCTATACAAACTGGGAAATAAAAATCAGATTAAAGTGCAAAATAATTACTTCTAGATTCGTGATTTGAAGTGCCAAAATTAAACATTCTGGCAAGACCAATAAAAACTGCATTAATGTTAGCAGCCATTAAGGTGTTTCCCCGTGCAAATGTGATCTGGTAAATGGAACAAAGAGGTAGCGAATTCCGGCTTATAAAGATTCCCTTCTTGTCAATAGATCTCTGTTTATCACCAATAAAAAAGTGATAATATGGTTAAGATAATTGATTGCTGACATTCCCATGTAATGGTCATTATGCCTAGTTAAACATGCTTCAAAAAAGTTCAAAATCAACCTGTTTGTCTGCTCCTCATTATTCCTGCTGTATGTCTAGCTCTCACTGATTCAATATCAACCTGTTTGTCTGCTCCTCATTATTCCTGCTGTATATCTAGCTGCCATTGATTCAATATCAACCTGTTTGTCTGCTCCTCATTATTCCTGCTGTATGTCTAGCTGCCATTGATTCAATATCAACCTGTTTGTCTGCTCCTCATTATTCCTGCTGTATGTCTAGCTGCCACTGATTCAATATCAACCTGTTTGTCTGCTCCTCATTATTCCTGCTGTATGTCTAGCTGCCACTGATTCAATATCAACCTGTTTGTCTGCTCTTCATTATTCCTGCTGTATGTCTAGCTGCCATTGATTCAATATCAACCTGTTTGTCTGCTCCTCATTAATTCAATATCAACCTGTTTGTCTGCTCCTCATTATTACTGCTGAATGTCTAGCTGCCATTGATTCAATATCAACCTGTTGGTCTGCTCCTCATTATTCCTGCTGTATGTCTAGCTGCCATTGATTCAATATCAACCTGTTTGTCTGCTCCTCATTATTCCTGCTGTATGTCTAGCTGCCACTGTTTCAATATCAACCTGTTTGTCTGCTCCTCATTATTCCTGCTGTATGTCTAGCTGCCATTGATTCAATATCAACCTGTTTGTCTGCTCTTCATTATTCCTGCTGTATGTCTAGCTGCCTTGATTCAATATCAACCTGTTTGTCTGCTCCTCATTGATTCAATATCAACCTGTTTGTCTGCTCCTCATTATTCCTGCTGTATGTCTAGCTGCCATTGATTCAATATCAACCTGTTTGTCTGCTCCTCATTGATTCAATATCAACCTGTTTGTCTGCTCCTCATTATTTCTGCTGTATGTCTAGCTGCCATTGATTCAATACCAACCTGTTTGTTTGCTCCTCATTATTCCTGCTGTATGTCTAGCTGCCATTGATTCAATATCAACCTGTTTGTCTGCTCCTCATTGATTCAATATCAACCTGTTTGTCTGCTCCTCATTATTCCTGCTGTATGTTTAGCTGCCATTGATTCAATATCAACCTGTTTGTCTGCTCCTCATTGATTCAATATCAACCTGTTTGTCTGCTCCTCATTATTCCTGCTGTATGTCTAGCTGCCATTGATTCAATATCAACCTGTTTGTCTGCTCCTCATTATTCCTGCTGTATGTCTAGCTGCCATTGATTCAATATCAACCTGTTTGTCTGCTCCTCATTATTCCTGCTGTATGTCTAGCTGCCACTGATTCAATATCAACTGGTTTGTCTGCTTCTCATTATTCCTGCTGTATGTCTTGCTGTTATGATTCAATATCAAGTGGTTTGTTTGCTCCTCATTATTCCTGCTGTATGTCTAGCTGCCATTGATTCAATATCAACCTGTTTGTCTGCTCCTCATTGATTCAATATCAACCTGTTTGTCTGCTCCTCATTATTTCTGCTGTATGTCTAGCTGCCATTGATTCAATACCAACCTGTTTGTTTGCTCCTCATTATTCCTGCTGTATGTCTAGCTGCCATTGATTCAATATCAACCTGTTTGTCTGCTCCTCATTGATTCAATATCAACCTGTTTGTCTGCTCCTCATTATTCCTGCTGTATGTTTAGCTGCCATTGATTCAATATCAACCTGTTTGTCTGCTCCTCATTGATTCAATATCAACCTGTTTGTCTGCTCCTCATTATTCCTGCTGTATGTCTAGCTGCCATTAATTCAATATCAACCTGTTTGTCTGCTCCTCATTATTCCTGCTGTATGTCTAGCTGCCATTGATTCAATATCAACCTGTTTGTCTGCTCCTCATTATTCCTGCTGTATGTCTAGCTGCCACTGATTCAATATCAACTGGTTTGTCTGCTTCTCATTATTCCTGCTGTATGTCTTGCTGTTATGATTCAATATCAAGTGGTTTGTTTGCTCCTCATTATTCCTGCTGTATGTCTAGCTGCCATTGATTCAATATCAACCTGTTTGTCTGCTCCTCATTATTCCTGCTGTATGTCTAGCTCCCACTGATTCAATATCAACCGGTTTGTCTGCTTCTCATTATTCCTGCTGTATGTCTTGCTGTTATGATTCAATATCAACCTGTTTGTCTGCTCCTCATTATTCCTGCTGTATGTCTAGCTGCCATTGATTCAATATCAACCTGTTTGTCTGCTCCTCATTATTCCTGCTGTATGTCTAGCTGCCATTGATTCAATATCAACCTGTTTGTCTGCTCCTCATTATTCCTGCTGTATGTCTAGCTGCCATTGATTCAATATCAACCGGTTGGTCTGCTCCTCATTATTCCTGCTGTATGTCTAGCTGCCATTGATTTCTGATTGCATTGTACTTAATATATACATACATAGGACAGCCTATGATACAATTTCTGAATATTTATGCCATCATTATTTTTAAATAAGTTTATTTTAGCTCAATTGTGAGAAGATTCAAAGCTTATAATGAACTGCTCTCCGGTCTGCTTCCTGGGTAGAACCAGTTATGAGTATCGTTTTTTTGAGAGGCCATTAGCTGGCAACATGCTATCCACTGCACTACCATCCCATCATCAAATGTTATCAAAATTATCATCATCATTACCATCATAACCTTATCATCATCACCAACTACATCATCATCAAGACAAATCAAATGTCCATGTAGTCTAATGTACAAATGTCAATGAAGTCCAATACAAGACAATTACCAATGAATGCCAATGCAAGTCACAAATTTATGAAGTCCAATACAAGACACATTTTAATGAAGTCTAATACCAGATACCATTATTTCCAGTCACATGCTTCTGAGGTCAGATGTCGGACAAAATAATTTCCAGTCACATGTTCATGAGGTCAGATGCCTGATAAAATAATTTCCAGTCACATGTTCATGAGGTCAGATGCCTGATAAAATAATTTCCAGTCACATGTTCATGAGGTCAGATGTCAGATAAAACAATTTCCAGTCACATGTTCATGAGGTCAGATGCCTGATAAAATAATTTCCAGTCACATGTTCATGAGGTCAGATGTCAGATACAATAATTTCCAGTCACATGTTCATGAGGTCAGATGCCTGATAAAATAATTTCCAGTCACATGTTCATGAGGTCAGATGCCAGATAAAATAATTTCCAGTCACATGTTCATGAGGTCAGATGCCTGATAAAATAATTTCCAGTCACATGTTCATGAGGTCAGATGTCAGATAAAATAATTTCCAGTCACATGTTCATGAGGTCAGATGTCAGATACAATAATTTCCAGTCACATGTTCATGAGGTCAGATGTCAGATAAAATAATTTCCAGTCACATGTTCATGAGGTCAGATGCCTGATAAAATAATTTCCAGTCACATGTTCATGAGGTCAGATGCCTGATAAAATAATTTCCAGTCACATGTTCATGAGGTCAGATGTCAGATACAATAATTTCTAGTCACATGTTCATGAGGTCAGATGTCAAATAAAATAATTTCCAGTCACATGTTCATGAGGTCAGATGTCAGATACAATAATTTCTAGTCACATGTTCATGAGGTCAGATGTCAAATAAAATAATTTCCAGTCACATGTTCATGAGGTCAGATGTCAGATAAAATAATTTCCAGTCACATGTTCATGAGGTCAGATGCCAGATAAAATAATTTCCAGTCACATGTTCATGAGGTCAGATGTCAGAGAAAATAATTTCCAGTCACATGTTCATGAGGTCAGATGCCTGATAAAATAATTTCCAGTCACATGTTCATGAGGTCAGATGTCAGATAAAATAATTTCCAGTCACATGTTCATGAGGTCAGATGCCTGATAAAATAATTTCCAGTCACATGTTCATGAGGTCAGATGCCTGATAAAATAATTTCCAGTCACATGTTCATGAGGTCAGATGTCAGATACAATAATTTCTTGTCACATGTTCATGAGGTCAGATGTCAAATAAAATAATTTCCAGTCACATGTTCATGAGGTCAGATGTCAGATACAATAATTTCTAGTCACATGTTCATGAGGTCAGATGTCACATAAAATAATTTCCAGTCACATGTTCATGAGGTCAGATGTCAGATAAAATAATTTCCAGTCACATGTTCATGAGGTCAGATGCCTGATAAAATAATTTCCAGTCACATGTTCATGAGGTCAGATGTCAGAGAAAATAATTTCCAGTCACATGTTCATCAGGTCAGATGCCTGATAAAATAATTTCCAGTCATTTGTTCATGAGGTCAGATGCCTGATAAAATACTTTCCAGTCACATGTTCATGAGGTCAGATGCCTGATAAAATAATTTCCAGTCACATGTTCATGAGGTCAGATGCCTGATAAAATAATTTCCAGTCACATGTTCATGAGGTCAGATGTCAGATAAAATAATTTTCAGTCACATGTTCATGAGGTCAGATGCCTGATAAAATCATTTCCAGTCACATGTTCATGAGGTCAGATGCCAGATAAAATCATTTCCAGTCACATGTTCATGAGGTCAGATGTCAGATAAAATCATTTCAAGTCACATGTTCATGAGGTCAGATGTTAGATAAAATAATTTACTGTCACATGTTCATGAGGTCAGATGCCTGATAAAATAATTTCCAGTCACTTGTTCATGAGGTCAGATGTCAGATAAAATAATTTCCAGTCACATGTTCATGAGGTCAGATGCCTGATAAAATAATTTCCAGTCACATGTTCATGAGGTCAGATGCCTGATAAAATAATTTCCAGTCACATGTTCATGAGGTCAGATGCCTGATAAAATAATTTCCTGTCACATGTTCATGAGGTCAGATGTCAGATAAAATAATTTTCAGTCACATGTTCATGAGGTCAGATGCCTGATAAAATAATTTCCAGTCACATGTTCATGAGGTCAGATGCCAGATAAAATCATTTCCAGTCACATGTTCATGAGGTCAGATGCCTGATAAAATAATTTCCAGTCACATGTTCATGAGGTCAGATGTCAGATAAAATAATTTTCAGTCACATGTTCATGAGGTCAGATGCCTGATAAAATAATTTCCTGTCACATGTTCATGAAGTCAGATGCCTGATAAAATCATTTCGAGTCACATGTTCATGAGGTCAGATGTCAGATAAAATCATTTCAAGTCACATGTTCATGAGGTCAGATGTTAGATAAAATAATTTCCAGTCACATGTTCATGAGGTCAGATGCCTGATAAAATAATTTCCAGTCACTTGTTCATGAGGTCAGATGTCAGATAAAATAATTTCCAGTCACATGTTCATGAGGTCAGATGCCTGATAAAATAATTTCCAGTCACATGTTCATGAGGTCAGATGCCAGATAAAATAATTTCCAGTCACATGTTCATGAGGTCAGATGCCTGATAAAATAATTTCCAGTCACATGTTCATGAGGTCAGATGTCAGATAAAATAATTTTCAGTCACATGTTCATGAGGTCAGATGCCTGATAAAATAATTTCCAGTCACATGTTCATGAGGTCAGATGCCAGATAAAATCATTTCCAGTCACATGTTCATGAGGTCAGATGTCAGATAAAATCATTTCAAGTCACATGTTCATGAGGTCAGATGTTAGATAAAATAATTTCCTGTCACATGTTCATGAGGTCAGATGCCTGATAAAATAATTTCCAGTCACTTGTTCATAAGGTCAGATGTCAGATAAAATAATTTCCAGTCACATGTTCATGAGGTCAGATGCCTGATAAAATAATTTCCAGTCACATGTTCATGAGGTCAGATGCCTGATAAAATAATTTCCTGTCACATGTTCATGAAGTCAGATGCCTGATAAAATCATTTCGAGTCACATGTTCATGAGGTCAGATGTCAGATAAAATCATTTCAAGTCACATGTTCATGAGGTCAGATGTTAGATAAAATAATTTCCAGTCACATGTTCATGAGGTCAGATGCCTGATAAAATAATTTCCAGTCACTTGTTCATGAGGTCAGATGTCAGATAAAATAATTTCCAGTCACATGTTCATGAGGTCAGATGCCTGATAAAATAATTTCCAGTCACATGTTCATGAGGTCAGATGCCTGATAAAATAATTTCCAGTCACATGTTCATGAGGTCAGATGCCTGATAAAATAATTTCCAGTCACATGTTCATGAGGTCAGATGTCAGATAAAATAATTTTCAGTCACATGTTCATGAGGTCAGATGCCTGATAAAATAATTTCCAGTCACATGTTCATGAGGTCAGATGCCAGATAAAATCATTTCCAGTCACATGTTCATGAGGTCAGATGTCAGATAAAATCATTTCAAGTCACATGTTCATGAGGTCAGATGTTAGATAAAATAATTTCCTGTCACATGTTCATGAGGTCAGATGCCTGATAAAATAATTTCCAGTCACTTGTTCATGAGGTCAGATGTCAGATAAAATAATTTCAAGTCACATGTTCATGAGGTCAGATGCCTGATAAAATAATTTCCAGTCACATGTTCATGAGGTCAGATGCCTGATAAAATAATTTCCAGTCATCAGATGTCAGATAAAATAATTTCCAGTCACATGTTCATGAGGTCAGATGCCTGATAAAATAATTTCCAGTCACATGTTCATGAGGTCAGATGCCTGATAAAATAATTTCCAGTCACATGTTCATGAGGTCAGATGTCAGATAAAATAATTTTCAGTCACATGTTCATGAGGTCAGATGCCAGATAAAATAATTTCCAGTCACATGTTCATGAGGTCAGATGTCAGATAAAATCATTTCAAGTCACATGTTCATGAGGTCAGATGTTAGATAAAATAATTTCCTGTCACATGTTCATGAGGTCAGATGCCTGATAAAATAATTTCCAGTCACTTGTTCATGAGGTCAGATGTCAGATAAAATAATTTCCAGTCACATGTTCATGAGGTCAGATGCCTGATAAAATAATTTCCAGTCACATGTTCATGAGGTCAGATGCCTGATAAAATAATTTCCAGTCACATGTTCATGAGGTCAGATGTCAGATAAAATAATTTCCAGTCACATGTTCATGAGGTCAGATGCCTGATAAAATAATTTCCAGTCACATGTTCATGAGGTCAGATGTCAGATAAAATAATTTTCAGTCACATGTTCATGAGGTCAGATGCCTGATAAAATAATTTCCAGTCACATGTTCATGAGGTCAGATGCCAGATAAAATCATTTCCAGTCACATGTTCATGAGGTCAGATGTCAGATAAAATCATTTCAAGTCACATGTTCATGAGGTCAGATGTTAGATAAAATAATTTCCTGTCACATGTTCATGAGGTCAGATGCCTGATAAAATAATTTCCAGTCACTTGTTCATGAGGTCAGATGTTAGATAAAATAATTTCCAGTCACATGTTCATGAGGTCAGATGCCTGATAAAATAATTTCCAGTCACATGTTCATGAAGTCAGATGCCTGATAAAATAATTTCCAGTCATCAGATGTCAGATAAAATAATTTCCAGTCACATGTTCATGAGGTCAGATGCCTGATAAAATAATTTCCAGTCACATGTTCATGAGGTCAGATGCCTGATAAAATAATTTCCAGTCACATGTTCATGAGGTCAGATGTCAGATAAAATAATTTTCAGTCACATGTTCATGAGGTCAGATGCCAGATAAAATAATTTCCAGTCACATGTTCATGAGGTCAGATGTCAGATAAAATCATTTCAAGTCACATGTTCATGAGGTCAGATGTTAGATAAAATAATTTCCTGTCACATGTTCATGAGGTCAGATGCCTGATAAAATAATTTCCAGTCACTTGTTCATGAGGTCAGATGTCAGATAAAATAATTTCCAGTCACATGTTCATGAGGTCAGATGCCTGATAAAATAATTTCCAGTCACATGTTCATGAGGTCAGATGCCTGATAAAATAATTTCCTGTCACATGTTCATGAAGTCAGATGCCTGATAAAATCATTTCGAGTCACATGTTCATGAGGTCAGATGTCAGATAAAATCATTTCAAGTCACATGTTCATGAGGTCAGATGTTAGATAAAATAATTTCCAGTCACATGTTCATGAGGTCAGATGCCTGATAAAATAATTTCCAGTCACTTGTTCATGAGGTCAGATGTCAGATAAAATAATTTCCAGTCACATGTTCATGAGGTCAGATGCCTGATAAAATAATTTCCAGTCACATGTTCATCAGGTCAGATGCCTGATAAAATAATTTCCAGTCACATGTTCATGAGGTCAGATGCCTGATAAAATAATTTCCAGTCACATGTTCATGAGGTCAGATGTCAGATAAAATAATTTTCAGTCACATGTTCATGAGGTCAGATGCCTGATAAAATAATTTCCAGTCACATGTTCATGAGGTCAGATGCCAGATAAAATCATTTCCAGTCACATGTTCATGAGGTCAGATGTCAGATAAAATCATTTCAAGTCACATGTTCATGAGGTCAGATGTTAGATAAAATAATTTCCTGTCACATGTTCATGAGGTCAGATGCCTGATAAAATAATTTCCAGTCACTTGTTCATGAGGTCAGATGTCAGATAAAATAATTTCCAGTCACATGTTCATGAGGTCAGATGCCTGATAAAATAATTTCCAGTCACATGTTCATGAGGTCAGATGCCTGATAAAATAATTTCCAGTCACATGTTCATGAGGTCAGATGCCTGATAAAATAATTTCCAGTCACATGTTCATGAGGTCAGATGTCAGATAAAATCATTTCAAGTCACATGTTCATGAGGTCAGATGTTAGATAAAATAATTTCCTGTCACATGTTCATGAGGTCAGATGCCTGATAAAATAATTTCCAGTCACTTGTTCATGAGGTCAGATGTTAGATAAAATAATTTCCAGTCACATGTTCATGAGGTCAGATGCCTGATAAAATAATTTCCAGTCACATGTTCATGAAGTCAGATGCCTGATAAAATAATTTCCAGTCATCAGATGTCAGATAAAATAATTTCCAGTCACATGTTCATGAGGTCAGATGCCTGATAAAATAATTTCCAGTCACATGTTCATGAGGTCAGATGCCTGATAAAATAATTTCCAGTCACATGTTCATGAGGTCAGATGTCAGATAAAATAATTTTCAGTCACATGTTCATGAGGTCAGATGCCAGATAAAATAATTTCCAGTCACATGTTCATGAGGTCAGATGTCAGATAAAATCATTTCAAGTCACATGTTCATGAGGTCAGATGTTAGATAAAATAATTTCCTGTCACATGTTCATGAGGTCAGATGCCTGATAAAATAATTTCCAGTCACTTGTTCATGAGGTCAGATGTCAGATAAAATAATTTCCAGTCACATGTTCATGAGGTCAGATGCCTGATAAAATAATTTCCAGTCACATGTTCATGAGGTCAGATGCCTGATAAAATAATTTCCTGTCACATGTTCATGAAGTCAGATGCCTGATAAAATCATTTCAAGTCACATGTTCATGAGGTCAGATGTTAGATAAAATAATTTCCTGTCACATGTTCATGAGGTCAGATGCCTGATAAAATAATTTCCAGTCACTTGTTCATGAGGTCAGATGTCAGATAAAATAATTTCCAGTCACATGTTCATGAGGTCAGATGCCTGATAAAATAATTTCCAGTCACATGTTCATGAGGTCAGATGCCTGATAAAATAATTTCCTGTCACATGTTCATGAAGTCAGATGCCTGATAAAATCATTTCGAGTCACATGTTCATGAGGTCAGATGTCAGATAAAATCATTTCAAGTCACATGTTCATGAGGTCAGATGTTAGATAAAATAATTTCCAGTCACATGTTCATGAGGTCAGATGCCTGATAAAATAATTTCCAGTCACTTGTTCATGAGGTCAGATGTCAGATAAAATAATTTCCAGTCACATGTTCATGAGGTCAGATGCCTGATAAAATAATTTCCAGTCACATGTTCATCAGGTCAGATGCCTGATAAAATAATTTCCAGTCACATGTTCATGAGGTCAGATGCCTGATAAAATAATTTCCAGTCACATGTTCATGAGGTCAGATGTCAGATAAAATAATTTTCAGTCACATGTTCATGAGGTCAGATGCCTGATAAAATAATTTCCAGTCACATGTTCATGAGGTCAGATGCCAGATAAAATCATTTCCAGTCACATGTTCATGAGGTCAGATGTCAGATAAAATCATTTCAAGTCACATGTTCATGAGGTCAGATGTTAGATAAAATAATTTCCTGTCACATGTTCATGAGGTCAGATGCCTGATAAAATAATTTCCAGTCACTTGTTCATGAGGTCAGATGTCAGATAAAATAATTTCCAGTCACATGTTCATGAGGTCAGATGCCTGATAAAATAATTTCCAGTCACATGTTCATGAGGTCAGATGCCTGATAAAATAATTTCCAGTCACATGTTCATGAGGTCAGATGCCTGATAAAATAATTTCCAGTCACATGTTCATGAGGTCAGATGTCAGATAAAATCATTTCAAGTCACATGTTCATGAGGTCAGATGTTAGATAAAATAATTTCCTGTCACATGTTCATGAGGTCAGATGCCTGATAAAATAATTTCCAGTCACTTGTTCATGAGGTCAGATGTTAGATAAAATAATTTCCAGTCACATGTTCATGAGGTCAGATGCCTGATAAAATAATTTCCAGTCACATGTTCATGAAGTCAGATGCCTGATAAAATAATTTCCAGTCATCAGATGTCAGATAAAATAATTTCCAGTCACATGTTCATGAGGTCAGATGCCTGATAAAATAATTTCCAGTCACATGTTCATGAGGTCAGATGCCTGATAAAATAATTTCCAGTCACATGTTCATGAGGTCAGATGTCAGATAAAATAATTTTCAGTCACATGTTCATGAGGTCAGATGCCAGATAAAATAATTTCCAGTCACATGTTCATGAGGTCAGATGTCAGATAAAATCATTTCAAGTCACATGTTCATGAGGTCAGATGTTAGATAAAATAATTTCCTGTCACATGTTCATGAGGTCAGATGCCTGATAAAATAATTTCCAGTCACTTGTTCATGAGGTCAGATGTCAGATAAAATAATTTCCAGTCACATGTTCATGAGGTCAGATGCCTGATAAAATAATTTCCAGTCACATGTTCATGAGGTCAGATGCCTGATAAAATAATTTCCTGTCACATGTTCATGAAGTCAGATGCCTGATAAAATCATTTCAAGTCACATGTTCATGAGGTCAGATGTTAGATAAAATAATTTCCTGTCACATGTTCATGAGGTCAGATGCCTGATAAAATAATTTCCAGTCACTTGTTCATGAGGTCAGATGTCAGATAAAATAATTTCCAGTCACATGTTCATGAGGTCAGATGCCTGATAAAATAATTTCCAGTCACATGTTCATGAGGTCAGATGCCTGATAAAATAATTTCCTGTCACATGTTCATGAAGTCAGATGCCTGATAAAATCATTTCGAGTCACATGTTCATGAGGTCAGATGTCAGATAAAATCATTTCAAGTCACATGTTCATGAGGTCAGATGTTAGATAAAATAATTTCCAGTCACATGTTCATGAGGTCAGATGCCTGATAAAATAATTTCCAGTCACTTGTTCATGAGGTCAGATGTCAGATAAAATAATTTCCAGTCACATGTTCATGAGGTCAGATGCCTGATAAAATAATTTCCAGTCACATGTTCATCAGGTCAGATGCCTGATAAAATAATTTCCAGTCACATGTTCATGAGGTCAGATGCCTGATAAAATAATTTCCAGTCACATGTTCATGAGGTCAGATGTCAGATAAAATAATTTTCAGTCACATGTTCATGAGGTCAGATGCCTGATAAAATAATTTCCAGTCACATGTTCATGAGGTCAGATGCCAGATAAAATCATTTCCAGTCACATGTTCATGAGGTCAGATGTCAGATAAAATCATTTCAAGTCACATGTTCATGAGGTCAGATGTTAGATAAAATAATTTCCTGTCACATGTTCATGAGGTCAGATGCCTGATAAAATAATTTCCAGTCACTTGTTCATGAGGTCAGATGTCAGATAAAATAATTTCCAGTCACATGTTCATGAGGTCAGATGCCTGATAAAATAATTTCCAGTCACATGTTCATGAGGTCAGATGCCTGATAAAATAATTTCCAGTCATCAGATGTCAGATAAAATAATTTCCAGTCACATGTTCATGAGGTCAGATGCCTGATAAAATAATTTCCAGTCACATGTTCATGAGGTCAGATGCCTGATAAAATAATTTCCAGTCACATGTTCATGAGGTCAGATGTCAGATAAAATAATTTTCAGTCACATGTTCATGAGGTCAGATGCCTGATAAAATAATTTCCAGTCACATGTTCATGAGGTCAGATGCCAGATAAAATCATTTCCAGTCACATGTTCATGAGGTCAGATGTCAGATAAAATCATTTCAAGTCACATGTTCATGAGGTCAGATGTTAGATAAAATAATTTCCTGTCACATGTTCATGAGGTCAGATGCCTGATAAAATAATTTCCAGTCACTTGTTCATGAGGTCAGATGTCAGATAAAATAATTTCCAGTCACATGTTCATGAGGTCAGATGCCTGATAAAATAATTTCCAGTCACATGTTCATGAAGTCAGATGCCTGATAAAATAATTTCCAGTCATCAGATGTCAGATAAAATAATTTCCAGTCACATGTTCATGAGGTCAGATGCCTGATAAAATAATTTCCAGTCACATGTTCATGAGGTCAGATGCCTGATAAAATAATTTCCAGTCACATGTTCATGAGGTCAGATGTCAGATAAAATAATTTTCAGTCACATGTTCATGAGGTCAGATGCCAGATAAAATAATTTCCAGTCACATGTTCATGAGGTCAGATGTCAGATAAAATCATTTCAAGTCACATGTTCATGAGGTCAGATGTTAGATAAAATAATTTCCTGTCACATGTTCATGAGGTCAGATGCCTGATAAAATAATTTCCAGTCACATGTTCATGAAGTCAGATGCCTGATAAAATAATTTCCAGTCACATGTTCATGAGGTCAGATGTCAGATACAATAATTTCCAGTCACATGTTCATGAGGTCAGATGTCAGATAAAATCATTTCAAGTCACATGTTCATGAGGTCAGATGTTAGATAAAATAATTTCCAGTCTTATGTTCATGAAGTCAGATGCCTGATAAAATAATTTCCAGTCACATGTTCATGAGGTCAGATGTCAGATACAATAATTTCCAGTCACATGTTCATGAGGTCAGATGCCTGATAAAATAATTTCCAGTCACATGTTCATGAGGTCAGATGTCAGATACAATAATTTCCAGTCACATGTTCATGAGGTCAGATGTCAGATACAATAATTTCCAGTCACACGTTCATGAGGTCAGATGTCAGATACAATAATTTCCAGTCACATGTTCATGTGGCGAGATTTCAGAAACAATATCTTCCAGTCACATGTTCATGAGGTCAGGTGCCAGATGCAATAATTTTGAGTCACATGTTCATGAGGTCAGATGTCAGATACAATAATTTCCAGTCACATGTCCATCATAACATCATCATCATTATTTCGGACTATCAATTGTATTTGGCATTGGTATCCATAATATGTTCTCGTTCTTCTTCATACAAGAGGACCAGCAAGATTTATAGCCACAAATTTGACAGACTGGTTTATTGCTTCTCAGTTATAAAAAATATGCAATAAATCCTGAAAACTGAGTGCTTAATCCAAACATTTTTGTCCGGAGAATTATTACTTTGATGGGTGATGCCACAGGGGAAATTTTTTTTTTCCTTCCCGTAAGTTTCCAGCTTGAGATAAACTGGATATTAAAACTGTAATACTTACTGGCAGATAGGAATAATTCAAATGAATTGTACTTAGATGGCTTATTGTTACCATTATGGCTTAATCACTACAGACTGCTTCCAGAGAAAAGTAGTCAGTCAGAAACTTTGATTAGCTTGTAGTTTTCAGTATATATAAATCATGTTATTCCTCTGATAAAGGTTCAACATATGGCCACATTACATGTGCAAACTTATCTAAATGTTTTGTTGTTGTTGTTGTTGGTTTTTAATGGAGTTTAACATTGGTGGAGGAAGACCTCAGAATGAAACTAAGTAGAACCACATTCCTTCTGCAACTAACTGGCAAGCTTTCTCATGTAAAAGTTTTTGGAGCAAGCATGACTCAAATCTACAACCTTAGTGGTGAGTGGTAAGTGATCTTGAGACGGTGTTATTGACCACTCTGCAACGCAGGACCGTTAACTAAATGTAATTAGGTTAATATTTATGTTCCTTGGAATGGGACATCCATGGTGGAGTGGCTTAAGATCACTTCCCATCTCACCACCGAGGTTGTGGAAATGATCCCAGCATGGTCCAAAAACTCTATGTAAGAAGGTTTGCCAGTTAATTATGGCAGGATGGTGGTTCAATTTAGATCCATGTATAGGAGGTAATCCATTCATTTATATCACAGGATACGACAAATATATGTAATATAGTGAACAAACGGATACCTAATATATGACAAATATATGTAATATAGTGAACATGGATACCTAATATATGACAAATATATGTAATATAGTGAACATGGATACCTGATATATGAAATATAGTGAACATGAATAACTATTATATGACAAATATATGTAATATAGTGAACATGGATACCTGTTATATGACAAATATATGTAATATAGTGAACACGGCTACCTAATATATGACAAATATATGTAATATAGTGAACACGGCTACCTATATCTATGACAAATATGTGTAATATAGTGAACACAGATACCTAATATATGACAAATATATGTAATATAGTGAACACGGATACCTAATATAAGACAAAAATATGTAATATAGTGAACATTGATACCTAATATATGACAAATACAAGTAATATAGTGAACACGGATAACTAATATATGACAAATACATGTAATGTAGTGAGCATGGATACCTAATATATGACAAATACATGTAATGTAATTCAATCCTCTTCCCCACCCTTGTCTCTGTTTCAATTTATTTAATTTATCCACCAAAGCAATATATAATACATATTTCAGCATTTAAGAAGCTTTAAACAGAGGCAAAATGTTTTTTTTTTCCAATATCATGTCTATATATGAGGGGTTATCCAGAAGTTCGTGGACAAATTTAATAAAATCCATATTCAAGTAACTGCTATATTTTGCACAGCTGAAGAATTTGTGTGTTTGTCTTCAGCGTACAGTATTTTAGTGCATTTCTTATGTTAATATTAATGTTATGGCCTCCATAGCAACATGCATACATGTGTAGTGCCACAGCTCAAATTGTTGAACAATTTGACAGATAAATATGTGAAAAATAACAATGATTTCCCTGGAAAACTTGCGGTAAATCATATATTACTGATGACACGTCGTCAATGTCTACATTGGTCATTCTAGTTATAGGCTGGTAAACGAAATCTTGCGTAGCATCATGTCTCGGACTAATTGCAACACAAACGTTTCTATTATTTTCGTAAACTACAATATATGTAGTTATACAGGGAGAAAGTTGCATTCACTCAGATCAGGCATTTCTGAGAAAATTGACTTTATATTAAGGGCGTAACGAAATGTTCTAATAACCACTCACATATACATATTTGAGTGTTGTGGTACCTTTTTTGATAATTTATGGTATGTTTTACCTTAATTTATACATTATTTACATGTACATAGGTTTAATGGTATTTTTTATCATTCTTTGCATTTGAATATAAGAAATAATTCATTTTTTCCTTTTGTGATGGGGGAATTACCCCACCCACTATTATGAATATACAAAAAAAAAATCGAAAATGAAACAGACAAATCTTTATTTGTGTTAATAATTATTTCATTTGCATTAATTATGAAATCTCAAATATAACTCCTCAAAATGATCAGTTTAAATTATGGTTCAGCATACATGCGTTAATTAATAGATTTGATACACGCGTAATGTATGTACAATTCTATCACTCCAGAACTGTCCGATAAACATTGTAATACAGAATGCAAATACAATTACACTATCTTTCCAATTATCAACAAATGGTAATAAAGTTCGTGCCTTTGTACTTTTACTCTTTCCCTCATATAAACGCTTTCTGACCCCTCTATAGCAGACGGCCTTTTGAAACATGGTGGCAAAAGAAGAAATTGCATAAAACGTGCAATTTCTCCTTTTGACACAATGTTTTCCACTTTAAATCATAGGTTATCATTTGAATTATAGAGAGTTTCTACGTTTTGACAAATCAAACAAGTCGTTTGTTGCAGGATTGTCGTATGATGGAAAGAGTTAAGGACCCTTAATGCTTGATGCGGCTCAAGTTATCATATGTTAAAAGATCCAACAAAATAGACAAAACTTGACATTGCATGTAAAACTAAGTAAATTCAACGTATTCTGGCATGTGGGAGTTTGTACAACTAATTCCACGACAGGCTCAACATCCAAAAGAACATTCCAGACCGTGTTTCCGACATGACCATCGTTTACTGTCACAATTAGCTTTGCAATTACATCAAACAATGTTTAGCAGTTTTGCGGGTGCTACAGGCATGTTATTTTTTATGGGACTCTACACCTCATTCTTCAGCTGCCAACCCCAGTCTTCAGGTTGCAGATAAGATCGGTAGAAAGACCTCCCCAGTACCTATCTGTTCTTCTGACAGTGTGGTTCCCTTGTAAGAACTGTCGGTGTACATCCGGATGCTCATGTTCCAATCTCGTCATATTTTGAAGATAGACGTAGGCATATTTCAGATATAGATAGTGTCCAGATGCAGCAAAATACGGTAACATCTTTCTAAGAGCATTTAGATGTCCAATCCAATCACCAGTTCTCTCTGCACGTATAAATTGTTTCAGTACCGCAATCATATCTATGTATTGAAACCATAATGCTGCTGTTCTGTGTTTGTGTAGCTTTACTTTAAGTTCGACGTTCTTTTGAGACACCACTTTCAAACTTTCACTTTGACACACTTCATGTTTGAAAACAATGTTTTTTTTCAAGTTTGTCATACGTCTCTGATAAGCTGGTCATTACATCCAAATGAGATTCAGAGCTGCTGGTGCATTCCTGTCGAACTTCTCCGGTTGAAAGGGGACCTTCAATGTACGTCTCGCCAGCGTGTTCAGAATCATTTGATTCATCTACCATGTGAAATAATGTGGTGCTGCATCCAGTCTCGTGTTCAGTTGTGCCATCCCCCTGGAATGAATCACACGTTGATATTATGTCATCAGGTACGTATTCGTCGTTGACACTGCTTCTGCCATTGTCTTGATTGTAGGACATTAGCATAGTAGGGTATATATTTGCTAGCAAAATTGCGTGTAGAGCCGTATCAACAAGAAAATGTCCTCTGATCGCGCGTGATATAGCTTTCCCACACATCATATGTGTCACTGCGTTTGGGGCATATATTGTCTGAAGCACGTCCTGCAATCCGGAACCGACATGATAAAGCCCACAGAGCCAAGGAAACTCATTTCAGTGTGAAAGGCGCCCAATCTGAGAACGATACTTTTAAGTGGACTCGACCCAACAGACATAGATACAATTTGTGTAGCTTTCTGAAATAACGACTGATCAAATGTCAGGACTGGTGTAACTCCATACCTGTTAGATTGCTCGCATACAAAGTGCAGGGTCGAATTTATGCATGACATATCAGAGGGACTCATGTCTATTATAGGTAAAAACGTTACTGATGATTTGCCTGGGTACATATCAGATTCCTGCTTGATGTACATCTGCATAAAGCCAGACCAGCTTGGACGTGTTTCTTTCAAAGGCCAAATTACTTTAGAGAATAAATCAAACTGACTATTATCGAAGTCCTCTGTTGTTGAGTCATTGTCTTCCCCAAGGTCAAGGAAATGTATTTTCTCTGGTGCTCGATTGTCAGGGTGTTTGAAATATTTGATGGTTATTTTTCCAATATCTGACAACTCACTCAGTTGAATGTTTGCCCTAGGGATCGGTAGGCTTACGTTGGACCCGGGTGATGTACAAGCTATAATCCCCATCCCATGGAATGTTCCGTGCCCATCAAGCGTACGAACGTTATGGTCCGCATTGTCTGCTACAAACTGACGGAATTTTCCAGGGAAATAAGATGGGATAGTTGTGCTCAGTGTTGCTGCAGCATTTAACTCGAACCGTTGAACCTCATAATACGATGCACTAAACCCCATACTATTAAGTAAATCCACCAAGTACATAGAACCAAAGTGGTGATGTAACTGAACACCTAGACCTATCTGTAAAGGTGCCAGTAGGCTCTTTAGTCTGCATGCCTGTATTATTGATTGACCAATTGATGCTAACTTAACACTGGTATCATTCCCACACAATAATATACTGTCAGCAATGTCTGTAAACTTGCAGGAATGAACTCCTTATTTTCATTTGTAGACAAAACAGAAGAAAATGATGGTTAGAATTTCTTGATGGTCTCTGCTTGGATTGAATTAATATCAGCATTGATCAGCTTCGCTGCTGCAGTTATAATTGTTTTCCTTTTTTCGCTTTCCGAAAACCCTTGTGTATCGTTTGAGAAGTTATGAATAATTTCTGATGCTTTTTGTTTCATTGTGACCTTAGCTTCAGTATTGCCGAAAGTGATTACTGATATAGTCTCCAAAATGGTCAATTAACCTGTTTTTCAGATGTTTGTATGAGTAAGCACGGTCCCCACAAGTATCTTCCATCAAATGAATCAGTTCAGACATTGTTAATACACACCCCTCATTTTCTTCTATATAACTCACAACATTTTTGAATGCTTCAGTGGTATCTGGTGCTTCAGGTCTTCCTGGGCTTTTTGTTTGCTTTTGACAAGGACTGGCATCTGTTTCAAACTCCTTGGGAAGCTGTCGATTTATCCTGAAGTTGACACTGCATGTCTGATGGTATAATGCATCAGCCGCTGGTAGATCAATTATGCTAGCGATCCTTCCAGAGACGTCATGGGCCCACTGATCATTCCTTTCTGAACATACACGTTCAATGGACTTCTTAAAAGGAAGAATTCTAACTGGAAAAATAGCATAGCCCCGTTTTCTATGGTTAAAATTTTCATCCTGTGAACAAAATATGCATTTATGTTTAAAGTCAAATACGCCCGATGACCTTGTGGAACATTTACTAGTACTATCATTATTGTTAATATCATAATTGCTAGCTATAACGTTGCGTTTATGAATATAGTCTCTTCTGCAGTCCACGTGAACTTCTTGTCCAGGAATAACATTTATGTTTGATTGCCGCACAACACTGGCTTCGTTTATCGACTTGCTGCCTTTATTCCGTAGCTTCACTGTGGGAAGATCATTGAGAGGTGTGTTGCAGAATACACAGTCATCCATCTGAAATGAATAATAACGTCCATTTGTAAGATTTCAATTTGGGTAAATTCTAGAAAAGTGATGATTATATGTAGCAATAACATTCACAGACGAATGCAGCAGACATAATGTTGAAATTGATTGAGACAGTTTCGACAGTCTACATTCTTAAGTGTGTATAGAGCATGATTTCATTCTTCAATTATTAGTGCATAGGTTATAATTATTCTATACCAGTATGTATTGTGATGTATTGGTCTATAAAATATTATCAAAAATATCTAAAGTGGGATTGTTGTTTGTCCAACAATATATTATGTGCATTATTCGGTTAGATTGGTACAAAACACATACGATGTGTTAGCTCTGCTGTGCTGCCGGTATCCCAAGAGATGTATGGTTCACCGTTGGTTGTGCAGAATACAATAATACACTGCAGCTGTATTCAGCATCTGAAATTAAACAAAAATTCAATTACAAAGGTCCTCAAGATGATTTTACAATAATATTATAATGTAAGCAAGCTTTACTATTATTATTGTATTGTGCTGCAACGGTCTGTTTTGCAAAACTGTTGTTTAATAAAAGATAGGTACTTAGGTACACGTACAATGATATATGTATGTACTGCTGCTGGTGATCCATGGTATGTATGGTTGCTTGTGTGGCGTACATCTGCGCAATATTCAGCCTGCAATGTAAGAAAAAATGTGTTTAATTACATAGACCCTGTATATGATTTTATTGTAATATATAATGATGTTAATAACACACAAAAACATTCAATGATATAAAAATAATCATAACATATTCTAAACAAAGTGTTACTTGTCAAAACTTGTGAATTCAGTAATTAAATAGGCTCCTGTTTTGGTAGTCAGTTAACACGTTTTTTTAGAATTATGGCAAAAATGGCCTTCCATACTTCGAAAAATGAACAAATGTGACCCTCAAGAAGTACGTTTTTTTCTTCAAGTAAGTGTTATTTTGCTCATTTTGAACACTGTTATTAGTTTAATACAAATGTTTAACGCTAGCAAAACTCTTAATATCCTAAAATATGCATGTTTATACCGTATTCAACCTTACCTCAAATTTCACCATGAAACAACGTTCATCAACAATTATGCAGACAAACAAGACTTAAACACAAACAAACTTCACGGAATTGAAGACATTAAAAATAAACATAATTGATACTTACCCCGCATATTTGATCGATAATGGCACTTTCAAACAGTTGTTTATATATTTTGACTGGGCGCCGCCATGAAATTATGACGTCTTTTGATGACGTCATTGTACCTCCCGCTGAAGAGTTCTTACTATGGTGAGCTAAACCGTCCAAAATTTCAAATAATAAAATAGGGTATTTTGGGGTTTTTTAAAAGTCAATATTTTTGTTTTGCCGAGGAACACAGTCTGCAAGTTTGGTTTGGGAGATACTAATACAATGTACCTTCGTTCTGTATAAATACAGTTTTTGTTGCAATTAGTCCGAGTGAATATTTTCGTTTACCAGCCTATTATAGTATAGACAAGTGTTAGGAGTTTAAACAAACTAACATAAAAAGGCAAACTTGTTATTAAGCAAAACTTTCATCTGAGAAAAGATGAAACAATGAGCGGAAATACATTTTTGTGTCAAAATTAGTAAAACACTGATCCAGGCGATATATCTGTTTAATAAAGCTCTGAGAAAATTATTTGTAGTGTGTTTTGTAGTCTATAAATGGCAAAAATGGTACAGTAAGGAACAGGAAACAATATTGGATGATAACATGTGTGGTTGCCCTTGTCAAGATCGCATCAACTTCAAGTTAACATGGTAAAAGGTTCCTCAATAAGAATAGCCATATTACAATTCATGAACTATGCTGTGGACTAAGTATAGATTACGGCACAGTGCACATGATAATTAAGAATGAATAACAAGTCCTTTGAGTGATCACGGAGTCCCTTGCTTGATAAAATGTATGAGCGGAGCGACCAGCAAGAGCAGGGAAACTACTTGTGAAATAAATTGACGTCGCGACAACATAACGTAAATCTGACCTGCGGCAGATAGGCGTACATGACATGTTTGAAAAACATATAGCTACTTTATTTTAATATATATTTTCTGCATATTTTGTGTACAGTTTGAAGATCATATATAAGATATAATACATGTAAAACTCCAAATAAATCCAACATGTCATCTTCATATTATGGGATTTGTCCACAAACTTTTGGATAACCCCTCAAACATAAAATTATATCTTACAGAGTCCTATTTGCTGTAAGAATTGAAAATGAAAATACAACAAAAAAATTTTAGTAAACATTTTGGTACATAACTCATCAAATACCAGTCTGATGTTGTTGTTGTTGTATGGTGTTTAGCGTCACTTTCAACAATTTTTCAGTCATATCGCGACGGTGTCTACTTGAGACAGTATTCTAAGCGCTGTCACATTGGAGTATCATGCCGCAGACACATGGTGTGATACCCCATCCAGTCACACTATACTGACACCGGGTCGACCAGACCTAGAACTCTCCTCTAAATGCTAAGCGTAAAGCGAGGAAGCTTCTAGTACCATTTTTAAAGTCTGACCAATTGAGAAAAACATCAAACCATTTCACAAAGATTTGTATCCATAAGTCATCTTTCTCACACAGAGCGATCAAGCTGAAATGGAAGGAGATGACAATGTCTGTGTAGTGAGTGACAGATGATGAAAAACTGTGTAATATTTGACAATTAAGGGCTATAATTCAGGCCATTATTATACAATTTACACATTTAAAGAACTTAAAGCTGAGAGCTTTTTGTTATATAACAAACTAGAAGCTCATTTAACATCCAAATAAAACATGAGGAACCCAGAATTTAAGTGTAGACAATGAATATTAGACAATAAAAAACAACTCACATTCAGCCAAAAGCTCAAACAAGCTAAAAAGTAAAGCTGCAGGAAGGAGGAGGGGAAATCTGGAAGACCTTTCAGATGCAACTACCTTTCAAATTATGCCTGAACTTGAAGTTGTAAGTAATATAATTTTTAAAAATATTTTTTTTAAATATTCCATGAATGGTTGTGACTCAGTTTTAAAGGAATTATATGGAAGTACTAAAAAACAACAGTTAATACAGTCTCATTATCTCAAACTATCATGTTAAACTACAGAAAATCTCAAAGTATCAATGAGGTCCATTCTTTTTCTTTTTCCAATAGAAATCACACTATTTATCACAAATAACTGGTTATCTCAAATAACTGTTTATCTCAATTAACTGATTATCTCAAATAACTGTTTATCTCAATTAACTGATTATCTCAAAAACTGTTTATCTAAAATAATTGATTATCTCAAATAACTGTTATCTCAAATAACAGTTTATCTCAAATAAATGATTATCTCAAATAACTGATTATCCCAAATTACTGTTTATCTCAAAACAACTTCCTGGCACCAATTTCATTAAATGTCTCAACTTGAGATTTTCCCTCAAATTAATTTTTTTATATTCTAGAACTTCAGTTACATTGTTAGTTTGCCTGTTATCCTTTACCAATGAGTAAAGGTTTGTCCCAACTTTAGTGAAACATGCCACTGGTCCCCTGGAAAGGTTTGTCCCAAATTCAGTTCTGTGTGGTCATTTAATATTATCTAATGAGTTCAAGTAATTATTTAAAGAAATTGAAATTTTTTTGTTGAGAACAATCTCAGCATGACATATTTATTGAAACCGGCCCCTGGTGTCCTGGAAAAGTTTGTCCCAACTTCAGTTCTGTGTGGTCATTTAATATTATATAATGAGTTCAAGTAATTATTTAAAGAAATTGAAATTTTTAGCTGAGGAAAATCTCAGCGTGAGATGTTAAGTGAAACCAGCCCCTGGTCTCCTGGAAATGTTTGTATAAACTTCAGTTCTGTGTGGTCATTTAATATTATATAATGAGTTCAAGTAATTATTTAAAGAAATTGAAATTTTTTTGTTGAGGAAAATCTCAGTGTCAGATGTTAAATGAAACCGGCCCCTGGTCCCCTGGATTTTGGGATAATAAAAGTCATCTGTACCTATCTATGTTTGCTCACTGCTCCCTACAACGGTAGGTTAAGCAGGATTTAGTTACATTGTCATCAGAAGGTATGTTGATTCATTAAGAAAAACAGTTCAAACATGTAAAAAGGTTACTAAGTTAGGTAGTAGGTAATAAATACACAGCTCAGGATAGCCTTAACAGGCAACAAGAGTTTTTTATCAGCTAACCAAAATATATTGGAGAACTTCTATCTTAAATAATCATCAGCAAGTCACACCCAGGAATAGAAAACACAAGATTTATCCTCCATTTTTCACTTACTGGATTTCCTGTATTTTTATTATAGCAGGGAATAATAAATCTCCATACAAAAAAGGAAGCAAACAAGTGCTCTACTTTTACGTCTTAATTCCAAGGAAGTAATGGATGGAAGTGCTCAATAAAACTACTACTTCTGGTATCAGTTCAAGGGTTTCTCGTGACAACCTGTTCTGCCAAAACTGTATTCATTTGCCGTTATGTGAAAAGAAACTGTTGGCCAATAAATAAGATTCCTTTGTATTTTGTACAACGTTGTTTACTCATTTATATCTCTATGATTTAATGGTGCCACACTTTCATTGGCTGCTATTCGCTTAATGAAATAATGGCCAAATTTGTAACATCGCAGTTTCACGCAATACACTACTCATACTTGTCTGGCGATGAAAGATGAAAACTGTCAGAATCCGATATGCTCTTTACATCAGGGACGTTTCTTAAGATTTTGTAAAAGTGTTAAACTTTTCTATCAGACATGACTGTGAAATTATAATACAATTTCCAGATATGGCTCGACATAAATTTGAATGCATGAGTCCAATGAGAGAAGTGTCAATTGGCATACTGCAGAGAGAGTAGCAGAAATATTTTGGGAAGAGAAATGAACATGGTGACTTGATAAGTGACAGGCTGTAAGAAATTCTTACAAAAGTATTTACAGTAATTGCTAATTGTGTTCAATTTCCAGACATGCAAGTTAAAACAATTATTTCTGTCAAATTGAGCAGTACTTTTAAACAATATACTATTTCTACGTTTATAATAAATTAACAATTTAACCGCCAAAGTTACCGCCAAGTATACAAGCAGTATACAATGACCATGCAAGTGTATTCCAGCTTACCTGAGTTAATGATTGGATGGACATTTATTATTTTTATGTCATCAAGGGCTACTAGATGATCAGTTGACCTAACCATTCCTTCCTGGGATCCAGGAAGGTTAACCAGTACTTGAGTACAATCATTTCAACAAGTAACCGATAATGTTCCCACTGGAATCAGGGGTAAGAGACGAATGATAATGAGATGTAATGTCATGTATCAATCATTATGGAGACTTGGCGGGTGGGAATTCGAATTCACGGCTCTTGAATTGATATTCAGACACGCTACCAATTGAGCTAACTGGGTCCTGACCAGAGGTATAATGCATTAAAAATTGTGATTTATCTATTTGGTGTACATAGTGTTTAAGATTAACCAATATGGACGCAACACAAAAGTTACAACATGATGACCTCACTATTACAACGTGATGACCTCACTATTACAACGTGATGACCTCACTATCACAACATGTGGCATGGTAGTATGCTCTGGTAAAAATTTTCTAGAAACAATTTTTATCTTGCTATCTTGATATATGCTATACTTCTATCAGTTAAAATGGTATGCATCTGCGTTCACTATCACTTCTTACATGTGAATATTGATATATTGACACATGTGGTAGACACTGTAAGTATGAAATATAAATAACTACCAGATTGAATCAATGTTTAATCTTGCAACAACAACGGCATAGCTACAAGTAGGCACTACACGCCCAGGTCAGGCCCCACTTTTACAAAACATCTCAACTTGAGATTTTCCTCAATTCAAATATTTGAAAGGCTGTAACTTCATTTACATAGATTATTTTGCATTTAATTCTTCCAATGAGTACAATGTTAGTTTTGACTTTATTTCTGTTTGGTCATTTAATGTGTACTGAGTCAAAGTTATCATTAAGAGAAATTGACATTTTTGAGTTCAGGAAAATCACCAGTTTGGATGTTTAGTTAAACTTGGGCCTGCATTTCTGACGAAAAATAAAATATGCTAAGTAATTGGTATGTTTTACATAGATAAAAATACAAACAAAATCCCTGAGAATGCGCCGTTGACCATTTACATTTTTAAAAAATAAATTCTAGGCCTGCATTTTTAGATTGACCAAGTTACACCACGAATAATATTGTACAGTGTTCATCACCAAAGGAAGTACATCAGGATTTTAAAAAAAAAAGAATTGGCGAAAAAACATTTTTTTCTTACATAATGTCTATAAGCTTTCAAATTTGGAAAGGATCATAGTTCTGGCAAAAATAAATAACATAGCCAGCTATGTGTAATAGGATGAGAAATATATGCAGCCAGTCTGGGACTCGAACACAGGATCTTTTGAGTACAGGGTGAATGCTCTACCAGCTGCTAGCTGGACTGCTGACATACTCTCCTCTCTTTACAGGTTACATACACACTGTGACATCCTCACTCATAAATTTGGAATTTGCCCCCGAATTTCCATAGAGACCAGAGAATCATGTGACTGTTTTTCAGAATATATACATGTAAGTTTCAGATAAATGTGTAAAGACTGGTTTCTTGAATGAATATTGATTGAAACACTGACATGTGACCCTTTAAATGTTTGTTATAAGCACTGACAATTTCTTGTCAACTAATCAGCATTTTTCACTTTAAAAATGAAACTATGAAACAGAAATACTTGATTAAAATGTAATGATAAGAACAAGTTGTCAGTACACACAAGATCAAACAGTGCAATAAGTTTGCTCACATTTAACTACTTCCTGGATCCGCGACTAAGCAAACAGACATTATCAACATCATTGACATCATTTTTAAATGTATAAGAATTGTGGAGAATGGTTTGGTATATATTTTAGCATTGAAAAGAGACATTACAGTGTCAGTTTTAATTTACAAAAAGTGATAAATAATTCCCTCATTATTATGTTGCAAATGGAACAGTCACTCATGACAGATATTATTTGTGACATCCCATTTGCAAATAACTCCTGAATCATTGTTCAGTAATGACAAACAGTAACAGTTGGAGAAGTTCTACATAGTCTTGAGGCCCTGGTTATAGTAAATAAGATGGAAACGACATTTACCAGTGTTATGAATCGGAGCTGAAATCTTTAATTGATTAATTAGACATTTGAGACAATCAATTAAAGATTATAATTACAATTCAGTTATGACAGGTTTTCTTTATTATTAAAATTATCTGAAATTGTCCAAGCAGTCTGATCTATTTTATTTTCCCTGAAAAGGGATGCAGTCATTCATCTTTGTCTTTGTTAGTCATGTATATAAGTTTGCCTGGGCAAGTTTTATTAGCTGCTTGACTTAATTTTCATCTAATTACGGTTCAATTTAGTAATAAGAAAGAACAAGAACTCTTGCACAATATTCAGTATATAGCTCATCATAGATGAACGAAATTCCATCGTCGATGATTGTGTCAGTGGCTTTTGGTAAAAATTAGGCAATTAATTGATTAATCGGAACAACACTACCATATACATCTAATGGCTTGAAAAGATCAAATCTCTGCAATTAAACAAAATCTGGATCCGACACAGAAAGATTGGAATGTTTTTGTTTTTGTTTTTTTTTTAAATTAAAATTTAGCAATTTGGTTATTTTATTCTTAAATAAACCATTGAAAACCTCAGACCACAACATCATAAATTGTTGAGCTTAGTTGAGACAAGCATCCTGGATTCAGCATCAAATGCACAGCATGTTTGGGAATTATGAAAAAATGTTACTGCGAGGAAAGTAGGTTATTGCTACCTTGTAAAAAAATGTAGGTTACTTTTCCTAGTGAGTTAACTATTACTCAGTGAGAATTAGAGCTTTACTATTTCTCAATGGGAGAACAAGGTACCTCTTACTCAGTGTGAAACAGAACTTCACTGTTTTCCAATGGGAGAACAAGGTACCTCTTCCTCAGTGTGAAACAGAGCTTTACTGTTTCTCAGTGGGAGAACAATGTACTTCTTCCTCAGTGAGAAACAGTTTTCTCAGTGGGAGAACAAGGTACCTCTTACTCAGTGAGAAACAGAGCTTAATTGTTTGTCAGTGGGAGAACAATGAACCTCTTCTTCCTCAGTGAGAAACATAGCTTTACTGTCAGTCAGTGGGAGAACAATGTACTTATTCCTCAGTGAAAAACAGAGTTTTACTGTCAGCCAGTGGGAGAACAAGGTACCTCTTCCTCAGTGAGAAATAGAGCTTTACTGTCACTCAGTGGAAGAACAATGTACCTCTTTCTCAGTGAGAAACAGAGCTTTACTGTTACTCAGTGGGAGAACAAGGTACTTATTCCTCAGCAAGAAACATACCTTTACTGTTACAAAGTGGGAGAACAAGGTACCTCTTACTCAGTGATAAACAGAGCTTTACTGTTACTCAGTGGGAGAACAAGGTACTTATTCTTCAGTGAGAAACAAAGCTTTACTGTCACTCAGTGGGAGAACAAGGTACCTCTTCCTTAGTGAGAAACATAGCTTTACTGTCAGTCAGTGGGAGAACAATGTACTTATTCCTCAGTGAGAAACAGAGCTTTACTGCCACTCTGTGGTGGAACAAGGTACTTCTTACTCAGTGAGAAACAGAGTTTTACTGTTTTTCAGTGGAAGAACAATGTACTTATTCTTCAGTGAGAAACAAAGCTTTACTGTCACTCAGTGGGAGAACAAGGTACCTCTTCCTTAGTGAGAAACATAGCTTTACTGTCAGTCAGTGGGAGAACAATGTACTTATTCCTCAGTGAGAAACAGAGCTTTACTGCCACTCTGTGGTGGAACAAGGTACTTCTTACTCAGTGAGAAACAGAGTTTTACTGTTTTTCAGTGGAAGAACAATGTACTTATTCTTCAGTGAGAAACAAAGCTTTACTGTCACTCAGTGGGAGAACAAGGTACCTCTTCCTTAGTGAGAAACAGAGCTTTACTGTCAGTCAGTTGGAGAACAATGTACTTATTCCTCAGTGTGAAACAGAGCTTCATGCCACTCTGTGGGAGAACAAGGTACCTCTTACTCAGTGAGAAACAGAGTTTTACTGTTTCTCAGTGGAAGAATAATGTACTTATTCCTCAGTGAGAAACAGAGTTTTACTGTAACTCAGTGGGAGAATAAGGTACCCCTTTCATCAGTGAGAAACAAAGCTTTACTGTCACTCAGTGGGAGAACAAGGTACCTCTTCCTTAGTGAGAAACATAGCTTTACTGTCAGTCAGTGGGAGAACAATGTCCTTATTCCTCAGTGAGAAACAGAGTTTTACTGTAACTCAGTGGGAGAACAAGGTACCTGTTCCTCAGTGAGAAACAGAGCTTTACTGCTACTCAGTGGGAGAACAAGGTACTTCTTACTCAGTGAGAAACAGAGCTTTACTGTCACTCAGTGGGAGAACAAGGTACCTTTTCCTTAGTGAGAAACAGAGCTTTACTGTCAGTCAGTGGGAGAACAATGTGCTTATTCCTCAGTGAGAAACAGAGCTTCATGCCACTCTGTGGGAGAACAAGGTACCTCTTTCTCAGTGAGAAACAGAGTTTTACTGTTTCTCAGTGGAAGAACAATGTACTTATTAACAGAGTTTTACTGTAACTCAGTGGGAGAACAAGGTACCACTTCCTCAGTGAAAACAGAGCTTTACTGTTATTCAGTGGGAGAACAAGGTACCGCTTCCTCAAAGAAAACAGAGCTTTACTTTATTCAGGAAAACATGGTTACTTCCTGTGTGAGAAAACAGAGCTTTATTGTTACTCTGAGGAAACAGGGTAAATGTTTCTCAATTAGCAAACATAGCTTTACTATTACTCTGTAAGAAAACAGAGCTATATTGTGACTCAGTGAGGAAGTAGAGCTTACTGTTACTGAATGAAAAAACAGAGCTTTACTATTACTCAGTGAGGAAACAGATCTTTATTGTTACTCATTGAGATAAGTTACTTCAAACAAGGTTATGGATACTTAGTAGATAGAATAAATAGTGACAGTGAGTAGATAGTACATACAGTGACAGTGAATAGATAGTATAAATAGAGATGGTAAGTAGATAGTATAAATAGAGATGGTGAGTAGATAATATAAATAGAGATGGTGAGAAGATAGAATAAATAGAGACAGTGAGTAGATAGTACAAATAGAGACAGTGAGTAGATAGTACAAATAGAGACAGTGAGTAGATAATACAAATAGAGATGGCGAGTAGATAGTATAAATAGAGACAGTGCGTAGATAGTACAAATAGAGACGGTGAGTAGATAGAATAAATAGAGACAGTGAGTAGATAGTATAAATAGAGACAGTGAGTAGATAGTACAAATAGTGACAGTGAGTAGATAGTATAAATAGAGACAGTGAGTAGATGGTACAAATAAAGATGGTGAGTAGAAAGAATAAATAGAGACAGTGAGTACATAGTATAAATAGAGACAGTGAGTAGATAGTATAAATAGAGATGATGAGTAGATAGTATAAATAGAGACAATGAGTAGATAGTATAAATAGAGACAGTGAGTAGATAGTATAAATAGAGACGGTGAGTAGATAGTATAAATAGAGACAGTGAGTAGATGGTACAAATACAGATAGTGAGTAGAAAGAATAAATAGAGACAGTGAGTAGATAGTATAAATAGAGACAGTGAGTAGATAGTATAAATAAAGATGGTGAGTAGATATAATAAACAGAGACAGTGAGTAGATAGTATAAATAAAGATGGTGAGTAGATAGTATAAATAGAGATGGTGAGAAGATAGAATAAATAGAGACAGTGAGTAGATGGTACAAACAGAGATGGTGAGTAGATAGCATAAATAAAGACAGTGAGTAGACAGTATAAATAGAGATGGTGAGTAGATAGTATAAATAGAGACGGTGAGTAGATAGTACAAATAGAGACGGTGAGTAGATAGTACAAATAGAGACGGTGAGTAGATAGTACAAATAGAGATGGTGAGTAGATAGTATAAATAGAGACAGTGAGTAGATCGTATAAATAGAGACGGTGAGTAGATAGTATAAGTAGAGACGGTGAGTAGATAGTACAAATAGAGATGGTGAGAAGATAGTATAAATAGAGACGGTGAGAAGATAGTAAAAATAGAGACAGTGAGTAGACAGTTTAAATACAGACAGTGAGTAGACAGTATAAATACAGACAGTGAGTAGATAGTATAAATAGAGATGGTGAGTAGATAGTACAAATAGAGACAGTGAGTAGATAGTACAAATAGAGACAGTGAGTTGATAGTACATATAGTGACGGTGAGAATATAGTATAAATAGAGACAGTGAGTTGATAGTACAAACAGAGATGGTGAGTAGATAGTATAAATAGAGATGGTGAGTAGATAGTATAGAGACGGTGAGTAGATAGTATAAACAGAGACAGTGAGTAGATAGTACAAATAGAGATGGTGAGTAGATAGTATAGAGATGGTGAGTAGATAGTATAAATAGAGATGGTGAGTAGATAGTATAAATACAGATAATGAGTAGATAGTATAAATACAGACAGTGAGTAGATAGTATAAATAGAGATGGTGAGTAGATAGTACAAATAGAGACAGTGAGTTGATAGTACATATAGTGATGGTGAGAAGATAGTATAAATAGAGACGGTGAGTTGATAGTACAAACAGAGATGGTGAGTAGATAGTATAAATAGAGATGGTGAGTAGATAGTATAGAGACGGGGAGTAGATAGTATAAACAGAGACAGTGAGTAGATAGTATAAATAGAGACGGTGAGAAGATAGTATAAATAGAGATGGTGAGTAGATAGAATAAATAAAGACAGTGAGTATATAGTACAAATACAGACAGTGAGAAGATAGTACAAATAGAGACAGTGAGTAGACAGTACAAATAGAAACAGTGAGTAGATAGTACAAATAGAGACGGTGAGTAGATAGTACAAATAGAGATGGTGAGTAGATAGTATAAATAGAGACAGTGAGTAGATAGTATAAATAGAGACGGTGAGTAGATAGTATAAATAGAGACGGTGAGTAGATAGTACAAATAGAGATGGTGAGAAGATAGTATAAATAGAGACGGTGAGAAGATAGTAAAAATAGAGACAGTGAGTAGACAGTTTAAATACAGACAGTGAGTAGACAGTATAAATACAGACAGTGAGTAGATAGTATAAATAGAGATGGTGAGTAGATAGTACAAATAGAGACAGTGAGTAGACAGTTTAAATACAGACAGTGAGTAGACAGTATAAATACAGACAGTGAGTAGATAGTATAAATAGAGATGGTGAGTAGATAGTACAAATAGAGACAGTGAGTAGATAGTACAAATAGAGACAGTGAGTTGATAGTACATATAGTGACGGTGAGAATATAGTATAAATAGAGACAGTGAGTTGATAGTACAAACAGAGATGGTGAGTAGATAGTATAAATAGAGATGGTGAGTAGATAGTATAGAGACGGTGAGTAGATAGTATAAACAGAGACAGTGAGTAGATAGTATAAATAGAGAAGGTGAGAAGATAGTATAAATAGAGATGGTGAGTAGATAGGATAAATAAAGACAGTGAGAAGATAGTACAAATAGAGACAGTGAGTAGACAGTACAAATAGAGACAGTGAGTAGATAGTACAAATAGAGATGGTGAGTAGATAGTATAGAGATGGTGAGTAGATAGTATAAATAGAGATGGTGAGTAGATAGTATAAATACAGATAATGAGTAGATAGTATAAATACAGACAGTGAGTAGATAGTATAAATAGAGATGGTGAGTAGATAGTACAAATAAAGACAGTGAGTAGATAGTACAAATAGAGACAGTGAGTTGATAGTACATATAGTGACGGTGAGAAGATAGTATAAATAGAGACGGTGAGTTGATAGTACAAACAGAGATGGTGAGTAGATAGTATAAATAGAGATGGTGAGTAGATAGTATAGAGACGGGGAGTAGATAGTATAAACAGAGACAGTGAGTAGATAGTATAAATAGAGACGGTGAGAAGATAGTATAAATAGAGATGGTGAGTAGATAGAATAAATAAAGACAGTGAGTATATAGTACAAATACAGACAGTGAGAAGATAGTACAAATAGAGACAGTGAGTAGACAGTACAAATAGAAACAGTGAGTAGATAGTACAAATAGAGACGGTGAGTAGATAGTACAAATAGAGATGGTGAGTAGATAGTATAAATAGAGACAGTGAGTAGATAGTATAAATAGAGACGGTGAGTAGATAGTATAAATAGAGACGGTGAGTAGATAGTACAAATAGAGATGGTGAGAAGATAGTATAAATAGAGACGGTGAGAAGATAGTAAAAATAGAGACAGTGAGTAGACAGTTTAAATACAGACAGTGAGTAGACAGTATAAATACAGACAGTGAGTAGATAGTATAAATAGAGATGGTGAGTAGATAGTACAAATAGAGACAGTGAGTAGATAGTACAAATAGAGACAGTGAGTTGATAGTACATATAGTGACGGTGAGAATATAGTATAAATAGAGACAGTGAGTTGATAGTACAAACAGAGATGGTGAGTAGATAGTATAAAAAGAGATGGTGAGTAGATAGTATAGAGACGGTGAGTAGATAGTATAAACAGAGACAGTGAGTAGATAGTATAAATAGAGAAGGTGAGAAGATAGTACAAATAGAGATGGTGAGAAGATAGTATAAATAGAGACGGTGAGAAGATAGTAAAAATAGAGACAGTGAGTAGACAGTTTAAATACAGACAGTGAGTAGACAGTATAAATACAGACAGTGAGTAGATAGTATAAATAGAGATGGTGAGTAGATAGTACAAATAGAGACAGTGAGTAGATAGTACAAATAGAGACAGTGAGTTGATAGTACATATAGTGACGGTGAGAATATAGTATAAATAGAGACAGTGAGTTGATAGTACAAACAGAGATGGTGAGTAGATAGTATAAATAGAGATGGTGAGTAGATAGTATAGAGACGGTGAGTAGATAGTATAAACAGAGACAGTGAGTAGATAGTATAAATAGAGAAGGTGAGAAGATAGTATAAATAGAGATGGTGAGTAGATAGAATAAATAAAGACAGTGAGTATATAGTACAAATACAGACAGTGAGAAGATAGTACAAATAGAGACAGTGAGTAGACAGTACAAATAGAGACAGTGAGTAGATAGTACAAATAGAGATGGTGAGTAGATAGTATAGAGATGGTGAGTAGATAGTATTAATAGAGATGGTGAGTAGATAGTATAAATACAGATAATGAGTAGATAGTATAAATACAGACAGTGAGTAGATAGTATAAATAGAGATGGTGAGTAGATAGTACAAATAGAGACAGTGAGTAGATAGTACAAATAGAGACAGTGAGTTGATAGTACATATAGTGACGGTGAGAAGATAGTATAAATAGAGACGGTGAGTTGATAGTACAAACAGAGATGGTGAGTAGATAGAATAAATAGAGACAGTGAGTAGATAGTATAAATAGAGACAGTGAGTAGATAGTATAAATAGAGATGGTGAGTAGATAGTATAGAGACGGGGAGTAGATAGTATAAACAGAGACAGTGAGTAGATACTATAAATAGAGACAGTGAGAAGATAGTATAAATAGAGGTGGTGAGTAGATAGAATAAATAAAGACAGTGAGTATATAGTACAAATACAGACAGTGAGAAGATAGTACAAATAGAGACAGTGAGTAGACAGTACAAATAGAGACAGTGAGTAGATAGTACAAATAGAGACGGTGAGTAGATAGTACAAATAGAGATGGTGAGTAGATAGTATAAATAGAGACAGTGAGTAGATAGTATAAATAAAGACGGTGAGTAGATAGTATAAATAGAGACGGTGAGTAGATAGTACAAATAGAGATGGTGAGAAGATAGTATAAATAGAGACGGTGAGAAGATAGTAAAAATAGAGACAGTGAGTAGACAGTTTAAATACAGACAGTGAGTAGACAGTATAAATACAGACAGTGAGTAGATAGTATAAATAGAGATGGTGAGTAGATAGTACAAATAGAGACAGTGAGTAGATAGTACAAATAGAGACAGTGAGTTGATAGTACATATAGTGACGGTGAGAATATAGTATAAATAGAGACAGTGAGTTGATAGTACAAACAGAGATGGTGAGTAGATAGTATAAATAGAGATGGTGAGTAGATAGTATAGAGACGGTGAGTAGATAGTATAAACAGAGACAGTGAGTAGATAGTATAAATAGAGAAGGTGAGAAGATAGTATAAATAGAGATGGTGAGTAGATAGAATAAATAAAGACAGTGAGTATATAGTACAAATACAGACAGTGAAAAGATAGTACAAATAGAGACAGTGAGTAGACAGTACAAATAGAGACAGTGAGTAGATAGTACAAATAGAGATGGTGAGTAGATAGTATAGAGATGGTGAGTAGATAGTATAAATAGAGATGGTGAGTAGATAGTATAAATACAGATAATGAGTAGATAGTATAAATACAGACAGTGAGTAGATAGTATAAATAGAGATGGTGAGTAGATAGTACAAATAGAGACAGTGAGTAGATAGTACAAATAGAGACAGTGAGTTGATAGTACATATAGTGACAGTGAGAATATAGTATAAATAGAGACAGTGAGTTGATAGTACAAACAGAGATGGTGAGTAGATAGTATAAATAGAGATGGTGAGTAGATAGTATAGAGACGGGGAGTAGATAGTATAAACAGAGACAGTGAGTAGATAGTATAAATAGAGACGGTGAGAAGATAGTATAAATAGAGATGGTGAGTAGATAAAATAAATAAAGACAGTGAGTATATAGTACAAATACAGACAGTGAGAAGATAGTACAAATAGAGACAGTGAGTAGACAGTACAAATAGAGACAGTGAGTAGATAGTACAAATAGAGATGGTGAGTAGATAGTATAGAGATGGTGAGTAGATAGTATAAATAGAGATGGTGAGTAGATAGTATAAATACAGATAATGAGTAGATAGTATAAATACAGACAGTGAGTAGATAGTATAAATAGAGATGGTGAGTAGATAGTACAAATAGAGACAGTGAGTAGATAGTACAAATAGAGACAGTGAGTTGATAGTACATATAGTGACGGTGAGAAGATAGTATAAATAGAGACAGTGAGTTGATAGTACAAACAGAGATGGTGAGTAGATAGTATAAATAGAGATGGTGAGTAGATAGTATAGAGACGTGGAGTAGATAGTATAAACAGAGACAGTGAGTAGATAGTATAAATAGAGACGGTGAGAAGATAGTATAAATAGAGATGGTGAGTAGATAAAATAAATAAAGACAGTGAGTATATAGTACAAATACAGACAGTGAGAAGATAGTACAAATAGAGACAGTGAGTAGATAGTACAAATAGAGACAGTGAGTTGATAGTACATATAGTGACGGTGAGAAGATAGTATAAATAGAGACGGTGAGTTGATAGTACAAACAGAGATGGTGAGTAGATAGAATAAATAGAGACAGTGAGTAGATAGTATAAATAGAGACAGTGAGTAGATAGTATAAATAGAGATGGTGAGTAGATAGTATAGAGACGGGGAGTAGATAGTATAAACAGAGACAGTGAGTAGATACTATAAATAGAGACAGTGAGAAGATAGTATAAATAGAGATGGTGAGTAGATAGAATAAATAAAGACAGTGAGTATATAGTACAAATACAGACAGTGAGAAGATAGTACAAATAGAGACAGTGAGTAGACAGTACAAATAGAGACAGTGAGTAGATAGTACAAATAGAGACGGTGAGTAGATAGTACAAATAGAGATGGTGAGTAGATAGTATAAATAGAGACAGTGAGTAGATAGTATAAATAAAGACGGTGAGTAGATAGTATAAATAGAGACGGTGAGTAGATAGTACAAATAGAGATGGTGAGAAGATAGTATAAATAGAGACGGTGAGAAGATAGTAAAAATAGAGACAGTGAGTAGACAGTTTAAATACAGACAGTGAGTAGACAGTATAAATACAGACAGTGAGTAGATAGTATAAATAGAGATGGTGAGTAGATAGTACAAATAGAGACAGTGAGTAGATAGTACAAATAGAGACAGTGAGTTGATAGTACATATAGTGACGGTGAGAATATAGTATAAATAGAGACAGTGAGTTGATAGTACAAACAGAGATGGTGAGTAGATAGTATAAATAGAGATGGTGAGTAGATAGTATAGAGACGGTGAGTAGATAGTATAAACAGAGACAGTGAGTAGATAGTATAAATAGAGAAGGTGAGAAGATAGTATAAATAGAGATGGTGAGTAGATAGAATAAATAAAGACAGTGAGTATATAGTACAAATACAGACAGTGAAAAGATAGTACAAATAGAGACAGTGAGTAGACAGTACAAATAGAGACAGTGAGTAGATAGTACAAATAGAGATGGTGAGTAGATAGTATAGAGATGGTGAGTAGATAGTATAAATAGAGATGGTGAGTAGATAGTATAAATACAGATAATGAGTAGATAGTATAAATACAGACAGTGAGTAGATAGTATAAATAGAGATGGTGAGTAGATAGTACAAATAGAGACAGTGAGTAGATAGTACAAATAGAGACAGTGAGTTGATAGTACATATAGTGACAGTGAGAATATAGTATAAATAGAGACAGTGAGTTGATAGTACAAACAGAGATGGTGAGTAGATAGTATAAATAGAGATGGTGAGTAGATAGTATAGAGACGGGGAGTAGATAGTATAAACAGAGACAGTGAGTAGATAGTATAAATAGAGAAGGTGAGAAGATAGTATAAATAGAGATGGTGAGTAGATAAAATAAATAAAGACAGTGAGTATATAGTACAAATACAGACAGTGAGAAGATAGTACAAATAGAGACAGTGAGTAGACAGTACAAATAGAGACAGTGAGTAGATAGTACAAATAGAGATGGTGAGTAGATAGTATAGAGATGGTGAGTAGATAGTATAAATAGAGATGGTGAGTAGATAGTATAAATACAGATAATGAGTAGATAGTATAAATACAGACAGTGAGTAGATAGTATAAATAGAGATGGTGAGTAGATAGTACAAATAGAGACAGTGAGTAGATAGTACAAATAGAGACAGTGAGTTGATAGTACATATAGTGACGGTGAGAAGATAGTATAAATAGAGACAGTGAGTTGATAGTACAAACAGAGATGGTGAGTAGATAGTATAAATAGAGATGGTGAGTAGATAGTATAGAGACGGGGAGTAGATAGTATAAACAGAGACAGTGAGTAGATAGTATAAATAGAGACGGTGAGAAGATAGTATAAATAGAGATGGTGAGTAGATAAAATAAATAAAGACAGTGAGTATATAGTACAAATACAGACAGTGAGAAGATAGTACAAATAGAGACAGTGAGTAGACAGTACAAATAGAGACAGTGAGTAGATAGTACAAATAGAGATGGTGAGTAGATAGTATAGAGATGGTGAGTAGATAGTATAAATAGAGATGGTGAGTAGATAGTATAAATACAGACAGTGAGTAGATAGTACAAATAGAGACAGTGAGTAGATAGTACATATAGTGACAGTGAGAAGATAGTATAAATAGAGACAGTGAGTAGATAGTACATATAGTGACAGTGAGTAGATAGTATAAATAGAGACAGTGAGTAGATAGTACAAATATTGACAGTGAGTAGATAGTATAAATAGAGACAGTGAGTAGATAGTACAAACAGAGATGGTGAGTAGATAGTATAAATAGAGATGGTGAGTAGATAGTATAAATAGAGACAATGAGTATACAGTATAAATACAGACAGTGGGTTTACAGTATAAATAGAGACAGTGAGTATACAGTATAAATAGACAGTGATTTTGGAATGATGCTGATCATGATAGCACTATCCTACAATATTGATTTTAGACATCCAACTCAGTAGTCAGCAGCATAAAATATTCCATTAGTTTCATTCAAGTTATATTTACTGATGAAGTTAACTGACTCCTTTTCTACTAAAGACAATTCCATCTTATTTTCCCCCAATTTCAAAATTTAAACATCATTTAACAGCGGTGTTCTAAGTAAGAAATAACCAACTTAGAGTCAAACAATGGTCACATTTCACTGACTCATCTGCGGAAGCATAATGTCTTTATGCTGATACAAGAATAGTTCCTTTCAGTTTCAGTGTTACATGTTATGACATACTTTTACAAATAATTGTCTTCCATTAGGATTTTTAAATAAACTGTTGTTTAAACTCAGCATGTCTCATGTATTTTTTGTTTGTTTTTAGGGGCTGCTGTGTAAAATTTTCTAATTCAATCAACTTCAAATGAACACCTACCAGTAATAGCCAAATGAAAGTTAAAGCCAAATGAAAAAAAAGTTTCCTATGACATGCTGGAAAAAAAATGGGTCAGTAAGGTAGGATTTTTTTATCTACATGGTTTATAGATTGAAATGGAAGCAAAAGACAAAAAAAAATCAATAATTTGGCTCTGGAGTTGAAATATTGACTTGGCCGAGTCACAAGAAAAAATTTTTTTTTTCCTTTTGGCGTAAGCAATTTTGAAATAATAATTGAGACATTTTAGTTTCTTGTAACAACAGCAATACAGGCAACTGAGTGTATAATCGCTCCCTATCGCTAGCTATAAATCTAAATTTTGCCACTTCAATGGCTTACTTCCATTCTTGTTTTTGAAAACCATAGAGCTGGCCTAGTGATAGAGCATCTACCTTGCATGCAGGAGGTCATTACTAAGGCTCGATTTGATCCCAGGTTGGATGATACCAAAGACTAGAAACTTTCTCACTTAGTGCTCAGCATTTAGAGTTATAGGACTGGGTGGGGTGTCATACCATGAGTCTGCAGCATGATATTTCAGTGTGGCAATGCTTAGAATACTGTCTCAGGTAGACACTGTCATGAAATGACTGAAAACTTATTGAAAGCAACAGTAAACATCATACAACAACAACAACTTGTTTCAGAAGGGATGTTGAAAAAGAACTTACTAACTAAGAGTCAAATGATGTAAACTGTGATCAGTGTTACTTGAAGATTTAGTCTACATTGTTTGCAAAAGGAAACATTTATGTGAAACAGCATCTTCTCACACTGTAAGAAAATTATCTGCTACAAAACAAACTTTTCAACTCAAATAATTATCAAAAATAAAATTCTGTTCTCTTCAAATTTTATTTGTTCTTTCAATTAATTATCAAATATATTTGCAGACAGTTACCAAATAAATTGTATTGTGCCAACAATTAGTAAGGCTATAAAATATAATATCTACCACACTGTCTTCTGTGCCAACCATTAGTAAGGCTATAAAACATAATAACTACCACACTGTCTTGTGCCAACCATTAGTAAGGCTATAAAACATAATATCTACCACAATGTCTTGTGCCAACCATAAGTAAGGCTATACAACATAATAACTACCACACTGTCTTGTGCCAACCATTAGTAAGGCTATAAAACATAATTACTACCACACTGTCTTGTGCCAACCATTAGTAAGGCTATAAAACATAATTACTACCACAATGTCTTGTGCCAACCATTAGTAAGGCTATAAAACATAATTACTACCACAATGTCTTGTGCCAACCATTAGTAAGGCTATACAACATAATAACTACCACACTGTCTTGTGCCAACAATTAGTAAGGCTATAAAACATAATAACTACCACACTGTCTTGTGCCAACCATTAGTAAGGCTATACAACATAATAACTACCACACTGTCTTGTGCCAACCATTAGTAAGGCTATAAAACATAATATCTACCACAATGTCTTGTGCCAACCATAAGTAAGGCTATACAACATAATAACTACCACACTGTCTTGTGCCAACCATTAGTAAGGCTATAAAACATAATAACTACCACACTGTCTTGTGCCAACCATTAGTAAGGCTATAAAACATAATATCTACCACAATGTCTTGTGCCAACCATAAGTAAGGCTATACAACATAATAACTACCACACTGTCTTGTGCCAACCATTAGTAAGGCTATAAAACATAATATCTACCACAATGTCTTGTGCCAACCATAAGTAAGGCTATACAACATAATAACTACCACACTGTCTTGTGCCAACCATTAGTAAGGCTATAAAACATAATAACTACCACACTGTCTTGTGCCAACCATTTAGTAAGGCTATAAAACATAATAACTACCACACTGTCTTGTGCCAACCATTAGTAAGGCTATAAAACATAATATCTACCACAATGTCTTGTGCCAACCATAAGTAAGGCTATACAACATAATAACTACCACACTGTCTTGTGCCAACCATTAGTAAGGCTATAAAACATAATAACTACCACACTGTCTTGTGCCAACCATTAGTAAGGCTATAAAACATAATATCTACCACAATGTCTTGTGCCAACCATAAGTAAGGCTATAAAACATAATAACTACCACACTGTCTTGTGCCAACCATTAGTAAGGCTATAAAACATAATATCTACCACAATGTCTTGTGCCAACCATAAGTAAGGCTATACAACATAATAACTACCACACTGTCTTGTGCCAACCATTAGTAAGGCTATAAAACATAATAACTACCACACTGTCTTGTGCCAACCATTAGTAAGGCTATAAAACATAATATCTACCACAATGTCTTGTGCCAACCATTAGTAAGGCTATACAACATAATAACTACCACACTGTCTTGTGCCAACCATTAGTAAGGCTATACAACATAATAACTACCACACTGTCTTGTGCCAACCATTAGTAAGGCTATAAAACATAATAACTACCACACTGTCTTGTGTATAAACCTATAAATTATCTAATAGGACAATTTCTGTCTCATTATCAGCAATGATACCTGCATGTGGAAACGTGCCACAACCATGAAATGAATATAACAACAATGTTATTATGTTTCTCAGAGAGTGGCACTAAATGCATGTCTGATTGTCAGGGGTTACTAACATACTTGTTACATAACTCTTTTGCCAAATCGTAGTATTACTCATATTGAGCTGCCATCTTTGGAAGTAAATACAAGAATTCCTCAAATGAATATTATACAAATATGCTTAAGCCAATGTTTTAACAGAGAAAAGATATTTTTTTTAAGCTTTCTTTTCAGGTAGGAAACCTATTCACAAAATTTCATTAAAATACCTAAAGGGAAATCAAGTTATTATACACCCTTACAGAAACCAAAGTCACCAACATATATGTAACTTATATGTGCCTTATATGAGTCCTATATGGGACATATATGAGACATATAAGGCACATATAACTGCCATGAAATCCTGACTATATGATTTATATGTATAAGGCCACTATATGTCTAACTTGTCTCCACATATATGTCCCTTAGATGACAGTTGTATGGGAATGGGGCCCATGTAAGTCAAGTATAAGGCAGTTATAAGTTCAGACAATATTGTCTGTAAGGTCCATACATACTGGCCACAACTGGTAACATGATACTGTCAGCCCATGATTATGCTATTAATATAACAGCTATTTCAAATTCATGGAAGAGTTACACACAAAGAAAAAAGGAAACATGTTTTATATCTAATATTCTGCTGGATTTTAAGAAAAATATAGTGCAAACATTTATATTGCATGTATAATTTTGTTTCATTTGATTTGATTACAATATTTAGAATTAAATGGAAACTATGATTGTACTATATACATTATTATCTCTCTTTTTATTGACCTTTGACAATGTTTTTAAGTTGGTAACTGTCTCTTTTACATGGATACTGATTGTGAATGTTTACGGAAACAATTTTACTCCAGGAGCAAGGGACTTGATAAATCATCCACAAATATCAAGCTAACAATTTAAAGATTACAATGACAATAATTTCCTTGGAATTTACTGGCATAAATCAAAGCACATCAATATAGATATGTAAATACCTTGTTGATAAAAAAATACATATCTTATGAGAAAATCCAGTTTTTGTATTATTAAGTATTAGTATTTGTCCCACTATATATATATTATACAGTGAAAAGTCAAAGTGATCAAGATGGGGGCTGAGTATTAATGTGTATTATATTAAATCTAAATTACAATATTTGCTGTATACATGCTGGCAGAAATATTGACATATATTGGATTATATGGGACATATGGACATATATGTCACATCTGTGTGGTTGTCATATATGTGCCTTATAAGTAGATCACACATATGTCTGAAAACTTATAAGGGACATATATGACACATATATGGGGCATTTATGTGAGATATATTTAAAACCCACATATATGTTGTTTATAACAGTCTTATATCTCATTTGCATTTGAAATCCATATATTGGACATATATGAAATCTAGTATAAAGGACATATAAGACACATATATGTGCCTTATAACTTTCTCATATATGTCACATGTAAATGAAAATCTGTAAGGGCAGAAACCAATTTTCTATTTTTAGTATTAGTGCCCTTGATCCTGAAATGATCTCGTTCTAATCAATATCTACTTTCAATTTCACAAAAGGAAGCTATTCACAATATTTCATCAAAATATCTCAAGGGCAATTAAACCTTTAAGTGAAAACCAATATTCTTTTTTCAGTAATAGTGAGCTTGACCTTTAAATGATTTAGTTAGGAACCTATCTACAAAATTTCAACAAAATATCTTAAGGGAAACTTTAAAGTTACAATGTTTTAAGTGAATACTATTTTTCTGTTTTTAGTAACTGTGCCCTTGACTATGATAAAAAAGCCAAGGATTCCATGTCACCTAAAACAGACAAAGGAAACAACAAAATCATAGGACTCAAGGTCCTCAGAGGCACTGTTTGTTTGTTTGTTTAAATATTCATAGTCATTGTTATGCCATTTAGGGCTAAAAGACGATCAGTTAGCCTAACTTCTCTTTCCTGGGATCTTGGAAGGTTAACCAGTACTGGAGTACACCAATCTTAGCAAGTAATGGATCACATTCCCACTTGAATTAGCAGTGAGAGACATGACATTGAGACATAATGTCATATATCAATCATCATGAAGACTTTGGCCAGATTGGATTGAAACTCATGAAGCAAGGATTGATAGTAATATGCTCGTCACAGGGGGAAATACTGAAAATCATAGCTAATTCAAATAAATCAAAGCACTACAGTGCTGATGGGGGCGGAGCATATAAAATGTAAAATGTCGCTTTTGTTTAAGGTAGTGGGACCGTAATGGGCTTGTTAACTTTTGTGCGACATTGGTATCCTCCGTGACGATGTCAGCGCATCTCGGTATAGAACGGAATAAACCTATAAAATACAATGTCATAATCAGGCCTTCTAAAATTGCCCGTTTTTTTGTTTTTGAACAGATTTCTGAAGTTCAAAACTGGTTTTCATTTCAAAGTTTAATAAAAAATCGGTCCAGATATTTTCTATCGGTTGTATAAAATCTCATAAATTGCTCTTACCATGCCATACTGACCTGTGAAATAGGCCTTGCAGCAATATCATTTGACCCTATAATCCGATTGTTTTGTCACCTGCTGTGCGAAATGATGTCAATTTTGACTAAACCATTAATGATATTAGGGGGAGTTTATTGGAAGAGTCTATCGCTATGTAGCACGCCTTCTATGTGTAATCAGCAACCCATAGCATTCTGTCTGTTCATCAAAAGATTGTGTTTGCGTCCGTAATTTCTTTGATATACCGCTAGCCAAAGCTGGGACTGTCGGACCAAATTTTGTTTGAGTCATTAAAATATTTGATAAAATGTGCAGTGTTACTTGTTTGTTTCATTTTTCAAAAAAATAACTTTAATCATGTATACGAGCTGATTTTGGTAATTGTACGTAGTGGCTAGCTACAGCACAACGCATATCAAAAATAAAAAGTTGAATGAACCGTTACATTGGTTTCCATGGTGATTATTTCACGCAGTTTCCAGTACTTGCAACACTTCTGGTTCGATCGAGCGTTTTTAATATAATGAAAATTATTCAGTAAAGTGGAAACATAATGTCAGTCATTAAAATGTACACATTGTGATAAAGCATGTTATTAATAATACACAAATAAACTTGAAGTAGTTCCCTATTAATGAATAAACAGAGAAAATACATGATGCAGCTGACATGGTGGGTGGGGTATGCATATATTATATAGTGTTTTACTACTTATCATCATTCTTTAATATAGGCCGTGGTTGCCGTCAAGGAGACTCGTTGTCACCATATTTATTCATTTTATGTGCTGAAATTCTTGCAATTAAAATAAGAAACAACAAAAATATAAAAGGTATCAAATAGGCAATACAGAATATAAAATATCACAATATGCAGATGATACATCAGCTTTTTTAGATGGATCACAACAGTCTTTAAATGAAACACTATCTGAATTATCAAGTTATGCTGAATATTCCGGTCTCAATGTTAACTTTGACAAAACACAAGTTATATGGATAGGGCTGAAAAAATACAGTACTGAAACTATCAAAACAAAATGGAAACTAACATGGGGAATAACAAACTTTAAACTGCTAGGAATACACTTTGATGTAGATCTTGATAAAATAATATCAAAAAATTACCAAGAAAAAATATCAAAAATAGAAAACCTTAATCAAATCTTGGAAACGGAGATATCTTACTCCAAAAGGGAAAATAACTGTTGTCAAATCCCTTTTAATTCCAATATTAAATCACCTATTTATGTCCCTTCCAAACCCAAACCTCAATACTATAAAAAACATTAATAGTCTATTCTACAGTTTTATCTGGAATGGACCATCTAAAATTAAACAGTCGGTTCTTGTTAAAGAGTATAACCAAGGAGGACTTAAGATGATAAACATTAATGCATTCATAGCAGCTTTAAAAGTCATCTGGATTAGAAGATTAATAATAAATGATGGAAAATGGGCAAATATAACGTATATACCATTAAAAAAATTGATAGATTTTGGGGACTCTTATATTTTGAAAATAATGAGAACTATCTCAAATCCGTTTTGGTTAGATGTACTCAAGTCACTACACACATTAATAAAAATAAAGAAAAGGTTGTCAAGACATATACTCAATACTTAATAACAACAATGATGAACCTACATCAAAGTTTAAATGGCAACAGATCTACGTCATAGATGAAGTAACATGGGACAAATTATTTGCGTCACCTTTTAATAACAATCTTAGTGCACAATAACAATGGTTTCAAACCAGAATAAATCATAGGATTCCACCATGTAAGATTATCAACATACATTAAAAATAATTAACAGTCCTCTATGTACATCCTGTTACCAGGAAGAGATCCTCGTCCACATGTTTTGGACATGTCCAACAACACAAACATTCCTTAATAAACTCAAAACTTGGTTCTCTACTATTAATGTAAAATGCTCATTTTATGAAAAATGTTTTATATTTTATACCAATATAGAAAACAACATGTAACAAACAGAAATTTAAATTATTCTTGAAATAAAATATTACATATTTTCTACAAGACGACTGAATGGAACACTTTCCACTATTGCTTTTAAAAAAAGACTCAAATATACACTTTTATCACTCAAAGAAATAGCAATAAAAAAACGGAAAAATTGACACCTTTAAAGCACAGTGGCATAAACTTCTGAATATTTAAATTAATTCGACATATAAAGGGATAACTTTATCCTGGTAATGAAAATATGTAAAATAATCTTTAATAACAATGTTAGGACACTTGCAGAATCTGGACCCTGGCACATGACAATTTTCAATTATATTAGTGAATTACTACCACAAGACCATATATGGAGAACATTTTGTAATACAGTAAAACCTGTCTTAAGAGACCACTAAAGGGAAATCTGAAAAGATGTCTCTTAAGGCAGGTGGTCTCTTATTGGGGTAAAAAAAAAATTGTTGGTCTTTTTTTTTTGTCTTATATAATGCATGTACTTTTCCATCATTTTTAGGGCTTTCACCTGCTGTTCTAATGTTAGACATTTTCTCTTTGCTGAAAATATGGCAATGTTGATAGAATATCGCAGTATGAAACCACAATATTGAAACCCAGTCAAATAAACCTTGGTATTCATTGTCTTACGTTTACTCATTTTTGTTGTAAAAACTTTCAAACCATCCATGAAAACTGTTTTGTCTTTAGTTTCCAATTTAATCTAACCAAAAAGCCGATCAAATAATCAAACGTAATTATAATTTTTAATCATAATAAAAAATATAAAAACAAACGGCACACAGTCCAATCTCAATTTTCCAAAAGTCGGATCAAACCTATTTAATCTTTTTTGTCGTAAAAAAAAACAAAGCACAAACAAACCTCAAACTGTCCAATCTTTAATTCCAATTTTATTTAAGTAATTGACGATCCTGTAATCGTAATGAAACAAATAGCAAACATGTCGATTTATTCCACCCAAACAATGATCAAACGTTGATTCATAATTGGGGTTAAAGTGTTTTAACTCTATAACTTGTTATCAAACAATTATCGGCTTTTACCACGAGACACTGCAGTATTTGGCCTCGGGTTATTTTTAGCACATTACCTCGGAGATCGATAATTTTACACTTACACATTTGTCACGTACACAAAACATGATGCTGAAATTTCACACCTCGTGTATTCGTGGTCGTATGTTAAAGGATATTTGTTGAAATTTGATTTTAAGTGGTCGCTGGTCGCAGAGAGCAAGTGGTCGCTTATTGCATGTGTAATTATGAATGAAATTCGTTGGGGGGGATTTAATATGGTCGCTTACATCAGGGGGTCGCTTATAACAAGTGGTCGCTTCTGCAAGTTTGACTGTATATTTAACCTAGTCAAAGTATATTAAATTAACCATTTATTTCCCACTAGAAAAACAATGATATCTAGAAAACTGTAACAAAATAAAAAAAAATCTACACCTTTTTTAAACTGGAGAAAGACTGAGAGAAAGACATTTGTTTTATAGTGAGAAAGATAATGATAACTTGTTATTTGATTACAACTATGCTACACTATGTATTTATAATGTAAATGAAAAGTGGAATAAATGTTAAAAAAAAAAAAAAGTTAGGAAATCCCTTTCCAATATATTACTTTGGCATGTTAAATGACAATACAGGGTCAGTGAGTATACATAGGCATGATTTATTGAAAAAAAATATTTTCAGCCAATTTTAAAATTTTGAAAATCCTGATATACCGGTAGTCCCATTACATAATTATGAAGTTTCAGAGAGCAATACTTGGAGATCATAATTATATTTTCACAGGTGTAAAAAATTGTCTTGATTAGTATTAATTAGAAATTACAAAAACAGGATTTAAATTTGTTTTTGAAAACTCCTGATATATTCCCTTTAATGTGTAATCTGCTGGTAACACATAGTTAATGCACATCATTATTAGTCATCTAAATGAAGCTCCCATTCAAACTCAAAACTTTAAGAGTGTGCACTTCAAATTATCTTCTTCAACTTATGCATTCATATCTTGCACTTCAAATTCGTATTTCTAGTTTTAGCTAATAAAAGCTCTTCACTGCCACCTTGCATCTTATAATTGCATCTGTGAAAAAAATGTCTTATTCGCCAAACATCGGTTCCCTTTTAGGAATACCAACACAATAGTCCTCGTCAAAGTCTCATAAGGTATTCTTCCCTTCTCCTAAATGTTAAACTAGTGTATCATATTGATAGCAATGTTTATACAATGCTGTCACAAGTGACTCTCTGTGCAGAATATAAACCCATGTAAAATACTTAAAAGCGAAATTGTGTAGGAGTGAAAGTCCTTTATTTCAAGAACAGGTTTTGTGTGGGGTAGAGCGGGGAAACAATTTTAATTTAGCGTTGATCCCACATGCACTTGTGTTCCATAAAATCAAGAATGGTACAATCTTTTATATCTGCAGCTTCAGGAACAAGCTTCCTACATTAAATTAATCACATAATAAAACCATTCCATCTAAATTCAATATTATAACCTTTTAAATAAAGATCACTTCAGAATCATGATGGATACCTCTATTGGACCATTTAAATGTTATGGCCATCAGCCAAATACACTAAGGATATAGAATTGAAAGAATGATTGGAAAGAACCAGGTGAAAACTGTCATCATTATAAATGGTCAGTAATATTGTCTAAGGCCATGAAAAATTAATGGCTAGATTATCATCCCCACCTGCCCAACCCCCATGTTAAAAAAAATTTGGAAGAGAATATAGCAATTAATTTATAATTTCCTAATAAACCATATTGTTAGACTGTTGTCCATAACTTGAGCAGTGTCCGATACAAAACTAGACCTATCACTGTAGTGATGAATACCCCCGAACGCCGCCATGACAGAAAATGGTTAACCATTGTATGAAGTTTTATTAAATTATATCCAATAGTTTTAAAGTTATGCTCCAGACAAAAAAAAATCTTAATAAAAGAGAATGTTATGGATTGAGTTGTTTGTATTGTTAATTTTTTTATGGTTTTGTTAAAATTAAAAACAGTCTTTTTAATTATTGTACAGTGTACAAGCTTTCATGGCAATCAATAAATGTTATACTTTTTCGAGTTATGTTGAGGGACAACAATTTTATGGATAAGAAACAAACAAGAGCACTAGGAATACAATATCAAACCTGCTTTGCTCGAACTCCATGTATTCATCAACTTGGTTCTTTCATGAACTTTATTAAACTGTTATCACTGATGGCTTTAAAAGTACTTTAAAAGTACTGCACCAGACAAGGGAAATATATCAAAGGGCAATAACTCTGTAATTAGCAAGAATAGAGTTATGTTTCTTGTACACTGCACTTCCTGTCATTATATTCTACCATTGTATGAAGTTTGATGAAATTCCATCCAGTACTTTAAAAGTAATGCTCCGGACTAGGGAAATATATCAAAGGGAAATAACTCTGTAATTAGCAAGAATACAGTTATGTTTCCTGTACACTGCACTTCCTGTCATTATATTCTACCATTGTATGAAGTTTGATGAAATTCCATCCAGTACTTTAAAAGTAATGCTCTGGACAAGGGAAATATATCAAAGGGCAATAACTCTGTAATTAGCAAGAATACAGTTATGTTTCTTGTACACTGCACTTCCTCTCATTATATTCTACCATTGTATGAAGTTTGATGAAATTCCATCCAGTACATTAAAAGTAATGCTCCAGACAAGGGAAATATATCAAAGGGCAATAACTCTGTAATTAGCAAGAATAGAGTTATGTTTCTTGTACACTGCACTTCCTGTCATTATATTCTACCATTGTATGAAGTTTGTTGAAATTCCATCCAGTACTTTAAAAGTAATGCTCCGGACAAAGGGAAATATATCAAAGGGCAAAAACTCTGTAATTAGCAAGAATAGAGTTATGTTTCCTGTACACTGCACTTCCTCTCAATATATTCTACCATTGTATGAAGCTTGATGAAATTCCATCCGGTACTTTTCAAGTTATGCTCCGGACAAGAAAAAATATCAAAGGGAAATATATCAAAGGGCAATAACTCTGTAATTAGCAAGAATAGAGTTATGTTTCCTGTACACTGCACTTCCTCTCATTATATTCTACCATTGTATGAAGCTTAATGAAATTCCATCCTGTACTTTTCAAGTTATGCTCCGGACAAGAAAAAATATCAAAGGGCAATAACTCCGTAATTAGCAAGAATAGAGTTATGTTTCTTGTACACTGCACTTCCTGTCATTATATTCTACCATTGTATGAAGTTTGATGAAATTCCATCCAGTACTTTAAAAGTAATGCTCCGGACAAGGGAAATATATCAAAGGGCAATGACTCTGTAATTAGCAAGAATAGAGTTATGTTTCCTGCACACTGCACTTCCTCTCATTATATTCTACCATTGTATGAAGCTTGATGAAATTCCATCCGGTACTTTTCAAGTTATGCTCCGGACAAGAAAAAATATCAAAGGGAAATATATCAAAGGGCAATAACTCTGTAATTAGCAAGAATAGAGTTATGTTTCCTGTACCCTGCACTTCCTCTCATTATATTCTACTATTGTGTGAAGCTTGATGAAATTCCATCCGGTACTTTTAAAGTTATGCTCCGGACAAGAAAAAATATCAAAGGGCAATAACTCTGTTATTAGCAAGAATAGAGTTATGTTTCTTGTACACTGCACTTCCTCTCATTATATTCTACCATTGTATGACGTTTGATGAAATTCCATCCAGTACTTTTCAAGTGATGCTCCAGACAAGGAAAATTGCAACTGACAGACCGACAGACCGACCTCAGGGTGACTCCCATATACCACCTCAAAACTTTGTTTGTCGGGGGGGGGGGGGGGGGGGGGGGGGTATAAATATATGTGTGACAAAAGCAGTACATGTATAAAGAACTAATAGATCAGTATTTACTTATAGGAAATAATAGACCAGTTTTTAATTACCGGTAAAAACTAATAGACCAGTATTTGTTTTGGAACTTAATTAGACCAGTTTTTACTTAGGAAATAATAGACCAGTTTTTAATTAGGAATTAACAGAGCAATTTTTACTCAGAAACTTATAGACCAGTTTTTACTTAGGAAGTAACAGACCAATTTTTTACTAAGGAACTAATGGACCAGTTTTTACTTAGGAACTAATGGACCAGTTTTTACTTAAAAACAAATTGATTTATTTTTTAATTATAAAACTAATCGACCAGTTTTTACTTAGAAACAAATTGATTTAGTTTTTAATTAGGAACTAATGGACCAGTTTTTACTTAGGAACAAATTGATTTAGTTTTTAATTAGGAATGAATAGATTAGTTTTAACTTAGGAACTAATTGATTTAGTTTATAATTAGGAAAAATAGATCAGGTTTTACTTAGGAACTAATGGACCAGTTTTTACTTAGGAACTAATAGACCAGTTTTTACATATGAATTGATAGTCCAATTTTTTACTTAAGAATTAATGGACCAGTTTTACTTAGGAACTAATAGTCCAATTTTCTACTTAGGAACAAATTGATTTAGTTTTTAATCATGAACATATTCAGAAAGGTGGGTGAGTGAGCAATCTACTGGTGCCACTTTTTAACCCATAACCTATATAATATTATGCATGCAGGGAACTATCAGTGTGGCGTGTTGATCAAACATTACTAACCACAAAATGTCATTTTCAGAATTAAACCAATAGATTTAAACGTTTTAATGCTCAGAAAAGGTTTTACAAAACATATATATATATATATATATATACGTATATGTGCTTAAAGGAAATATTTTACATATATATCCATGAAACTGTTGCCGTAATAGGGATCAACCGTTGTATTTCAACTTATTTTAAATATATTTTAGACACACCAGTCTGGCAGAGATGGTAGAATTTAAAATAAGATGGTGTGTTAATCAATAGTTAAAACTGTGGGTTTTCTGTTAGAATCAGAAAGTAAGTGGATTAGCTTTTAATGATTTGATTTTTCTTTATTCAAATACCACTACTTTTTTGCGCCAACAAAATTGAATTTCACCATCATTTGTTAGTTTATACCAATTCATTTAAGCTTTATTAAGATGAAAGCTCAGAGCTTATATTGAACCGCTATCGAGTGAGCGGCCAACACTCTATCCATTAGACTACCGTCCCGCTTAAAATTGGTTACTAGTATTTATGTGCATGCATTTGTGGTCTCACCTTGGTCAATAAAACTAGATGCCATAACCTACATATGGTGTTGAATCTACTGTCTAACTCAATTCATGTCTTAGCTAAGTTCCAATCATGTGCAATTTAGGTTCAAATCATGTGTAAGTTAGGTTCAAATCATGTGTAAGTTAGGTTCAAATCATGTCTAAGTCAGGTTCAATTCACATCTGTCGTCGAACAGTATTTAAGTGCTTTCTATTTATAGAATGGGGATTTCATTTCAAGTTAAATATCGATTTTGTCCCGTTTTGGTGGATTTGACATTCCAAACCATTGGGATTATCTTTATTTATGATAATCAGATGCGTTTTATCCTTTTTAAAAATAATTTTATATTTTTATATATCTACAGCGTTTTTTTCCTGATATACTCCCTTTAAGTCAGTTTTACTGTTCCAGATGATAGAATACATGTTTATTTGATCACTGGGAAAATTTACAAACAAAAACAATAAATAGTAAGTACCGGTACATGATTTCAAATAATTAAGAATGAGTTTTTATTACAAATTACTGATCATCTCTTTTCGATTAACACTGGTGGCAAAATACGGGAAGAAGCTTGTTCAGAAGCACATTGGTCAGTTATATATGCCCAATTCATTTCAGAGAAAAACATAGCAAGGGGGACTGTAGGGGATGTGTTTAGAAATATTGTATTTAAAAATGAACTACATGTGTATATTTACGAGGGCCAGTTCTGAGGAAAAATTACTGACCCAAACTAGTATTCGATACTTTTTGTTTCTCAGTGTGTATAAATAATATAATGCTGACTACACTCGTGAAAACGAAAAAAAAAACACTCAATAACGATGCAAAATGTTCAAGTCATAACATTTCTAGTCTTGTTAATGGACGCCTTATCCAATGATCTTAACACTGCTTTTCACATATTCTAAAATTGAACTGTTATGACACATGAATATATACACTTTGTTATGTCTCAATTGTGTAATAACAAATCTGAAGTGAGTAAAGTTGTTGTATTTTCTACAGAAAGAATTGATCAACTGTACTGATGCTCATAAGCAGATGTCTCGCTCTGTTTTCTATATTTTCTTTACTGAATCTCAATACCATCTCAATATCGATTGATTGATTGAATATTTGGCATCATTTTTATGCCTTTGAGGGCTAACAGGCAATTGGTTACCTAACCACTGTTTCCTTGGATTAATCAGTACTCGAGCACACCCCATCTCCGCAGGTAACTGATAACTTTCCTACTTGAATCAGCAGTGAGAGACAAATGATAATGAGACACAATGTTGTATATCAATCATCAAAGAGATTGTTGCCCGGTGGGGATTCGAACTCACAACCCCTGGATTGATAGCCAGACACATAATAGACTGAGCTAATCGAAGTGAATCAATGTGAATCATGAATTGAACCACTGTCTTCTGGAAGTAAACACAAATTGTTTTCAACTAATCACATTTTGTCCAAGCTGGGCTCCAACTCATGACTTTAACTGTGTAAGGCATGTGAAAGCACTGGAGATTAGTTCTTTACTGAAGAACCCCAAAATGTACAGAATTATTATCATTAAAAGTCAGCCTATAAAGATGGGAAAAAAAAAAATAAAATCAAGGTACTATTCTAGAATTAAACTGCTTCTTTAAAGTGCAGACAGATATAATCAGAAATACAGAATGCTTAGTTTACATCTAAACGGCACCATAAAAGTAGAAATGGCACACAATGACACAAAATGACACAAAACGACAAACAGCATAGGTGTAGACTCCTGACCAAATAGATTCTATTATAAAATGACCAGAATTAATGGCCCAACTACACAGCAAATTCTAGAAATTTAATAACTTTTTAATTCAGGATTCCAGCTTCATCAAGCTTGGCAGGTGTTTAGATCAAAGCATTTAGAATTTGAAAATGTAACTAGTTTCTCTGTCACACATGTGAGAGGAAATATATAAGAATATATAATGATATAAACAAACATTGAAATTCAGACAAAATGATTCCTTTCTTGTTCAACGAACTATGCTCAGTACATCTAGAAACGCAACGTGTTATTCTCTTTTTATTCATACTTTTCTTGTACTTGTATATTTGAATTTTATATAGTAGTATTGTAAAATCGTGTAGAAACCCGACCATCATCCAAATTTTATCGATATTTGTCATTTAAATCCCGTGCTTCAAAAAGTTATCAAACACCACGAATTACACGTGCAACTTTTACTCATGGTAAAATTTGGTATAAATTACATCGAACCTTTTGTAAAGTTTGCATATGAATGGAAAATCACGATAGAAGTGTCATAGGTTTCAGTATAACGATGCCGCGATTATCCGAACATGAACGAAATCAGGCCGTTGTTATGCTTGTGGCGGGATCGTCAAAACGGGAGGTTGCGCAACTATTTAATTGCCATGCGTCGACAATTTCTCGTCTGGAGACACGCTACCAGCACACTGGCACCGTTCGCGATCGCCCACGTCCAGGCCATCCACGTGTAACAACTGCCCGGCAGGACCAGCAACTCCGCGTGAACCATCTCCGGGACAGGTTCACAACTGCTACAGACACTGCCAGACAACTTGTTGGGCGTCATGAGTAAGTAATCCATCATTATCGATAATGTACCTATTCACTTAAAACCATGATTCTGAAAAATGTGGTTTTTTTTACCTGAATAAAATGTGTTTCGTTCTTTTTCAACCGTACTATCCACCCGAACACCATGAGATCGCGCCGAAGGGTAGCTGGACTACAGTGTAGACGACCCTTGAAGTCATCAAGGCTCACAAGGCAACACAGGGCAGCAAGATAACGCTAGGCGAGGACGCACATCCGTTTCATTCAGCAACAGTGGGACTGCGTATTGTTCGCTGATGAATCGCGCGTGGAAATGAGCCGGGCTGATGGAAGACAACGAATATGGAGACACAGAAACGAAAGGTACACATGGAGCCGTGTGTACTACAGTACAACAGGTGGGGTGGAGGTTCTATCAACATCTGGGGAGGCATTACTCGTCGCCGCAGGACACGCTTGGTGGTATTTCAACGAAACGTCAATGCTCAGTCGTACATTAACGACGTCTTACAACCCGTTGTGGTACCGTTTCTGCAACAGCATTATCCTAATGGCAACGGAATATTGCAGCAAGACAACGCCAGGCCTCACGTTGCCAGGATTATGCAGGCATATCTGCAGCAGAACAACGTTAATTTGCTGCCATGGTCTGCGATGTCGCCAGACATGTCTCCTATTGAACATGTCTGGGACGAACTCAAACGACGTGTGTATGCACGTGCTCATGTGCCAATGAACCTCCAGGAGTTACAAGACGCTGTCCAAGATGAGTGGGATAACATACCACTAGCGTTAATTGATAGGATTGTTCGCTCGATGAGCTGACGATGCCTTGCATTGGTAAATGCAAATGGCGGGTATACACGTTATTAATTGTTTTCTTGTTCAAACGTGAAATTGGACCCTTAAATAATGAAATTGTGTGATAAAATGTTACAAGTGTATTGATAATGGAATAAAATACCATCAAGTAAGTGCAGTTTTCTTGTCAATTGTTAGGTTATAAAAATATTGTCTGTAGACCAAGTGTTGCGTTTCTAGATGTACTGAGTATATATGAAACACAAGTTCTGTATGAAACAGTTGCATTAATTCTTACTTTTAAAAACACAAATGCTACCTTTAAATAGGGTTAGTGGTGGTGGGAGTAGATTCCATAGCTGTACCTCAAACATTGTCAGTCACATTCATCAGCGGCCAGCTGGACCTAACCAATGCAAATACATATGGCAGTCTGCACATACTGAAAACAGAATTACAGCTATTTAAGGCTACATACAGTACCACAACCTGCGTATATTTATCCGTATACATTGACCCTGCCTGAAAATGAGAAAAACTGAGCAATGCAGAAACAATTTTTTTTCACTCAAATGGGTAAATTGCAAACTGCCAGAAAATTCACAAGTGAAAATCTAAATTTGAAAATTGCCAACAAACAGTGCACATTAGTTAGGCACTCACATTATTTATGTAACCATGGTAAAACATCTGGAAAAAAACACAAGAATTTTTTTTTACAGCCTTTCAACTTTAGTGGGTATTTTGACAAAATGACCAGAATTAATGGCCCAACTACACAGCATTTTCTAGAAATTTAATAACTTTTTAATTCAGGATTCCAGCTTCATCAAGCTTGGCAGGTGTTTAGATCAAAGCATTTAGAATCTGAAAATGTAACTAGTTTCTCTGTCACACAAGTGAGAGGAAATATATAAGAATATATAATGATGTAAACAAACATTGAAATTTAGACAAAATGCCTTCTTCCTTGTTCAACGTCCTATATGAAACACAAGTCCTGTATGAAACTGTTGCATTAATTCTTACTTTTAAAAACACAAATGTTACCTTTAAATAGGGTTAGTGGTGGTGGGAGTAGATTCCATGGCTGTACCTCAAACACTGTCAGTCACATTCATCAGCGGCCAGCTGGAACTAACCTATGCAAATACATCTGGCAGTCTGCACATACTGAAAACAGAATTACAGCTATATAAGGCTACATACAGTACCACAACCCGCGTATATTTATCCGTATACATTGACCCTGCCTGGAAATGATAAAAACTGAGCAATGCAGAACACGTGTAGCACTGATGTAGTAGAACAATTCCAGATTCTATCATTAACAAAACATGTAGCACTGATGTAGTAGAACCATTCCTGATTCTATCATTAACAATACATGTGGCACTGATGTAGTACATGCAGCACTGATGTAGTAGAACCATTCCAGATTCTATCATTAACAATGCATGAAGCACTGATGTAATACATGTAGCACTGATGTAGTAGAACCATTCTAGATTCTATCATTAACATTATATGTGGCACTGATGTAGTACATGTGGCACTGATGTAGTAGAACCATTCCAGATTCTATCATTAACAATACATGTAGCACTGATGTAGTAGAACCATTCCAGATTCTATCATTAACAATACATGTAGCACTGATGTAGTAGAACCATTCGAGATTCTATCATTAACAATACATGTAGCATTGATGTAATACATGTAGCACTGATGTAGTAGAACCATTCCAGATTCTATCATTAACAATATATGTGGTACTGATGTAGTAGAACCATTCCAGATTCTATCATTAATAATACATGTAGCATTGATGTAATACATGTGGCACTGATGTAGTAGAACCATTAGAAATTCTATCATTAACAATACATATAGCATTGATGTAATACATGTGGCACTGATGTAGTAGAACCATTCCAGATTCTATCATTAACAATACATGTAGCACTGATGTACTAGAACCATTCCAGATTATATCATTAACAATACATGTAGCACTGATGTACTAGAACCATTCCAGATTATATCATTAACAATACATGTGGCACTGATGTAGTACATGTAGCACTGATGTAGTAGAACCATTCCAGATTCTATCATTAACAATACATGTGGAACTGATGTAGTACATGTAGCACTGATGTAGTAGAACCATTCCAGATTCTATCATTAACAATGCATGTAGCACTGATGTAATACATGTAGCACTGATGTAGTAGAACCATTCCAGATTCTATCATGAACAATACATGTGGCACTGATGTATTAGAACCATTCCAGATTCTATCATTAACAATACATGTGGCACTGATGTAGTAGAACCATTCCAGATTCTATCATTAACAATACATGTGGAACTGATGTAGTACATGTAGCACTGATGTAGTAGAACCATTCCAGATTCTATCATCAACAATACATGTGGCACTGATGTAGTAGAACCATTCCAGATTCTATCATCAACAATACATGTGGCACTGATGTAGTAGAACCATTCCAGATTCTATCATCAACAATACATGTGGCACTGATGTAGTAGAACCATTCCAGATTCTACCATTAACAATACATGTGGCACTGATGCTGTAAATTGCACATCAGATTCATATCTTATTGCTCATTTAATGATTTTTGGTATCCAATGTTAACTCTACGACTAATTTATCTAGTAACCCATTTGCATCTAACTTTATGTTGGTTAGAAGAATAAAGGATTACATGTGGCATCCTTAAATATTCAACATGTGCTTCCGAAACTCAATGAAATCAAGTTGATATTACACAAAACCCTATTAATTGTGCTTTGGTTAAGTGAAACTTTCTTGACAAGGATACAGAGCTAATGATCAAATGTTACACTATTGAACAAAAGGATAGACTAGGTAAAAAATGAGGGGGATTCTGGTCTATATAAACAATGATACTTCATACTGTTGTAGGTTACAATGACCATGAAAATGATATATTGTAATCGCTATTTATTGAAGTAACCCTCTCAAACTGTAAATTGTTCTGTTAAATTTCATAAACAGACCAGCTAATGCTTTACAAAATTGGATTGATATTTTAAATGTAAGATTAATTCTGCCATTGATATTTATCAAGACACTTATATACTAGGTGATTATAATTTAGACTATAAGACTGGTATTGGTTACACTAATTCTAAATGGGCTAGTTTAGTTGAAACTCTAGGTATTATTTAAATGGTTAATGTTCTCGACAAGATACCAATAAACTGCCTGTTACACACCATCATTTAATGATTTTAATGAAAATATTTTTAGATTCAACTTGATCAACTCAGATACTGATATTATAAATGAAATAAAGGAGGTTCGAAAACTGACAGAAAAGTACCATGCTTGCAAAGACTCATTAACTCCATATGCATTTTAACTGGACTCTTACAAACTCAAAAGCCACACATAGTCAATTTCTATGAATAGATACATTTTACCTATTTATTCCGATAGAGCAGAAAACAGTGCAGAACCTGTTCTGATTGCTCGTTACAAGCGTTGTTTTCAAAAGCCTTCTATATTAGAGGTGTTCAAAGGTGTCCATATGAAGTAAAGGGTTAAATTATAGAATTTTGCATAACAAGGTGACAAGTTTGATACATCATGAAAAAGTTAACTTTTACAACAATGCTATTAGCAGCTATACTTATTCCAGTATGAGGAAAATTTGATCTGCAGATAAAAATAAGAGCAGTACCAGTGCCAATAAACTTAACATTGACAATCATGTCACAAACAATAAACAGAAAACTGTAAATTTACTGAATTTTCATTTCATAAATGTGGCAGACATAATTACGAAATTGCCTTTACAGAAACACACATTTAACAATCTAAAAACGTCTTTAGATAACAAACTCAAAGAGAGTGAATTTTCCATTTAATCACCCCTATTTCAAGTCAATAAAATTATGGATACATTGAATATTAAATAATCTACTGGTCCAGATGGTATCAGTCCACATATTTTCAAATTGTGCTCAGACACTGTAATAAAAGCAATCTCAAACTTAATTAACAGAAGCATAAATCATGGTATATTTCCCAAGACAAAGTTTGTGAGTTAAAGTCACAGACAATTCACATGCTATTCAGCATTATAATATAATAAAAACAAATTACAGAAATATTTATCTACTGAAGAAAATCAAAACAACAATTAAACTGTGTACCAAATCTAAGAATAAAAAAACACTTTAAATGTATTTTTTGTGAAAAGTGAGATAGAAGAAATAGCAATAAATGGTCTAATAATAACAAACAAGGCTGTCATCAGGCTGGACAAGGAGTCATTTTATGGTGTAATTACTTTAGATAATAGTGACATGCAGAAGTTTGGGACTACTCAAAGCCAGGTACCAGCTTCTACCATACTGCAACCATGACAGTATGAACTGACACTGATAGAAAAAGTAGCAATAAAATGCAAATCTGACAAATGACAATCAAGTGTAGTTATAGCTTGTACACTTTGATAAAACTGATGACATGTTCCATGACACATACACCAGTCACCACACATATAAGCCAACCTGTTATGCAAAGTTGAAATTTTACCTTTTAACTATGAGGTAAAGGGGGGTTTTGGTTGGAGGGAGTGCTTAAAGTGTGAATCTTGTAGATTTGCCACCAATGGCTATCACCTGTATGAGGAAATACAGTCCCGGAAGATAGGACAAAATGCTGCAAATATAATTTTGTCGCTTCCTGCTACGTGCATGGACACACAAATATTGGAAAATTTCTAAAAACATGTTTATGCACAGTCCCACCAGCTGAAAGTGTCATGCAGATATGCAGTTAAATTATACCAATGACACAGAGAGATGGTAGCTGAGACTGGTTTTGTTAGAGTCTGGAACCAGTTTTCATTATGCATAAAGCATGTGGTCTGTTACAGCACATAATGGCATTCCTGCCTCAGTTAAAAGTTAATATAACAATGCTCTGCAGTCGTTGGGGGACAAGTACGCCACATTAGCCAGCCACTCGAGTAACAACAACTAGTGTAAACATTAAAAAATCATAAGCATCGACATTTGGAAGTAAAATGAGGCATGGAAAAAAAAATAAGTACAATGGTATAGGAGATGAAAGAAGAGAGGCACACAGACTGTACAAAGTAAACAGCTGATACTTATTAACAAATCAACAACAGATCACAACAGTCACGGACATAAAGGAGTGTTGACAGCAAAAGAAGAATATTTCAGTGAAGAAATGTTCATGGAAATAACCAAGAAGCGTCATTATTATATAACTTACCTTCAGGGCAGCTTTGCATGTGATACTTGCTGCTTTGTGGGTGCTTTGTGTGTGATATTTGCTGCTTTGCGTGTGATATTTGCTGCTTTGCGTGTGATATTTGCTGCTTTGTGTGTTTGATATTTGCTGCTTTGTTGGGGCTTTGCATGTGATATTTGCTGCTTTATGGGTGCTTTATGGGTGCTTTGTGTGTGATATTTGCTGCTTTGTGGGTGCTTTGTATGTGATATTTGCTGCTTTGTGTGTGATATTTGCTGTGTGTGATATTTGCTGCTTTGTTGGTGCTTGATATTTGCTGCTTTGCGTGTGATATTTGCTGCTTTGTGTGTTTGATATTTGCTGCTTTGTGTGTTTGATATTTGCGGCTTTGTGTGTGATATTTGCTGCTTTGTTGGTGCTTTGTGTGTGATATTTGCTGCTTTGCGTGTTTGGTATTTGCTGCTTTGTGTGTTTGATATTTGCTGCTTTGTGTGTGATATTTGCTGCTTTGTGGGTGCTTTGCGTGTGATATTTGCTGCTTTGTGGGTGCGCTTTGCATGTGATATTTGCTGCTTTGTGGGTGCTGTATGTGATATTTGCTGCTTTGTGGGTGCTTTGTGTGTGATATTTGCTGCTTTGCGTGTGATATTTGCTGCTTTGTGTGTTTGATATTTGCTGCTTTGTAGGTGCTTTCCGTGTGATATTTGTTGCTATGTGTGTGTGATATTTGCTGCTTTGTGTGTGATATTTGCTGCTTTTTTGGGTGCTTTGTGTGTGATATTTGCTGCTTTGTGTGTGTGATATTTGCTGCTTCATGTATGATATTTGCTGCTTTGTGTGTGTGATATTTGCTGCTTTGCGTGTGATATTTGCTGCTTCGTGAGGTGATATTTGCTGCTTTGTGTGTGATATTTGCTGCTTTGTGTGTTTGATATTTGCTGCTTTGTGTGTGATATTTGCTGCTTTGATTGTGATATTTGCTGCTTTATGGGTGCGCTTTGCATGTGATATTTGCTGCTTTGTGGGTGCTGTGTGTGATATTTGCTGCTTTGTGGGTGCTTTGTGTGTGATATTTGCTGCTTTGTGTGTGATATTTGCTGCTTTGTGTGTTTGATATTTGCTGCTTTGTGGATGCGTTTTACATGTGGTATTTGCTGCTTTGTGGGTGCTGTGTGTGATATTTGCTGCTTTGTGGGTGCTTTGTGTGTGTGATATTTGCTGCTTTGCGTGTGATATTTGCTGCTATGTGTGTGTGATATTTGCTGCTTTGCGTGTGATATTTGTTGCTATGTGTGTGTGATATTTGCTGCTTTGTGTGTGATATTTGCTGCTTTTTTGGGTGCATTGTGTGTGATATTTTCTGCTTTGTGTGTGATATTTGCTGCTTTGTGTGTGTGATATTTGCTGCTTTGCGTGTGATATTTGCTGCTTCGTGAGGTGATATTTGCTGCTTTGTTGGTGCGTTGTGTGTGATATTTGCTGCTTTGCGTGTGATATTTGCTGCTATGTGTGTGTGATATTTGCTGCTTTGTGTGTGATATTTGCTGCTTTTTTGGGTGCTTTGTGTGTGATATTTGCTACTTTGTGTGTGTGATATTTGCTGCTTCGCGTATGATATTTGCTGCTTTGTGTGTGATATTTGCTGCTTCATGAGGTGATATTTGCTGCTTTGTTGGTGCTTTGTGTGTGCTATTTGCTACATTGTGTGTGTGATATTTGCTGCTTTTTGTGTGATATTTGCCACAGAGTCAACTTAGAGTTTTCAAACTTGCATTCTGCTTGTGATGGTAAGCCACCATTCAACTTGAAGATGGATTTTGTTCCTGGCAATGCTAAATTTTTTGCAATGACCACCAAAGACAGGCTTTTGATAAAAAATGCGGTAACAGCTTTACACCTTGGAGAGGTTAGTTTGTCAACGACATGCTTTAACAGCAGCACAAACAAAATAGAGAGCATGCAATGTGTGGAACCCAAAACACTACTTACCCGAGAAATGCCAAAGCACATAAGTTGAGATTAACATATCAAAGAGGATCAAGCCAATGAGAGGACAGCACCGATTGTTCAAATTCCCCCAAGTAACAAGGCAGTCAAGGCTCTGAAAAGTAAACAAGACAGAAATTAATAACAAAAGAGACAACAATCCACTCAACAGTACAAAACTGCAAGTTTATGAGAAGAGTAGCAAACTTCAACAAATATGATTAAATCCATCAAACTGAAACCTACAAAAAGGACATGTTAGATACAAGATGGTGTTTATATCTGTAACTAAGGGTTACATGATCGTTTTCCTCCTCCATATCAAGATCAGATGTAAACATCAATCTGCAATAACAGCCACATGTTGATTATTACTGTCATCTTTTCAAAACATTTTGGTGGAATAATTCCTACTGATTTTTTCTACTAGACACATATTCATCATAACTGTCAACTTTCAATACAATTTGTTAGTGAGTATATTTTTTTTTTTACTAGATCTTAATTAATTCAGTCCATTCAAAACTATATTTTTAAATATTACATTTTTTTTTCAAATTAAATACTCATTGTATACATACATGATAATTACCTGCAAAATTGAATGACTATTGTAAAAAAAAAAAAAAGAATAACATCTACTTGTAAAACAGTTTTAGTGTTGATTTTTTCCCCCATTTTCAAGAATTTACTGAGAACTGTATTCCCCGACTTCTGGTTCTTGAAATCTTCAAATTGTTTTATTTTTTTCTTTCATGTGGGGATCAATTAGAGTGAATCAATTTATTTTTATCATAAATCATAAATTTCCAGAGTTATTTCCTTTTTCATGAAACTAAGCCAGGCCCGATTAGCTCAGTCGGTTACGCGTCTGACTATCAATCCAGGGGTCGTGAGTTCGAATCCCCGCCCGGCAACAGTCTCCATGACGATTGATATACGACATTGTGTCTCATTATCATTCGTCTCTCACCACTGATTCAAGTGGGAAAGTTATCAATTACTTGCGGAGATGGGTGTGCTCGAGTACTGGTTATTCCCAGGAAACAGTGGTTAGGTTAATTGATCATCTGTTAGCCCTCGATGGCATAAAAATGACGCTAAATATTCAATCAATCAATCATGAAACTAAAATTGAATTCTATAGGATCCATAGTAAAATTCCTATAAAATAATTTTCTACTAAAAAGATAACAAATACCGGTAAATGTCAAACAATATGGTGCCACCAGCTTATAATCACATGACTGGATGGCGTAATGTGTCAAACTAAAATGACATGAGGCTGTAAAGTGCAAATAAATGAAAGTAGATAAAACTGCACAATTTCAAACCTTTCACATGAGTTAATATTTCTCAATGGACTTATCCCTTATAACAATGTCAACAGGTTGTTCATTGTTTCTAGTTTTCATTGTTGTGATCAAATTATCAACCCCTGCGTGGTTCCAGGGAGCCATATGAGTGATGGCAAGAATAGGATCACTGTGGCTCATGTATGTTGTAAGAAGCAACAATTTGAGTAATACTCAGGACTTGAAATTTCGGATACAAGCTACTCGTCCTCCCATTCCAACATTTTTTATTGAATGCTTAAAATCAAAGAAATATTAAGGTCAGTTTCTTAAATCTTACTCATCCTGACCAAATGTTCCCTCATTATGGCCAGAGGACATGTGGATTTTTTCCAGCCCTGTAATACAATAGAATTTGCTAAAACTCTGCAATTCTGTGGGTATAAAGATTCAAGGATCATTCTGCATATTCATTTGTTGATATGATTTTTTTTAATCTGTATGTTAATTTGTTGTTTCTGTATGTGCAGAGTGAACCTGGAATCTTCCTTCCTGTTGGATTCAAATAACTTGCAATGTGTTGGTATGCCGTAAAACCCCATTCATTCATTCATTCATTCATTCATTCATTGTTTCCAATTTTATTTTTTTAAAAATTGACATAGATCTAGTAACCAATTAAAACACTGATTAAAAAAAATAGAGCGGGTGAGTCTATATCATGTTTATCCAGATACCTTTTTATTTTCAATGATATTTCATTATAAATGATGTCATAGATGTACAAAGCGCATGAGCAAAAAACAGGATCAAATTGCTCTTTGGATTTGTAAAGTTCAAGAGAGGTAGTTTTCAAAGCATTGATGAGAAATGGAGCATTTATACAGTAACTTCTTTTTTCATCACATTCTTATGTGGTTCACTCAGAAAGTTGCAATATTGATATTTATACACCAACTAGTTAATGTTGAATTCTTGCAACTATTAGTAAAAGCAAACTTGAAAATGTTAGTTTGTATGTACTTAGATGACCTCAGCATGAATTTTAAATGTGAAATCCAAATTATAGTCAGTCACATTAAAATCAGTGGGATATATTTAAAGGCTTCCAATGTGCCCAGGTGGACACTGAGATATATTTTAAGGCTTCCAATGTGCCAAGGTGGACACTGGGATATATTGAAAGGCTTCCAATGTGCCGAGGTGGACAATGGGATATATTTAAAGGCTTCCAATGTGCCGAGGTGGACACTGGGATATATTTAAAGGCTTCCAATGTGCCGAGGTGGACACTGGGATATATTTAAAGGCTTCCAATGTGCCAAGGCTTTCAATGGGATATATTTAAAGGCTTCCAATGTGCCAAGGCATACAATGGGATATATTTAAAGGCTTCCTATGTACCAAGGCGGACAATGGGATATATTTAAAAGCTTCCAATGTGCCGAGGTGGACAATGTAAATTTTATGCAATGAGAAGGTGCAAGAGTACCTATATGAGGATATATTTTGTTAATTTATTATGAACTGCTAATTGAAATAAAAAATAGTGTCTGGTGTAAAATGTTTTATACATTTGAATGTTGTGACACACAAGTTAGTTTGCATCAGGTATATACTCTACAATTATTATTTCAAAAGTCTATATAACCAGTATGTATCAAAATTTTTTTTTTTTTTTTAGTTAAGCAGATATCATTGTTGTTGTATGGTGTTTAGCAGCATTTTAAAGAATCTATCTCCTCATGTCATGCATTACAATGCAATACATGTAAATGTTGTAAATATGATTAAATCAAAAACATATGTATATTACTTTGTGTGATTTGTGTGCGTAGTGTATGATGTAAATATATAATAAATATAGCTAATGTCTCGTTAATACAAAACATATATAAACAAAATAAAATTTCACTTTAAAACCAAATAATAACAATTCACTACTATCACACACTAATTACAAACAAATACCATAAGTATATGACTGTGACACCTAATCATGGGGTGAAATGCATTACTGGTAATCTATGTATGGTACGAAACCTCTCAATTTGACAAAACTTCTCAATTTGACAAAACCTCTCAATTTGGTGGTATGAAACCGCTGTAATTCATTCAAAGATTTTTTGCAAAAAAAACTAAAAACTACATTTAGGTAATATTGATATGTTATAGTAATAATGTTTTTTTAAAATCAATTACCTACTTTTTAAACCAAAAAAGGTCGATTTAAAGTGCAGCATGTATGTTGTCAGTTGGGGTCCAAAATTTGGTAGATAATACATCATTCTATATATATAAAGACAGAATTAATAATAAAATCCGTCATGTCGCATGAACTATTTAACAAATAATAATGATAACAATATAATAATAAAATAATACTTTATTTAATGAGGGTAACACAGTTAGTTACACTAATCTTCCCTGTGGCCCTCAACAATCATACAATGAACATGAAATTCAACAATATAATTAAACATTAAAACAGTAATCAATTAATGGTAGTATATATCCGCTGTAAAATAATTTTCTTGCTTCAAGATGTAGATAGTTTCTTATTTTAGACAAAAGGTATATATGTGATGGATGACAGTGCATATATGGTTTATATGACTTGACCAATTTAACTGAGGTTCAACTTTTACAACTAAAAGTTTCTCACAATGAGAATTTTGCAAAATCCCTGAATTTATGGTAATAGTAAGGCAGTCCTTTTGAACTGATAGTTTTTGTCTTGTTCCTATTGTCATACACTTAGTTTTTTTCTGTATTAATATACATAGTATTTCTTAAACACCATTTATTTACAGAAGTTAAGTTGGCTTGTAATCTCAGCTGAATTTCTCCAACAGTTTTCCTGAAGTGTGGAATGTGGAGTCATCTGCATACATCTCAGTTTCACTGTTTTTAACATGTAATGGGAGATCATTAATATATAAAATGAAAAGTAATAGACCCAGTATTGAACCTTGGGGAACTCCATGAGAAATCTAGAACTGCCGAGGCAATATGGCGACCTGATGGTGAATATGCTACATCTCTCACAGATGACTTGTGACCTCGCAACACCTGTAGTTAATACAAACAGTTATTAATAAATATACACCTCATTATTGATAAAAGAAACACATTTAATGCAGAATATTTGATAATTTATTGCTGATACAGGCTTATCTTAATAAAATTAGAATAAAATTAGAAAATTAAGTAAAAAAGGACCACACTCCTGTAACATTTGACTGATGCTGAGATATACAGAACTTGACTTAAGGTTTTATAAATATACAGGTATAAAAAAATAATAATTAAATACATAGACACCTTTAGAAGAATGATCCAAATCGAGCGGGCATACATGAGTAACACCTTATTAGCTCAGTCGGTTACGCGTCTTACTATCAATCCAGGGGTCGTGAGTTCGAATCCCCGCCCGGCAACAGTTTCCGTGATGATTGATATACAACATTGTGTCTCATTATCATTCGTCTCTCACTGCTGATTCAAGTGGGAAAGTTATTAATTACTTGCGGAGATGGGGTGTGCTCGAGTACTGGTTAATCCAAGGAAACAGTGGTTAGGTTAAATGATCGTCTGTTAGTCCTCAATGGCATAAAATGGCGCTAAATATTCAATCAATCAATCAATCAATCAATCAGTGAGTAACACCTAATGCTCCTTCATCATTCTTTGAATGGCCTGGCATAAAAGAATTCTAATGTGCCTCACCAAAATCTCTCAACAATCAATACCAGAATATCATTTTTCATGAGCACAATTTCTGGTAAGTTTTGATTAAAATAATTCATTTACCTAAGATCATTATCAGTATTCAAGAAATATTTTCAGGTAGTTAGATGAGTGTAAAAGGTGATAATTATGTCCTAAGATTCAATGTCTGGAGTAGCTATGACAACAATCCAATTGTTTTACTCACTGCATGCCTTCTTTGTGTTATGGAAGATATCCCATATTTTGATGGTACTATCCCACTGCCCTGACACTATCAGACCCTCGGGGTGGAAAGCAACACAGTGAACTGGACTGAAAACAAATATTGTTAAAATTATTGTTACATGTACTAATTCATCATCAATATAAAGACATTTTTGCCAGCAGACATTACAGAAATTATAACATTTTCAGGCATTTTGTTTTAACTATAACAAATCAAAAGTGTTACCAGTATTGTCATAAAAATGTCTTAAAAGGATGAAAAGTTTGAAAATTACCCTAGTCTACCAGCTGTGTTGGTCCTATGGGACTAGTGGACCAAAACATGTACTGGTCCTCATTGACTTTATATTTGTCCCATTTCCTTGTATATTCTTACTATTCTTTCATTCTCTAATTGATGGAAACATGTCAATCTAGTTTTCCGATTAAAAAAAACAACATTTCAAATTGAAGTATGTGGGATGGATGTATAAGCCTGAAGCAGAGAGCCTTGCTTTGCCCATATCCAAAATGATGTTGCAATCCATAACAGTGTCAGTTACACCAAACATGACATTGTAAGGTTGGCGGAAAGCTTGATTAGATATATGTACATGTACAGTTGACCAAAAGCTTTCAAGAGTTCTATTCAATAATTTTTTTACAAGCATTATTTTGAGCAGTTTGGGTGTTAATCATCTTTATTTTATTTTTGTTTTATTCTGTTGAATAAGCTGTCAAAAATTTGAATACTGAAGGAGTTATTTCACTATGACGCAAAATCCATGCACCCAATAAAAGAATCAGTACATGTATAAATGATAAACTTCAATGATACAGTTATGAAAGAGGTTTGACCATGTTTGATTGTTTAAAATAATTTGATTTCAGGTACAGTGTTTTGGCATCATCTTGGGAAGATGACCCATACCCTTGAAATTGGGAATTATAGCGGCATTTTCATTAACATTGGGAAAACTTTTGCATTAAATATATTTGTTCAACTTCATAAAAATGTGTACACAAGCTTCAATGTCAAACTTAATTCAGAATGGGGAAAACTTTAATTATTTTATCAAGGAATTATGGCATGTTTTAATTTACAATTATTGAAGCTTTCAATTGGGAATTTTTACCACTCATTTGGGAAAAAAAGACACTATTTGTCATTGGAAATATGACCCAATGATGGCTATAAAAATGGCCAAAAGAAACACTGAGGTTGTTTTAAAATATACATGTAAGAATATATTTTGATTGTCTGAGGTCATTTATCCCACTGGACAAGTGTATTTCAAATGTTACTCTTCCTTGGCTGTTTGTTGTATTTTCAAGCATACAAGTGGAACAGTAGAAGCTTGTTCCCTCAGAGTGAAACCTGCTCATCTCATCATTAATATATTTTATTACAATTACAATATTTTATTTCAGTAATGTAGGCCTCCGGCCCATAATACATTTTTAAACACATGGTAAACGTAATCTAACAAATGAACATTCATAATACAAACATTATAATTTCAATACAGTTTTCATATAATAAATGCAACATATGTATATATATATGTATTGTTTTTTAAAGTATTGACTGTTCTATCATTTTGCTCATGATCAATGTTTGTGTCTTATTTCAAATATTGAAAAAAAGTAAAACACAATTTCGAGATTTAATTCAAGTCATTATGTTTCAAGTCATTACGTTTCAAGTCATTATGTTTCAAGTCATGTCATTATGTTTTAAGTCATTATGTTTCAAGTCATGTCATTATGTTTCAAGTCATTATGTTTCAAGTCATTATGTTTTAAGTCATTATGTTTCAAGTCATGTCATTATGTTTTAAGTCATTTTGTTTCAAGTCATTATGTTTCAAGTCATTATGTTTCAAGTCTTTATGTTTTAAGTCATTTTGTTTTACCATTGGAGGTAAAAAGTTCTTTTATTAAACATCTCAAATACAAACTTTGCCAGTTTGATAATCTTGTCAGAATTGACTGTACTCATTAAACTGTAGAATTCATATACATTATGATAGTTGTGATCGTTATAGTTAATAATATCAGCAAGATAGATCATTATATAAGGTACAATTAATTTATGGTCATATAATCCTCCTATTTCCCCATTTTTAAAATGTGTCATCTAAGATTATCTCCCTTATTTCTTTGAATGAGGTAACCTACATGTATAATAATGTATCTTTCTAATAATAGATTTACTTCCTTTACATGACCAACATCTGTAATATATATCTGTTGTGTATATCTGTTGTTGTACAAAAGCATATCCACCCTTTAAGCATAATGGTGTTATTTTCATATATGAGGGGTGTTCAAAACGTTTGGGTAAAATGCTTATAAAATCTTTATCTGTCAACTGTGGGATTTGAAATTGACAAAGGTCAGTATATTCTGAATTAATTCATTAGAAATCAGCACAGTAGTCATAGTTAGTAACGTTTTTTTATCGTTACTACAGTAACGTACATCGACCGTGACCGGATCACTTTACGTTATTTGGCAGGTATTTTCGAAAATTGCTACTACTTTACATGTTCTTTACTTTCAATGTGCTGATGGATTTTTGTAAAATTGCATCCCATCCAATCACAGCTCCAGTACTTTCATACTGTGATGTCAGTAAAACATTATGACATCATTTGTGACGTCAATACGTCTTCTTGGTACGCACTGTATATTAATAAGCTGTTTTTACTTCAGAACAGCCGTACAGAATTACATTTTGTGTTCTGCAAAATAAAAACTGGGACTAACATTATGAAAACATATTGTGAAAAAAGTTTTGCAATAAAAATGCAATTTATAAATGGTACAACCGATTTGGCACAGATGTCAATTAACCAGCAGACATGGAAAAGGCGGACAACCCGCAATGTAAAAAAAACGCTAGACTCATTTCTAGGGCAAAAACAACTCTAGATGGGGATTGACGCATAAGTGTTAGAGATTTAACAACTAAATTTCAACAGGAAATTCTAGAATATCGGATTATTTGAATATGCGTCATGTTGCAGCTACATGTAGGTGGGTGCCGTGGTTACCTTCAACCGAATACAAGAGAAGAGAATGGCAACGGTTAAACCATTTCTAAATAAATGTTGGAAGTTAAGATTGCAGGAAGGGGATGTTTGTTTCTCCAGTTATGTCTTGGATTATGATAAGTTTCTTAATTTCAGTCATTTGGTAAATGTGGTATGAGATATTTAAATAAAATAGTGACAGTTGATTAGAAATGGGTATCAACGTTAGATCTTATAACCAAACAAATGTCAACAGTTTGGAAAACACCACCATCACCAAAGAAGCTCAGCAAAGAAGCAGATTTTGTTTTTTCTACGATGTGTGAAGTGTGTTGTTGAATCATGCTGTACCTATATAGGAACTACAACCAACTCCAATTACTATTCGTATACTTGCTCGGCACAATCTTTATCATTTATACAAGTTCTGTTTTCTGATTGTCTGTTTAACCAATAAGTTGCCGGTTGTTCTAATGTAACTTTGAAGTAACGTAATTTGAGAATGACATGACATTAACTTTGACGTTGATCCAGTCACGCTTGGTAGACGTAACTAAAACTATGGTAACATTTTCAGTTTTAAAGATACAGTGGTGAAATTTATAATACCCGTTGTCGATATATGTATTTATATCAATATGAAATATTATGACTAAAACTGAAATAATAATAAAAGTTAAAAATAGTTTCCGCTAACCTTTTGAAACCCCCTCGTACACATGATAAATGCTTTAAATGATTGATGTTCAGCTGATATGTTCAGCTGATATTATGGAGGCAATATGAGGATTCATTGTACATATATACCTAAGGGAATGTGAAAATATTATGATATATGTTTAATCATATTGTCAATGAATGAAAGATGCTTCAAAAGTCAGTTGGAACAGAGAAATGAAAATATAAATTATACCCAACTTACCTGCCAACCTTGAATTCACAGACCTCCTCTCCCTTCTTAACTCTCCACATCTTTATCATGCAATCCCATGATGCAGTTGCCAGTAATTTTCAAGACAGATCGGTGGCGCACTAGTTGACCCATTGTTGGTGACACATCAGTGCAAACAATCTACAACAGACACGAGTATGCCAGTTATTACATGTTGTTATTGTTGTTTTAATTAAATAAGATTTAATGCCATTTTAAACATGTTACAGGCTACATATGTTATCCGATTGTATTGGTGGTGCAAGACATCAAAATGAATCTGGGTAGAACCACTGTCATTTTGCTGGAAACTTGTAAATTTTCTCACATTAAGTTTTTTGACCAAGCTTACTTCAAACTAACGATGTCACAGATGAAAGGTATTATAAATGCAATTTTCATGCTATTTGTTCGGACACAAGATTCATAAAACATAATCCCAGCCAGTTATTTATAATTTTTTTTATGTCTATGGAAGCAGTTAAAAAACATGTTAGGTTACTGAATGAGCACAGCTTGTTTTACAGAAAATTTAGAGGTTGCATATTGCAAACATGCAGTAGAGGTAACATATAGCAATTATTTAATTTAAATGTGATACCAACAACTGAAGCCATCAAAGCTAAGTCTGAAGATATTCAAAGATTACTGTAAACAAAACCGTTTCAAAGGATTTTACCACCATTTCAAGTATTACATGTTATATGTGGCATCTAGTTATATGAGGCATGAAGACCTCATAATGACACTAAGTAGAACCATCTTCCTTCTGCAAGTAACTGGTGAACTTTGTCACATACAGTAAAGATTTTGTACAAATTTTAAATAAAACAGCAAGAGGTAAGTGATTCTAAAACAGTGCCCTATACCACCAGGCCATAGAGGACCCCTTGATGTGCAATAAACAATGAACTTATAATCATGAACAGATAATCTACCCAAACTCTCCATAACTATGGCAATGGAATAAACGAACCCCATAATGGGACTAAAAATATTATATGAAACCATACCGGTGTCCATTCTCGACATCCCATATACTGACTACATTGTCCAGAGAGGCTCTACATAGTTTGTCTCTGCCAGCAAAACAAACATCTGTTTTTAAATCAGCATGGCCTCGGAAACTCTTCAGTTTCTGGAGGGAAAATGACACAAATATAATTATAAATTTAGAACACGAATATAATTTCAATCTTTACTAAAAGCAAAATGCAAATTCAATTTTACCTAAACCCTTGTGCCAATCAGTGTTTTGACTTGGATAGTGATTTGGTGCAACAACAACAGTCACGAGACTGTTGGTAGAACTGGCGCTCATCACTTTGCTTATGACACGTGTGTGTTTGGGTTCTTAGATTGATCCAACTTTCTCCTATTACTTTCAGAATTTAAAACTTAGTTCCTGGTAATATTGCTTTATACTGATCATGTTGAAGAACTATAAAGTGTTAAAGTAGACTTAAATGCACATTATATGAAAAATGAAAACTTCTTCAGAGGTGTTACCCATATGGGCAACAAGCAATAATATATAAACTCAAACACACACACTGTGACACATACATGCCTTGGCTGTTGTTGCTTCATTTTTTGTACGTTATTCATTGGAAACCAAGTAAAAAAATCTGTGACATTTAAAAAATATCTCATTTACTTGATCATTTCTATAAGCCCACAAATAATACTTGCGATACTGAAGCAATGTATTCTTATGAGAAAGAAACATACTTTTTAAAAAAAAATATACTCTTTCAAAATGACTTCACATTTTCATGGTCTCTACTTGAATTTTCAAAAAAAAAAATTTATGGACACATTGAATATTGTTTGTATATTATAAAGGAAACCATTTTTAGTCATCTATTATCAATATTTCCCAACTTACAATATGTCTAAAGGACACAGAGGCCACTGCTAAATGTTAGCAAATTTTATCTAAAACTAATGTGAAACTGAAAAGGAGTTAAAAAGCATAAAAATTAGACCAACGTTGACAAACATCAAGTTGTCCTGCACTTTATAACTACACAGCCACACGCCAAATATCAAACTTGTCCTGCACTTTATAACTACACAGCCACACGCCAAATATCAAACTTGTCCTGCACTTTATAATTTCACAGCCACACGCCAAATATCAAACTTGTCCTGCATTTATAACTACACAGCCACACACCAAATATCAAACTTGTCCTGCACTTTATAGTTACACAGCCACACACCAAACATCAAACTTGTCCTGCACTTTATAACTACACAGCCACACACCAAATATCAAACTTGTCCTGCACTTTATAGTTACACAGCCACACACCAAACATCAAACTTGTCCTGAACTTTATAACTACACAGCCACACACCAAATATTAATTAAAAACAACAATCCAAGTTATTTACCGGAAACCAATTTGATGGACAAATGGTAGGATTGATGGAGGGATAGGGAGCATCAACATGAATTTGACATTCATAAACAACCAAATGTTGACAAAGCAAGATATAACAAGAGGCCCATGGGTCTTAATGGTCCTGATTGCAAAAAAAAACCTATTTACATAAGTCTGTTCAGTCAAAAGAAATAACGTTTTTTGTCAATTTCTCTTATATAGATTTAATAAAGTAGGCCCCATCCCAAGGGCCAAACCATGAGACCTGCAACATACAATTTTTATAAAGGACCCATATATGTCCATAATCACTGACCGACGATGGACAAAAGGTGATCGCAAAAGTTCCCTTGAGACAAAGCCTCAGGTGACCTAAATATGCATATCTAGTCCTCATGAACAAGTGGAAACTACATCATGTACACACCTTGCCTGTTTTGAAGTCATACAAATGCACCACACCATCCAAGCCTCCATAGGCAATATATAGGTTGTTCAGAGATACAGATATGTTTGTCATTGGCTGAAATATGTCATGATGTTTGAACAATAGCAGGTTAATTAGCTACAAAATTAATATAAAGTCTGTTGGACCTTTTCTTCTACAACTACATATACAACTATAACTAACAATACGGTACATATCTAATATTTTTATTTAACAATTAGTTTATACTAGTTTATTTTAGATCAACTGCAATGAAAGCTCAGAGCTAATAGGAACTGCTTTTGAGTCCACTTCCTGGGTAGAATCACTACTAAGTGTTTTGTGAGTGGCATTGGGTCGAGCTGGAGATCAAACCTGCAACCTCTGGTGTGAGCAGCCAACACTCAAGGGGAGGACAGAGTGAATGTTAGATTCCTAAATGATTAAAGTAAATTTTTATTTATATTATAATGCTGAGGTAATTCACATTACCATAGGAATAATTTAAGATTTGTTTCACAGAAGATACTTTTTGAATATATACCGGTACATGAACATGCAGTTATGTAATTTGATTCTTTATATAAAAAATTAAATACTGTATATTTAACATAATCTTTTTTATATTAAATACTACAGCTAAACCTGTCTTAAGCAGTCACTCAAGGGACGTACCAAAAATGACCCCTACAGACAGGTGGCTGCTTAAAACTTGTTGATTAAAACTAAAGATATAAAAGAATGTTAACAGAAAATGTGGCTATTTAAGACAAGTGGTTGCTTAATAGAGGTGACCACTGACACAGGTTTTACTGTATATATCAATGTACATTTACATACCTGTGGCAGATTAGAGATGGTCATGTAGCATGGATCCGCACTGACTGGTTTAGAGCTCTGCTTCATCAAGTTCCTTTCACTGTCTGACAGACAGGATGTCTGTAGAATGGTTCTCACTTCTACAGCTGACTTGGATGAGGACTTCTCATTGAAGGTCTGCTGCCAGGTCAGGGCCGTGTGACTGAAATTAAGAAACTTATCATAATCCAAGACATAACTGGAGAAACAAACATCCCCTTCCTGCAATCTTAACTTCCAACATTTAACTGTAAAAGGCCTGAATGACATTCACCTGAGCAATATGAATATATTGAATATTTAGCATCAGTTTTTTCCCATCAAGGGCTAACAGACAGCTAATTTGATAACTTTATATACATCAATCATTTTATATATTATCCTTTACCAATGAATAATGGTTTTCCCTCACTTCTGTATGGTCATTGAATGTGTAATGAGTTTGAGTAATTATTTAGAGAAAATGAATGTTTTCAGTTGAATAAAATCTCAGTTTGAGACATTTAGTGAAACTGGCACAGCTTAACCAGTAGTCAAGCACACCAGTCTTCTCAAGGAATGACTTTCCCACTGGAATTCGTGATGAGAGATGAATGACAATAAGATACAATATCATATATCAATCATCATGGAGACTAAGGGCTGGAAGAGATTTAAACTCACAACCCCTGGATTGATTGTCAAAGGTGCTATTGACTGAGCTAACATGTCCCAGCAAAAACAATATGATTATGATTAAGTAAACAAGGATTTTTTTGACAGAACAAGAGCATATACGTGTAATTCACTGAATCATGATATAAACAAATGTAAATATGGAGCTTAATTTTATGCACATACCTGTATTATTTCACAACATTTACTGGAGATAAAATTAACTAGAACTGTCCACCGAGTGTGGACTTTCGCCCGCCCCTTACATTGTAATCAATAAATATACTATAAAGATGTTGTTTTACATGAACATCTTGATTATAATGTTACTGGAAAATCAGTTGCTCAGAGTGCTAGTCGTGCATTGGGTCTCTTAATCGCAAAATGTAAAAACTTGGGAGGCGTGCCTTATAATGTATACACTAAATTGTACGATTCCGTTGTTGGGCCAGTTTTAAATTATAGTGCACCGTTATGGGGTATCCGTACATATTCTTGCAATGAGACAATTTTATAATGTCAATAATTTATATATGTATAGCAACATTGAAGAACCTTTGTCTGCTTCATTTGTTAGTGATGTCCATAGTGGTATATTTAACGATTATGTTACTAAATGGTTTAATAGAATAAATAATGATACTGGTCCTTCTAGACGAGGTGGTAATAAAATCTGTTTGTATAAACTCGTCAAATCAGAATTTGTACCTGAACAATATTGTAAATTGATTCTTCCTCCCAGACAAAGGTCTGTATTTAGCAAATTTCGCTGTGGTGTAGCCCCCATCAGGATTGAAACTGGTAGATACGAGGGTCTGTCAATTGATGAAAGGTTATGTCCATTTTGCGATACTATTGAAAAAGAATACCATGTCTTATTCAATTGTTCAATATACGGTGATTTAAGAGAAAAATTATTTAATCGTGCAATAGTTTGTAACAATATATTCTTGACTCTGTCTGATATTGATAAATTCATTTTCTTGTTTTCCAACTTGGATATGATACATATTTGTCCCAAAACCTGCTAATAAATACTACAAAGATGACAATTCTTAATAAGTAAATAATGTTTTAATTTGTCAATAATGCTCATTATTTTAGTTTCCTGTTTTTGTTTTATTTTATCTCGTTTAAAGCAACTTTGCTAATCCAATTCACGGTGATCTGATCAACGTGTTTAATGATTTTTTACTTCCATTTATTAGTATGCGCGATAGTGCTTATTTTTCTTCTAAGTGTCTTATCATTATTTTATGGCAGTTCTTAATTATTGATTAGCAAGGTTTCTTTAGTTTTACCTATGTAATTATATGTTGCATGTACAGTGATCTTTATGATGGTATTATACAACTGTGATAGTCTCTTATAACTCCAATATGGAGTGGCAATATACATTTAACATGCTGTATATATTGATATTTTACATGTGTATGAATGTTGATGAGACTCAAATAAAAATATATACCTCTAAAATATGACTCCAGATCCCATTTGAGATAACTGCAATTTAATTATTGTTACGGAGAGGGGGATGGTCCTTCTGTGTTTCCAGTTTCAGACAATATGTAAACCTGGCTAGTATGTGCAGATTTCTGGGAACAAATGACCTGTACTCCCATCACACAGAGTTTGTCCATATATTTTGCCTGCTCCCTCTCTAGTGTCTTGTTCAACTCTGAAAACACATATACAGTTAGTTCATAAAATATAAAACCTTTCAAAGTGATTACATCAACTATGGGAAGAGGATTTTTTATCATCGCAAATTGTTTGTTTGTATGTTTCGTGCTATTTCAGTTTATAATGGCAGTCAGCACACCAAATCATCCCTTCCATTAGCTGGTGAATCTGTATCAGGCATACATCTCTGCAAATCAATGACTAATTCCCCATATATTTAGAGTTAACAGATTCAAGGCCAAAGAACAAAGTTCAGGCAAATCATCATGGGGTCATTTGGGAGTTCAATCTTTTGACCGCTGCATTGTCAGACACATTACCACATTACCAACTTAGCTAGCATCACTTTATCATCTCTGAATTCAAGAATAGGAAGCGTGTCTGCATGTATAATATAAAGAATATTTTCATGAATTCAAGAATGACAACATTTACAAAAGGATTCATTACTACTGAATTTACTAAAATATATCATGTAAGCCTCTGCCAAGCATTGTATCATTTTTGCCAAGCTTAAAATATCATTAACTGTTGTTTAATTGCCATCATTAAGATTCTGGTTTTTCGGTCACTGGGTATTTGGAAAGTAGGTTGCTACAATTGTCCTGTACTGCTGACACCATCTAGCAATGAATTTTACAATAGGTTAAAATAAAACATGTCAAAGATTTAATATATTTCATGATAATATATTTACTTGCTTAAAGCAGTATTAACTGTGAAACATATCAATATTTACGCTGTTAGAATCAAAGCACTGCAGTGCTGATAGGGGCGTAGCATATAAGATGTAAAATTTTGCTATTGATTTAGACAAACAGGTAAGTTTGCATACATTGAAGTAGAATAATCCCGATTACCTTTGATTCTTATACAGGGTATAAAATCTACATGTTCTATGCTAAACATTGACCCTTTTCTCGAATAAGTCAGAGAATGTAACTGAATGGTTTGCCCTTGAAAGTGTATTTCTGCTATACGTCTCACACCACTATTACATTTCCCATAGGGCTCCATTGTAACATTTATGTCCAAAACAGAGTGAAAAATCAAATTCTGCAGCATGTGTCGGTTCCAACCAACAATTCTGAAATGACACAGAATTGTCCAGAAAGCTGGTATCAGCATCAAATTTTCAGTGGTGATTTCTAAAATACTGACCATTTAACTCATGCTAGCAAAAAACAAACCATTGCAGTACAAAACCCTGAAAAAAGAAGAAAAGAGAAGGTTTTATTTCTACCTCTTTCATCTGTAGGTCTGGAGTACTCAAGGGAGATAATAGTGGTGCGAGTCCTATAGTAGGAATATTAACTCTTAAATTTGGCAAATGTCCAACTTCAAGATATTAGTTCAACTCAATGATATGAGATTTGTATCTTCAACTCAACTTGTGATATTTTCAGAAATGCTAAGCTTTTTATCATATACAGTATAAATATCAAAGTGCTCTGAATCTAGCACGATGAATTCCACTTTGAGTATATTCATTTACTATTTTCCTTATTGATTTCTCTAGCACAACAGTGAAACAATTCGTTTAAAAGACGAAAAAGTAGAAATGTGTATGTCGACATTAATTTTGATTCTTACATTTATATTTTTTAGGGCCCAATATCACCCCATAAAAGGAACCGCACTAGTCAAAATGTTTAATAATGACGCCGATTTTTAGACACATCTTTTTGCTACAGTCACACAAATGCTTTAACTCTAATATGTTTAAATGGAAATTATCTACCGTTCCAATTATTGGAAATATATGAAATATTTACTAAATAATAAAAAAAACAGCACTGACATTATGCATAACTCGATCAATCTCGAATTCTTTTTAGGAATACAAGTCTATTTTTAAACATTTGGGAGAAACCGCAAGTCATGTGATCAACATTAGCATATCTCTATTTTTAGAATGAGTATTGATAGTTCCTTTTCTAGAAAAGTTTCGTTCCAGTACACATTTTTAAAATGATAGAAAAAAAGCGAAATCAGACTCCCGAATCAAGTTATTATTATCTGAAGTCCTTGCCGAAATATAAGACTCTTTCAATGTACATGTTGGCAATATACTTCGTGACCTGGAATTTGATTTTACAAGATGGTGTAATCTTTTGGTCACATGATGATAGTTCATCGTGTCTGTATTCATGCGCTTTAATTCCTGTGTGCTGATTAATAGCACTGAATATAAACTTGGAATTTATACGATACATAATTGTTTATAGGTATAAATCGTCGCTGTCTGTTATAATATTAATGTTTCATTGAAATAGGCGAATCTACTTAATAATATTATAGTGAGTTGGAACGCTTATCAGGTGGTGGAACTATTTGATTGGTGGTTGTTAGGTTTGAATTAACACAATACATGGTTGTAGATTTGCGGTATTGAAAAACAAATCATGTTAGCTCTGAGAGCAGCTGCTAAAGCACTGCCCCCAAAAATTGTCAAATAATAGAAAAACAGAAATAATATGTCTGTGTACCTAAAGGTTGGTAATCATCAATCAGCTGTGATGCCAATCCCAGCATGCTCTTGTTGAAAACAAACCTCCAGTTGCAGCTGACATGTTCAAGTTCACTGAAACTTCCACTTCTTATCTACAAATACACAAAACAGGAATGTAAAACATACGTTACAGCATCACAAATCCAGGGCAATATCACAAAAATTACTTAAGTAATCGAACAAAGAAAAATAAGCAAAAAATGTCACTGGTAAGTGTCGCATGTCCCCCAAATGCTCTGAGAAAATAACAATATATTTTTATAATAGGTATCGATGTATCCATAAATATCAAGAGTAACAGACTGATGATTCAGACTAAACATGCAATTTCATGTTTTTTTACAATAAAGCATGACATCTGATGTAACAGTCTGGGTATTTATACAGATAAATGCAGGTGACACATCACCATGACATGCAGATCACTTGTGTCAAGCTATTATAAAATCCATTCATGCATGACAAAATAACAGGCCCGACACGAAATCATACACAGATTCAAAGTGTTGCCAAACAAACTCAAAAAGAGACCTTGACCTTTGAGGTATGGGTGTGGGTCTTACTCGTGACACGTTGTCATGTTATGTTGATCATTTGTAGCAAATATCAACAAAATCCATTTACGCATGACAAAGTTACAGGCCGGACAAAACTACAGGACGGATGCTGCGATTACTATATGCCACCCGAAAAACTTGTGGGTGGGGGTCGGGGGCATAAAAAGATAATATTAAACAATGAGACATGACCAGATGTCCAAACATATGTCCATACCCGAATTAAAATAATTATACCCTTCCAATGTTTCCTTTATGAGGCTCAGAAATGTTCAGATTAGCAGAAAAAGTTAGTCACCAGAGATTACGAGTTGATCCGATGCTTGACCCATTGATTCTCAAAACATAACCCTTAGTACTGGTTCTACCCTGGAAAGCAACTCATGAGCTGTTCAAGTGAGCTTTGAGCTTTCCAAGCAATTGAGCTGACATTATCTAAAAACCAAGTCTATGATGTTTATCCATCCGTACCAAGTGGTAAGATAGTTCCTGGAATGCCTGTCTAATCTTCCCCTTCCAACTGCCATCTCTGTCTGGGTCTGCCAAACTCTACATGTATCCTACAATACATATTGTACATACCATTGTAACATATATATATATATATATATATATATATATACATATATATACTGGCATGGAATAGCATAACAAATATTGGAAAAACAACTACATGTATGAATTACAAAATTGGTTAAAAATTGTAGCTTTAAAAGCATTTGCAAAACAATGTAGCACTACAAACATTGGTTAAATACTTTAGCATTCAAATCACTGGCAAATTAATTCAGCATTAGAAACATTAATAGAATAGTTACATGTAGAAGAACAAGCACTGTTAAAATAATTACAAACTTCTACAAATCATCCATGCCATTTTTCTAGCTCTATCACTAGACACCCTCACACAAATCCTAGGTCAGATTTTCTACCAATAAACACCGTCACACCAGTCCTACGTCAGAGGTTCAACCAATAAATTCCGTCACACCAGTCCTAGGTCAGAGGTTCTACCAATAAACACCCTCACACATGTCCTAAGTCAGAGGTTCTACCAATAAACACCCTCACACCAGTCCTAGGTCAGAAGTTCTACCAATAAACACCTTCAAATCAGTCATAGGTCAGAGGTTCTACCAATAAATACCCTCACATCAGTCGTAGGTCAGAGGTTCTACCAATAAATACCCTCACACCAGTCCTAGGTCAGAAGTTCTACCAATAATCACTCTCAAACCAGTTCTAGGTTCTACCAATAAATACCCTCACATCAGTCATAGGTCAGAGGTTCTACCAATAAACACCCTAACACCAGTCCTAGGTCAGAGGTTCTATCAATAAACACCCTCACACCAAACATAGGTCAGAGGTTCTACAAATAAACACCCTCACACCAACCCTAGGTCAGAGATTTTACCAATAAACACCCTCACACCAGTCCTAGGTCAGATTTTCTACCAATAAACACCGGTATACCAGTCCTAGGTCAGCGGTTCTACGGATAATCACCCTCACACCAATCATAGGTTCTACCAATAAACACCCAAACACCAGTCCTAGGTCAGAAGTTCTACCAATAAACATTCTTGCACCAGTCCTAGGTCAGAGGTATTACCAATAAACACCCTCACACCAGTCCTAGGTCAGAGGTTCTACCAATAATCACCTTCATACCAGCCATAGGTCAGAAGTTCTACTAATAAACAACCTCACACCAGTCCTAGGTCAGAGGTTCTACCAATAAACACCCTCACACCAGTCCTAGGTCAGAGGTTCTACCAATAATCACCTTCATACCAGTCGTAGGTCAGAGGTTCTACCAATAAACACCCTCACACCAGTCGAAGGTCAGAGGTTCTACTAATAAACATCCTCACACCAGTCCTAAGTCAGAAGTTCTACCAATAAACACCCTCACACCAGTCATAGGTTCTACCAATAAATACCCTCACACCAGTCGTAGGTCAGAGGTTCTACCAATAAACACCCTCACACCAGTCGTAGGTCAGAGGTTCTACCAATAAACACCATCACACCATTCCTAGGTTGTACCAATAATCACCCTCACAACAGTCGTAGGACAGAGGTTCTACTAATAAACACCCTCACACCAGTCGTAGGTTCTACCAATAAACACCCTCACACCAGTCGTAGGTTCATCCAATAATCACCCTCACACCAGTCATAGGTCAGAGGTTCTACCAATAAACACCCTCACACCAGTCGTAGGTTCTACCAATAATCACCCTAACACCAGTGGTAGGTCAGAAGTTCTACCAATAAACACCCTCACATCAGTCGTAGGTTCGTCCAATAATCAACCTCATACCAGTCATAGGTCAGAGGTTCTACCAATAAACGCCCTCACATCAGCCCTAGGTCAGAGGTTCTACCAATAATCACCTTCATACCAGTCGTAGATCAGAAGTTCTACTAATAAACAACCTCACACCAGTCCTAGGTCAGAGGTTCTACCAATAAACACCCTCATACCAGTCGTAGGTCAGAGGTTCTAATAATAAATACCTTCATACCAGTCGTAGGTCAGAGGTTCTACCAATAATCACCCTCACACCAGTAGTAGGTCAGAGTTTCTACCAATAATCACCTTCATACCAGTCCTAGGTCCTGGGTTCTACCAATAATCACCCTCACACCAGTAGTAGGTCAGAGGTTCTACCAATAATCACCTTCATACCAGTCGTAGGTCAGAGGTTCTACCAATAATCATTTTCATACCAGTCGTAGGTCAGAGGTTCTACCAATAATCACCCTCACACCAGTAGTAGGTCAGAGGTTCTACCAATAATCACCTTCATACCAGTCGTAGGTCAGAGGTTCTACCAATAATCACCCTCACACCAGTAGTAGGTCAGAGGTTCTACCAATAATCACCTTCATACCAGTCCTAGGTCCTGGGTTCTACCAATAAACACCCTCACACCAGTCGTAGGTCAGAGGTTCTACCAATAATCACCCTCACACCAGTCCTAGGTCAGAGTTTCTACCAATAATCACCCTCACACCAGTAGTAGGTCAGAGGTTCTACTAATAAACACCCTCACACCAGTCGTAGGTCAGAAGTTCTACCAATAAACACCCTCACACCAGTCGTAGGTTCTACCAATAATCACCCTCACACCAGTCGTAGGTCAGAAGTTCTACTAATAAACACCCTCACACCAGTCCTAGGTCAGAAGTTCTACCAATAAACACCCTCACACCAGTCGTAGGTTCTACCAATAAATACCCTCACACCAGTCGTAGGTCAGAAGTTCTACCAATAAACACCCTCACACCAGTCATAGGTCAGAGGTTCTACCAATAATCACCTTCATACCAGTCGTAGGTCAGAGGTTCTACCAATAAATACCCTCACACCAGTCTTAGGTCAGAGGTTCTACCAATAAACACCCTCACACCAGTCATAGGTCAGAGGTTCTACCAATAATCACCTTCATACCAGTCGTAGGTCAGAGGTTCTACCAATAAATACCCTCACACCAGTCGTAGGTTCTACCAATAAATACCCTCACACCAGTCGTAGGTCAGAAGTTCTACTAATAAACACCCTCATACCAGTCGTAGGTCAGAAGTTCTACCAATAAACACCCTCACACCAGTCGTAGGTCAGAGGTTCTACCAATAAATACCCTCACACCAGTCGTAGGTCAGAAGTTCTACTAATAAACACCCTCATACCAGTCGTAGGTCAGAAGTTCTACCAATAAACACCCTCACACCAGTCGTAGGTTCTACCAATAAACATCCTCACACCAGTCATAGGTCAGAGGTTCTACCAATAAATACCCTCACACCAGTCATAGGTCAGAGGTTCTACTAATAAATACCCTCACACCAGTCGTAGGTCAGAAGTTCTACTAATAAACACCCTCACACCAGTCATAGGTCAGAGGTTCTACCAATAAATACCCTCACACCAGTCGTAGGTCAGAAGTTCTACCAATAAATACCCTCACACCAGTCATAGGTCAGAGGTTCTACCAATAAATACCCTCACACCAGTCGTAGGTCAGAAGTTCTACTAATAAACACCCTCATACCAGTCGTAGGTCAGAAGTTCTACCAATAAACACCCTCACACCAGTCTTAGGTCAGAGGTTCTACCAATAAACACCATCACACCAGTCATAGGTCAGAGGTTCTACCAATAAATACCCTCACACCAGTCATAGGTCAGAGGTTCTACCAATAAACACCATCACACAATTCCTAGGTTGTTCCAATAATGACCCTAACACCAGTGGTAGGTCAGAAGTTCTACCAATAAACACCCTCACATCAGTCGTAGGTTCGTCCAATAATCAACCTCATACCAGTCATAGGTCAGAGGTTCTACCAATAAATGCCCTCACACCAGTCCTTGGTCAGAGGTTCTACCAATAATCACCTTCATACCAGTCGTAGGTCAGAAGTTCTACTAATAAACACCCTCACACCAGTCCTAGGTCAGAGGTTCTACCAATAAACACCCTCACACCAGTCCTAGGTCAGAGGTTCTACCAATAATCATCTTCATACCAGTCGTCAGTAATCGAGTACTATACACATACATTAGCACGTAAGTAATCGAGTACTATACACATACATTAGCATGTAAGTAATCGAGTACTATACACATACATTAGCACGTCAGTAATCGAGTACTATACACATACATTAGCACGTAAGTAATCCAGTACTATACACATACATTAGCATGTAAGTAATCCAGTACTATACACATACATTAGCACGTAAGTAATCGAGTACTATACACATACATTAGCACGAAAGTAATCGAGTACTATACACATACATTAACACGTAAGTAATACGTATCTTTTCATCATTATCACATAAATATTTTTATGCTTTATATATCGGTTACTCAGGTTATACCAGTGAATTGCTTCTGTTTGGTTGACATTAATCTTTATGTCCGTTTTATCATAGTTTACATATATGGTCTTCTACCATGCCTAGCATGTATAACATATTTGTTTTAGAGTCAACATTTCAAATCATATCAATAAGTTTCTCACAGAAGTTTTTCGAAAATTTCTGAATAATACTCTGAACAAATGTAAATAATTTTCTGACCCATACACATAGTTAGTAAATGGCACAATTCATCATCGATATTGTTATTACATCTGATACATTGTCCAGGTATGATCTGCCGACAGCACAACTTTGCCAAGAATGGCAATACTTCTAAGCAGTTTGGTACTCCCAGGGCAACCCGCCACAGGTTCAATGGCATTAGACACTGATGTTCATCACAGAATATGATGAAATCTTCAGATATCGCCAGTCTGCTTCGCCATTTTTCTTTTTCATATTCTAATATTGCGTTTTTACATTCTATTTTCCACAAGACTTTCTTTTCATAGACACCCTTTTTTAAAAAAGCACTCAAAATGCAAAAATACCATATTTATTTAAAATTCTTACAATATCTGGGACAAACCCAAGTTTTTCTGTGGAACAGTTGGTTATGAACTAAAATAAACATCTCATGAAGACTCGTTTCACTATATCTTCTAAATTGATCCTGCATAAGTTTTTGGTAGTCAATGTATGCTTCTATGCAGGAGAAACCCAATAACCCTGTAACCATATCAGAGCAGCTACGATGACGTAGGCCTTGTGCTATCTTAAGACAGAAGTGATGGACAGTTTTCCAGTTGTTTTATATCAGTCTTTGAAATATTTTTCCATAGTTTGCATCCAAATAACTCCCGCGGAAGAACAACTGTGGTATAAAGTCTGCCAGCTGAAACTGGATTTAGGCCGTTATAATGTACTCCAATGTTTATAAGCAAAAGAAACGTTCCTTTAACAGATTGTTTGACATCGTCAATATCAGCAGGATACTTGCCTTTTTGAAACCCATGTTGCATTGGGTGAACCTTGTTTGTAAGACGGTTGTGTTCTAATCACCTGTATATTGTGATCTAGAGATTTATGCCATAGAAATCCAACACCACCTTTGCCAACTTTCCTGCCATTAAAATTTTTAGATCATCATTGATAACGATATGTGCATTACAGTCATCACTAATAGTATCCATTAGATGCTTGCTTTGTGGTAAAAGCCAATGTTTGGAGATGCCATATATGTCAATAAATTTAGCTTTTAGTTCATTCACAATGTACGGTATACCGGTTATAATAATAATTTGTATTCGTTCTTCAAGTATACAGAAATTTGGCAGAATTGTATGTGATTCCTATAAAATATCCTTCAAACCATCTTCATCACTTTCAGGATCGATTCCAGTTATAATATACGACTTTGCTTTTTTCGTAAAACACATGGTCATTACTTTCTGTATGATCTGTCGTTATATACGTCATCATGAGTCAAGTCAACTATTGGTTCTACTCGAGGTTGACTATCTATCCATGCTTTAGTCATATTTGGTGAATCAGAGGTGTTCATGTTTGTAGCTTGCCGAGTTGTTAATTTTGTTACTCAATTAGATCTATTCCTGATAATACCATGTGTCTGTTTATCAATAGCAGCTACATTTACTTCAGTGAGCTTTGCTAATAAAGCTTCCATTGTTGAACAAAGTGTGTCTACTTTTCCCGACAGTTCATTTGAGAAAGCTTTGAAAGCATTGTCTAAGTTTACATGTGCATGGCTGTCCATGATGTTTTTGTCGACTGTTCTAATTTTATATCTAGCGCTTTAACATGCATTTCCTGATTACTGTTGTGCACTACCGACTGAGTTACATTAGCACTGTATTCCTCAACCTTTTCTTTGAGATCATTGACTTAACACTTCATGCTGTTTTTCCCTCGTGTATTTGCGTCATTAATATTTTCTATATTTGATGAATTGTCTCTTATCTTTGTATTAATTTCCGCAAAGAGTTTAAGAGCGTTTACTCTATGCGCATCAACCTTCACAAGTGCAATTGTAACTTTGCGTATTTTGTTTGATAATTTTGAGTGCGCTAACTTATTGTAATATGAGGGCAGTACTTTGTTGATTAGTTCGGCACAAGTTTGAATTTCTAGTTTCAGATCAGCAATTTCAGAGTTTATAGTTTTGGAAAGATTTTTTAAGGCTAGTTTTTGTTCCATAGTCTGAGCTTTTATCGTATGCAGTTCTGCTCCTAAATTTGCTACGGTTTCCTTTGAGAGTGTCATATCAGACACTAAAGATGTGTTGTTGGCGACTTCTTTCTTTCAATGGAGTGTCGGTATACCAGTTATTTGCATTTGAGATTGATTCAGCACTGATGAAGTTGATTTTTTGAATATATCATCAACATCTGGTCGGTTACCATACAGAAACTGATTAAGAGCAAAACAGTCCTGTGCATAATTTTCCGAAAGTGTGTTTTTCGATGAGTTACACCGATCTTTCAAAATGCCTACAGGAGGGTTCTGACAACATTTAGCTCGAGTAGCGAGTTCTGACCTGTATTGAGATAAAGTGTCTTCGCAGCGATGAGTTGTTTTGAGTAATGTATAGATCTCGGGGCAAACCTTTTATCTCAGTATCAATGTGGTATATAACTATGTCTTCTAGCTTAACCATTTTCGGGACGACATGTTTATCAAGTTGAATGATGTTCTGTGAAGCTGACTTCACTACGTCGTTAGTAGATGGTGGAAGCTGAGCACACTGTAAATTCACATCATTGTCTAATTTAGGTGAAAATTCAGTTATGTTCTCACCGTGATTGTGGTTGGGTATTGTTGTACTGGAATTGTTATGAGTTTTCGCTTGATATGGACTGTTGTTAAAGGATTTGACTACATTCTCCTCCTGGTCGTAAAGTGCAGGCATTGTCGGTAATGACAGCAATGTTTTTGGAACACTCATTGTCTATGTTTAGCATTTTTAATTGCAAGGTTTGAACTAGAATTTATTAACACGATTCGTGCACAAAATCTTGTTAGTTTTACCACTTTCAATTTATATGCTATTCACCATTAGCATGCGCTGTATGTCTTTTGTGTAGAATGTGTAGCTTTAATAGTAACGTTGCAAGTCAAGCGTGACGATTTATTGGCCAGTACTCCTGGGCGATGGTCAGAATTTTTACATCTCATATGAACGTGTTTAATTGGCCAAGCTGGTAGCAAGATAAGAGAAAAGAAGGAAGCCACATTTAGTTATTCAGTGGTCTAATAACTGGCAGTGATAAACTGGTTAGTTTAACAAAAGTTTGACATTTTACGGATAATAACAGCTGTAGCTGTATGACTTACTGTTCTGGGTTTTCCCAGCCCTCGTGCAACAGTACATAGTGTTTTCATGTTTGGTCCTACATCACACAAGATTACTGTTCTGCCTCTAATTGGTGAGATATTGTTCACCGTGGCAATCTTAACAGCTATATCCAGGGCATTGCAGTAAGATTGATCAATGACGTGTCAAAGGGTGTCTCCCTGGTAGATAAAAAACAGTCTGTTATAATCAAATATTGAAATAAATATGATAATAAAATGTAGTTATTATCATGTACAACTATGCAAAGAATTTAGTGTCATTGTTTTGTGTATAAAATAAACAGTAGAGTAGTGGTTACAATGTTGGCTGCTTGTGCTAAATGTTGTGGATTCGATCCCTAGCTCAAACTGATGCCTCTCTACCCAGAAAACAGACCCAAGAGCGGTTCATATCAGCTCTGAGTTTTCTATGCAAGTTAAAATAACTATTTTATTTAGTAAAGTTATGAAGCCCAGGCATAGCTAGGCAATGTAAGAAACTTTCACAATCTGTCAACGTGCAAGAAGTCATGAATAATAAAAAAAATTAACTTCTTCTTGATTGCTTGTACATTTTTCAATTTCCATGATTTTGTAATTTATTAAAATATGCACATTATGTTCTTCATTGAAACTTAAAAAAATGATATATATATATATATTTATATATATATATATATATATATATATATATATTATACATGTATATTGCTTATAAATAAACTGTTCTGATTGGCATGTAAACAATCATGTGATATTGAATGATATTGGACTATTTGACTCCTTTTTGCTTTATGCAATATGCTTCAGGTTAACAAATCCTTTTTCAGTCAATAGTTTACTCTGTCTTTTAGGTGTTTGATGTGTAAGATAAAGAAATGATGACGATGCTAATTGACACAATCCCACAGATTTCATATATTTCAACATATATATACCAGTGTCCTCTGTGGTCAAGTTGTCTTAGCATTATCGTTTAATGACCATATACCTCTCACCGCTGACATTGTGGGTTAGAGCCTTGCTGGCTCCAAAATCTTTATGTGAGTTTGCCAGTTATTTGGGGAATGTTGGTGGTTCTACTCAGATTCATCCCGAAGTCGACCTGTAAAAACTAGATATTCCATATACAACCTTTCATGTGTTGAAAATAACGTTAAACCATTAAAAACAAGAGGCCCAAGAGGGCCTGACGTCTAACACACCAATTAATTTTGTACTGTTCTACATATAGAGACATGCAATTCTGGAACACTGGATACATTACCAATGGTTCTAAAAGTGCCTTATTCCCATAGATAGTCCTCTGTTGGTCCAAATATGCAGAAAGAAAAATGGGGTTGACTAGGTTGCTTTTTCACAATTTCGATGGTTTGATGGCACCCCTTCATTTTTGACAATTCTGCCCATTTGTTGCAGTGTATCACTACGCACCTTTAAACTGTTATAGCATCATCAAACAGTTCCCAATGTCACTCAAACTTTGCAGAAATCATGAAAATGTTCCAATGTTCCCATATGCACAAAGAAATATGACATTTTATGCATATTTAACAAACAATTGCCCAACTGTTTTACACAGCTCTAATTTCTTTGGCGTAATAATCTTGCTACTGTCATATAAGGGAGGTAATTCTCCAGTGAGACCCTGAGGATGCTCCACAGACTCATAGTGGCCATAGATCTTTTTGAAATTCAACAATATTTACCCTCTTTGGGAGGTCGTCTTAACAATTTATAGATAAATACTCCCACCACACCCAACTTGGTACAATTCATGACAATGTTCCATTCTTCTCATCTGTAGAAAAATAAATGAGCATTTAAAGCATTTTCAAAATTACTATGCCAAACCAAATTACACAGCTCTAATTTCTCGGGCGTAATAATCTTGCTACCGTCATGTAGGGGAGGTAATTCTTTAGTGAGACCTTGAAGAGCAGAATGGTCAGTCACGACTCGTTGAAATGTTTGCTGCTAAAACTTGCACTATTTCCCTAAATAAAAAAACAATACTTGGCTTTTTCTGATCACAATTTTTAAAATGAGGGTTAGAATTAGGAAGGGTATCTCATGCAACTTATGGTGGTTTCTGCAAGCATGAAAACTAAAAAAACTGCACCAACATAGAATCACTAGATCATGAATATTTTTTTTTTTGATGCAGTAAATGCTTTGAAAGTGCTAATATGCCTTCTAAAATGATTATTCTATGATTTACTTCAATAAGTTTCATTTCATATGTAATATTATGTAATGTTGATGTTAAAATATATGCCCTTATATGGAATTACATGTTTTTTTTTAATAAATCTGCTATTATTTTAACAAAACCTTGTCTTAGACTTTTTATTTCTGCTTCCAAATGAACTTCATTGTTTGTAGATATATTTACCTGGCTGGCTAATCTGTTTATAATCTGTATGTGCACACACTGCAGCTTCCTAGGTGACACTGTCCAAATCTCAAAGTACTGTACAATTAGCTACTGCCTTTTCCTGTATAGGGATAAATAGATAAGTTAAACATTAATCAATTGTCAAAAGTTTGTGAAAGAGCTAGGAAGTAATATATTTTGTGGTGAAAGAAAATCAGAAAATCAGGAAATATGCGAAATACACGATATCCTTCAAAAATGCTCAATAAAGAGCGTAAGAGTTCGCAATTCCAAAATTCATAGTGGCCATAGATCTTTTTGAAATTCAACAATATTTACCCTCTTTGGGAGGTCGTCTTAACAATTTATAGATAAATACTCCCACCACACCCAACTTGGTACAATTCATGACAATGTTCCATTCTTCTCATCTGTAGAAAAATAAATGAGCATTTAAAGCATTTTCAAAATTACTATGCCAAACCAAATTACACAGCTCTAATTTCTCGGGCGTAATAATCTTGCTACCGTCATGTAGGGGAGGTAATTCTTTAGTGAGACCTTGAAGAGCAGAATGGTCAGTCACGACTCGTTGAAATGTTTGCTGCTAAAACTTGCACTATTTCCCTAAATAAAAAAACAATACTTGGCTTTTTCTGATCACAATTTTTAAAATGAGGGTTAGAATTAGGAAGGGTATCTCATGCAACTTATGGTGGTTTCTGCAAGCATGAAAACTAAAAAAACTGCACCAACATAGAATCACTAGATCATGAATATTTTTTTTTTTGATGCAGTAAATGCTTTGAAAGTGCTAATATGCCTTCTAAAATGATTATTCTATGATTTACTTCAATAAGTTTCATTTCATATGTAATATTATGTAATGTTGATGTTAAAATATATGCCCTTATATGGAATTACATGTTTTTTTTTAATAAATCTGCTATTATTTTAACAAAACCTTGTCTTAGACTTTTTATTTCTGCTTCCAAATGAACTTCATTGTTTGTAGATATATTTACCTGGCTGGCTAATCTGTTTATAATCTGTATGTGCACACACTGCAGCTTCCTAGGTGACACTGTCCAAATCTCAAAGTACTGTACAATTAGCTACTGCCTTTTCCTGTATAGGGATAAATAGATAAGTTAAACATTAATCAATTGTCAAAAGTTTGTGAAAGAGCTAGGAAGTAATATATTTTGTGGTGAAAGAAAATCAGAAAATCAGGAAATATGCGAAATACACGATATCCTTCAAAAATGCTCAATAAAGAGCGTAAGAGTTCGCAATTCCAAAATTCATAGTGGCCATAGATCTTTTTGAAATTCAACAATATTTACCCTCTTTGGGAGGTCGTCTTAACAATTTATAGATAAATACTCCCACCACACCCAACTTGGTACAATTCATGACAATGTTCCATTCTTCTCATCTGTAGAAAAATAAATGAGCATTTAAAGCATTTTCAAAATTACTATGCCAAACCAAATTACACAGCTCTAATTTCTCGGGCGTAATAATCTTGCTACCGTCATGTAGGGGAGGTAATTCTTTAGTGAGACCTTGAAGAGCAGAATGGTCAGTCACGACTCGTTGAAATGTTTGCTGCTAAAACTTGCACTATTTCCCTAAATAAAAAAACAATACTTGGCTTTTTCTGATCACAATTTTTAAAATGAGGGTTAGAATTAGGAAGGGTATCTCATGCAACTTATGGTGGTTTCTGCAAGCATGAAAACTAAAAAAACTGCACCAACATAGAATCACTAGATCATGAATATTTTTTTTTTTGATGCAGTAAATGCTTTGAAAGTGCTAATATGCCTTCTAAAATGATTATTCTATGATTTACTTCAATAAGTTTCATTTCATATGTAATATTATGTAATGTTGATGTTAAAATATATGCCCTTATATGGAATTACATGTTTTTTTTTAATAAATCTGCTATTATTTTAACAAAACCTTGTCTTAGACTTTTTATTTCTGCTTCCAAATGAACTTCATTGTTTGTAGATATATTTACCTGGCTGGCTAATCTGTTTATAATCTGTATGTGCACACACTGCAGCTTCCTAGGTGACACTGTCCAAATCTCAAAGTACTGTACAATTAGCTACTGCCTTTTCCTGTATAGGGATAAATAGATAAGTTAAACATTAATCAATTGTCAAAAGTTTGTGAAAGAGCTAGGAAGTAATATATTTTGTGGTGAAAGAAAATCAGAAAATCAGGAAATATGCGAAATACACGATATCCTTCAAAAATGCTCAATAAAGAGCGTAAGAGTTCGCAATTCCAAAATTCATAGTGGCCATAGATCTTTTTGAAATTCAACAATATTTACCCTCTTTGGGAGGTCGTCTTAACAATTTATAGATAAATACTCCCACCACACCCAACTTGGTACAATTCATGACAATGTTCCATTCTTCTCATCTGTAGAAAAATAAATGAGCATTTAAAGCATTTTCAAAATTACTATGCCAAACCAAATTACACAGCTCTAATTTCTCGGGCGTAATAATCTTGCTACCGTCATGTAGGGGAGGTAATTCTTTAGTGAGACCTTGAAGAGCAGAATGGTCAGTCACGACTCGTTGAAATGTTTGCTGCTAAAACTTGCACTATTTCCCTAAATAAAAAAACAATACTTGGCTTTTTCTGATCACAATTTTTAAAATGAGGGTTAGAATTAGGAAGGGTATCTCATGCAACTTATGGTGGTTTCTGCAAGCATGAAAACTAAAAAAACTGCACCAACATAGAATCACTAGATCATGAATATTTTTTTTTTTGATGCAGTAAATGCTTTGAAAGTGCTAATATGCCTTCTAAAATGATTATTCTATGATTTACTTCAATAAGTTTCATTTCATATGTAATATTATGTAATGTTGATGTTAAAATATATGCCCTTATATGGAATTACATGTTTTTTTTTAATAAATCTGCTATTATTTTAACAAAACCTTGTCTTAGACTTTTTATTTCTGCTTCCAAATGAACTTCATTGTTTGTAGATATATTTACCTGGCTGGCTAATCTGTTTATAATCTGTATGTGCACACACTGCAGCTTCCTAGGTGACACTGTCCAAATCTCAAAGTACTGTACAATTAGCTACTGCCTTTTCCTGTATAGGGATAAATAGATAAGTTAAACATTAATCAATTGTCAAAAGTTTGTGAAAGAGCTAGGAAGTAATATATTTTGTGGTGAAAGAAAATCAGAAAATCAGGAAATATGCGAAATACACGATATCCTTCAAAAATGCTCAATAAAGAGCGTAAGAGTTCGCAATTCCAAAATTCATAGTGGCCATAGATCTTTTTGAAATTCAACAATATTTACCCTCTTTGGGAGGTCGTCTTAACAATTTATAGATAAATACTCCCACCACACCCAACTTGGTACAATTCATGACAATGTTCCATTCTTCTCATCTGTAGAAAAATAAATGAGCATTTAAAGCATTTTCAAAATTACTATGCCAAACCAAATTACACAGCTCTAATTTCTCGGGCGTAATAATCTTGCTACCGTCATGTAGGGGAGGTAATTCTTTAGTGAGACCTTGAAGAGCAGAATGGTCAGTCACGACTCGTTGAAATGTTTGCTGCTAAAACTTGCACTATTTCCCTAAATAAAAAAACAATACTTGGCTTTTTCTGATCACAATTTTTAAAATGAGGGTTAGAATTAGGAAGGGTATCTCATGCAACTTATGGTGGTTTCTGCAAGCATGAAAACTAAAAAAACTGCACCAACATAGAATCACTAGATCATGAATATTTTTTTTTTTGATGCAGTAAATGCTTTGAAAGTGCTAATATGCCTTCTAAAATGATTATTCTATGATTTACTTCAATAAGTTTCATTTCATATGTAATATTATGTAATGTTGATGTTAAAATATATGCCCTTATATGGAATTACATGTTTTTTTTTAATAAATCTGCTATTATTTTAACAAAACCTTGTCTTAGACTTTTTATTTCTGCTTCCAAATGAACTTCATTGTTTGTAGATATATTTACCTGGCTGGCTAATCTGTTTATAATCTGTATGTGCACACACTGCAGCTTCCTAGGTGACACTGTCCAAATCTCAAAGTACTGTACAATTAGCTACTGCCTTTTCCTGTATAGGGATAAATAGATAAGTTAAACATTAATCAATTGTCAAAAGTTTGTGAAAGAGCTAGGAAGTAATATATTTTGTGGTGAAAGAAAATCAGAAAATCAGGAAATATGCGAAATACACGATATCCTTCAAAAATGCTCAATAAAGAGCGTAAGAGTTCGCAATTCCAAAAAAGATCCAAGAAGATTACTAGCTTGCATGGAAAGATGGTCTGGTATTGATTCCAGCAATCAACAAACCACACTGAAGAGAATGACAAAAGATGCTTATAATAGTGTTGTCATACAAGACTAAAAATCAGACATTTTACTGTGTGGAGCAGTTGATAAGAATATATACCAGCCACAAAGATTTTAAGGCCAGGCAAGCCATCTGTCAGTGCTATAGAAGATGCACTAAAACCATGTAGTAAAGATGAAAGTGAAAAAAAGGAGCTGTTTACCTACCGTATTTTCCATTTGAGAAAGACTGCGGATATGTTTTTCGAGAACTATGCAGGACACAGATTCTGGGATGACACCTGAGTTGGAAAATTGGAGTTGAACATGGAATTTGACAAGCAGATGTCATTTGGATGGCACAAGAAACTAAAATGTGCTAAATGTGGCTTTACGGGCAAAACATATAACTTATACAGAGAAATTGAGACCGGTCGACGTGGACCGAATCCAGCTAATATCAACCTGTCAGTAGCAGCGGGACTGCCAGACACTAAAATTGGTCCGAATGACTTGCGATATCTGTTGGTTTGTTTAAAAATACCACCTCCATCTTACAAATCCATGCAAACTCATTGTAATTTTGTAGCAGATAAAGTGACAGAGGTTGCAGAAGCTAGTTTTCACCAAGCCAGGTGCCAAGTCATCAAAAACAATGAAGCCTGTGGATTTGGCAGGGATTGTTCTATTATAGCTGGGGTGGATTCCCAGTACAACAACAGTCTGAGACATACAGGGGAGACAACTCCAAAGCAGCAAGCAACTCAAGTCAGTACAACAATCATTGCGTTGCAAACAAAACATAAGAAGGTGATTGCAATGAATGTTGGAAGTAAACTTTGTTCTCATAGAGATGCTGCAACTTGTAACAAGGTGGGAGGGTGCAGTAAAAATCTGAAGGATAACCAGTCAATAGGAAGAGTGCATTACTTTTTATTCTTTTCAATTATCATTTCTCTAAGTTGTAAGCTTATAATATTCTTCTTAAAAGGAGAAAAATAATAAATGAAAAACAAATCACGAATAACGAAAAACCAAGAAAAAAAAAATTAAACACTATAACGCATGATAATATTTCTATAGTACTGATAATAAATATTATTAAGTTTAAAAAAAATTTTTTAAAGCTGAGCCACTAATGCCTGACATATATCCTTATTATATACACATATATATATATAATTATATATATATATATATATATATATATATATATATATATATATATATTTACCTGCTTTCTCCCTTAGGCAGACTTACACTTATAGACATATATTAGATCCGTCAAATATCAACACAGCTCAGCGAGTTTTTCCTTTTCTACATAAAATGTGATAAAAGAACAAAATACCTTAATTGTTTTTATTAAATATGTAAAACAACAAATATATTTTTTCTGAGGTCTGCCTAAATTTTACACACTGATCTCATAAACCTTAGGCAGACATTGACCATCGTCATCATTAGGCAGACTGTATATTACCTATATACATTAACAACATTTGGCAGACCTAAATCAATACCACTGCGATATTTCATATTTTAACCAAAAGTTTTTATTTTTCTAGTTTTGCCTTTAGTATTTTAAACAATAAGGAAACCAGCCATGCCATATAAATCATTTCACAAAAGAAATCACCTCCTAAAATTCAAAGGGCTGGTTCATATCATCTATTTAATTTCTCCCTATATCGTTTTAAGAGCAATCGTGTTGCTTTGACATAGGCATGGCTGTTTCTGTTTAAATGACATTTTCATTTCATTTATCATATCATTTAGAATTATGAGGGGTGAATTAAGTTTTGCTACCGTGATAATTATTTTGAAACAGAATGGTTTGACATAAAGCTGTATTAATCAGGTCCAATAATATCAATTCATTTGTGATTGTTTGAATTCAATACATGTACATTTTGACGGGCTTCGCAGCCCATAGTTTCCCTCAAAGCTACTGTGGAATCGCATGGTTGTCGCGCATGTCATGCGACAATTCCTTCTTCCAATTTCGTTCAGTCCAGATATCACTGACATATAACAACATCTGCCGCGTTGCGAGGGTGTCTCTGGAGACTTAACAACTTATGAAGTTCCTCGCGAGTCCTCAGCCGCCCAGCATCAGACACCAAGCGGCGCCCCTCCACGCCAATGGACTTTGGCATGTATGCTGCGATTGAGAACAACAGACACACGAAGTGGGACTAGTTCCGGGCGCGAGTGAATATTCTAGACAGCATGCTAGGAGACCATTTACATGCCTGACAGCTCTTACTGTGGCATAGAGGTGTCATGTGAAGGTTTTTAATTATCTTGTGGGAACGAGATACTAACTCGTGGGAACGATAAAGTAAGTCGTGCAAACGAGATACTCACTCGTGGGAACGACATAATTAAGTCGTGCGCATGACATACTAACTCATGGGAACGAGATATTAGCTCGTGGGAACGACATAGTAACTCGTGGAAACGAGATACTATCTCGTGGGAACGAGATACTAACTCGTGGGAACGACATAATTAAGTCGTGCGCACGACATAGTAACTCGTAGGAACGAGATATTAACTCGTGAAACGACATAGTAACTCGTGGAAACGAGATACTAACTCGTGGGAACGAGATACTAACTCGTGGGAACGACATAATTAAGTCGTGGGCACGACATAGTAACTCGTGGAACGACATAGTAACTCGTGGGAACTTCGCTTTCGTGTAACGAGAATCACCCAAGGCTGCAGTAAACCTGCCATAATAGTTCTGGTGTCGTGACTGTGAACTACTACATAAATCTACGTGTATGCGTAATACAAGACAACATACAGTTTGTGTCTGAACTTACTACTCACACTATAATATGTATTTTTTTCTTTTTACGAGTTCACATATTTTGGTATGAGAATATGCTCTTTGTTTTCCCTAAATCCTTCATAATTACTATGTGCTTATGTATGTTTATATTTACCGTTTTTTGTATACATGAATATCTCCAATAAGTGGAGGAAATAAAGAACAACAACAACATTGTAGATAGCAAATATGGCGTTCTCACATATCCGTAAGATGAAAGCCTACTTAACAAAGTTACTACGCAATCACTAGCTTTGCACGGTACGCCAAGAATAAGTATCATCAAAACACTTATTTTTGCAATACATTAAGCAGTGTTCATGCGCTATTTTAAGCTTTCGTAAATAAGACTTATTTCTTTTCATTTTTATGTTGGTGAAAATCGGGAGTTAATAATCATGAAACACGATCAATTTAAGTAAAATTATTTATTTTCTAAAATATCTGAACATACAATTTTAGTGTACATTGAACAGATTCACTTTGTAAAATCAACCACAGTAGTGACTCCTAAAAATTCACGTTCCATTCATCAATTACCAAACCAATTGACCCTCTACCGTTTGTAATCTTAACCGCCTAATTACTTGTAAAACATTAATTTTCTCTGCTGCAAATTGTTACCAGGGGCCATATCCACAAAGCTTCTTAGGGAAATCTTAACTAAAGGTGAACATTTCATATATTAATTTCTATAGAAAGCCAATATTATTTATGCAATATAAGGTTATATAAGAACGTCAGTTGATACGTTAATAGAAGAAAGCATTTAGAGCAGTTAAACACTAAATAAACTTCTTGTGAAGCAACTACGAACTTAAGAAAAAAAAACTTGATTTTAAGAAAATAACTTTAGTTTTCACTTAGAAGTTTTGTGGATAAGGGTACTGGGCTATTACTTGTATAATACTGTTCGTCAGTAATTTATCCACTATTAAACAATTTTAAGCAAAGATTCATGTTTACAATGAAGAAATAATTCTAACCCTCAAGGCATTAGAGCGAGGGTTACGCAAGAAACATTTCAAACTATTTTAAAATCAAGCCAGCCTCATCTCATATACTCTCTGAATAAAATAAATGTGTAGGTTAAAAAATACTCAAGTTTACCACAGCAAAATGGAAGTGTCAATGGACGTCACAAATAACGTCAAAAGAAACTTGAAAATAGGGTAAAATGACCGTGACCTTTTACCCCAAAATGTATAGTTGTTATCTTAACATAATATTCTACATTTGTACAAAGTAAAATATCTGTAGGTTAAAAGTTGTTTGAGTAGATACAGCAAGAGACCAAAGCAATGGGCGTTATTAAAATTAAATAAAAACAAAATATATAGACCATAATAGTAAATACCCATGTTAACAGTTAAGGGGGTCATCTACAGATCACAACTTAAACCCTTACTATGTTTAATGATTCTAGTCCAAATTGCCCAAAAATCTGTTTAGCATTAAAAGTCATAGTGACAAGCACCTTTGACCTTGTAACCCCCAAATCAATAGGGATCATCAGCATGTCACAACCTAACTCCCTATTAAGTTGGTGACTGTAGGTCAAAGCTTTCTCTAGATACTGCACAAAATTGTTTTTACATTGAAGGTCAAAGTTTTCTCTCTTGATATTGAAGGTCACTGTGACCTTGACTTTTGACCTAGTGACCCTAAAATCTATAGGGGTCATAAACATGTCACAACCTAACTCCCAACCAAGTTTGGTGTTATAAGACCAAGCGCTCTCTAGATATCGCATGGAAACCGTTTTTGTAATTGAAAGTCACAGTGACCTTGACCTTGTAACCATATCAACACTGTGCCAAGTTTCATCAAAACCTCTCCATGTGTATGGAAGATATGCTCCAGACAAAGTTGGACACACGCACCCACGCATTAACGCGCATACACCGAACAGCCATTGTGGCAGTTATGTTTCGCTTTCTGCAAGTGGGCTCAACAAAAAATTGTTTACAATACAGTTATACAATTCTTGTGCACTGCATGCTGCCCCCCCTCTGGGGAGCATAAAACTATGCATACAAGGTAACATGCCACATATGTTTATATGCATGCACACGTGTTATATTTCATATGTATATGATAGTCATTACAGATGCATCTACATCCTTTAAACTAGTAACTAAATACCAAGTGTACAATATCTCTTGACACATACAAAGTGTAACAATAATATGCCTTTTTTGACAAGTGTGCATGTCTCCCCCATTTATGTGACATTTATCACCATAATATATCACCTACCGACTCCTAGCAGGTCATGTCCAAACAAGAAGCCACAGACAGCAACATCCCCCGCCCCGGGAATACAGTTGTTGAACAGCTTAATAGGAAAAAGAAATATAGGAAATAGAACAAGAGACTACTTTTGAAAAAAGTGCATGCCCCCCATACTGCTTCTTTTTAAACAATGTGGCCTTGACCTAGACAAAATATATTTTAAATGGCATTTCTTATCAGAAAAACAAAGAAAAAAAATTGATTAAATTAGGATTTGAACCGACCCCCTTCTGTCCCATTGACTTAAAATACACTTTTGGTCTAACACTTTGGACCATTGAACCACTGTGGAATTTAAGTGTAACCTTGACCTTGGAGCTAGGGGTCTGGGTCTTGCGCATGACACATCATCTCATTATGGTGAAAATCTATGCCAAGTAATTTCAAATTCCCTTTACTGATGACAAAGTTACAGAGCAGACACAAAACAGACCCTGTTAACATTTGACCTCTAAGTGTGACCTTGACCTTGGAGCTAGGGTTCTGGGTCTTGCGCATGACACATCGTCTCATTATGGTGAACATTTATGCCAAGTTATTTCAAATTCAATTTATCGATGACAATGTTACAGAGCGGACAGGAAACAGACCCTGCTTACCTTTGACCCCTAAGTGTGACCTTAACCTTAGAGTTAGGGGTGTGCGTCTTGCGCTTGACACATCGTCTCATTATGGTGAACATTTATTGCAAGTAATTTCAACTTCCCTTTATCGATGACAACATTACAGACCCTGTTAACCTTTGACCTATAAGTGTGACCTTGGAGCTAGGGGTCTGAGTCTTGTGCATGAATCATCGTCTCATTCTGGTGAACAATTATGCCAGGTTATTTCAAAATCCAATTATCAATGACAAAGTTACAGAGCGGACACGAAAGACCCTGTTAACCTTTGACCTTTAAGTGTGACCTTGACCTTTGAACTAGGGGTCTGGTTCTTGTGCATGACACGTCATCTCATTATGGTTAACATTTATGCCAAATTACTTCAAAATCCCTTTATCCATGACAAAGTTACAGAGCTGACACGAAACCGACCCTGTTAACCTTTGACCTCTAAGTGTGACCTTGACCTTTGAGCTAGGGGTCTGGTTCTCGCGCATGACACGTCGTCTCATTATGGTGAACATTTATACCAAGTTATTTCAAAATCCCTTTTTCGATGACAAAGTTATAGTTGTTTTGTTCATTCATTATTTTTGTTCGAAGCTGTAAAACTCTGCATCCAAAGCTGTTCTCTACTGTGTACTTCTCCAAATCCTTCTTTGCTGAAATGACAAGGCAACATATTTCCCTCATTGTTTTGTATTATTTAAATCCCAATATCTAGAAATTAATAAATTTATTCAACTTTTAGTTTATACCAATTTATTTTAGCTTGATTGTGGAGGAAGCTCTTTAAGCTTATTTAAACCACTTTTGAGTCCGCTTCCTGGAACCAACTAGTACTGGTGTCATATGAGATGTCATGACCGTTGACCCCAGTGAGGCTCAAACTCACAACCTCGGGATTGAGCGGCCGACACCTTATCCACTACACCACCGCTCCCCTTATAAGAACAGTGACAAAGATAATACATGTCTTTAAATACTATGTAAAATAGTACACATCATCAGATATTTCATATTTTAAATGTAAGCTTCTTTTAACTGAAGTCTGTTAAGTAATTAGTGAGCAGCATTTAATTATATATAAACATATGCAATAATTTTGCATCCAGTAGAATTAATAAATTGCCAGTTCAACAAAAAGAGGCACCACTGAGTGTGTGCCAACGCTTGGCTGTTATATACATATAAAAACAAAATCTGTCAGGTTTGGCTAACATATAAGATATTCAATGAAACATTGATCAATATCAAGGTAATGCGAAGTCAGTGTCAAATGTCACATCTCCCTGGAAAACTATTGTCATAAGGAACATTTGTGCAAGTATGCATTAAAATGTGTGGTTTTTTTTTTTAATTAAATTATGTTTATACGTTAACTCTTGAGATAAATCGATAGTTCATTCCATAGATTTTGAATTTGGGAACATTCGTAAAATAAGTGTTGTATAGGCTCGACATTGCTCATACAAAAGTCACACAGACTCAAACCAACAAGTACAGGGAATTATATATTGAATGAATTTGTATTGGTAATTTTGGGCGTTGTTTTCGATGGTTGCTTTCTATGGAATGCAATAAGTTTGCTTCCAATCAATTTAAGTTTTCCCATTTTATTTCTGGTTTTGGTTAAGGACAGTTATTCGTTTTAAGTTGAATAAAACTACTGTATACCAATTTATTTGTTTTTTACATTTTTATATCATACACAAGTGGTCAATATATATTGTTAATAAATGGTGTTTGCGTTAATACAACCTTGTAGTTTTCGGGAATATTTTTTACTAAAATATAATATTTTAAACAGTCCCTATTTGGTACATCATACAGATTTTAAAAGTCTTCAAATTTGTAAAATGAATTATTAGTGTAATCAAATATATGCTTCTGTTCTATCTTCAAGCTAATATTTAAGCTAATATTTTTCAAATACCTGAATATAACTCAGTCCATTTATCCAAAACTTATTGAAATTTCAGCCCTTCTTTATGCAAAAAAAAAATCACTTTTTACCAGAGTCGAGAAATAAACGACTGCCATTCAAAGGGAAGTCATTTGTTAAAATGTAAGTTAATAACCAAAGAATAGTCTCAAAAGTTCCAACAAAACATTCAGGGTATGGAAATGGTTTAATAAACCGAAATTTACTGGATTAAGCTGACCTTGCCAAGAATTCATATAAGCAAACAGCAGGTCAAACTAACAACTTATAAGAACCTGAATTCTACAACTAAAACCACTTACAAACTAAACCCCTTTGTAAATATACCTAAGCTTGTCAAACATATCTGAATGCTTAACCTTTAAGATAATGAATAATGACAGACCCAAGTAAATTCACATTACATACCAGGCAGTCTGTTCCCTTTTGGAAGATGGATCCATGTTCTGAAATCATCTTTTATTTTTTCTGTTAAATCTGTATTCCAGCGAAATGAGGCTGAAATATTGTTAACTATTATTTAACCATCAATGTAAACAAATCACTTCATTGAAATGTTTAAAGATTTACGTGTGATCATACATTAGCAAAACCATTATGAATAAAGTTGTAGAAATAAAGCTTAGAGGTACCAATTAAATGCAATGAATAATACTTTAAAGAGACCAAGGTTATCATGCTCAAAGATGTAATTCTATTTTGTACATGAAACTCTATACTGTATAAATCCACACTGGAACAACTGCAAAATGTTTTACATGTATAATTTAGATGATAGAACATTTTCGTCTCTGCCTCTGCCCTTCTCTTTACATAGAGACATTTTCTTTTTTTTCTCCAAATTCCATACAGCTTCTTGTTTGGTTGTATTGTTTATGCCTATATCACATGTTAGGTACTGAGTGCATTATATAAACTTGAAACAATGTCAAGTTTGATTTTTATATCTCTGGTATTGGCAGTACCTTACAGAGATGGAACTAAATTGAATGAGCTATATTTGGTTTTGGAAAACACTGAAAGATACTTATAAGTAGTCGTGGAGCAGAGCTGAACTGAATTTGAGCATACATATTAATCGAGGGTCAGTTCATTACTTAATAGATTAATAGCCATGAAATGTTTTTGGTAACCTACTTTTCACACCTGTTTCCTGCAGCTATGCCACAGGCATTGTTTTTAAACTTGACAAAATACATCCCTGAACCCACCGCCAAGAAATTCAGTAACATAACCTCTTTACACTAACATTTTTATTTAAATACTTTATGCACTTGCAGAACTGCAATAACTTTGTACCTTTTCTGACTTGATTGCAGCTCTTTTTTCTCTCCATCTTGTTAGATGCATGTCCATCATCTGATAAATAAATTTTATGAACATTAAAGCAACACATCCAGGTTTAAACTTTTTAAAAAAAATTTTCAATTGAGTTGTGAGCACATTTCCCATACATAAATATATGGTCAGTGAGCTGTAAATGTGCTAACAAACACTATCCAGAACGCTTTATAATTATAAAAAAAGATGTTCAAATGATAAAGCGTGACAAACGCTTTATAAATTATTTTTAAATTGCCGAGGATTCCAACTTGGCTTCAAATTGAATTATGCGAGTCGTATTAAAAAACTTCACGTTTTAGTGCGTAGTGTACTTTACCTGCCTTGAAAGTCATTTTGACCATTTTTTTTTTACTTGGGTGAGTTACAGGCTTGTTTTATAAAGTGTTAGTCACGCATTATAATTTAAGCATCATTTTGTTTGGGATTGTGTTGATATGCTCATATACAGCTAATTGATCATATGTTTGTATGGGAAATGTGCTCATAACTCAATTAAATTTTTTTTTTTTAAAAGTTCAAACGTGGATGTGTTGCTTTAACTTGATATATTAATTCTCAAACTAGTTTTTTTCTAACATAAGGGGACTGGGGCCAGGGCTCTTCAAGATGGGAAAATAAGCCAAAAAGGGGAATATTTAAGTAATGACATAGCATAATATGTGTATTTCGTAACTGTAAGAATGTTAATTTATGTGTCAAATACATATTAAATTATTTTGTCTAAAATTGGACAAAATATATACCTTTTTGACATACGGAAAAAACCCATAAGAGTGTGGAATATGTTCTTGTTTGGTTGAAGTCTTGTTTTTATATGACACAGGTCTTTAACTAAGATTTATAAAGTGTACATACAATGTAAATCAATTTATTTCTGTAGGACATACCCATATCTGCAGGACTTTCTGCCAGAATACATTCAAAGCTTTCTGTGGTTTGACTTTGGTCACAGCCATATGTTTTTTGACTTGAGACAACACTGTCTGCAATGCAGTTCTGGTTCATGCTCTGGTCAACTTGGCTCTGGTTACAGCAATCTTGGTCTGTTGAGCTGCAGTCGTTTACTCCTTAAATTTAAGATACAAATAGTAGAATATTGTAAACTAGATGAGTCTGTAGCACGTAGATACCTCAGCCAATCATGCACAAGTGGTATGGGAAAGAATAAAAGTGCCCAAATTGCGTACTATGACATTGACTTTTGAGATAAAAGTACGATTTTTGAATGAGGCATGTACATGTATTTATCCTTTAAGAGGGCCCTGAAGGCCCTGGATCGCTCACCTGACATCACCAGATAACCTTGTACCTAATATGCATAGATTTCATAAATAAAACCAGCTTTTCTTTTGATTTGACCTGGGGACCTTTTTTTTTAAACAGAAATGACCCAGATTTAAATCTGACCTACAAATCATCAAAATAAACATTCTGGCCAAGTTTTAAGAAGATACATACATAAATGTAACCTCTGGAGCATTAACGAGCTTTTCCTTCAATTTGACCTTGTGACCTAGTTTTCAAACAGAAATTACCTAGATTCAAATTTCACCTAGAGACCATCTAAATAAACATTCTGACCAAGGTGTGTGTGTGTATAAGTTTTTATTTATCCTCGCGCTTTGAACAAGTCATTTTGGCGAGCAGGATAGGATGATTATTAAAAATTTAAAAGATGATTACACATTTCTGTGATGATTAATGTATGATGAATGGAGATGATTCACATAATAAGTCGTGTCTATATTCAACTTTGAAGTTTATTATTAACTGAGTTGTTTAATACTACAACTATTTTATATTTTTGGATTCGGTGCTTACTGATTACTAACATTGTTTATACTCATGATATTTTTAAATTTGTTGATTGACGACCAAAGTGTAGATTAATCAACTAAGAATATTATTATTTCTTTTTATATTTACCGATTGCAGCCATATATTACTTATTAGTGCATGTATTTGATTAATTTAAATAAGGTGCACTTATGGTTGTTCACCAATATTTTAAGTTAAACAACGCTGCTCATAGCGCAAATTGTTTTGCTTATATCGTCAGCGATATTCAACCTAACTATAAACCTTAGATAAAAATTTAATTCTATCCAAGATGTTATCTGAACACATTAATTGTGTGTGGTTACAATGGTAAAATAAAAGTACTTATCTTATGTAACCATGTATCCAGCGTACCACCAATAATTGTCAATAGTAAACCATCAACAAATTATGGTGTGCCGTAAAACCCCAATCATAGTGTTTGATGGTATAAATGAACTGACCTAAATAGTTTGGCTGCAATGGAATTCATGGGATGTCTTATTTTTGTACATATTTTAATTGTCACAGCTATTTATCATGCTATTTGTATATATTTGTAGTATCAGCTGAAGAGGGTATTATCCATCAGCATATCGCACGTTATTTAAAAACTGACCAGTCACTGTTAATCGTACCATTCTGCATCAATAATGGTAAAGAATAGTTTAAGAGTGTGTTAAAATAAAGTGACGTTAAACTGTGAAATATGTATAATAGGGCACCCGGCAGCTCGCGCATACCTTAAAAGCGCCAATAATAAAAAATATTTTAAGAAATCCGATATCATCTCAGATCAGATCTGAAATGAACTGATTAACAGTACTTGGTCCCAAATATTTAGAATAAAAAATAGTCTTGTGTAACTCTATACTGAATATCAGGGTGGTAGTAACCATAATATTCCCTACAACCGCACTCATTAGTGTATATTGAGTGCGATGAGCCATATAATCCCGTACCAACGGGTACGTTATTATTTATATGCTATGTATTGCATAGTGTTTACATATTTAATGACTATATAATTTATATATGATTTTTTAGATGTATAATCATATAATTAATTATAAACATGTTAATTTCATGTTCATATCAATTGTATAAAAGTGTATTTATGCCATACATTTTGGCAAGATTCATCTCACGGTTATTGTTTTCCATCTACAACTATGGATAATACAATTATTTTGATTTGTCGAAGCTATTTGTTATTTTGGCGCTGATTGGCCGAATTTCAATCCGATTTTTGCATCAAGCTCAATGCATTGAAAAACGGCCAATCAGCAGCAAGTACCGTGAAATCCACTGATTGGATGGATTTCAATCCGGTATATAAGTCAAGCTCGAAAGTTTTTAAAATGTACTAGATTCTGACATACACTACAACACGTGCACAACCTACGGAAATAGTTAGGAAAAACCCCATAGTGGCAGGTATACTGAGGCAGTCCAAAACCCCAAAAAAAATACTGTCTCAGTCCCCACGACACAAGGCACTGGCTGTTCGAAACCGTCTGAATAGTAACATCTGCTTTCAATAGGGATCTCACGGTTATATCTTTTAATTCACAGGGATTGACCTCTCTTAGGCACACAGAGATTAAGGTACTATTAGATTTAAACCCTAATGTTGATATCCTCTGTGTGCAAGAAACCAAACTTGAAAATAATCAGGAGAGGAAGATCCCTGGCTACCATGCCGAATACAAATATTTTAAAAACACACGTAATAATACGTGTGGAGGCTTGGTAGTTTATTTTAAAAACAATATCAGCTATGAGGAAATCAGAGTGGATGATCCCCAAGACCATCTGGGGAACTATGCACTTGAATCTCAAGTGTTTAGAGTTCATCTAGGGAGATCCCCCTTCATTCTCATTAATTTATACTCCAGGGGGTGTGATCTGGAGGCTTTAGACCATATAAGTTCATCTCTAAACGCCGAAGATGAACTTAGGGACTGTATCATACATGGAGATTTTAACGCACACCACCCCACCTGGGGATCTCCATACGCGAACCGTCAAGGGAGGGATGTTTTGGAATGGGCGGGCAAAAGTAATAAAGTTCTACTCAATGACGGTTCCATAACCAGAGTAGACCAGGGCTCAGGCAAGGGCTCCTGTATTGATCTAACTTTTACTAGTCCCAAATTTTCGGCTATTTCAACCTGGTGGGTACATGATGACAATCTGGGCTCTGACCACTACCCAATCTGCACAACAATAAAAAATCAAAATTCAAAAATGCCAGAGAAAAATGATATAAATCCAAAATTTAAATTTGAAAAAGCAGACTGGGATCTATTTTATAGTAAATGCAGTGAGATAACCCTAGATGAGGTCCACTCTGATGATGTCAATATTTTTAATAAAAACTTATCTGAGAGATTCCTACTGATTGCACAACAATGTATCCCCGTCTCCAATCCAAAACAAAAAAAAGGCAAAAATGTCCCGTGGTGGAATGAAACCTGCCAAAATGCTATAAATGGGCGGAAAAAAACATTAAATAAACTAAAGCGGCACCCTTGTCTAGGTAATCTATATGATTACAAGGAAGCCGAACGAGAAGCAAAAAATGTCATCTACAACGCTAAAAAGCTTAACTGGGAAGAATTCTGCGAGAAATGCATACATAAAGACTCAAACTCTAAAGACTTTTGGACTAAAATCCGCAGAATTAAAGGAAATTTGCATCGCCCAATTCCATTACTTAAAAAAAATACAGCTTTAGCGGTCACAGAAGTAGAAAAAGCTAACTTTTTAGTTAAGCACTACTCTAAAGCTAGCAGTGAATCAAATGTAGACATTGATACTTTAAATTACCAAAAAAAATTTGAATCACTGTATAAAAATTATTTAGATACCCCAGAAATCAACAGGTCATCATTGAATAATAGCTTCTCAATTTTTGAATTAAGATCAATAATAGAAAGCAGGAAAAATTCCGCCTCGGGACTGGATAATTTATCTTATCAAATGTTCAAGCATATGCCCAGTTCAGCACTGGAATTATGGCTTGAACTGTATGACCAGGTGTGGAATGGTGGTGTATACCCAATAGCGTGGAAGCAGGCTTGTGTTATCCCATTATTAAAACAAGGGAAAAACCCAAATGAACCTCAATCTTATAGACCAATTAGCCTTACCTCCCATCCTGGCAAATTAATGGAGGGGATGGTAAAGGCAAGATTAGAACATCTGCTTGAATCAAAAAACATAATCAACCCCTTTCAATCTGGCTTTAGAAAGGGGAGGAGCACTTTGGACCAGCTCGCACGTCTGCAACATGACGTAAATTCAGCAAAAAATAGGGGACACTCAGTCCTAGCCATCTTTTTAGACCTACAAGCAGCTTTTGATTTAACCTGGCATACAGGCGTCTTATATAAACTTAAAGAACATGGAATAACAGGAAACTGCTACCTATATCTGAGGAACTTCCTAGAGGGCCGCAAAATTCAAGTTAAAGTAGGGGGGTCCCTCTCAGATCCTGAATCAACAGACAGAGGAACCCCACAAGGGGCTATATTATCCCCTCTACTCTTTTCAATATTAATAAATGATTTGCCTGCTACACTAGAGGGGACAGGCATGGTTACCAGCCAATTTGCTGATGATTCTGGCACATGGCTAAAAGGGGTCAACTTACACCTGTTACAAACTAGAGCTCAAACAGGACTTGACCTAATATGGGGATGGGCTAAAGAATGGGGGTTTAAAATTAGTCAGACTAAAACAGTGGGTATTATTTTTGGAAACTCAAATCAGCACAGTTTGGACGTACACTTAGGTGGCACACCGATCATATTCAAAAAAATCATAAAATTTTTAGGCATGCTTCTAGATAGGAAACTAAATTTTCACTGTCACATAAAGGACATCATGATCAGGTGTGAGAAAGACTTAAATTTGATGAGAATGCTAAGAGGTACAGATTTTGGCTCTGATAAAAATAGCCTCTTACTTCTATATAAGTCTCTCATACGTCCAAAAATAGACTATGGGGCTCAAATCTATTCTTGTGCACCCCCTTCAATACTTAAAAAATTAGATATCATTCAAAATAAGGCCCTAAAGCTAGCCCTCAGAGCGTCCATTCCACACCGGGCCATATATTGGAAGCGGAGGCGGGAATCATCCCACTTAAGTTGAGACGGGAAGAACAGTCAGTCAAGTACTGGGCCAGGGCTCAAACTAGGAAGGAGGGGAACCCTGTGAACAAGCTCATTGGGACCGGGTACTACATCAAGTCAAAATATACAAAAAAAGCCCATGTTTCGCTTCCTTTTGGGGCTCATACCCAGGACTTGGTGGAGGAGTACGGTCTCAATAATGTCAGTCTAGCAGATTTTAGACCTAAATTACAATCGCCCTGGACGCTCAAAAATCCTGATATTAGGTTATCTCTAACCGCCGAGTTCAATAAAAATGATTTGCCAGCACTTATAAGATCCATTACGGCAAACCACATTGACCGGCATTATGCTGAACATACACAAATTTACACTGATGGTAGTAAAAATCCCGAGGACGGGAAAGTTGCAGCTGCATATGTCATTCCGTCCCTTCAGATACAGTATTCTGAGAGACTCAGCAACAATTTGTCAATATACACAGCTGAACTGGTCGCGATTCAAAAATCTATGTGCTGGATACTAGAAAATAAACCAACAAAAACTGCTATCCTTTCGGATTCTCTTTCAGCTTTAACATCAATTAAAAACAATAATAGCAGATCAAGGCCTGATCTTTTGGCAAAAATCTTCTCTCAATATAACCAGTGCCTTGACTTAGGATTACAGGTCACAATGGAATGGTGTCCAGCACATGTAGATATATCAGGAAATGAAGAAGCTGACAGGGCGGCTAAAGATGCATTACAATACTCAAATATATCTAATTCAATACCCCTTGCACCTACCGAGGTATACTCTTTATCCAGGAAACATTTAAAAAAAAAATGGACTAATTATATTAAAAATAAAACTTTCAAACAAATGTTTCCTAGAACCTCGGTAAATTTCAGACGGCCAACAAACTACTCTAACAACAAGAAAATAGATAAATGCATTACCCGTCTGAGATTGGGTGTCAATCTCCTGCCAGGAAATAAAGGGCAATTTATTATAAAACAAGGGAGAGATTGCACCCGGTGCAAGGTAAAATACACAACAAATCATTTTCTGCTAGACTGTCCAATTCACGGGGTTCACAGAAACAAACTTAAGACTGCACTTGCTGGTCACAGTTTGGAATTTAATATAACAAATATTTTGAATCCCAGCAAGGCAGTCAGAACCTCAGTATTTAGGGCACTGGAGTGCTTCATCATTGACTGTGAAATGTCAGACAAAATATAATAGATGTAGCACAGCCCTAATACATTTACCCACCTCCCTAGCTTTCCATGTGGTCAGCCAAAACAACAATAATTTACATGGCTTGATTAATTTATCACAGATGGCAGGTGTTCTGTGTACTGTGCTTTATAAATATATCTATATGTGGCCTGGGTTGTGATTTTAATCTTCAACCCACTACCAAGCCTTGTGAACATATTTTTTATTTTTGTTTCAAGCATCATATTTATCATACTTGCTTCTAATAAAGTTTAAAAGTAATAATATTCAATGAAAGGTCATATAATTGAATACACTGTATTGAAATGTTTTCAATACCTTTATGTTGTTTGTTTTTTATTGCTTATATTTAGCAATTAACCAATCAATCTTTTAATCTATAAATAAATTTGCATATTCTAAATGCAAAACAAGAGTTATTTTGATTTTTTTTTATTTAAATCCCCAGAGTACTAGTTGTTTAACTAGAATGGGGTAAATAAATAATAAAATTTATACAAAATTTTAAATAATCATCAATAAACATAATAATGGCTGACCCTGGAACAGGTGATACATCATACATTACCTGGGAACTTGGCTCAGTGCGACAAAGATGGGGAATGATATGACATGTAGGGCCCCCGACCCTAGTGGAAAAACAAAACTAATATTATTCATTAGGCTTGAGCCAATATAAGCTCAAGTGGAGGCAGGCAGCCCATCTGGTGCAGAAGTATAAGATATTTTATTGTAAATATAATGTACATACTGTATAAATTTTATTATAATAATAATATACTATTTTAACAATACCCTAAACTGGGCCGTTTAAGCAAAACAGGGAATAGGTAGTTTTTCAAAATATTTTTAGCAACTTTTTACATGCATTTTGTTTTAATATGATATTTCTGCACCGGAGTGACAGCCTGTTATCCCATATCGCATACTTTTATAGGTATTCTGTGTAACTCCATCCAAACTCACTGGATACACCAGTGAATTACTATTACTCATCTCACGGCCCTACAAATATAATATTTACTAGCCTGACATGCATCTCCAGTACAGAGCGCCGACCGCAAGGAAGGCATCTGTATTGTAGTGTATGTCAGAATCTAGTACATTTTAAAAACTGTCGAGCTTGACTTATATACCGGATTGAAATCCATCCAATCAGTGGATTTCACGGTACTTGCTGCTGATTGGCCGTTTTTCAATGCATTGAGCTTGAAGTGAAAATCAGATTGAAATTCGGCCAATCAGTGCCAAGATAACAAAAAGCTTCGACAAATCAAAATAATTGTATTATCCATAGTTGTAGATGGAAAACAATAACCGTGAGATGAATCTTGCCAAATGTATGGCATAAATACACTTTTATACAAGTGATATGAACATGAAATTAACATGTTTATAATAAATTATATGATTATACATCTATAAAATCATATATACATTATACAGTCATTTAATATGTAAACACTATGCAATACATAGCATATAAATAATAACGTACCCGTTGGTACGGGATTATATGGCTCATCGCACTCAATATATACTAATGAGTGCGGTTGTAGGGAATATTATGGTTACTACCACCCTGATATTCAGTATAGAGTTACACAAGACTATTTTTTATTCTAAATATTTGGGACCAATTACTGTTAATCAGTTCATTTCAGATCTGATCTGAGATGATATCGGATTTCTTAAAATATTTTTTATTATTGGCGCTTTTAAGGTATGTGCGAGCTGCCGGGTGCCCTATTATACATATTTCACAGTTTAACGTTACTTTATTTTAACACACTCTTAAACCATTCTTTACCACTATTGATGCAGAATGGTACGATTAACAGTGACTGGTCAGTTTTTAAATAACGTGCGATATGCTGATGGATAATACCCTCTTTAGCTGATACTACAAATATATACAAATAGCAGGATAAATAGCTGTGACAATTAAAATATGTACAAAAATAAGACATCCCATCAATTCCATTGCAGCCAAACTATTTAGGTCAGTTCATTTATACCATCAAACACTATGATTGGGGTTTTACGGCACACCATAATTTGTTGATGGTTTACTATTGACAATTATTGGTGGTACGCTGGATACATGGTTACATAAGATAAGTACTTTTACTTTACCATTGTAATCACACACAATTAATGTGTTCAGATAACATCTTGGATAGAATTAAATTTTTATCTAAGGTTTATAGTTAAGTTGAATATCGCTGACGATATAAGCAAAACAATTTGCGCTATGAGCAGCGTTGTTTAACTTAAAATATTGGTGAACAACCATAAGTGCACCTTATTTAAATTAATCAAATACATGCACTAATAAGTAATATATGGCTGCAATCGGTAAATATAAAAAGAAATAATAATATTCTTAGTTGATTAATCTACACTTTTGTCGTCAATCAACAAATTTAAAAATATCATGAGTATAAACAATGTTAGTAAACAGTAAGCACCGAATCCAAAAATATAAAATAGTTGTAGTATTAAACAACTCAGTTAATAATAAACTTCAAAGTTGAATATAGACACGACTTATTATGTGAATCATCTCCATTCATCATACATTAATCATCACAGAAATGTGTAATCATCTTTTAAATTTTTAATAATCATCCTATCCTGCTCGCCAAAATGACTTGTTCAAAGCGCGAGGATAAATAAAAACTTATACGTACGTGCATACACTACAATACAGATGCCTTCCTTGCGGTCGGCGCTCTGTACTGGAGATGTATGTCAAGGTTTGAAAAGATACATATATAAATGTGACCTCTACAGCATTAAGAAGTTTTTCCTTTGATTTGACCTGGTGACCTAGTCTTTGAACAGAAATGACCCAGATTCGAACTTGACATAGAGATCATCAAAATAAACATTCTGACCAAGTTTTATAAAGATACATACATAAATGTGACCTCTAGACATAAATGTGACCTCTAGAGTGTTAACAAGCTTTTCCTTTGATTTGACCTGGTGACCTAGTTTTTGACTGGAAATGACCCAGACTCATACTTGACCTAAAGATCATCGAAATAAACATTCTGAGCAAGTTTCATAAAGATGCATACATAAATGTGAAATCTAGTGTTAACAAGCTTTTCATTTGATTTGACCAAAAAGACCTAGTTTTTCACCGGAAATGACCCATATTCCAATTTGACTTAGAGAATCATCAAAATAAACATTCTGACCAAGTTTTATAAAGATACATAAATAAATGTGACCTCTAGGGAGTTAACAAGCTTTTCCTTTGTTTTGACCTGGTGACATAGTTTTTGACCAGAAATGATCCAGATTCAAACTTGACCTTAAGATCATCAAAATAAACATTCTGACCAAGTTTTATAAAGATACATACATGTGTTAACAAGCTTTTCCTTTGATTTGACCTGGTGACCTAGATTTTCACTGGAAATGACCTAGATTTGCAAGTGACTTAGAGATCATCAAGATAAATATTTTGACCAAGTTTTATAAAGATACATACATAAATGTGACCTCTAGAGTGTTAACAAGCTTTTCCTTTGATTTGACCTATTGACCTAGTTTATGACCCAAGATGACCCAGTATCGAACTCATTCGAGATTTTATTGAGGATAACAATCTGAGCAAGTTTCATAAAGATTGGACTATAATTGTGACCTCTAGAGTGTTAACAGTCAAATTGTTGACGACGGACGACACACGATGACAGACACAGGGCCATCACAAGAGCTCACATTGAGCACCCCCCCACCCAACCCCAAAAGCAATTCCAATCAATCTTTACAATTAAAACTTTCCATAAAATGGTCACCGCAAATGTAACCAAACTTAAGCAAAAATACATAATGTAAATCAACACTGAATAAACAAGAAACCGTGGGAGAATTGGTGTTTTGAAAGCAATTATGTAACGCATAATGTTCTTGCGCAATGCACCATCAATAAGATATATCCACCTATGAAGTTTGAAGATGATAGCTGTCATGCTTTAGGAGTAATGCTTCATAGAACATTCAAACATGAAAAGTAAAGGGAAATGTCTCAAACTTTGAAGTGCAGAGTTATGGTTCTTATGCATTGCAAACCTCCTCAATGAAATATATCCACCTTTGAAGTTAAGGACGTATGCGACAGTTTTTTGCCATTTTTTTGCAATAGCAGAATTTCTTCATACTTTGTAATAAGTTAGTTCACACTATAACTGGTTGATTTGTGAAATAAAAATGATAGGTTACCGATCTTATTTTTTTTCTATTTGCCTGTCAGTACTAGAAATTTCGTATGAAATGATGTACCCAAGTTCTCCTCCACTTCCGTTCCATTCCAGAATTCAGCATTAATTTTCAAATTGTAGTGTTTAAAATTATTACCAGTCCTATTAAGTTTTGAGGTAACAAACATTCCCTTCCTTGGATTCATAAGGAATTTAAAAGTTGTCATTCTCATTTATTTTTTATCAGAACCAGTGCTGGTAGCAAAAAACACTCTGTGACATTTAACTGTCACATACGTCTTTAATAGCTGTTATAGTATAGGAGTAATGCTCTAATGCCCTATGAAGTTTCAAATTGATTGCGGTTCTGGTTTAGGATTAATGCTCCAGACAAAATTTAAGTATGAACAGGAGCTGTCACAGACGACAGTTATGCCCCCCTTGAGGCCTTGTCAGATTTTCTTTTTGGACCTCAACTGTGTTTTTGACCTTAAAACAAAATTAACATTAAGGGTCACAGTTACCTTGACATTTGATAAATGGGCAAGCTGATGTTTGCAACACATTGCCTGGTCCCAATGGTAACTTGTACCAAAAGATATTGAAATCAGTTGATGAGTAGACATGTGACAGTAACTTTGACCTTCAACCTTTGAGCATTGTAATTGTTTGCAACACAGTCTGGTATGTTGAAATCTGATGATCCATAGCAAAGTTATTAAGTTGAAATGAATTTTTAATTTTAAAGGTCACAGTGACCTTGACCTTTGACCTATTGGTGTGGAAAATGTTTACAATTCATTTGCTGGTTGACCCATGAACCTGTATGTTGTGCAATACACATTGTCATGTTCCAATGGTCACTTTTGTCAAAGTATTTTGAAATCTAATGGTCCATAGTAAAGTTATTGAACTGAAAAAAAATTACAATAAAGGTAACAATGACCTTGACCTTTTGGGGTGGTTGTTGTTCACGACACATTGACTGGTCCCAGTGGTAATTTGTGCCAAAGCATTTTGAAATCTGATGATTCATAGAAATGTTGAGCAAAAACAAATTTTACACTTGTAAGGTCACAGTGACCTTGATCTTTGACCTACAGGTGTGGCTAAAGGTTGCATCACATCACCTGGTCCCAGTGGTCACTCGGCCGGCTCCAGTAGTCAATTGCACCAAAGCATTTTGAAATCTGATAATTCATAGCTATGCTATTGAGCGGCAACAATTTTTAAATTCAAGGTCACAGTGACCATGACCTTTGACCTAAAGGCATGGCTCTTGTTCACGACACATCGCCTGTTCATTCACAGTGGTCACTTGTCCAAAGGATGTTGAAATCTGATAATGCATGGTAAGGTTATTGACTGGAAACAAAATGGGACAGACAGACAGACGGACAATGCAATTACTATACAAAAAAAACAACAAACACTTCGAAGTACATATTCACATACCATCCAAATTTCTTAGGAATTTGCCCATGACTTTTATTGTTCTGACTCCAGGCGGACACTGGTAGTTTTCTTTGTTGATCATTTCATCATGGCCCATATGGTCAAAGAATATTCTCCAATGTATCTCTGACATGTCCAGACTTGCGAAGACTGTTGAGGCTCGGTGCCTGTTCCTTGTTGCATTAATGGATACACCAGCTGCATTGCACACATCTGATACAGCATGCCAGCCTGAGCAAGGGTATTGAGAACTCTTTGTAGCAAACAAAAATGGATTCCTTGCGGAAATTTTGAAATTCACCCTATTGTCTAGCAAAATTTTAACAGCATCAACAAGGTCTAGCGGTATAAGAACTGGCACATACTTTTTGCCTTTCCCAGCCAAGAACGCTAGTTTGAATTGTCCAACCAGGAACTTTTCTGCTGGATCTTTAATACTCTCTACAGACTCTGGTGGTACCCAAACATCATTCATTGCGTCGTTCCATTCTTCAATCAGAATTCTGCAACCTTCCTCGCCTCTTCGTGCATATTATAAAGTTAATCGAGCAACAACAAGAGATCTTAGCCAAGAATACTCTTTGAGTGCGAAATTCTTCACCAAATGTGTAATTTCTCCATGGATGTATGATTTGATATGAGCTATGTGGCTTTTTTCTGGCAGGTTCTTTGGCATTTGGGCTTTTTTCAATGAGTTTTTGTTAGTTACATACCTAGCTTTTGCCAAAAATTCTGCGGTTCTGTCTGAATAAGCCTCACTGAATTTTTTCAACTCTTTATGCTTTTCATCAGCACATATCCCAGAATAATGTTTTTTCAATGTTTTGATGTTTTTCTGGAAAATGCCATTGAGATTGACTTTTAGACCAGATTTCTCTCCATCTTGTTCCTCACTTTCATATGCACACAATTTGTTAAATCCTTCTACCAGCAAGTCTAAATTTTTCCTGTCATACATATCTTCAAAACAACAAGGTTCATCCTTTAAGTCTTTAAAAGTCAAGAACAGTCTTGCTAATTCTCTCATTTCCATCATGATTTCACGTTTTACTTCCTTACTCTTACTGATTTCAACTTTTCTGGAAATATAATGTTTGTAGCCGATCATTTGAATTGTTTCATCTTCCCGGATAAAGTCTCCAGCTTTTCCATCTCTGAAATTGTTCAAGATTTCTTGTACGAATTCAGAATCTTTGTGTGTAAGTAAAGGCATTATTGCATTTCTTTTAATTGGCTCACTGTCCACACACTTTCTTTTATGTTTATAAAATGTTCTGTTAGAAAAAAAACCTTTGCATTCATTACACATCCTAACTTCATCTTTGTTCTTTGGTTTTCTTTCCCGCATCATTTGCTCATCACTCAAGGTAACTATGTTAGCTGTGTTGTACTTGTATATTCCTTCAATTCTCATGCGTTCAAACCATTTATTTTGTTCCTGGACCGTTTTTTTCAACACTTCGGCAACTTCTTCATGACTTTTCCGATGACTTTTAATATGGCGTTTGAGCTTGCCTCCTGTTATTATCTTATCGCAGAAGACACACATGCGATTTGGCCTCTGAAAGAGAAAAAGTTTTTGTTATTCTATTCCTTTATTTCAAAACTGAAGGAAGATCAAAATATGGAGTTAAAAACAAGAGCACCGCTGAGCAGGTGCTACACTTGACTGTCTGTTTCAACTAAAAGTAAAATTTTTCAATGAAATAGTGACAAATGTCAAAGTCATATGAAGGTTAAGGTCGCAGTGACACAACTTACTAGAATGATGTTGTTATGGATCTTTGTGGGTAAGTATTGTGTGTAAGGTTTAACCTGGCACCTCATGAATATTCCATTTTAGTCTAGGTCAAGGTCATTTGGAGGTCAAGGTCACAGTTTTATACATCACTGTAAAGGTGTTGTTCTAAGGAACAATGTGTGCAAGTATGAACAAATTGTTAAAAAAAAGTTTTTGCCAATATTTAGTATTTCAATTAAAAATTGACCAAGATCAAGGTTATTTGGGGGTTAATGTTAATTTATCATACCTTGTATAGGTGTTGTCCAAAGGAAAAATGTAAGCAAGTATAAACAAAATCTGTCAAGAAATAAAGAAGTTTTGACCACTATTAAAGTTTTTCTATTAAATATTGGTCATTTGGAAGTCAAGGTCATAGTATCGTACCTTACTGAAAGGTGTGGTTCTAATGAAAATTTTGTGCAAGTATGAACAAAAAAGAATTTATGGCCAATAAAGTTTTTTTCTATGACAAGACGCAGACGCTGCCAAGGCGAAGACAATAATTCAAATTTTTCATCGAAACAGCCGAGCTAAAAATGACAAAAAAAAACAACACCAAGTTATGACAATAATTACAGCAATTTAGATAAATTCAACAGGCCAGAGGTGTTTATTAGGTAACGGGGAAGACGCTGGGTGCTGGTCAAAGAAAAAAACAATCACACGAAATAGGAATATTTGGGAATTTTTTTTTTTTTTATGTTATATTGGTGTCATACAACATTTTTATGGGTCAAGTAGTCTGCACTTGTCAAAATAATGACTGCATTGCTTGTGTAATAAGACAACTAAGTATCAAGCAATTGTAAAAATATGTTGATCTTCGACAATTTTTTCCCAACACCTTTGCTTACTGCCTGAGGAAACTGACTTTAAAAGGAAAAAATTAAGACACAGACTAGGTCACTTTCTTCACAAGAAAAAACATGCAGTCACCTCTTTCTTTCCTTTTTTATTCTTTTCATTCTTCTCCTCTTCATTGTCCTCTTGCCTACATGTTAGTCCATTTTTTTCAGTAGATGCACTTGCCTAAATAAAGTACTTAAGAGTTAACTATAGCAATTAAAAAAGCCATGAACATACATAAAATTATATGCCTGTAACACATTTTATTACAGTCCTGTCAATCTAGACATGTGTCCATAGAATACAGATGCCATGCTTTTTGCGACACAAAGAGATTGGGACAGAGAGCAGACGAACAAATGATTAAACAAGGGCAAATCTAAATGCCGCCCACCAGGTGGGGACACAAAACATACTTCCATAATAGGAATGTGCCTTTTATAAGCTGAGCTGACATACACACAAATATTCAAACTTAGGCAGACACTTAAGACATCATCTTTATTTTATACATACAAATAACCATCATTATGCAGACATTTATAGCAGTTCAATTTTTTGTTCAGTCTGCAGTATGATTTGTTCAGTCTATAGCATTGTTTATCTTTCTCTAGGTTTAATTGTTCAACTGTGTTTCATATACTACTGAAATTTTGTCTGAATGTTATTTTACTTGTGATTTATTTAATGCATCACTAGTAGTGTGACTGTGTCATTTCACAAACAAGTCTTTATCAACTTTACAGGTCACTTAATTACCTTAGTCCCTTCTTCCATCTCTATTTCGTCATCATCATCATCATCATGGATCTGTTCTTGCTGAAATCGTATGCAATTATTTGAATCTTATGCAACATCAAAGGAGGTATTGCACAACACAACAAACTTTGAAATAAAAGAATACATGGTTAATACTTTTTCCAGCTGCAATATGATGTAGAGACAATGCTCAGCTGACATCCATATAATTATACCTACTTAGGCAGACACACAATACATTGTCTTAATTCCACACATACAAATGACCATCATTATGCAAACAAAATTCAAGAAGTATTGCAATTGTTTCTTCTATCTTCTAGGTTTAATTTTTCAATTGTGTTGCATATTCTACTTTAATTTTGTCTGAATGTTATTTTACATGTTATTATAACAAAAGCAGTTTGAAAAACCACATGCTCGACTATTCTCAGTGCTTGATAGTAAATCAAATACTTAACACAACTCAGTTCCTAATGTAATAAGGGCAGATAACTCTGGATAGGCATGTCACAGGGTTATTAGCCTTTTCAGTATGGACTCCTCTTGTGATTCTTGTGATAGTGAATAACTATTCCGAGTTTCAAGTAGATATTTTTGATAGTATATGAGAAATTGACTATTTGGTAGTCATAAAAAAGGGAAATAACTCTTATATAAAGCTTAATAGTGTTGTCTCCTCATGTCAACAGAAGTAAGTCAAAACATTTTACAAGTGTATTGAGTTTCAAGTTGAAAGCTTTGATAGTGTTTGAGAGTAAAGTCAGCCAACATATGGATGTCATTATGATAAACAAGAGTTCAAAGTTTCAAAGCCATATGTCAAATAGTTTTGACAAAATTTTGACTTGTATGAAATTTTAACCAATTTTATGTTTAAAAGGGGCCATAATTCAGCCAAAATAGTTAACAGAGTTATGTACTCTTGTCTACTAGTGGATACTGTGATAATTTACAAGTGTTGAAAGTTTCAAAGCCATAGGTGAAATAGTTATAACAAAATATTGCATTGTATAACATTTGTACCATTTTTTTACCAAATCCTTGCAAGAGTTACCTCCTCTTGTCTGGATGTAGCCATGGTGATGGTTAACAAGTGCTGAAAGTTTCAAAGCTTTATCTCAAAAGACTGATATGAAAAATTTAACTAATTAAACCAAGATTTCTAAGTAAAAAGGGGCCATAATTCAGCCAAAATCATTGATAGAGTTATCTCCTCTTGTTTAGATTTTACTATGTTGATGATAAACAAGTGTTGAAATTTTCATTTAAATATCTTTACTAATAAAGAAGATATTGGACTTTATAAAAAACTTTAACCAACGCAGATGCCGGCGCCAGGGTGAGTGCAATAGCTCTCCTTATTCTTCGAATAGTCAAGCTAAAAAATGCATTTATTTAATGCATCACTGTTCCATTTGAAGAGCAGTAGTGTGATTGTGTCATTTCACAAATAAGTCTTTGTCAACTTAACAGGTCACTTAATTACCTTAGTCCCTTCTTCCATCTCTATTTTGTCATTGTCCTCATCATGGATCTGTCCTTGCTGAAATTATATGCAATTATTTGAATCTTTTGCAACATCGAAGAAGGTATTGCACAACACAACAATTTTTGAAATAAAAGAATACAGTTATTATACTTTTTTAGCTACAATGTGATGAAGATTGAAATATTATCCATGGTGTGGTCTTTTTTAAGCTCAGCTGACATCCATATATAAATATTCCTACTTTGGCAGACAAATAATGCACAGTCTTTTTATTTTACACATGCATATAACCATTATTATGCAAACAAAAAACATTCAGTATTTATAGCAGTTCAGTTTTTAGCTCAGTCTTATAGTGTCATTTTCTTTTTTGAACGTTTAACTGTTCAAGCAGGTTTCATATGCCTCTCAGTCTAACATTTTTCTTTAGATATGATTATAAAAATACACTCATTCAATGCATCAACGTCTATTAGTAGAACAACTACTAGACTACGTGTCATTTCACAAACAAGCCACTGTCTATGTTTACTTTACAGCTCACTAAATTACCTTAGTCCCTTCTTCTATCTTCTTTTCATTATGATGGATCTGTCCTTGCTGAAATCATATACAATTATTTAAATCTTTTGCAACATCAAACAAGATGAGACACAACACAACAAACATTGATCTAAAATGAAATAATACCCATGGTGTGGCCTTTTATAAGCTCAGCTGACATCCATATTAATAGTCCTACTTAGGCAGACATATAATACACTGCCTTTACTTTACGCATACAAATGACCATCATTAGGCAGACAGATATATACTGATTATGAATAAGAAACAGGCTGTTGTATTATATTTTGAATAAGAAAAATGTAATAAATTATTCATATTTCAAAATTTAAAAAATAAATTAAAATGAAATTGTGATTAATCAGGCTGTGTGAAAATAGTCTAGGAAACAAGTTATTATATTTACCTGTGAAATATTTAATATAATTGTGCTTAGGCCACTTTCTTCTGAATCAGTTACGTAACTGTCATCAGATGAGTTATCTGTAAAATATATGCTGCTTTTGAGCAAATATCACAAAAATATATAATGTACAATCTTGTGACGATACAAAAAATAAAAAAAACAAAAATGAGTGTCAAAATGTCACAAAATATGCTCGTTTGGGTTACACTGAATGGTAAAGGATGTGTTTATTTCTGGTAAAATTTTTAAGGAAAACAAATTATGGACAGGAATACTGTGTTGAGAAATTATGCCAACCAATCAAGTTTGATGGCGAAATAATAAAAACTATTTAAATAAGAGAGCGGACAAGGTTATTTGAGGCAATTTTAGATAATTCAAGGGCCACAATTCGGAAGTGGTTGACCCGATCTGGCTAATTATCGAACTTGACCGAGATTTTAAGCCCACAAACATTGTCATCAAGTTTGAAGATGGTACATAAAAGTATTTGAGTTAGAGACAGGACAAGGTTAATTTTGCCAATTTTGGGCAATTCAAGGGCCATAATTCCAACATACTTAAGCTAATCTGGCTGGTTAATGAATTTGACTAAGATATTATGCCAACAAACATTGTCACCACCTCTGAGGATGATACAATTAAAACTATTCGAGTTAAGAGAGTAGACAAGGTTAATTTGGCCAATTTTGGGCAATTCAATGGCCATAATTCCAAAGTGCTTCAGCAGATCTGGCTGGTTATCGAACTTGACAGAGATATTATGCCCACAAACATTGTCATCAAGTTTGAAGATGATACATAAAAGTATTCGAGTTAGAGAGCAGACAAGGTTAATTTGGCCAATTTTGGGCAATTCAATGGCCATAATTCAGACGTGCTTCAGCGGATTTGGCTGGTTATCAAACTTGATAACATTGTCACCAATATTGGAGATGATTCAATAAAAACTATTTGAATGAGAGAGCAGACATCATTTTATGGACACGGCCCACCCGTTGCAGGTGTTCACGTAATACTTCCCGTTTTTCAAAGGGGCGTATGAAAATATACCTTTAAGATCATTGGAATTAAATGGCAGAACGATTTTGATACGTAATAAAGTTTGAGACATTACAAGTCCAAAAAATGACAAAAGATTAAATTTTGTTAATCCAACCACTGACATTTGCATCAAAGTTTCACAATGCCTGTAGTAGTCCATGTAATTACCAAAAAAATATTTCAATTTACCATTTTCAAAATACATACAAGTACAATCAAAATCAGACGTAAAAACTGCACATACCTGATATATTTCCAATATCAAAGGGATCACCATCGTCATCGTCATTGTTGTTGTAGGAAAGATGATCTGTTGAATGTAAATTAAACACTACAAGCACTGAGATCATTGAGATGCTAATTATTTCCTGATGTTAAAGAAATGAAGTGTAAATGTCTAACACAGCGAAAGCCTTGTGCAATAAAATACAGAAGGGAAGTTTAAATGTAAATATAATATGCTGTATAGTGAAAAAAAGCACAAATTCCCATAGCTTATAAAGATAGCCCATTTCCAAGGCAGTGATCATGATCAAAATCCCCAGCCAATAAACAACCTTTCCAGAATTTTTCTGCGAATCCTTGCACAATTTTCATATAAATATTGTAACATACAAACAGCACAACAAACAGAAGAGAAACAATACCCCCTTTGCACAGGTATTAAGAACATTAAAATATTGTTTTAAAAGAAACATAACATGAACAAGTTAAAATTACCATATTTCTTCTCAAGCTGTGATAATTAAAAATTGCATCTGTTGCAGTAACAGTATTTTTCAATCATGTGTTTTATTTTATACTTTGTTCCTCTGGTTTGAAATTGATCAAATACTTTGATTACTCATGATGCCTGTATACCTAGCTATATACTTAAAACTTATATAATGGAATTCTATTAAAATTATACACACTTTCAACCAAACAGAAATATTTGTTAAATTTATTAGCCTACTTTGTTAAAGGCCATAACATCAGTGAAGAATAAAAAATTCTTTTTTAGCTTGTTTCACTACATCAGCCTGCATGTATGTTCTAAAGCAGCATTTTTTGTTCTGACAAAGAATTTAATATTACTTCTATAAAACATAAAACTTCTATGAAACACATTGGTAACTAACATGACAAAAACAAGAGCTGTTTGTAAAACACATATGCCCCCCATGATGGCCTGTCGGAGGAAAGAGGTAAGTCAACAAATATTACAAGATCCTTATGTGGTAAAGGTCAAAATAAACCAAAAATTCTAGGTAACATCCATGTCTTACTACAGAAAAAGTGGTTTCAGTTTTTCATTATGACCAATAATAAAAAAAGTTGCTACTTACAGTAACAACCAAGGGAAGTAATTTTAAAAAAAAATCAGAGTAATCTCCCTTAGCAAATCAAGTAATCTGATTTATTTATATCGAAAATGTAAACAAATATCTATTGTTCACAAGCAATCATCAGTTTCAGTTTAATGACCTTGACCATTGACCTAACAAAATAGAAGGTCATCTACTGACTGCAGCCAATCATCCTATAAAATCTAACCAATATAGGTCTAAGCATATGCCACTTATTAAGCAGAAACCATTTTCAGTAATGAGGTCACTGTGACCTTGACCTTTGACATGCTGAAACCAAAATATTAGGGGTAATCTACTGACCACAGGCAATCATCCTACAAAGTTTGACAGCTGTAGGGCCAAACGTTTTCTAGTTACTCGGCGAAAACCATTGCCAGTTTTGAGGGCACTGTGACCCTGACCTTTGACCTGTTGACCCCCAAAACAATAGGGGTCATCTACTGACTATTGGCAATCATCCTATAAAGTTTGGCAGCTCTAGGTGCAAGTGTTCTCTAGTTTTTGAGCAGAAACGATTTTCAGTTTTGTGGTCACTGTGACCTTGACCTTCAACCTTCTGACCCAAAAGAAGATAGGGGTCATCTACTGACTAAAGGCAATCACCATTTAAAGTTTGACTGCTGTATGCCCAACCATTCTCTAGCTATTAAGCGGAAACCATTTTCAATTTTGAGGGCACTGTGACCATGACCTTTAACCTACTGATCCTCAAACCAATAGAGGTCATCTGCTGACCACAGGCAATCATCCTATAAAGATTAGAACCTGTAGTGTGTATAAGTTTTTATTTATCCTCGCGCTTTGAACAAGTCATTTTGGCGAGCAGGATAGGATGATTATTAAAAATTAAAAGATGATTACACATTTCTGTGATGATTAATGTATGATGAATGGAGATGATTCACATAATAAGTCGTGTCTATATTCAACTTTGAAGTTTATTATTAACTGAGTTGTTTAATACTACAACTATTTTATATTTTTGGATTCGGTGCTTACTGATTACTAACATTGTTTATACTCATGATATTATTAAATTTGTTGATTGACGACCAAAGTGTAGATTAATCAACTAAGAATATTATTATTTCTTTTTGTATTTACCGATTGCAGCCATATATTACTTATTAGTGCATGTATTTGATTAATTTAAATAAGGTGCACTTATGGTTGTTCACCAATATTTTAAGTTAAACAACGCTGCTCATAGCGCAAATTGTTTTGCTTATATCGTCAGCGATATTCAACCTAACTATAAACCTTAGATAAAAATTTAATTCTATCCAAGATGTTATCTGAACACATTAATTGTGTGTGATTACAATGGTAAAATAAAAGTACTTATCTTATGTAACCATGTATCCAGCGTACCACCAATAATTGTCAATAGTAAACCATCAACAAATTATGGTGTGCCGTAAAACCCCAATCATAGTGATTGATGGTATAAATGAACTGACCTAAATAGTTTGGCTGCAATGGAATTGATGGGATGTCTTATTTTTGTACATATTTTAATTGTCACAGCTATTTATCATGCTATTTGTATATATTTGTAGTATCAGCTGAAGAGGGTATTATCCATCAGCATATCGCACGTTATTTAAAAACTGACCAGTCACTGTTAATCGTACCATTCTGCATCAATAATGGTAAAGAATGGTTTAAGAGTGTGTTAAAATAAAGTGACGTTAAACTGTGAAATATGTATAATAGGGCACCCGGCAGCTCGCACATACCTTAAAAGCGCCAATAATAAAAAATATTTTAAGAAATCCGATATCATCTCAGATCAGATCTGAAATGAACTGATTAACAGTAATTGGTCCCAAATATTTAGAATAAAAAATAGTCTTGTGTAACTCTATACTGAATATCAGGGTGGTAGTAACCATAATATTCCCTACAACCGCACTCATTAGTGTATATTGAGTGCGATGAGCCATATAATCCCGTACCAACGGGTACGTTATTATTTAAATGCTATGTATTGCATAGTGTTTACATATTAAATGACTGTATAATTTATATATGATTTTTTAGATGTATAATCATATAATTAATTATAAACATGTTAATTTCATGTTCATATCAATTGTACAAAAGTGTATTTATGCCATATATTTGGCAAGATTCATCTCACGGTTATTGTTTTCCATCTACAACTATGGATAATACAATTATTTTGATTTGTCGAAGCTATTTGTTATCTTGGCGCTGATTGGCCGAATTTCAATCCGATTTTCGCATCAAGCTCAATGCATTGAAAAACGGCCAATCAGCAGCAAGTACCGTGAAATCCACTGATTGGATGGATTTCAATCCGGTATATAAGTCAAGCTCGACAGTTTTTAAAATGTACTAGATTCTGACATACACTACAATACAGATGCCTTCCTTGCGGTCGGCGCTCTGTACTGGAGATGTATGTCAGGCTAATAAATGTAAATATTATATTTGTAGGGCCGTGAGATGAGTAATAGTAATTCACTGGTGTATCCAGTGAGTTTGGATGGAGTTACACAGAATACTTATAAAAGTATGCGATATGGGATAACAGGCTGTCACTCTGGTGCAGAAATATCATATTAAAACAAGATGCATGTAAAAAGTTGCTAAAAATATTTTGAAAAACTTCCTATTCCCTGTTTTACTTAAACGGCCCAGTTTAGGGTATTGTTAAAATAGTATATTATTATTATAATAAAATTTGTACAGTATGTACATTATATTTACAATAAAATATCTTATACTTCTGCACCAGATGGGCTGCCTGCCTCCACTTGAGCTTATATTGGCTCAAGCCTAATGAATAATATTAGTTTTGTTTTTCCACTAGGGTCGGGGGCCCTACATGTTATATCATTCCCCATCTTTGTCGCACTGAGCCAAGTTCCCAGGTAATGTATGATGTATCACCTGTTCCAGGGTCAGCCATTATTATATTTATTAATGATTATTTAAAATTATGTATAAATTTTATTATTTATTTACCCCATTCTAGTTAAACAACTAGTACTCTGGGGACTTAAATAAAAAAAAAATCAAAATAACTCTTGTTTTGCATTTAGAATATGCAAATTTATTTATAATTTAAAAGATTGATTGGTTAATTGCTAAATATAAGCAATAAAAAATCAAACAACATAAAGGTATTGAAAACATTTCAATACAGTGTGTTCAATTATATGACCTTTCATTGAATATTATTATTTTTAAACTTTATTAGAAGCAAGTATGATAAATATGATGCTTGAAACCAAAATAAAAAATATGTTCACAAGGCTTGGTAGTGGGGAGAAGGTTAAAATCACAACCCAGGCCACATATAAATATATGTGGACTGCATTGTGATATCCAACCCGCCCCCCACTAAAAGAACAGTACACAGAACACCTGCCATCTGTGATAAATTAATCAAGCCATGTAAATTATTGTTGTTTTGGCTGACCACATGGAAAGCTAGGGAGGTGGGTAAATGTATTAGGGCTGTGCTACATCTATTATATTTTGTCTGACATTTCACAGTCAATGATGTAGCACTCCAGTGCCCTAAATACTGAGGTTCTGACTGCCTTGCTGGGATTCAAAATGTTTGTTATATTAAATTCCAAACTGTGACCAGCAAGTGCAGTCTTAAGTTTGGTTCTGTGAACCCCGTGAATTGGACAGTCTAGCAGAAAATGATTTGTTGTGTATTTTACCTTGCACCGGGTGCAATCTCTCCCTTGTTTTATAATAAATTGCCCTTTATTTCCTGGCAGGAGATTGACACCCAATCTCAGACGGGTAATGCATTTATCTATTTTCTTATTGTTAGAGTAGTTTGTTGGCCGTCTGAAATTTACCGAGGTTCTAGGAAACGTTTGTTTGAAAGTTTTATTTTTAATATAATTAGTCCATTTTTTTTTTACATGTTTCCTGGATAAAGAGTATACCTCGGTAGGTGCAAGGGGAATTGAATTAGATATATTTGTGTATTGTAATGCATCTTTAGCCGCCCTGTCAGCTTCTTCATTTCCTGATATATCTACATGTGCTGGACACCATTCCATTGTGACCTGTAATCCTAAGTCAAGGCACTGGTTATATTGAGAGAAGATTTTTGCCAAAAGATCAGGCCTTGATCTGCAATTATTGTTTTTAATTGATGTTAAAGCTGAAAGAGAATCCGAAAGGATAGCAGTTTTTGTTGGTTTATTTTCTAGTATCCAGCACATAGATTTTTGAATCGCGACCAGTTCAGCTGTGTATATTGACAAATTGTTGCTGAGTCTCTCAGAATACTGTATCTGAAGGGACGGAATGACATATGCAGCTGCAACTTTCCCGTCCTCGGGATTTTTACTACCATCAGTGTAAATTTGTGTATGTTCAGCATAATGCCGGTCAATATGGTTTGCTGTAATGGATCTTATAAGTGCTGGCAAATCATTTTTATTGAACTCGGTGGTTAGAGATAACCTAATATCAGGATTTTTGAGCGTCCAGGGCGATTGTAATTTAGGTCTAAAATCTGCTAGACTGACATTATTGAGACCGTACTCCTCCACCAAGTCCTGGGTATGAGCGAACCTGTAGGCCCAAGTGTTCTCTAGTTATTCACCAGAAACAATTTTCAATTTAGAGGTTACTGTGATCTTGACCTTTGACCTACTGACCTCAAAATCAATAGGGGTCTTCTGCTGGTTATGGCCATCCTCTACAACAAGTTTCAAGATGGTAGGCCAAAGCGTTCTAAAGTTATTATCCAGAAACGGTTTTATTATTCTGGGTCACTGTGACCTTGACCTTTAATGTACTGGCCTCAAAATCAATAGAGGTCATCTCCTGGTCATGACCAACTTCCATATTAAGTTTCAAGACAGTAGGCCAAAGCGTTCTAAAGTTATTTTCCGGAAACCGTTTTATTATTCTGGGTCACTGTGACCTTGACCTTTGATGTAATGACCTCAAAATCAATAGGGGTCATCTGCTGGTCAATACCAACCTCCATATCAAGTTTCAAGATGGTTGGCCATAGTGTTCTAAAGTTATTGTCGGGAAACGGTTTTATTATTCTGGGTCACTGTGACCTTGACCTTTGACCTCGAAATCAATAGGGGTCATCTGCTGGTCATGACCAACCTCCACAATAAGTTTCAAGACAGTAGACCAAAGCGTTCTAAAGTTATTGTCCGGAAACCGTTTTAATATTCTGGGTCACTGTGACCTTGACCTTTGACGTACTGACCTCAAAATCAATAGGGGTCATCTGCTGGTCATGACCAACCTCCATATCAAGTTTCAAGACAGTAGGCCAAAGCGTTCTAAAGTTATTTTCCGGACACTGTTTTATTATTCTGAGTCACTGTGACCTTGACCTTTGACGTACTGACCTCAAAATGAATAGGGGTCATCTGCTGGTCATTATCAACCTCCACATCAAGTTTCAAGATTGTAGGCCAAAGCATTCTCAAGTTATCATCCGGAAACCACTTGGTAGACAGACAGACAGACAGACGGACCTACCAACCGACGGACCGACATCTGCAAAACAATATACCCCTCTTCTTCGAAGGGGGGCATAATGAAAATGTTGTTTTGAATCTTGAAAATTGCTTTTTATTCGAATTGTCCATTTCAAATTAAACAATGTTGAAAAGCAGTCTTTTGTTAGAAAGCTTTCAAAATGTGTATTTCTTTCATAAATGGTCACATTTGACAAGTTTAGTACACTAAATACTAAAATGTACAGGTCTTGCTTTCTATTCACTTCGTATTCATCCGTGATTTTGTGGCTTTTAAAAAGTTGCTTACCACATGTTACTTTGTAAGATTGTTCCTTTTTCATGGGGTTAAAGCAGGGGACAAACATAAAATGTTCTTATGAAACTTAAAATAGGCTGAATTGCCTTAATGTATATTAAGATACTGTTATTTTGATGTTCTGTAATGACAATTTCTTTAACAGATACATTGAAAACTGTAAATTTACATTTAAATTAATTTTTGTCACTGGTTAGAATGAAACCTTTTATGTTAACTTTAAAGATACAAGTGAAAAAGTAATTTTTACACAAAACAGTTATCACTAATCAGGAAAAACTCCTTTAAAAATACCATTATTTGATGATCTCAAGTCAACCGAATAAGAACAAAAACTAGAACTGTCACTGAAAGCACTCTGAGTCCAACTGGATTCAGAACAAAAAAAACTGAAGTTCAACTCTACTGTGACAGATTTTTATGAAAATTATGTCATTAAAAAAAATGTATGCTGACTCCTATACACCTCCCTTCAAACATAGTTTGTTATTGTACATGTATATATAATACCTGTTTTGTGTTATGCCTCCACCATAAATTGCTGCTGTCGCCGTAATCATACAGGAGTTCTTGCCCTGGATCAATATGTTTCAAAGCAAACAAACACAGTTTCGGGGTGTTATTTACAATTTTCAATTTCATCACACAGTTTGCTTCCTTACTAGGTGCGTCGTTTACAAAGTGGCATACATGGCCTTGTGTACTGCTGGCATCAATGCTGAAATAAATTTTATTTACTTTTTACTTCATTTTGTTTTCACTCACCTACTTCAAGCAACAAGAGGCCCATGAGGGCCAGATGCTCTACTGACTTCTATCACCTATAATTAACATAGCTGAAAATGGGTGGGGCGGGCCAATAGGCCAATATTGACCCCTGCAGCATCGGGAAGGGGGGAACAATACTGACCCCAGGGGCATGATTTGAATAAACTTGGTAAAAGACCTTAAGACAATGTTACATATCAAGTATGAAAGCTGTGGGCCTAGTGGTTTTGGAGAAGATTTTCAAAGTCTTTCTTAAATAACTCTATGTAAACATGAGGGCCATAATGGCCCTATATCGCTCACCTGTCTAATACTCACCAGATTGTTTTTTTATTTGACCTGGTGACCTAGTTTTTGACTGGAAATGACCCAGATTCAAACTTGACCTAGAGATCATCAAAATAAACATTCTGACCATGTTTTAAGTAGATACATACATAAATGTGAGCTCTAGATTGTTAACAAACTTTTTCTTCAATGTGACCTGGTGACCTAGTTTTTGACTGGAAATGACCCAGATTTAAAACTGACCTAAAGATCAACAAAATAAACATTCTGACCAAGTTTTATGAAGACACATACATAAATGTGACCTCTAGACCGTTTTACCTTCAATCTGACCTGTTGGCCTAGTTTTTGACCAGAAATGACCCAGATTCTGATTCAACCTAGAAATTATCAAAATAAACATGTTGACAACCTTTTAAGAAGATATATACATAAATGTGACCTCTAAAGCATTAACAAGCTTTTCTTTCAATTTGATCTGGTGACCTAGTTTTTGACCTGAAATGACCCAGATTCAAACTTGACCCAGATTAAGCGCCAAAGATGATTTCTGACCAAAACTGTGGCCTCTATCGTGTTTACAAGCTAATTGTGGACGGACGGATGGATGAAGAGTGATCACAAAAGCTCACCCTGTCACTATGTGACAGGTGAGCTAAAAAGATACCCCCCTTGGGTGGGGGCCAATAATGACCCAAGGGCCATGACTTTAACAAGCTTAGTATAGGACCATTAAAAAATGTTACATACCAAATATGAAAGCTCTGGGCTCAGTGTGTCTGGAGAAGATTTTCAGAGTTTTTCCTATATAACTCTATGTAAAACATATTAGCCCCAGGGCGGGACCTATACTGACCCTAGGGCAATGATTTAAACAAACTTGGTAGAGGACCATTAGACAATGTTACACACCAAATATGAAAGCTCTGGGTCTAGTGGTTCTAGAAAAGAAAAAATTTCAAAGATTCCAATTTTAAAATCTATTTTAGCCCTGTGACCTGCATATGCAACAGACTGGAACCATTTGAACAATTTTGAAAGAGGACCACATAAGGATCATTAAGATGAAGTTTGGTCAAATTTGGCCAAGTGGTTTAGGAGATGTTGTTTAAATGAAAGGTTAACTCACAGTCGAACGCAAATGTACAATTCTAAGTCCCCTTACAGGGCCCCTATATATTTTAGCCCCTAAATTCCTAAAGACATAGGAACCCAGTCATTTTTACAAATCTTAACCTCCTTCAACAATGCTTTAGTGAAAATATAGGCAAAATCATTTCCAAAAAAATAAATAAAAATATTTTATTGACATGTGTCCCCTAATTGAACTCTCGGGGCAGGGTCATTTTTAACCCTAGGGACACCATTTGAACAAATGTAACAGAACTATAGATGGTCATTATTACTACATAAACATTTTGAAAATCTGTTGGGCCGTTCATGAGAAGAAGATTTTTTAAGTTTTGGACTATGTTTAGTAATGGAGGCCATCTTGAATTTCAGATTGAAAAAAAAAAATCTTCGGTTTAGTCTCCTATGCAATAGAAACACCCATGTGAAGTTTCAGTTTAACTGGCCTAGCGGTTTCAGAACAGATGAAAGAAAAAGAGAATTTTCTGTTTTCCCATAGTATCCCTATGCAAAATTCTAAGTCCCCTTACAGGGCCCCTATAAATTTAGCCCCTAAATTCTTATCTGCAATCAAACCCCTACACAAAGGGGTAATTTATGCAAAATATGAACAAATCTGACATACCAGTTCTTAAGAAAATGAATTTAGTAATTACCAATTTGTACCCTTTTGAGGCCCCTCCTGACCCCTTAAGACAGTGGAACCCAGTCATTTTTACAAATCTTAACTTCCTTCACCAAACAATACTTCTGTGAAGATATAGGCAAAATCATTTCCATTTTAAAAAAAATAAATAAAAAATATTATAATGACATGTGTCCCCTAATTGAACCCTCGGGACAGGGTCATATTTAACCCTAGGGACACCATTTGAACAAATCTAACAAAACTATAGTTGGTCATCATTTCTATATAAACATTTTGAAAATCTGTTTGGCCATTCATGAGAAGAAGATTTTTTAAGTTTAAGACTATTTTTAGTAATGGCGGCCATCTTGAATTTCAGATCGAAAAAAAAAAAAATCTTCTGTATAGTCTCCTATGCAATAGAAACACCCATGTGAAGTTTCAGTTTAATTGGCCTTGTGGTTTCAGAGAAAGTGCTGCTAACAGACGACAGACGACGGACGACAGACAACGCGCCATCGCATAAGCACTTCTGGCCAGTAGAGCTAAAAATCAATCTTTTATCTTTAATTTGATACCAAAAACATTTTTCGGAACCTATTCTAAGTATACTGCATTTTGATTTGAAAAGTACGACCATTGACCGGAATCGCAAATATCTGTCAAAATGGCGGCCGATTAAATTTCCAAATAGCAGTACTCGATAAAAAGCTTCGTCCTGAAGGCAAACAATGTAAGAACATCACTGTCGACATGAATCAACTGGTAAGTAAATTATTTTATACTGGAATATTTATTTTTTAACAAAATACGACAAAAAATGCAGCAGAATGGGAATTTTTGGCTCTGTATGCATTAATAAAATTATATGTCAGAGACATCAGGACATAGTACAGTACGCCGAGTATTTTCCACTCCAAAATGAAAATTTTTGCTTGTTGCATATAAAAAGCGATGTGTATATAAATGGAAAATCATTTTCGGAAACATTTGTAGAATAAAAGTAATTATTTGCGTTTGTTTTATCACTTAATTTATGTTATGTTGTTGTCGCTATTTTCTTGTGCGTCTACTTTCGTTATCGAGTGTTGTGAATATTCGGATAGAAGGATTCGGATATCCGGCAAGCAGTGTAATATTTTCAGATGATAAACATATTATTTTTTTGGTGTCATCCACATGTCTGCTGTTGATACCATTGTTGAATATGAAAATGATTATAAAATAAATTATTTACATTAATATCATTTTGTATTTTCAGACAATGGATGGCGAAACTTGGACCATTCTGTCATTCTATAGGGCGGACAGAAACCTCAGCTGCTGAAGGAGATATACCAGTTTTTAACAGTATATCAAACGGTGTGGCTCTTGAACTGAAACCTTATTGCGATGCTAAGAATTTGACTTATGAACAGTTCATTAACATCCTGTCAAAACTTGATCCAGACTTTAGTGCCATCAACCCAAAATCTGTTGCCTCAAAATTAAACCGTCTCAAAGACCATAAAAAGTGTCTCACATCCAAGAAGAAAGTAAAGGGCAATACATGAAATAACTGTGATGCTGTAATGCAGTAGGTCTTGGCCATTTTAATATTTATTAACACATTTCCATATGTATGTATGATGATATTTTTTTTATAAAATCGAAAACTTATTCCAAACATTTAAGTCAGATTATAGTAATATTTTAAACTAAATGATATTTTTATACTGAGTATATGCAATATATTGGTATTAAAAACATTATACTATGATTGATGACCATTTGTAACATTGCATTATCATACTATATGTTCAAATTTACTATATTGCTGAGATTGAGGAAAGAAAAATAAAATGTATTCTTTTTTACTTAATTTTGTTGTGTTTTTCCTGTGTTGTGGCAGTGTCTGCTCTACACAAAAACTAATGACAGAAATGGATTCTACAGGAAAAAACCTATCAGACTGTGAAGTTTCACGAGTATAGCGTAAAGAATAAAATAGTTATGAACATTTGAAGTGAAAATTTTCCTTTTCTTGGGTTCGCGAACGCGACTCGATTTCCAATATAATATACTAGTAAAAATTTCCAGGAAAACGCGACTTAGTCCAAACTTCAATTCTTCATAACTTTTTTAATTTTAAAGATATTTCAAAAATTTAAACTGTTCTGGATTAGGCAAACAAAGCTCTTTAAGTTTTATTTGTTTAATGTACAATATTTGGATCATGAAAATTTAGCTGGGGTTGCTACCATTAAGCCTTTTATGAGAAGCTTACAAGGTGTATTCAACTAAAACCATCAAAATTTACCTTAAATTAAATTATCTCTTTAAATTCTCAACAATCTCTTGAATTAAATTACCTAAATTAAATTAAATTATCTATACTCATGCAATGTGTGCAAGGAATCTATGTCAGAAAATAAGGCATAATAATATTTTAAATGAAGTCAATGCAATGGTATTCCAGGAATTAAAGGATGTCAGGGCTGAGATGCCTTATTTGTCTGTGGAAAGCCCAGTATGAAACCCCAAACCTTCCCTGCTATACCTTTGCCACTCTACATACCACAGTTTTTTCCGATTAAAGGTGAAGAAGAACATTTTGTTTTCGGCATATTTCTTTTCTCGCCTCTCCCCCTCTTCCTCTGTTAATCTTTCTCCTACATATTCTAGTAGGAAGTCACCTTTCCGGTGGTCAACTGTGGTAAAAACTCCAAACCCTATAAATAAAGCCAAAACAATTACCAGTAGCAGCATATAGCAGTACAACAGTTACTAGCAACTAAACTAGAACACTTTGGTATTCAGGTAGAACTTATACTGAACATGAGCAGTCAGAATAGCATAAGTCCCGCTCAGGTAGTTAAGTGTCAGTGCAAATATTTATTACCGGCAATAAAAAGTGATCCTGTGACATTGACCTTTGACCATAAAACAATAGTGGTCTACTACTATGATCAAGACCAATCATCATATTTGATAAGAAGTTTGTATAATGAATGGTTCTCCCGATAATAAGCCATTTTGCAATTAAGTAACCCTGTGATATTGACCTTTGAAAAGTGACTCAAAAATCAATAGGGGTCATCTACACATCAAGACTATCATCATATGAAGTATGATGTCTGAGTGTATGGCCCCTTGATATGCCAGTCTGCCTGCGCTACATGTATGTGTCATTAGCTCGTGTTATTAACGCGACCAAGTAACAAAGAAAAGCCAGCAACAAGTTTTACTATTTGTAAGTTTAGTAAACAAACACAATTTCATTTGCTCAATGTATTATTCAATTAGTAAATACGAGCGAATGAGTGTAATTTTACACCCCCAAATTATATCATATTCATGGTTACAATAGCATTGCGCTAAGAAACTGTCGACACTTGCTAGATGCTATGTTATATTGGAGCTCTACTTAAATTTCATGATATGAACAGATAATGCATCCACAAAGAAATCTACCAAGAAAATCTGTCAATGTTTACAACTTCTGCTCTGCATGCATCTTTCTTACCTTTGAAATCAGACACATATTTTACTTTAAACCCCTCCTTGTCAATCCCTACTGAGCAGTAGTGCAGCATATCCATCTCTGGTGTTCTTTGCTAGAATTAGAAGAAAAACAAATTAACTTTATAATGATATATTCCCTGGGTAACAACTTTTTTGGGGGGTTAACATTTTTTGGGTGGAAAACTGTTCCATAGGTGGTGGGTAATGAAGAAAAGTTTACCTCTTATTATTTTTGTACAATATTAAATTAAGTGCACAATTCTTACTGTTAAATGCATTTCATTATTATAAGCCAGTATAAAAAAATACTAGTGCTGAAACAGTTGAAATTACTAACCGGTTATTAAACATACCTAACCAGTTAACCACAATTTGTTTGCTTTAAATAGACGTAATTTGAGTGTGAACGTGCATGCATTTGTTTTTAACACATTGTGTTTTTTTCAGCTGTTTTTGGAGAAAAACACAGAAACTTTCAAATGCACAATGGTAGACTTATTAATTATGTGCTTAACTACAAAACTCTGTGACACACAATTTCACTAACGCAGTTTGGGTCGTTTTTGTTATTTTCACTATAGTCTGTGTGCACTTGATGACTACATCAACGCAGCAATTTTAAAGACGCAACGTAGGCCTATTTCATAAATGTGTTCCTTTGAATATTTTATGTGCTTCGTCACAAATCCACATGACTAATTCTCTGTGTTTACTGCAACACATAAGAAATATAATGGCTTAAAGGAATAGAAACGGTTAAAAGGTTGCCGTCAACAAAACGAAAAACAAATATCTTCTATATCTATAGTTATAAACCACTGGCCTTTCTGCCTCTTGGTGCGGCAAATTTGTTTTTAAAAAAAAATGTACGTCTGGACTATTGACAATTTAGATTGTTTAATGGCGTATAAGCAAACAGCAATAATTAAACCAGACATTAGCTTTGCAGAAAATTTTTAATGAAATGTTGTTAATGTAGCCAGTATTTATGTACTACAATTTACAATAGTGACAAACTAGTGCTTATAATAATCTGGCATACGTTTCCTAAGGCATAGGTATTCCTTGGCCATTTAAAATGTACCACGCAACATACACTGCATGAAGGTCACCATGCCATTCCTTAGTCTAAGCAGCTATAGACTATGCATTTGGCATGCAGTTTAAAATAATCTGATGCAAAATTACTAAAAAACTGTATTAAACATACTACACAAGAGACATCAATTTTATTAATTTACTAAAGAAGAGTAACTTAAACTATAAACCAGTTAGTGAAAAAACTAACTGGGTACTGTTGAACTACCGGGGTAACCATTTAACAGACTAATCTTTTCAGCAATAAAAAATACAAAGAGCTATAACTTAAAAACATTGTAGTGCGGATTAACGGGTCTTGTGCACTGCACTCCTCAATGAGGTCTATCCACCTGTGACCTTTCACGATACCTCTTACAGTTTAGGAATAATAATGCAGAAAAAACCAGACGGACCAACGGATGGACGCACAGACAAAGCGGCAACTACCGGTATATGCTCCCCCCTTTGTGAAGTATAAAAAAACAGGATGCAAATTGAAAGTGGGGCAGGCATTCTGGCAATTATTTTATTGTGAATTTAGGAAAAAGAGAAAATCATACTTGGCCATTGCAATCCATATTCTGCAGAACAGCTTTCAACTGGAAGAAAAATTAAATATTATGTTATACATTACACCCTTATTCATCTTGATAAAAGCACTATATTTTAATTATAGTGTTTTAAAATAAGAATCATTAAAGGTCATATAAAACAAGTCTTATATGTTATTTCTCAATGAAAATCATATGGATGTAAAAATTGTTATTTTAACACTTTTAAGATTTTCAGATGCGTTGTAATTAATCACTCAGGCCTTCAGCCTTCGTGATTAGATTCCTATGCATTTAAACTCAAAACCGTGCTTAAATAGCCAACAAGGCACTCAGAACTGAAATCTATTTCCTAAATAAAATCTGGTTTCAATATTAGAAAATGATTTTTGTTCCCATTATTACTTATGTTTTAAAGTCTGGATAAAGCACACCAATCCAACAAGTGTGACTAAGCTACTTTCCTGTCTGATGACATCATGTTAAAAAATGTGTTACTTTTAAACAGTAAAACTCGAATAAACAAGAGCACCGTCAAAGCGAAGCTGTCTTAATTTTTTATCAACTAATGTCAATGCCAACCTTGGTCATCTGAAGGTCAAGTTTTTTTCTGTGTTTTTCTAGCTTAAAATGCTGGAAATTAAAGTAACATACAAGGTGATATGTTAAACCGAATTAGGTGGAAATTTTCCAATAATACAGAAGATAAATAATAGCAAATAATGCAAATAATTTAATTTACGTGCTATCAATAAAGGCAGATGAGCTAGCTTAAAAAACGTAACTTTGACCAGTAAAGCCCTGTTTACACTGTCCCGGTTTGGTACCCAGGTTAGTCCAACTAATTGTACGAGAGAGTCAAGATATTGTGATAATTTTCGTATAGGTCAATATCTCTCCTCCACATACAACACAGAAAGTACCTTTTTAATGGTGAACCCAGCGCAACAAATTTTATGCGCACATTTAACTTGCATAATTTTAACTAACAAAGTATAAAATCATTATTAAAATTTTATGATACCTGGAAAGAATATATATTTTCACACAAAAGTAAACTAAAATTTATGTGAATCATTTCCAAATATTTCCTATTTAAACAACATATCACCGAGATTACATGTTTTCTACACGCTACTGATTCATGTCACGCAATCGATAACTACACTATTAGCGGTAGTGTACTGTATTTATTTTCACCACACAAAAGGTACTTTCTGGTTTTGACGTTAAGCGATGAATTCTGCTCTATCATGAAAATATCTTCAATCAATCAATTCATGTACGTCAATTTATTTTGACTATGTTCACTTAAATTATATTTTTTTTCTTTATGACTACTTTCACATTGTATGTTATTTTTTTAAATTAGGCTTAATATTTGATTTTTAGTATTGTTTGGAACACTGGTTTTAGAACAATGAAAAGCATACTGTTGCCAGGGCTTTTTCTAGGGTATTCACAGGCCCGGTTTTCAGGCAGGCCCCTTGAAGGCTTCCCAATGCATAAGATGGTTTTTTCCCCAATCAATTCATGAAAAATGTCAATATATTAGTTTGTTTTCAGTTTCTTGAAAACGTAAATACAAGGTTAAACAATTGTGACTTTTACAAAACAATATTTTTACTATGTCTATTCATCTAATCTGCAGATCATACTCATCAAAATTAGGATCTACATAACCTCTTGGCTTAACAAAGTGTTAGTAATTTATAGTCTTATTTGTATTGTGATTCAATAAAAATATTTGCAACATAATACTGAATAATATTGCTAAATTTGTAGGAATAGGAAACATTGCCCCAATTAATACAAACAATATTTCAATGCAGCGATTTTTTTGCCATATTTTACAGCTGAATATTGGCAGTTTTCCCAAAAAATTGTCCATTTTTCCCAAAAATTAAGATATAATTCCTCCCTCAAATCAAAACATTTCAAGTATGAAATGTAACAGCTTATATTCATGTGTGAGATTCGCAATAATAACATGAAAATTTGGCAGGAATAACATCAGAAACTTCTTTTTAAGACCAAAATCGTATTTAGGTTATGGTCACGAAAACTTGTGACAAACGAAAACAATGGTAGTCTCAAAAGAAATGACGACTTCAGTCAGTTAGAATACATGTACATTTTACCATGCAGATTCATCATTTATGGTCACTGAAAATGACAATACCTAACTTAAAACCATTTCAACACTGCTCAACACAAATATAATAAGTTTAGTTGATTATTTTATAGCTTCGTCCTGCATGCAACACAAGGTAGGCTACTATTTCATCATCAACCTCCAGGTCTACACAAATATAAAAATATATAGCCAAGAAAAACTCACACAGCGCTTTCCATACGATAGTGCCGCCATGTTGGATCGTCTGCATGATGAATACCGAAGCATTCCGAAACCTTCCCTTTCCGAAATCTATTTTTAAATCCCAACGGACGGAAAGAAAAAAATCGATTTTTATATTTATGCGTTTTTTGCACAACAAAGAGTGACATGATGAAGAGTTTGGACAAAAATATAGTAAATAATTTTAAAAGTTGAAACATATCGACTTTTCCATAGTTTATTCAATATTAAAATATGTCTGCCCAAGTGGTATATTACATATATTCTAAAATATACGCCACAAGTTTTAATGATGTAAAAAATGGTAATTAAAACAAAAAAAGCAAAAAAAGTTTGTAATGTTAAAAAGAGAGCACTTAATTTAACTAGACTGCCAATACAAAGTGTAAAAATATTCTTTACGTTAATAGTGAGAATAGTCAAAACATTAGGCAGACCGAATTTTGTCTGCCTAAATTTTGAGTCTGCCTAATGATTATTTATTTATACTTGACGTCTGCCTTATATGCATGATATGCATGATAGATATATATATATATATATATATATATATATATCAAACTGTATAACAACATAATTAAATGTACGTAATCATGAAATATCTATACTTCACTAAATGCTTGTCTCTGGCCAACACAACGACTTAATTTGAATAGCACGTTAACACAAGCCAAAGAAATTTCATTTTACAAGATTAAATGAAACACTCGCATTATATCTTTTTCAGGTGACGAACGCAGAGAGGTGAAACTAGCTATGGAGGCAATTTTAAACAGTGATTCTCCAGTAACAATAAACGATATGGTTACCAATGGGGACAGCAACGCATTCAAGGGAGTAAATGAAGCACAAATGGCCATGAGTGGGAAGCCGATGCAAAGAATGGCAGACGTTGTTCACCTAACAAAAACAATGAGAAACCAGATAACTCCAACAGTATTTTCTTCCGAAATGTTTCCCGCTCGCACAAAACGATATTGCACCTATATACAAAGAAGGTTTGCGAAAGATGTCTGTTACAGAGTTCAATGTGAATTCAAAAATTTGCAAAAGAAATTTGGTAACACTTTTTTGTCTCTACTGCAGGAAAAGTGTGAGAATGTAAAAACAGCCATTGTAGATTGTTATACTGGTGAATGTAAGGAAACATGTCCCAAATTTTCAATGTGTTGTGGTGGCAAGCCACCAGTCTGCATGTGGAAAAAACAGTTTATGCCAAAATGCAAGCCTCTCATTATTCAGGGTGAGAATAGAATAAAAATTCTTCAATGTTTGGACGTGGGCCTGGGAAAATACACCGTCATTAAGACGCGAAAAGCTGCAGACACCAATAAGCTTGAGGTATTACACCGTGGAATCAATGCATCAAATCCAAAAGATGTAACATACCGTCGTAATGCCAAAGCCAGAAAATTAAGTGCTGCAGCTTGTTTAAACGACGGCCAGGCAAATTCATCAATAGAAAAAATTAAGGCAGTAGGACCACAGTTCCCATATGCACAAAGAAATATGACATTTTATGCATTTTTAAAAAAAAAATTGCCCAACTGTTTTAAGCAGCTCTAATTTCTTTGGCGTAATAATCTTGCTACTGTCATGTAAGGGAGGTAATTCTCCAGTGAGACCCTGAGGATGCTCTACAGACTCATAGTGGCCATAGCACTTTTTGAAATTCCACAATATTTACCCTCTTTGGGGGGTCGTCTTAAAAACTTATATATAAATACTCCCACCACACCCATACTGAACAAAAACTTGATTGCTTTGAAAAGGAACTACTTCAAATTCCCATAACATCCATCTGTAAAAATAAAAATGTCACTAGTAAGTGTTGCATGCCCCAAAATGGTCTGTGAAAATAGTATATGTTATTACAATAGGTAGTGATCCATGAATATCAGAGTAATAGAATGATGTTTCAGACTAGACCTGCAATTTCATGTTTTTTTTACATCAAAGCATGACCTTGACCTTTGTGTATTCTTGACTTTGACATCTGATGTAACGGTCTGGGTATTTCTATTTCTATAAAAATATACTCCATACTCCCCTGTACAGAACACTTATACAACACAGCCCCTTAATTTGTCAAAACTTAAATCACAAACTCTCAGCGATTTGTTATGAGCAGAAATGATTCAGATTTTAAAAAGAATTTTATTTTGTACACATGGATGCAAAATGAAAAAATTAAGTTTTCCCTATAAAATTCCTATGTAAAAGTCACATTACAGGGCCCAAATATATCCCAGTTTCTTGATATGCAGAATCTTCAATCCTTGTTGATGTAAAGATAATTTATATCAGAGGAAATTTGTGAAAATTCCCAATTTTAAACTTATTGCCCCATCCACCCCCTGGCCCCTTATGGAAATTCAATCCTGAGTCTTTAGTGAACAAAATCAAATTTATTGTTACTAGATAATGCTTTAGATCTCAAATTGAACAACATATTTACCCAAATGGACAAAAAAATGAGAATTTTCCATTTTCCCATAGTATTCCTATGTAAAACTCAAAGACCCCTTTCAGGGCCTCTATACATCCCATCGTCCCTTGATTTGTACAAACTTTATACTCATACTCATTGGGATAATCAAATATGAAAATACCGTATATTCCCTTATAAACGCCCCCCCCCCAATATATTTTTTCTGGAAAATCAAAAAATAAAACGTATATGCGATTTGAGTGCATATTCGCCCATCTTTCCCTGATCGATTATTTTGTTACACAGACAACAATTAGCAGAGTGTTTATTACCTTTGAACTCTTTAGCCCATTGTTTATATCTTGGTTGACCACTTAACCACTTTTGGTTGAACAAATACTTCTCCATATTTGCTGTTTAATACTAGTAAAAATACCGTCTGCCAGTTAAAACATTACAAAACGTCGACAATGCGGTTAGTCTGTGTACGCTGAAAGCTCATTGTTCCACGTTGATAAGAGCAAGCGTCCAAGTGATTTAAAGTGAAGAGTACACTGACCATAAATTCGGATATTCCAGTACGCAGACTAGTAATTTCATACAGATTTTCAGCTTTTTTTTCATCCTATGTCGATTATTTTATTCACTCTCAAATAATTCTGAACCACTTTTTCGGGGATTTAAACCGGATTTAAGTTTTTTTTCCATGGCTTTATTGGTTTTATTGCATTTTTAACTGTTGTTAAATTTGATTTTTTTTATCTTTTATAAACGCCCCCACCTTGTAAAATGTAACGCCCCCAGTTGTTGAGAAGAAGATTTTTGAAAATTTTCTACTTTAACCCTTTTTTGACACACCTTGGCCCCTTATGGAAAGTCTATTCTCCTTATTGAACCAAATCTTATTACCTATGACTAGATGATACTTCGGAACTCAAATTGAATAATAATTTTGCCTAAATAGATGAAAAAAAGAGAATTTTCTGTTTTCCCATAGTATCCCTACGTAAAATTCTAAGTCCCCTTACAGGGCCCCTTTAAATTTTAGCCACTAAAATTTTATCTGCAGTCAAACCCCTACACATAGGGATAATTTATGCCAAATATGAACAAATCTGACACGCAGGTTCTTAAGAAAACGATTTTTGTAATTCCCAATTTTACCCTTTTGTGGCCCCTCCTCAATTAGTTTTACAGTATGGAATTCAGTGAAGATGTTCTTGTGAAGATTGTTGTTTTAAATCCACAAGAGTATATGATTTTAGGTACATTAGTACTTATGGTTTAAGTACATGCATACTGAACATATCTTACAACTTACCCTCCTCGTATTCTTCATCTGAGTTTTGCAAAGTGTGTCATCTAAAGGTGTGCATATGTGTAAGTTGTGATGTACCAAAACTACATACATATATATATATTTAACCATATGAGTAATAAAAAAAAATAAAAACACTGAAATGTTGCAAATTATGCCTATGTTATGATGACAATATTTAAACTTCAACTGGTAGCTATTTTATGAATACTTTCACTCTTATTGAAACAATAATTTTGCAAGGAATCTGCTTTTGCTAATATCAACCAAATACACTCAAATATTATGTCACAAACACATGAGTTGATAGGGCTTTCCAGACCTAGAACTATCCTGTAAATCCTGGGTGCCTAGCAAGGAATCTTCTAGCTTCTAACATTTTTAAGTGCTTCTTGTAGAGACCTGGACGGGGATAGAATCTACAACCTCCAGCGTACAAGGCAGATGCTCTACTGTCAGACCAAGGTTCTGCTTCTTATATTTTCATTTTGTATTTTCATAATAACATCATGAACCAATTACAAAGAGTTTGTGCAAATATCATAAATAAATAGAGAATTTTCTTTGAGTGCACTATTATTATTGAATTTATTAAATGAGTTGGCAAAAATACGATTTTTCTCTCCTTATAGAGATGACCTGGTAAATCGTTTCCCTGAGTTATGTGGTAAAAAGAATCTTATTTCTGTGCTCATTAATTATTGAGTTTATTAATAAAAAGGATTCAAGATTATTCTCAGATCTGATTAGCTCAGACGGTAACACATCTGACTGACTATCAATCCAGGGATCGCAAGTTCAAACCCTCACCCGACAACAGTCTCCGTGATGACTGATATACAACATTATGTCCCATTATTATTCGTCTATCACCTCTGATTCAAGTGGGAAAGTTATCAGCTACTTGCAGAGATGTGGTGTGTTCGAGTACTGGTTAAACTTTTAGGATCCCGGGAAACAGTGGTTAGGTTAACTGATCATCTGTTAGCTGTTGATGGCATTAAATGATGCTAAATATTCAATCAATTCTCTCTACACTAACTTCTACACACTGCCCTCTATCCAAGTCGCTTTGTACAGTAGTCCCTTCCATATCTTTGAAGATATGCTCCTGACAAGCAAAAATAATGGGAAAAAAAAATAAAGCAGAAAAAGGGAGATAACTATGTCATTATTCAAGATAGAATTAGGAATCTTTCACTATGCACTTCCACACATTACACTTTATCCATGTTGCAAGTATCAACAGTTACCTTCAGTACTTTATACAACAACTTTTCAGCTTCATACTCATCTTCACAGAATTGCCTCAACAAAGTTTCATCTAGTAGACATATGGCACAACACTTCGATGTCACATTGTAATTTAGACAGCAGACAGAATTTCAAAAACCTAAGAAATTCCAACCAGAGGTTGTAGAGAAATAGTCCGGGCAAAAACTAGGGGACGCACGGACGGACACACGCACAGACGAAGCGGCGACTATATGCTTCCACCCTTTGGGGGAGCATAAAAAAGAAAATTCATTACACACTAATATTTAGTTTACTGACCTGGAGATTAGTGGGTTCTGTGATTGGCTTGCTTGTATCAACTTGGTGGGTATAATGGTGGACTTCACCGGTCTGAATCTACTGTCTCCTGTGTGTGATGTACACTCACCGTGTAACAGTCTCTGTAACACCTGTAGGGCCATAGTGAACAATCCAAGGTCCACAAGTACTCTTCAAGATGAATCCATCAACAGTTCTCTGTAGGTCACGGCATATGAACGTGGGGAAGAACTGATTCAGCGGCAGGACCTATACACGAGTTAGAGACACATGATGGATTAGCATTCTACCATTAAAGACTGTGTGTAAAAGTTGTGACAGTAATGTAAAGGGTAGTGTGTTGGTTGTTCTCGCCAGAGGTTGCAGGTTCAATACCAATCACAACCTCTCAAAAACAACACTCAGTTCTGGTTCTAGCCAGGAAGCCGACCCGAAAGCATTTCACATAAACTTTGTGCTTTATTTGCATTGGGAGTCAAAATAAATTAGTATAAACTAAAGGCTGTATCATTAATGTATCACTAAAACAGATCTGAGCAAAACTGTATTGTGTTGTTGCATGGGTGTGACAAGGTCAGCTATGTATTATAATCTAGAGAAAATAGCTTAAACAGTTTACAGAGATGCATTTCAATCAATCCGTTGAGCTTAATTATGTTCTCATGGGTTCCAGTTGACTGATTTTGTTTTCGTTCAATTCAGAATGAAGTCCAAAAGGTTTTTTAATTTGTTTCCTGGATAAAACCAGTACTAGGATTTGTTGATGACAGATCATTGGGCTGAGACTGGGGGATCAAACCTGCAACCCCTGGTGCGAGTGTCAAGATCCTATATCCTCTACAACCACTCCAACCCCTCCTTCCAAGTTGGGTACTAAAGATGGGGGAATATGGGGAAAGTGATCTGTCAACAGCAGAATTATTATTCTATGTTTATTATATGTTTTAAATACCAAGAAATGAGTTAAAACACACATGTGTTACTCTTACACTGGTTAAATACAGTCACTATTCTTAAATGAACATTTAAAATAAATCACAAATTGGATAAAAAACACAAAACTGAACCTTAAAAACAAATTGTGTTGCCTGGTGGCCAGTTCTTCAATCACCCGGCATAGAGCTGCCACAAGCTCCTACCATCTGCCCAGTATTTCTTTGACAATTTATCGACACCGGGTTTTACGTTTGTCACTTCACATCCTACCCCAAATTCATACATGGTGTAATCTCTATATGCCAGGGGGTGGGGTTCAGATGCATGGAACAATGCCTGGTGTAAAAAAAAAGAAACAATATAAAATGAAGAAGAATATTTAACTTAAACTGTTACAGTTTCTCAGTACACAACATGGATTTCTACATTGTATATACAACTTATGTTCACACGTCAGTTACCAGAACATATATATCATACAATACATTATTTATGATTTAATTTGTTTTGTTATGTTATCAAATGTATCAAAATAATGAGGATGAACTTAAATGAATGAGTTTATCAATAAAATGTGTATCATAATATTTTCTAGTCGCCAGAAAAAAAAATACATAGCTATGTTTATACTGCTTAGATAGAAAATAAAAGAAACTATTCACTACTTTAAATTCATAGAATTATTACAATTTAAGTCCATGAATTATTAAATATTTCTTTTGTTTATTGTCTTAATGTTTTTTGTACATGTATAAATAAATTTGGCACAACTCTAATAAAGCAGATTTAATAGAAAACATTTACATAAAATCGGAGGGTCGTGAGTTCGATCCTCCCCCACGTCTATGTGTAGTGTCCTTGAGCAAGATACTTTTTTCACATATGCTTAATACTGGCTCTACCCAGGAATACTTCAAACATGATTTGTATAAGTTGTAATAAATTGTTTCACAATCGAAGTAAACAAATCAAGTTTATCTACCGGTATATATTTTGCCACATGCCTTCACAGGCATAATCGGGCAGCTGCACATCGTGTCTTATATTAATAGAAAAAGAAAAAGTAAAGCATAATAAGGAAAAGGGTAAATATAGTGTTAAAGGTGTTAAAACAGTGCGACAAGATAAAAGAAGATTAAAAACAGACTCAAAATGCTCATGGTTTAGTGTGCTGTAGCTGGCTAACTGCAAGCTTGAATGAATCAAAGTCTTGCAGGAGTACAACATCTGCAGGCAACGCGTTCCACTGTACTATAGTAAGGAGAAAGAATGAATACTTGTAGTAATCAACCCGAGTGTGATTCTGTTTGATAGACATAGAGTGACAATACCTTGATACCTGGTGGTTAGCTTCAAAGTAATGAGGTATAGAAATGGCAACCAACTCGTGAACAATTTTGTAAAGGAGGCATAAACATGCATCTGCCCTGTGCTGCTCTAAGGTTCTCCAACCCAGTCTTTCTAACATGTTAGTAACACTGGAGTAATGAGAATAATCATTCATGGTCCAGCTTGCTTCACGTCTCTAAACTCTTTCAAGTTTGTCAATATTGGACCTGGCGTGGGGGTAAAAAATCGTACTTGCATACTCTAACTGGGGGCGGACTAAGGTTTTGTAGGCACACTCTCTGATCCTCGGGGACTTTACCTTGATGTTCCTCTTGACAAAGCCTAGGGTGCTGTTGACCTTGGCTGCAACTCTGTCTATGTGGGTGTTCCATACTATTAACCTTGAAGAGATATCCAGATAGGAAGCAGCATTCTGTTCTCAACCCAAGGTCAGAGGACAAAATGAACCTGAAAATCAGAAGTTTGTTTCAGATTTTATTTTCAACAGGTCACAGACTAAATTTCATTAATATTCATGTTACTAGTTTTTCCTTTTCAATGAAAAACTGGACTATTTATAATTAAAGCATCAGTCTGTTCACCAGACCAATACAGATTCTCACCTGTGAATAATCATCATTCTTCTTGCCAGCTCTGTGTATTGGATTATCACAACTGGTTAACCAGCATGCAACATCACAATACACGAAATTATGCTTGATGAAACCACATGTCTTTAACACAAAATCAGGGCAGACAAACCAGTATGTAGGACCCTGTTTTGATGATCAGAGTTTTTGGTGACAGTATCAGAAGAAAGTAGACAAAACAACCACCATCCTTACACATCCATTGGTAACAGAAAATGGTGGTGATAAAACATCCTTGTGTTTTTTATTTACAAATACATTTCCCTGTATTTAATGCTCATTTTTTTTTTTAAATCTAAATTGCATTATTGATGTATTTGTAACATTTTAGTGCTTTTAAAACGGTACATTCGTTGTTAAAAATAAGAAGGAAAATTAATTGTGGTTTACACTAAAAACTAGCCCATGTTGTATAACATAGAATAGAATATAACAGAGAATATTGATAAATAACTGTAAACATAAAATTGTTTTAAAATTTCAACTCTGCTATTGTATTCTTATCGTTGTAACAAACAGATAGGCGCGAAATGTTGAATCATGATGCTGGAATTTTATCGCGAATACACATGACAAAAGTTATCAAATTACATTTTATCGTGACTCGTACGTTTACAGAGCTATTTTCTGTCTAAAATAAAATGTGTTAAACAATCTGTAATATCAAGTTCGTATTATGTTTTTATACTTACTGTCAGGCTCTCGTTTATGAATAAATCGAAGATTCAATAATTAAATGGTTTCATTTGTCATGTGCTTTGGGTCTTGATCACCTTCGACGCTTGCTTGTTTTTTTTTTCATATTGTGTCACATGACTTACACATGTTGCTTGCATTCTTTATAATGCCATATCGGGGCAAAGCCCTCCTTGGGTTCTAGGTATACGCCGTCGTACCAATAAAGACTGTTACAATTTATTTAGTTTTAAAAATATATAGGGGCCTTTTAAAAAGCAGGCCCGTGGCTACTTTGAGGCCCAAGAAGCCGATGGATCCCTGTTTTGCGGGCTAGGTACGAAACATATTTGAGGCACTATATATATTAAAACGCCTTGTATTTAAACCGTTAAGCAATCTCTGGTGCTCGTTGTGCCACCGTGTGCAGTGGCGATACCTGTTGACTTAAGACACTGGCTCCTGTTCAGAGGTGTAGCTTGGCTGTAAACCGTTAAGCAATCTCTGCTGCTCGTTGTGCCACCGTGTGCAGTGGAGATACCTGTTGGCTTAAGACACTGGCTCCTGTTCAGAGATGTAGCTTGGCTGTAAACCATGTGTAGGAACAGTTGAAGGTGAAGGGGGACATTTCTTTGACGTTTCAGGATATTTTTTTGTATGTTATAAAAGCAAATTCTTTAAATATTTTTATTATTTACTTTGTATTTGAAAAGAGTAAAAATATCTGAATATAATGATATATGTTTTAAATCTCTATTTATATTTCTTTGATGCATGACGATATTTTAAAATTAAGTACGAGATATTTGAGTTTAGTATTTGGTGGTGCTGGTTATATCCTATAAGATAAAATCTATAATTGGTCAAACAAATGTGCTTTACTTATTAACTATCAAAGAAAACAACACCAACTGTCAAATAAAATATAATATTCATTTGTGTGTTTTTGTTATTGTTTAAACTCGACTTTTCTACACATATGTTAAAAGTACTTATTGTAAAACGTCTGTACCATCCATGGTACTTCCGGTACATAATTCGTTGATTTAGAAATGACACGTCGGGTAAGAAAATAGCAATTCTTAATTTTTATTCTAAATTTAGAATTCGATCCGATTTTGATACCTCAACTTTTGGATGATGCCTCGAATACGGTTTTTTCGAAAGTAGTTTTTCTTCTGTTCAACTATGAGGCGATAATGACAATAATGAATATCTAAACTAGATGGTTGTTATTTGTTATGTGCCGTTGTTGTCAAAGTTTTCTTTTTCCGTTGCTTTTATGCTTTCTGTAATTTCTATGTGTTTTAAATATTTTACAAAATCAATAAACATGGGAATCGTTTTTGCATACTTGTTTTTGTAAATTAAATATTTAGCATAAATTAATATAGTATTAATATCCAATTTAGTAAAATCAAGAGATATTATTATATAATTTAACTTTATTGTTAACTGCTTTCCGTTAGGATAAACCTCTAGATATGCCCAGAAAGCTCAGAAAATTAAATTGACATTCCCAAAACATTGATATTCACCAAAACATATGAAGAGAGTCTGACTGTGTAGTTTTTATTTACCCTCGCACTTTGAACTGGTCATTTTGGCGAGCATGAACAGATGATTAAAAATAAATTGATAAATATGAATGACATATGAAGGATGAGTAATGATATATGACGCTTATATACATATTTGCTATTTTACACATTTATTAATTACATACGGTTATCAACCTTTCTTTTTATCATGTTTATTTATATGGATGGCTTTTGATTATCTAATCTTTGTACAAGATTTATTGACATACTTATTAAGTAACTGTAAATTCTCTATAAATTTTATAAACAATTTTACTTTGATATTCTTTGTGCAAGATATATTGACGACAGTAAAGTATATCCTGCTGTTATATACTGTATTAATATTTTATTAATTTAATTTAATTTTTTTATTAGTTTAATATATTGTTAGTCTTGCGCAACTCTATATTGAATGCTGATGACACTAATAACGTCATATGACATTCCTTATCACCATTATGCAGTAGTATTTACAATCCGATATGTAAATTGAGTTACGCCAGTATAAGTGACAATAGTGTGTAATTTACCATATCCTGTTTCAGCCTTGCAATATCATATTTAGTACATCGCATGGTTAAGATTTGACCAACCCCTGTTAATCTCCCAGGGTGTGTCACGTAGTGGTAGACAATGGTTAAAAATTAAATTAAAATATTATATAATTAAACTGTGATGTTTGTAAATAAGCACCCGGCAGATTGCTCATACCTCAAAAGCGCCATCATTAAAACATGTTTTAAAAAGATCCGTTATCTCCTCAGATCAGATCTGTTGAGAACTGATTAACAAAGGTTGGCCACTAATAATATTAAAATAATCTTCTGTAATTCTATATTGAATATTCTATATTATATAAACACAATATTCACTAGAGCCATATACAGTGTTTAACATTGTATACGGATTTATCTAATGTTCAACTTAAACTACGGTATAATAATAACATGTGGAGTTCCATATTATATTAATTATATGACTTGAAACTTGTGCTTAAAACACAAACACAAAAAAAATCCAGTAGAAAGAACAATGTTTAACTATTACATGAATGTTTTTAATTCATTATGTACTATTCATCCTTTTTGTCGTCGTAAGTTTTTCTTTACCCTCGCACTTTGATCTGTCATTTTGGCGAGCAGGATAAGCTGATTAAGTAACCAGTGGACAGCATCGGCAGAGTCACTACTTCTCCCGGTGCTGCATCACTGGCTGGATAAGTAGGTCGCTTCTGGTCGCAGATTGATGAAGATGAAGGTTTGGAATAGTCGTTGTCTAGTTGTTGAAGTTGTCTAGTTATTAAAGTAGTTTTAGTCTTGAAGGCTGTTGATTATGGTTCCAAGTCGGTTGAACTCCCGTTGTGGAGCTGAAGTCCCTATGTTAGTGTTGCCATCATGCTGTATGTTGTACCGCTGGTTATTGATCTCATGTTGACATCAAAACAATCCTGTCTAGGATCACGTTAAAAGCATAAAATCGATGATATTTGTAAATAGATGTCTCCACCAATCACCTAACACAGAGACATCCGTTGTTGTATAATGATCATTCATCCTCATCTACTCCATATGGTTTTAAAAATCATCTTATACGTGTTGACCCACTTTGAAGGCTGGTGCTCCGGTAAACACGTCCTTCCACGTCGACAGCCGCTTGCAAGTGTTTGTATTCCTCCTTTTCCCTGCACATCATACAATGATCCAGGATCAGGAAGTAAGCCAGTTTCGTATTGGCCCTATATAAATTTTAAGGCGCAATTTCTTCCGTCAATCCGTTTTTTCGATTCAAGCTCGAGAATTGTTTTCCCTCTCTCTCTCTCTCTCTCTCTCTCTCTCTCTCTCTCTCTCTCTCTAAGCGCGGACCACAGTGGAGACATGCAGACTGAAATCCAGCCAACCAGAGGAGAGTGACCTCGTATGAACTTTAATGGAATGTTGAGCTGGGAAAATGTAAACAAAGACATGTACTTTTAAAATTAGTACAGTTTAATAGGAATTACATAGGTTAGTTATTGTTTATGCGGTGTAGGGCCAATATCAGTCTCCTTGGTGCAATGATACTAGATTATGAATATGTATATACTTAAGACATGTTATTAAACAGAATTTATTTTATATCCTGTTTCCTATATACACCAAACGGCCCAGTATAGGGTTAAAAGAACATAGAGTGATATAAAAAGGAAATTGTACAGTATGTACAATATATTTACAAAAAAATATTGTGTATCATTGCACCAAAAAGAGAGCATTTGACCGCTTACGCCTAAATAATATTGCTAATCATATCCTTTGTTTCTGAGCACTAAAATTTTATTTCATCAAGACCCGTGTTGTAGGTACTGGTTCAGGTCCCTTAGGTCAGCCAAATTATTGTTCAGTGAAACAAATAAGAATAAATAATGCGTGATTATAGTTACGGATAATGAAGAGAGTTATTATAATTATTCTTTATAAAGGATGCAAGAAGTCACGTGATGACCCAAACAGTTATAAGGCTATCACATTATCATCTGTTTGTGTAAGATTATATGAACTTATGTTATTAGATACGGTAAAGGGTAATGCCAATATAGAAATAGATAGACAGCAGGGTGGTTTCCAAGGAAAGTTGTCATTTGGAATGACTGACATCATTTTCACTTAGAGAGTGTATTCTCTTTAGTAAATATTGTGATTCTAAAGTATATATTTGCTTCTTATATAGAATATGGCAAGATGGGTTATTTTTTTTAATTAAATGAACTGAAAATAGATAAAAGTAAATACAAGGCTTTCTTTAGTCTTTACAATGATGTCGCGTTAAATTTTGTGATCACTTTTCTGACCGGTTCTCTGTTAAACAGGGTACCAGTCAAGGTGGCGTCAGCAGCCCGACACTGTACTTAATTTTTATCAATGGTTTAATAAAAGAACTTCGCGACTCTTGTCTAGGGATATTAATGATTGGAGTCCCACTGTCGCAAATGATATGTGTTTGATTTCATTATCAAAAATAGATAAAATGATGGATATTTGTTATAGGTACTCATGCCGATAGAGGTTTGAATACAATGCTAATAAATGTGCCGTTATTGTCTTCAATGAATCTGATCGTGACTTTAAAGTATGTAACCGTGTTTGGAAATTAGGATCTGAGCATATGAAAGAAACAGATATGTATGTTCATTTGGGTATTGTTTGTGAAAAAACTATGAGTAGCCAGGCTGCCCAATATCAATGAAGCTAGTTCTAAACTGCGTGGAGCGTTCTTTAGCTTAATGAGTAGTTGTAAACATGAAAAACGGTTAAACCCGATTACTTCAATTAAAATATATAAATCAGTTGTGCTTCCTAAAGCGTTGTATGTTTGTGAATTTTGGTCCGATCTTTCTAATGCACAAATTATAAGACTGGAACGTTCTCATAGATTTTGTATAAAGTATATACATGGCATTCCCTCAAACACAAGCCATTACAACTTAATTCACATTTATGAACGTTTTATCGAATCGGGTGTGTTTTCTTCTAAACATATTTATCAATATATCATAAGACAATATGTAGATACATCCGAACAATTATCATTGAGCTTAAGATTGAGCGATGATGAGAATCTCCATCATTTAGTTTTTATCACTCATCGCTTGGCATTATCGCGCCGATTTGGTTCCTTAGCAAGGAATGTCCTCTTTTACTCGAAACATGTAGGAGCACTATAAAAATATTAAGTTTTACCTACTATCATGCTTACCGGCAAACGTGCCATAAGTGCGGCGGACATAGTACAAATGATCTATCTCTCCATTTAGTGTTTGACTGTGCAGTTAATGAAACTGTCAGACAAATGCTTTGGAATAATATTCATTCAGTATTTGGATTCCATTGTTTTCTACGATTCATATCTATCGATATGCAATCCCAAATAACTCATCTTTACTTTGTGATAAACAAAATAATTCAGCTGAAAACTGAGCAAGACTTATGTCTGAAAATAGTCGTAAATTCATTTCACAATATGCTAATGAATTAATCTTCTAACGAGCGAGATATCATCAGTGAATGCATATTAAGTGTTATATATTCATACTGATGTAACTTTTATTTAATATTTACAAACATGGTTAAAACTCTTTTCAGTTTTTCCCCTGTTTACTCGGTGAAAATATTGTACAGAAATAACCATTGTAATATGCCTGTGTTTATTTTACTTTATTTTGTATAGTGATTAAACATAGCATGAGTTGACGCTAAAACTGTGGATGTATGTATTCATGTTTGTTTGTATTCATATTCATGTGTCAGTGAAAGCGTGCGTATATGTGCATGTTTCCTTTTAAATCTGTATGCGTGTCTGCTTGTACCTCATCAAGCTTTTGTTCATGTATGTCTGTAACTGCGTGTATCTGCGAGTGTTAGTGCAGTGGTGTAGCGCTTTGCAATTGAAGTGTCCTGTATGTTTTACTCCGTTTAATACTGATATACTTTTTTATGTTATTTTTCTACTCATGTTCATGTTTAATATGTTCTTTATGTTATAACATATATGTCGCTCTCCGCTAATGGAGGAAATTAAGAATATATATAACATACGTTGCATTTATAAATACAGGAATTCTGGTTTATTTTCAATGTTTATACTTGACCAAGATTGTAATATTTCTAATAAAAAAGGGAATCTGGTGGTTTTATATTTTAGTATATTTATTTTCGGAAAGAAAGTCTTGACGAAATCTTGCGTTGTTACAGGGTTAAACCGCTCATCTTCTATGGAAATAAGTTGGATATTGTTAGAAGACAGAAGAAAATATCAAAAACTAGTAATTGGTTTTAAAGCTAAGATTGGTCTTACACCCGAATATATATCTGATATTTTTCCTGAAACTATAAGCATGACAAACCATTATAATTTATGAAACACTGATGTTTTTTACAGCATTCAAACATTCTTTCATTCCATCATGTATATCTTTGTGAAACAGTATACCAGAATATATATGTTATTCAGAAACTTACATCTTTCAAATATCAAAAGTCATATTTTAAACCGTTCAAAGTACACAGCTATTTAACCGGAAACGGGTTTATTACCAAATAGGTGTAGTAACTAACTATGACCTTTACACAAACGACTTAAAGTGAGTTATATGGGTATGAAAGGGGAGATGCCGAACATTGTTTTAAGCAATATCCCTATTATCAAAATAAACAGGATAATATCACTTTATTCAATCATGTTCAGAATTTCATTAAGGACATCAAACGATTTGATAATTCACTGAATGCGTAGCTTGTTACGCATAGACGCTTGTCAGACTTTAGACCCTTCCGTTGATCGTACCTCTCTCCTTAATCTCTTTAAGGAATTTTAGTTCCTTGATCTCTTTCATCAAGTAATTCATATATATTGTTTTACTTCAAATATGTTAAATGTATTGACGTTGCACACGGTAAAGAAAAACATTTGCAGCTAGGCGGAGCTAAAAAAGTTTGTACGGTTTTGTTTACGCCCCCTATTCAGCGTACGATTACCTCTTTACGTTTTAATCAAGTTGAAATCCTTAAATTAAACTAATACCCGAAAAATATAAAGCTGTCTTCGAATACTGAAATACTTGAATTATACTTATTATATATCAAATCATATTATTATTACTATACGAGCGTATATTTTAATTTGACAATAAGTCACATTTAACGGTCATTTTCCCGGCAGATTTTTGATATTCGTCGATGAATCTAACGCTAACCCTTACCCTAATCCTAACCTCCAATTTAAATTTAAATATCAAAAGACGAAAAACGAATATCGATCTAACTTGTCTAATCTAGCTATGTTTAAAAACTGCGCGAAAGAGTAGACGACAGTTCTATTCACTGGTGACATGATTTCCGGTTACAGATGTTTTTATCACAGAACTTTGTCTCTTAAAATTGATATTTACGAGTAAATCAAGTTTCTGTTGGTGTTCCAAAATGTTGATAAAATTGAGAACCTCGTAACAAGCATCTCCGATGTCTTCTATCAAATATTAACAAAGCCAGTTTGAGGTTGTTTTAATACGGCAAGAACTAATGGACGCCGCTATTTATGCACATTGTATTATGTATTCTAATAGTTCGTGTAGACAGATGAATATCATTGATTTGATACATCTAGTATCCACAAAGTATCATGATTCCATTGAAACAAGGAATTATATAGAGAAAGAAAGGCAACTGATTGAGATCTTGTGAACGCTCGCGTATTCACGCAAGATCTCGTTTTTAAATATCTTCACTTCCCTTATCTCAGGAACACAAATCAAAATTCTTTCACCGCAATTAAAATTGTCATTCCCAGAAATTTGTGTTTAAAATTGTTGAAGTACTTGTGATTACAAAATTTGTTTACTGCAGCTAAAATAATAATATAACGACAAATTACGATAAATTTTCCTTCAAACCCCAATTTCTTTGATTCAAGAGCATTAATTGAAGTAACCGATATTCCGATATTTGTCAAACGTTTTAGACATTTTTAACGTTAACGTCGCGTTATGCGAGGAGTTACCATTACCGTACCCGACGGTAATTCATCTTGAATAATATTTGCATACAAATATTTTGTCGGGAAGGGCCTTAGTTAATGTTGTTAGAACTTGCAGCCCGACCCATTTGTTACTTTGTGATATATAAAGCAATGAAATATGTTTAAACTCTTCAATATTGGTGGTAATTAAAGTTGGGTTTAGGGTTAGTTCACAACACACTGTAGTTGGTCTTGCGGGACATGTATGAAGAAAGTGCATTAAAATGTAAGTAAAATGTCCATATTGATTCTTGATGTGAATTGTTGTATCTATGCTTCTGGCTGTTTGGAGCGGATAAGGCGGCAGAAACGGCCTCGCATCCCGCCGCCAATGTCCGCCCCCCCCCTCCCCCCCGCTAACACTTGGATTTCAATGGACACCTCAGATGTCTTCTACACCCTCTGGCCTGCCCAGTGACACCAAGTTTTTGAGTGTGGCTCATCTACAAGTCGGTCATCGAGTGTCCTGAACATGGGGACACACACCAGGCTGCAAGCTGTATGCTGTCTGGAGCGAATCAAGCGGCAGAGACGGCCTCGTTTCCCGCCGCAAATGTCCGCCCCCGCTAATACTTGGGTTTCAATGGACACATCAGGTGTCTTCTACACCCTCTGGCCTGCCCAGTGACACCAAGGTTTTTAGTGTGGCTCATCTAGAAGTCGGTCATCGAGTGTCCTGAACATGGGGACACACACCAGGCTGCAAGCTGTAGGCTGTTTGGAGCGAATCAGGCGAAAAGACGGCATCTCGCCCGCCGCCAATCTCCACCGTGAGCTTATACTTGGGTTTCAATGGACACATTAGGTGTCTTTTACACCCTCTGGCCTGCCCAGTGACACCTAGTTTTTGAGTGTGGCTCATCTAGAAGTTGGTCATCGAGTGTCCTGAACATGGGGACACACACCAGACTGCAAGCTGTAGGCTGTTTGGAGCGAATCAGGCGGCAGAGACGGCCTGAATTCCCGCCGCCAATGTCCGCCCCCCGCTAATTCTTGGATTTCAATGGACACCTCAGGTGTCTTCTACACACTCTGGCCTGCCCAGTGACACCAAGTTTTTGAGTGTGGCTCATCTAGAAGTCGGTTATCGAGTGTCCTGAACATGGGGACACACACCAGGCTGCAAGCTGTAGGCTGTTTGGAGCGAATCAGGCGAAAAGAGGGCATCTCGCCCGCCGCCAATCTCCGCCGTGGGCTTATACTTGGGTTTCAATGGACGCATCAAGTGTCTTCTATGCACTCTGGCCTGCCCAGTGACACCGAGTTTTTGAGTGTGGCTTATCTAGAAGTCGGTCATCGAGTGTCCTGAACATGGGGACACACACCAGGCTGCAAGCTGTAGGCTGTTTGGAGCGAATCAGGCGAAAAGACGGCATCTCGCCCGCCGCCAATCTCCGCCGTGGACTTATACTTGGATTTCAATGGACGCTTCAGGTGTCTTCTACACACACTGGCCTGCCCAGTGACACCGAGTTTTTCAGTGTGGCTCATCTAGAAGTCGGTCATCGAGTGTCCTGAACATGGGGACACACACCAGGCTGCAAGCTGTAGGCTGTTTGGAGCGATTCAGGCGAAAAGACGGCATCTCGCCCGCCGCCAATCTCCGCCGTGGGCTAATACTTGGGTTTCAAAGGACGCCTCAGGCGTCTTCTACACCTTCTGGCCTGCTCAGTGGCACCGAGTTTTTGAGTGTGGCTCATCTAGAAGTCGGTCATCGAGTGTCCTGAACATGGGGACACACACCAGGCTGCAAGCTGTAGGCTGTTTGGAGCGAATCAGGCGGCAGAAACGGCCTCGCTTCCCGCCGCCAATGTCCGCCCCCCCGGTAATACTTGGATTTCAATGGACACCTCAAGTGTCTTCTACACCATCTGGCGTGCCCGGTGACACCAAGTGTTTGAGTGTGGCTCATCTAGAAGTCGGTCATCGAGTGTCCTGAACATGGGGACACATACCAGGCTGCAAGCTGTAGGCTGTTTGGAGCGAATCAGGCGAAAAGACGGCATCTAGCCCGCCGCCAATCGCCGCCGTGGGCTTATACTTGCGTTTCAATGGACGACTTAGGTGTCTTCTACACACTCTGGCCTGCCCAGTGACACCGAGTTTTTGAGTGTGGCTCATCTAGAAGTCGGTCATCGAGTGTCCTGAACATGGGGACACACACCAGACTGCAAGCTGTAGGCTGTTTGGAGCGAATCAGGAGAAAAGACGGCATCTCGCATCCCGCCGCCAATCTCCGCCGTGGACTTATACTTGGATTTCAATGGACGCTTCAGGTGTCTTCTACACACACTGGCCTGCCCACTGCCCAGTGACACCGAGTTTTTCAGTGTGGCTCATCTAGAAGTCGGTCATCGAGTGTCCTGAACATGGGGACACACACCAGGCTGCAAGCTGTAGGCTGTTTGGAGCGAATCAGGCGAAAAGACGGCATCTCGCCCGCCGCCAATCTCCGCCGTGGGCTAATACTTGGGTTTCAAAGGACGCCTCAGGCGTCTTCTACACCTTCTGGCCTGCTCAGTGGCACCGAGTTTTTGAGTGTGGCTCATCTAGAAGTCGGTCATCGAGTGTCCTGAACATGGGGACACACACCAGGCTGCAAGCTGTAGGCTGTTTGGAGCGAATCAGGCGGCAGAAACGGCCTCGCTTCCCGCCGCCAATGTCCGCCCCCCCCGGTAATACTTGGATTTCAATGGACACCTCAAGTGTCTTCTACACCATCTGGCGTGCCCGGTGACACCAAGTGTTTGAGTGTGGCTCATCTAGAAGTCGGTCATCGAGTGTCCTGAATATGGGGACACATACCAGGCTGCAAGCTGTAGGCTGTTTGGAGCGAATCAGGCGAAAAGACGGCATCTCGCCCGCCGCCAATCGCCGCCGTGGGCTTATACTTGCGTTTCAATGGACGACTTAGGTGTCTTCTACACATACACACTCTGGCCTGCCCAGTGACACCGAGTTTTTGAGTGTGGCTCATCTAGAAGTCGGTCATCGAGTGTCCTGAACATGGGGACACACACCAGGCTGCAAGCTGTATGCTGTTTGGAGCGAATCAGGCGAAAAGAGGGCATCTCGCCCGCCGCCAATCTCCGCCGTGGACTTATGTTGAGTTTCAATGGACGCATTAGGTGTCTTCTACTCACTCTGGCCTGCCCAGTGACACCGAGTTTTTGAGTGTGGCTCATCTAGAAGTCGGTCACTAAGAGTCCTGAACATGGGGACACACACCAGTCTGCAAGCTGTAGGCTGTTTGGAGCGAATCAGGCGAAAAGACGGCATCTCGCCCGCCGCCAATATTCGCCGTGGGCTAATACTTGGGTTTCAATTGACGCCTCAGGTGTCTTCTACACACTCTGGCCTGCCCAGTGGCACCGAGTTTTTTAGTGTACTGAACATGGGGACACACACCAGGCTGCAAGCTGTAGGCTGTTTGGAGCGAATCAGACGAAAAGAAGGCATCTCGCCCGCCGCCAATCTCCGCCGTGGGCTTATACTTGGATTTCAATGGACGCCTTAGGTGTCTTCTACACACTCTGGCCTGCTCAGTGACTTCGAGTTTTTGAGTGTGGCTCATCTAGAAGTCGGTCATCGAGTGTCCTGAACATGGGGACACACACCAGGCTGCAAGCTGTAGGCTGTTTGGAGCGAATCAGGCGAAAAGACGGCATCTCGCCCGCCGCCAATCTCCGCCGTGGACTTATACTTGGGTTTCAATGGACGCTTCAGGTGTCTTCTACATGCACTGGCGTGCCCAGTGACACCGATTTTTTCAGTGTGGCTCATCTAGAAGTCGGACATCGAGTGTCCTGAACATGGGGACACACACCAGGCTGCAAGCTGTAGGCTGTTTGGAGCGAATCAGGCGAAAAGACGGAGTCTCGCCCGCCGCAAATCTTTGCCGTGGGCTAATACTTGGATTTCCATGGACGCCTCAGGTGTCTTCTACACCATCTGGCCTGCCCAGTGGCACCGAGTTTTTGAGTGTGGCTTATCTAGAATGCGGCCATCAAGTGTCTTGAACATGGGGACACACGCCAGGCTGCAAGCTGTAGGCTGTTTGGAGCGAATCAGGCGGCAGAAAAGGCCTCTCTTCCCGCCGCCAATCTCCGCCCTCCGCTAACATTTGGATTTCAATGGACACCACAGATGTCTTATACACCCTCTGGCCTGCCCAGTGACACCAGGTTTTTGAGTGTGGCTCATCTACAAGTCGGTCATCGAGTGTCCTGAACATGGGGACACACACCAGGCTGCAAGCTGTAGGCTGTTTGGAGCGAATCAGGCGGCAGACACGGCATCGCTTACCGCCGCCAATGTCCGCCCCCCGCTAATACTTGGGTTTCAATGGATACACCAGGTGTCTTCTACACCCTCTGGCCTGCCCAGTGACACCAAGTTTTTGAGTGTGGCTCATCTAGAAGTCGGTCATCGAGTGTCCTGAACATGGGGACACACACCAGGCTGCAAGCTGTAGGCTGTTTGGAGCGAATCAGGCGAAAAGACGGCATCTCGCCCGTCGCCAATCTCCGCCGTGGGCTTATACTTGGATTTCAATGGACGCCTCAGGTGTCTTCTACTCACTCTAGCCTGCCCAGTGACACCAAGTTTTTCAGTGTGGCTCATCCAGAAGTCGGTCATCGAGTGTCCTGAACATGGGGACACACACCAGGCTGCAAGCTGTAGGCTGTTTGGAGCGAATCAGGCGAAAAGAAGTCATCTCGCCCGCCGCCAATCTCCGCCGTGGGCTTATACTTGAGTTTCAATGGACGCCTCAGGTGTCTTCTACACACCCTTGCCTGCCCAGTGACTTCGAGTTTTTGAGTGTGGCTCATCTAGAAGTCAGTCATCGAGTGTCCTGAACATGGGGACACACACCAGGCTGCAAGCTGTAGGCTGTTTGGAGCGAATCAGTCGAAAAGACGGCATCTCGCCCGCTGCCAATCTCCGCCGTGGACTTATACTTGGATTTCAATGGATGCTTCAGGTGTCTTCTACATGCTCTGGCCTGCCCAGTGACACCGAGTTATTGAGTGTGGCTCATCTAGAAGTCGGACATCGATTGTCCTGAACATGGGGACACACACCAGGCTGAAAGCTGTAGGCTGTTTGGAGCGAATCAGGCGAAAAGACGGCATCTCGCTCGCCGCCAATCTCTGCCGTGGCCTTATACTTGGGTTTCAATGGACGCCTCAAGTGTCTTCTACACCCTCTGGCCTGCCCAGTGACACCTAGTTTTTTAGTGTGGCTCATCTAGAAATCGGTCATCGAGTGTCCTGAACATGGGGACACACACCAGGCTGAAAGCTGTAGGCTGTTTGGAGCGAATCAGGCGAAAAGACGGCATCTCGCCCGCCGCCAATCTCCGCCGTGGGCTTATACTTGGGTTCCAATGGACGCCTCAGGTGTCTTCTACACCCTCTGGCCTGCCCAGTGGCACCAAGTTTTCGAGTGTGGCTCATCTAAAAGTCGGTCATCGAGTGTCCTGAACATGGGGACACACACCAGGCTGCAAGCTGTATGCTGTTTGGAGCGAATCAGGCGAAAAGACGGCATCTCGCCCGCCGCCAATCTCCGCCGTGGACTTATACTTGGATTTCAATGGACGCTTCATGTGTCTTCTACACACTCTGGCCTGCCCAGTGACACCAAGTGTTTGAGTGTGGCTCATCTAGAAGTCGGTCATCGAGTGTCCTGAACATGGGGACTCAAACCAGGCTGCAAGCTGTAGGCTGTTTGGAGCGAATCAGGCGAAAAGACGGCATCTCGCCCGCCGCCAATCTCCGCCGTGGGCTAATACTTGGGTTTCAATGGACGCCTTAGGTGTCTCCTACACCCTATGGCCTACCCAGTGGCACCGAGTTTTTGAGTGTGGCTCATCTAGAAGTCGGTCATCGAGTGTCCTGAACGTGGGGACACACATCAGGCTGCAAGCTGTAGGCTGTTTGGAGCGAATCAGGCGGCAGAAACGGCCTTGCATCCCGCCGCCAATGTCCGCCACCCGCTAACACTTGGATTTCAATGGACACCTCAGATGTCTTCTACACCCTCTGGCCTGCCCAGTGACACCGAGTTTTTCAGTGTGGCTCATCTAGAAGTCGGTCTTCGAGTGTCCTGAACATGGGGACACACACCAGGCTGCAAGCTGTAGGCTGTTTGGAGCGAATCAGGCGGCAGAGACGGCCTCGCTTCCCGCCGCCAATGTTCGCCCCCCGCTAACACTTGGGTTTCAATGGACACCGCAGGTGTCTTCTACACACTCTGGCCTGCCCAGTGTCAGCAAGTTTTTGAGTGTGGATCATCTAGAAGTCGGTCATCGAGTGTCCTGAACATGGGGACACACACCAGGCTGCAAGCTGTAGGCTGTTTGGAGCGAATCAGGCGAAAAGAGGGCATCTCGCCCGCCGCCAATCTCCGCCGTGGACTTATACTTGGATTTCAATGGACGCTTCAGGTGTCTTCTACACACACTGGCCTGCCCAGTGACACCGAGTTTTTCAGTGTGGCTCATCTAGAAGTCGGTCATCGAGTGTCCTGAACATGGGGACACACACCAGGCTGCAAGCTGTAGGCTGTTTGGAGCGAATCAGGCGAAAAGACGGCATCTCGCCCGCCGCCAATCTCCGCCGTGGGCTAATACTTGGATTTCAAAGGACGCCTCAGGCGTCTTCTACACCTTCTGGCCTGCTCAGTGGCACCGAGTTTTTGAGTGTGGCTCATCTAGAAGTCGGTCATCGAGTGTCCTGAACATGGGGACACACACCAGGCTGCAAGCTGTAGGCTGTTTGGAGAGAATCAGGCGGCAGAAACGGCCTCGCTTCCCGCCGCCAATGTCCGCCCCCCCGGTAATACTTGGATTTCAATGGACACCTCAAGTGTCTTCTACACCATCTGGCGTGCCCGGTGACACCAAGTGTTTGAGTGTGGCTCATCTAGAAGTCGGTCATAGAGTGTCCTGAATATGGGGACACATACCAGGCTGCAAGCTGTAGGCTGTTTGGAGCGAATCAGGCGAAAATACGGCATCTAGCCCGCCGCCAATCGCCGCCGTGGGCTTATACTTGCGTTTCAATGGACGACTTAGGTGTCTTCTACACACTCTGGCCTGCCCAGTGACACCGAGTTTTTGAGTGTGGCTCATCTAGAAGTCGGTCATCGAGTGTCCTGAACATGGGGACACACACCAGGCTGCAAGCTGTAGGCTGTTTGGAGCGAATCAGGCGAAAAGACGGAGTCTCGCATCCCGTCGCCAATCTCCGCCGTGGACTTATACTTGGATTTCAATGGACGCTTCAGGTGTCTTCTACACACGCTGGCCTGCCCAGTGACACCGAGTTTTTCAGTGTGGCTCATCTAGAAGTTGGTCATCGAGTGTCCTGAACATGGGGACACACACCAGGCTGCAAGCTGTAGGCTGTTTGGAGCGAATCAGGCGAAAAGACGGCATCTCGCCCGCCGCCAATCTCCGCCGTGGGCTAATACTTGGGTTTCAAAGGACGCCTCATGCGTCTTCTACACCTTCTGGCCTGCTCAGTGGCACCGAGTTTTTGAGTGTGGCTCATCTAGAAGTCGGTCATCGGGTGTCCTGAACATGGGGACACACACCAGGCTGCAAGCTGTAGGCTGTTTGGAGCGAATCAGGCGGCAGAAACGGCCTCGCTTCCCGCCGCCAATGTCCGCCCCCCCGGTAATACTTGGATTTCAATGGACACCTCAAGTGTCTTCTACACCATCTGGCATGCCCGGTGACACCAAGTGTTTGAGTGTGGCTCATCTAGAAGTCGGTCATCGAGTGTCCTGAATATGGGGACACATACCAGGCTGCAAGCTGTAGGCTGTTTGGAGCGAATCAGGCGAATAGACGGCATCTCGCCCGCCGCCAATCGCCGCCGTGGGCTTATACTTGCGTTTCAATGGACGACTTAGGTGTCTTCTACACACACTGGCCTGCCCAGTGACACCGAGTTTTTGAGTGTGGCTCATCTAAAAGTCGGTCATCGAGTGTCCTGAACATGGGGACACACACCAGGCTGCAAGCTGTAGGCTGTTTGGAGCGAATCAGGCGAAAAGACGGCATCTCGCCCGCCGCCAATCTCCGCCGTGGACTTATGTTGAGTTTCAATGGACGCATTAGGTGTCTTCTACTCACTCTGGCCTGCCCAGTGACACCGAGTTTTTGAGTGTGGCTCATCTAGAAGTCGGTCACTAAGAGTCCTGAACATGGGGACACACACCAGGCTGCAAGCTGTAGGCTGTTTGGAGCGAATCAGGCGAAAAGACGGCATCTCGCCCGCCGCCAATCTTCGCCGTGGGCTAATACTTGGGTTTCAATTGACGCCTCAGGTGTCTTCTACACACTCTGGCCTGCCCAATGGCACTGAGTTTTTTAGTGTACTGAACATGGGGACACACACCAGGCTGCAAGCTGTAGGCTGTTTGGAGCGAATCAGACGAAAAGAAGGCATCTCGCCCACCGCCAATCTCCGCCGTGGGCTTATACTTGGATTTCAATGGATGCCTTAGGTGTCTTCTACACACTCTGGCCTGCCCAGTGACTTCGAGTTTTTGAGTGTGGCTCATCTAGAAGTCGGTCATCGAGTGTCCTGAACATGGGGACACACACCAGGCTGCAAGCTGTAGGCTGTTTGGAGCGAATCAGGCGAAAAGACGGCATCTCGCCCGCCGCCAATCTCCGCCGTGGACTTATACTTGGGTTTCAATGGACGCTTCAGGTGTCTTCTACATGCACTGGCGTGCCCAGTGACACCGATTTTTTCAGTGTGGCTCATCTAGAAGTCGGTCATCGAGTGTCCTGAATATGGGGACACATACCAGGCTGCAAGCTGTAGGCTGTTTGGAGCGAATCAGGCGAAAAGACGGCATCTAGCCCGCCGCCAATCGCCGCCGTGGTCTTATACTTGCGTTTCAATGGACGACTTGGGTGTCTTCTACACACTCTGGCCTGCCCAGTGACACCGAGTTTTTGAGTGTGGCTCATCTAGAAGTCGGTCATCGAGTGTCCTGAACATGGGGACACACACCAGGCTGCAAGCTGTAGGCTGTTTGGAGCGAATCAGTCGAAAAGACGGCATCTCGCATCCCGCCGCCAATATCCGCCATGGACTTATACTTGGATTTCAATGGACGCTTCAGGTGTCTTCTACACACGCTGGCCTGCCCAGTGACACCGAGTTTTTGAGTGTGGCTCATCTAAAAGTCGGTCATCGAGTGTCCTGAACATGGGGACACACACCAGGCTGCAAGCTGTAGGCTGTTTGGAGCGAATCAGGCGAAAAGACGGCATCTCGCCCGCCGCCAATCTCCGCCGTGGACTTATGTTGAGTTTCAATGGACGCATTAGGTGTCTTCTACTCACTCTGGCCTGCCCAGTGACACCGAGTTTTTGAGTGTGGCTCATCTAGAAGTCGGTCACTAAGAGTCCTGAACATGGGGACACACACCAGGCTGCAAGCTGTAGGCTGTTTGGAGCGAATCAGGCGAAAAGACGGCATCTCGCCCGCCGCCAATCTTCGCCGTGGGCTAATACTTGGGTTTCAATTGACGCCTCAGGTGTCTTCTACACACTCTGGCCTGCCCAATGGCACTGAGTTTTTTAGTGTACTGAACATGGGGACACACACCAGGCTGCAAGCTGTAGGCTGTTTGGAGCGAATCAGACGAAAAGAAGGCATCTCGCCCACCGCCAATCTCCGCCGTGGGCTTATACTTGGATTTCAATGGATGCCTTAGGTGTCTTCTACACACTCTGGCCTGCCCAGTGACTTCGAGTTTTTGAGTGTGGCTCATCTAGAAGTCGGTCATCGAGTGTCCTGAACATGGGGACACACACCAGGCTGCAAGCTGTAGGCTGTTTGGAGCGAATCAGGCGAAAAGACGGCATCTCGCCCGCCGCCAATCTCCGCCGTGGACTTATACTTGGGTTTCAATGGACGCTTCAGGTGTCTTCTACATGCACTGGCGTGCCCAGTGACACCGATTTTTTCAGTGTGGCTCATCTAGAAGTCGGTCATCGAGTGTCCTGAATATGGGGACACATACCAGGCTGCAAGCTGTAGGCTGTTTGGAGCGAATCAGGCGAAAAGACGGCATCTAGCCCGCCGCCAATCGCCGCCGTGGTCTTATACTTGCGTTTCAATGGACGACTTGGGTGTCTTCTACACACTCTGGCCTGCCCAGTGACACCGAGTTTTTGAGTGTGGCTCATCTAGAAGTCGGTCATCGAGTGTCCTGAACATGGGGACACACACCAGGCTGCAAGCTGTAGGCTGTTTGGAGCGAATCAGTCGAAAAGACGGCATCTCGCATCCCGCCGCCAATATCCGCCATGGACTTATACTTGGATTTCAATGGACGCTTCAGGTGTCTTCTACACACGCTGGCCTGCCCAGTGACACCGAGTTTTTCAGTGTAGCTTATCTAGAAGTCGGTCATCGAGTGTCCTGAACATGGGGACACACACCAGGCTGCAAGCTGTATGCTGTTTGGAGCGAATCAGGCGAAAAGACGGCATCTCGCCCGCCGCCAATCTCCGCCGTGGGCTAATACTTGGGTTTCAAAGGACGCCTCAGGCGTCTTCTACACCTTCTGGCCTGCTCAGTGGCACCGAGTTTTTGAGTGTGGCTCATCTAGAAGTCGGTCATCGAGTGTCCTGAACATGGGGACACACACCAGGCTGCAAGCTGTAGGCTGTTTGGAGCGAATCAGGCGGCAGAAACGGCCTCGCTTCCCGCCGCCAATGTCCGCGCCCCCGGTAATACTTGGATTTCAATGGACACCTCAAGTGTCTTCTACACCATCTGGCGTGCCCGGTAACACCAAGTGTTTGAGTGTGGCTCATCTAGAAGTCGGTCATCGAGTGTCCTGAATATGGGGACACATACCAGGCTGCAAGCTGTAGGCTGTTTGGAGCGAATCAGGCGAAAAGACGGCATCTCGCCTGCCGCCAATCGCCGCCGTGGGCTTATACTTGCGTTTCAATGGACGACTTAGGTGTCTTCTACACACTCTGGCCTGCCCAGTGACACCGAGTTTTTGAGTGTGGCTCATCTAGAAGTCGGTCATTGAGTGTCCTGAACATGGGGACACACACCAGGCTGCAAGCTGTATGCTGTTTGGAGCGAATCAGGCGAAAAGACGGCATCTCGCCCGCCGCCAATCTCCGCCGTGGACTTATGTTGAGTTTCAATGGACGCATTAGGTGTCTTCTACTCACTCTGGCCTGCCCAGTGACACCGAGTTTTTGAGTGTGGCTCATCTAGAAGTCGCCCACTAAGAGTCCTGAACATGGGGACAAACACCAGGCTGCAAGCTGTAGGCTGTTTGGAGCGAATCAGGCGAAAAGACGGCATCTCGCCCGCCGCCAGTCTTCGCCGTGGGCTAATACTTGGGTTTCAATTGACGCCTCAGGTGTCTTCTACACACTCTGGCCTGCCCAGTGGCACCGAGTTTTTTAGTGTACTGAACATGGGGACACACACCAGGCTGCAAGCTGTAGGCTGTTTGGAGCGAATCAGACGAAAAGAAGGCATCTCGCCCGCCGCCAATCTCCGCCGTGGGCTTATACTTGGATTTCAATGGACGCCTTAGGTGTCTTCTACACACTCTGGCCTGCCCAGTGACTTCGAGTTTTTGAGTGTGGCTCATCTAGAAATCGGTCATCGAGTGTCCTGAACATGGGGACACACACCAAGCTGCAAGCTGTAGGCTGTTTGGAGCGAATCAAGCGAAAAGACGGCATCTCGCCCGCCGCCAATCTCCGCGTGGACTTATACTTGGGTTTCAATGGACGCTTCAGGTGTCTTCTACATGCACTGGCGTGCCCAGTGACACCGATTTTTTCAGTGTGGCTCATCTAGAAGTCGGACATCGAGTGTCCTGAACATGGGGACACACACCAGGCTGCAAGCTGTAGGCTGTTTGGAGCGAATCAGGCGAAAAGACGGCCTCTCGCCCGCCGCAAATCTCTGCCGTGGGCTAATACTTGGATTTCCATGGACGCCTCAGGTGTCTTCTACACCATCTGGCCTGCCCAGTGGCACCGAGTTTTTGAGTGTGGCTTATCTAGAATGCGGCCATCAAGTGTCCTGAACATGGGGACACACGCCAGGCTGCAAGCTGTAGGCTGTTTGGAGCGAATCAGGCGGCAGAAAATGCCTCTCTTCCCGCCGCCAATCTCCGCCCTCCGCTAACATTTGGATTTCAATGGACACCACAGATGTCTTATACACCCTCTGGCCTGCCCAGTGACACCAGGTTTTTGAGTGTGGCTCATCTAGAAGTCGGTCATCGAGTGTCCTGAACATGGGGACACACACCAGGCTGCAAGCTGTAGGCTGTTTGGAGCGAATCAGGCGGCAGACACGGCCTCGCTTACCGCCGCCAATGTCCGCCCCCCGCTAATACTTGGGTTTCAATGGATACATCTGGTGTCTTCTACACCCACTGGCCTGCCCAGTGACACCAAGTTTTTGAGTGTGGCTCATCTTGAAGTCGGTCATCGAGTGTCCTGAACATGGGGACACACACCAGGCTGCAAGCTGTATGCTGTATGGAGCGAATCAGGCGAAAAGACGGCATCTCGCCCGTCGACAATCTCCGCCGTGGGATTATACTTGGATTTCAATGGACGCCTCAGGTGTCTTCTACACACTCTAGCCTGCCCAGTGACACCAAGTTTTTCAGTGTGGCTCATCCAGAAGTCGGTCATCGAGTGTCCTGAACATGGGGACACACACCAGGCTGCAAGCTGTAGGCTGTTTGGAGCGAATCAGGCGAAAAGAAGTCATCTCGCCCGCCGCCAATCTCCGCCGTGGGCTTATACCTGAGTTTCAATGGACGCCTCAGGTGTCTTCTACACACCCTTGCCTGCCCAGTGACTTCGAGTTTTTGAGTGTGGCTCATCTAGAAGTCAGTCATCGAGTGTCCTGAACATGGGGACACACACCAGGCTGCAAGCTGTAGGCTGTTTGGAGCGAATCAGGCGAAAAGACGGCATCTCGCCCGCTGCCAATCTCCGCCGTGGACTTATACTTGGATTTCAATGGATGCTTCAGGTGTCTTCTACATGCTCTGGCCTGCCCAGTGACACCGAGTTATTGAGTGTGGCTCATCTAGAAGTCGGACATCGATTGTCCTGAACATGGGGACACACACCAGGCTGCAAGCTGTAGGCTGTTTGGAGCGAATCAGGCGAAAAGACGGCATCTCGCCCGCCGCCAATCTCTGCCGTGGCCTTATACTTGGGTTTCAATGGACACCTCAGGTGTCTTCTACACCCTCTGGCCTGCCCAGTGACACCTAGTTTTTGAGTGTGGCTCATCTAGAAATCGGTCATCGAGTGTCCTGAACATGGGGACACACACCAGGCTGAAAGCTGTAGGCTGTTTGGAGCGAATCAGGCGAAAAGACGGCATCTCGCCCGCCGCCAATCTCCGCCGTGGGCTTACACTTGGGTTTCAATGGACGCCTCAAGTGTCTTCTACACACTCTGGCCTGCCCAGTGGTACCAAGTTTTCGAGTGTGGCTCATCTAGAAGTCGGTCATCGAGTGTCCTGAACATGGGGACACACACCAGGCTGCAAGCTGTATGCTGTTTGGAGCGAATCAGGCGAAAAGACGGCATCTCGCCCGCCGCCAATCTCCGCCGTGGACTTATACTTGGATTTCAATGGACGCTTCATGTGTCTTCTACACATTCTGGCCTGCCCAGTGACACCTAGAGTTTGAGTGTGGCTCATCTAGAAGTCGGTCATCGAGTGTCCTGAACATGGGGACTCACACCAGGCTGCAAGCTGTAGGCTGTTTGGAGCGAATCAGGCGAAAAGACGGCATGTCGCCCGCCGCCAATCTCCGCCGTGGGCTAATACTTGGGTTTCAATGGACGCATTAGGTGTCTCCTACACCCTATGGCCTACTCAGTGGCACCGAGTTTTTGAGTGTGGCTCATCTAGAAGTCGGTCATCGAGTGTCCTGAACATGGGGACACACACCAGGCTGCAAGCTGTAGGCTGTTTGGAGCAAATCAGGCGAAAAGACGGCATCTCGCCCGCCGCCAATCTCCGCCGTGGGCTAATACTTGGGTTTCAATGGACGCATTAGGTGTCTCCTACACCCTATGGCCTACCCAGTGGCACCGAGTTTTTCAGTGTGGCTCATCTAGAAGTCGGTCATCGAGTGTCCTGAACGTGGGGACACACACCAGGCTGCAAGCTGTAGGCTGTTTGGAGCGAATCAGGCGGCAGAGACGGCCTCGCTTCCAGCCGCCAATGTTCGCCCCCCGCTAACACTTGGGTTTCAATGGACACCGCAGGTGTCTTCTACACACTCTGGCCTGCCCAGTGTCAGCAAGTTTTTGAGTGTGGCTCATCTAGAAGTCGGTCATCGAGTGTCCTGAACATGGGGACACACACCAGGCTGCAAGCTGTAGGCTGTTTGGAGCGAATCAGGCGGCAGAAAAGGCCTCGTATCCCGCCGCCAATGTCCGCCCCCCGCTAATACTTGGGTTTCAATGGACACCTCCGATGTCTTCTACACCCTCTGGCCTGCCCAGTGACACCAAGTTTTTGAGTGTGGCTCATCTAAAAGTTGGTCATCGAGTGTCCTGAACATGGGGACACACACCAGACTGCAAGCTGTAGGCTGTTTGGAGCGAATCAGTCGGCAGAGACGGCCTGAATTCCCGCCGCCAATGTCCGCCCCCCGCTAATACTTGGGTTTCAATGGACACCTCAGGTGTCTTCTACACACTCTGGCCTGCCCAGTGACACCAAGTTTTTGAGTGTGGCTCATCTAGAAGTCGGTCATCGAGTGTCCTGAACATGGGGACACACACCAGGCTGCAAGCTGTAGGCTGTTTGGAGCGAATCAGGCGAAAAGACGGCATCTCGCCCGCCGCCAATCTCCGCCGTGGGCTTATACTTTGATTTCAATGGACGCATTAGGTGTCTTCTACACCCTCTGGCCTGACCAGTGACACCGAGTTTTTGAGTGTGGCTCATCTAGAAGTCGGTCATCGAGTGTCCTGAACATGGGGACATACACCAGGCTGTAATCTGTAGGCTGTTTGGAGCGAATCAGGCGAAAAGACGGCATCTCGCCCGCCGCCAATCTCTTCGCCGTGGCCTTATACTTGGATTTCATTGGACGCTTTAGGTGTCTTCTACACCCTCTGGCCTGCCCAGTGGCACCGAGTATTTGAGTGTGGCTCATCTAGAAGTCGGTCATCGAGTGTCCTGAACATGGGGACACACACCAGGCTGCAAGCTGTAGGCTGTTTGGAGCGAATCAGGCGGCAGAAACGGCCTCGCATCCCGCTGCCAATGTCCGCCCCCCGCTAATACTTGGGTTTCAATGGACACCTTAGATGTCTTCTACTCCCTCTGGCCTGCCCAGTGACACCAAGTTTTTGAGTGTGGCTCATCTAGAAGTCGGTCATCGAGTGTTCTGAATATGGGGACACACACCAGGCTGCAAGCTGTAGGCTGTTTGGAGCGAATCAGGCGAAAAGACGGCATCTCGCCCGCCGTCAATCTCCGCCTTGGGCTTATACGTGGGTTTCAATGAACGCATTAGGTGTCTTATACACACTCTGTCCTACCCAGTGACACCCAGTACTTGAGTGTGGCTCATCTAGAAGTCGGTCATCGAGTGTCCTGAACATTGGGACACACACCAGGCTGCAAGCTGTAGGCTGTTTGGAGCGAATCAAGCGAAAAGAAGGCATCTCGCCCGCCGCCAATCTCCGCCGTGGGCTAATACTCGGGTTTCAATGGACGCCTCAGGTGTCTTCTACACCCTCTGGCCTGCCCATTGGCACCGCGTTTTTGAGTGTGGCTCATCTAGAAGTCTGTCATCGAGTGTCCTGAACATGGGGACACACACCAGGCTGCAAGCTGTAGGCTGTTTGGAGCGAATCAGACGGCAGAAAAGGCCTCGCATCCCGCCACCAATGGCCGCCCCCTGCTAATAAATGGATTTCAATGGACACCTCAGATGTCTTCTACACACTCTGGCCTGCCCAGTGTCAGCAAGTTTTTGAGTGTGGCTCATCTAGAAGTCGGTCATCGAGTGTCCTGAACATGCGGACACACACCAGGCTGCAAGCTGTATGCTGTTTGGAGCGAATCAGGCGAAAAGACGGCATCTCGCCCGCCGCCATTCTCCGCCGTGGACTTATACTTGGGTTTCAATGGATGCTTCAGTTGTCTTCTACACCCTCTGTCCTGCCCAGTGACACCGAGTTTTTTAGTGTGGCTCATCTAGAAGTCGGTCATCGAGTGTCCTGAACATGGGGACACACACCAGGCTGCAAGCTGTAGGCTGTTTGGAGCGAATCAGGCGAAAAGACGGCATCTCGCCCGCCGCCAATCTCCGCCGTGGGCTTATACTTTGATTTCAATGGACGCATTAGGTGTCTTCTACACCCTCTGGCCTGACCAGTGACACCGAGTTTTTGAGTGTGGCTCATCTAGAAGTCGGTCATCGAGTGTCCTGAACATGGGGACACACACCAGGCTGTAATCTGTAGGCTGTTTGGAGCGAATCAGGCGAAAAGACGGCATCTCGCCCGCCGCCAATCTCTTCGCCGTGGCCTTATACTTGGATTTCATTGGACGCTTTAGGTGTCTTCTACACCCTCTGGCCTGCCCAGTGGTACCGAGTATTTGAGTGTGGCTCATCTAGAAGTCGGTCATCGAGTGTCCTGAACATGGGGACACACACCAGGCTGCAAGCTGTAGGCTGTTTGGAGCGAATCAGGCGGCAGAAACGGCCTCGCATCCCGCCGCCAATGTCCGCCCCCCGCTAATACTTGGGTTTCAATGGACACCTTAGATGTCTTCTACACCCTCTGGCCTGCCCAGTGACACCAAATTTTTGAGTGTGGCTCATCTAGAAGTCGGTCATCGAGTGTCCTGAATATGGGGACACACACCAGGCTGCAAGCTGTAGGCTGTTTGGAGCGAATCAGGCGAAAAGACGGCATCTCGCCCGCCGCCAATCTCCGCCTTGGGCTTATACTTGGGTTTCAATGGACGCATTAGGTGTCTTATACACACTCTGGCCTGCCCAGTGACACCCAGTATTTGAGTGTGGCTCATCTAGAAGTCGGTCATCGAGTGTCCTGAACATTGGGACACACACCAGGCTGCAAGCTGTAGGCTGTTTGGAGCGAATCAAGCGAAAAGAAGGCATCTCGCCCGCCGCCAATCTCCGCCGTGGGCTAATACTTGGGTTTCAATGGACGCCTCAGGTGTCTTCTACACCCTCTGGCCTGCCCATTGGCACCGCGTTTTTGAGTGTGGCTCATCTAGAAGTCTGTCATCGAGTGTCCTGAACATGGGGACACACACCAGGCTGCAAGCTGTAGGCTGTTTGGAGCGAATCAGACGGCAGAAAAGGCCTCGCATCCCGCCACCAATGGCCGCCCCCTGCTAATAAATGGATTTCAATGGACACCTCAGATGTCTTCTACACCTCTGGCCTGCCCAGTGACACCAAGTTTTTGAGTGTGGCTCATCTAGAAGTCGGTCATCGAGTGTCCTGAACATGGGGACACACACCAGGCTGCAAGCTGTAGGCTGTTTAGAGCGAATCAGGCGAAAAGACGGCATCTCGCCCGACGCCAATCTCTGCCGTGGGCTTATACTTGGATTTCAATGGACGCCTCAGGTGTCTTCTACACACTCTGTCCTGCCCAGTGACACCGAGTTTTTGAGTGTGGCTCATCCAGAAGTCGGTCATCGAGTGTCCTGAACAGGTGGACACACTCAAAGCTGCAAGCTGTAGGATGTTTGGAGCGAATCAAGCGAAAAGACGGCATCTCGCCCGCCGCCAATCTCCGCCGTGGGCTTATACTTGAGTTTCAATGGACGCCTTAGGTGTCTTCTACACTCTCTGGCCTGCCCAGTGACACCAAGTTTTTGAGTGTGGCTCATCTAGAAGTCGGTCATCGAGTGTCCTAAACATGGGGACACACACCAGGCTTAAACTGTAGGCTGTTTGGAGCGAATAAGGCGAAAAGACGGCATCTCGCCCGCCGCCATTATCCGCCGCGGACTTATACTTGGGTTTCAATGGATGCTTCAGTTGTCTTATACACACTCTGGCCTGCCCAGTGACACCGAGGTTTTGAGTGTGGCTCATCTAGAAGTCGGTCATCGAGTGTCCTGAACATTGGGACACACACCAGGCTGCAAGCTGTAGGCTGTTTGGAGCGAATCAGGCGAAAAGACGGCATCTCGCCCGCCGCCAATATCCGCCGTGGGCTAATACTTGGGTTTTCAATGGACGCCTCAGGTGTCTTCTACACCCTCTGGCCTGCCCATTGGCACCGCGTTTTTGAGTGTGGCTCATCTAGAAGTCGGTCATCGAGTGTCCTGAACATGGGGACACACACCAGGCTGCAAGCTGTAGGCTGTTTGAAGCGAATCAGACGGCAGAAAAGGCCTCGCATCCCGCCACCAATGGCCGCCCCCGCTAATACTTGGGTTTCAATGGACACATCAGATGTCTTCTACACCCTCTGGCCTGCCCAGTGACACCAAGTTTTTGAGTGTGGCTCATCTAGAAGTCGTTCATCGAGTCTCCTGAACATGGGGACACACACCAGGCTGCAAGCTGTAGGCTGTTTAGAGCGAATCAGGCGAAACAAAGGCATCTCGCCAGCCGCCAATCTCCGCCGTGGGCTTATACTTAGGTTTCTATGGACGCCTCAGGTGTCTTCTACACCCTCTTGTCTGCCCAGGGAGACCACAAAGTTTTTGAGCGTGGTTCATCTAGAAGTCGGTCATCGAGGCTCGGTAACATGGGCGCACAAACACCAGACTGCAGTCTGTAGACTGTTTGCCTTTGGACGGCATTTGCGGAGGCAAGAGAAGCCTTGTTTTCGCCTGATTTGGTCTAAATAGCAAAACACATGCAACTTTTTATTGTGGCACATGTTCTTCCCGACGTCCGTTGACCGCCTTCTAGACGAGCCAGACTCAAAAACCAGGTTTTACTGGGCAGGCCAAGGGGTGTAGAAGATACCTGAGTTGTCCAATAAAACCCAAGTATTTGACAAGGGTCGTTATTTGCGGTGGCAAGAGAAGCCGTGTTTTCGCCTGGTTTGGTCGAAATAGCCAAAAAGCACGCAACTTTATGTACGTTTACATGATCCCGACGTCCGTTGACCGCCTTGTAGACGAGCCAGACTCAAAAACTTGATGTCCCATGGCAGGCCAGGGGGTGTAGATGATACCTGAGTTGTCCATTGAAACCCAAATATATACCATCGGGCGGCATTTGCGGCAGAACGAGAAGCCGTGTTTTCGCCTGATTTGGTCTAAATAGCCAAAAACATGCAACTTTTTATGGGTGCACATGTTCCCGACGTCCGTTGACCGCCTTCTAGACAAGCCAGACTCAAAAACATGGTGTCCCTGGGCTGGCCCGGGGATGTAGAAGATATCTGAAGTGTCCATTGAAATCCAAGTATTTGACAAGGGCCGTCATTCGCGGCGGCAAGAGAAGCGGTGTTTTCGCCTGGTTTCGTCGAAATAGCCAAAAACATGCAACTTTGTGTACGTTTACATGTTCACGACATCCGTTGACCGCCTTCTAGACGAGCCAGACTCAAAACCTTGGTGTCCCTGGACAGGCCAGGAGGTGTAGAAGATACCTGAGTTTTCCATTGAAATCCAAGATTTTGCCATCGGGCGGCATTTGCGGCGGCAAGAAAAGCAGTGTTTTCGCCTGGTTTGGTCGAAATAGCCAAAAACATGCAACTTTTTATGGGGGCACATGTTCCCGACGTCCGTTGACCGCCTTGTATACGAGCCAGACTAAAAAACTTGGTGTCCCTCGACAGGCCAGGGGTGTAGAAGATACCTGAGTTGTCCATTGAAACCCAAGTATTTGCCAAGGGCCATCATTTGCGGCGGCAAGACAAGCTTTGTTTTCGGATGGTTTGGTCGAAATAGACAAAAACATGCAACTTTGTGTACGTTTACATGTTCCCGACGTCCGTTACCGCTTTCGAGACGAGCCAGACTCAAAACTTGGTGTCCCTGGGCAGGCCAGGGGTTGTAGAAGATACCTGAGTTGTTCATTGAAAACCAAGTATTTGCCAAGGGCCGTCATTGGCTGCGCCAAGAGAAGCAGTGTTTTCGCCTGGTTTGGTCGAAATAGCCAAAAACATGCAACTTTGTGTACGTTTCCATGTTCCCGACGTCCGTTGACCGCCTTCTAGACAAGCCAGACTTAAACACTTGGTGTCCCTGGGCAGGCCAGGGGTTGTAGAAGATACCTGAGTTGTCCATTGAAACCCAAGTTTTTATGTATCCACATGTCACTGTTAAGAGATGACGAATGTGTAAACTTCTTATTACACATCTGACACTCAAATGGTGTATCATCAGTATGTATACACATTTGACTGTTTAGATATGACGAATGTGTAAACTTCAAGCTCAGCAATTTATTGATTCATTCATTCATTCATTGATTGATTGATTGATTCATTCATTCATTCATTCATTCATTCATTCATTCATTCATTCATCCATCCATCCATCCATCCATCCATCCATCCATCCATCCATTCATTCATTCATTCATTCATTCATTCATTCATTCATTCATTCATTCATTCATATTACATACATTCCTTCTTCATTTAATCATTCGTTCATTTATTCATTGAATTTGTATGTTATGAGAAACATTCGTTCATTACCTCCATTCCTTCCTCATTTAATTATTCGTTCATTTGTGCATTGAATTTGTATGTAATGAGAAACATTCGTTCATAACCGTTTCTCCTTCATTTATTCATTCGTTCATTTATTCATTGAATTTGTATGTAATGAGAAACATTCGTTCTTTATCTCCATTCATTCCTCATTGATTCATTCGTTCATTTATTAATTGAATTTGTATATAATGAGAAACATTCACTCATTACCGTTTCTCCTTCATTTATTCATTCGTTCATTTATTAATTGAATTTGTATGTAATGAGAAACATTCGTTCATTGCCTCCATTTCATCCTCATTTATTTATTCGTTCATTTATACATAGAATTTGTATGTAATGAGAAACATTCGTTCATTACCGTTTCTCCTTCATTTATTCATTCGTTCATTTCATTGAATTTGTATGTAATGAAAAACATTCGTTTATTGCCTCCATTCCTTCCTCATTTATTTATTCGTTCATTTATGCATTGAATTTATATGCAATGAGAAACATTCACTTATTACCGTGTTAGGTGTTCGTTATAAGATACTATAAATTTGCCAATAATTAAGTGTCTTAATCTATTTTCTGCCAAGTGTAAACAAATCAATAGGATTTCAACAATTGCTATTTAAGGTGCGGGTATTAAAAGATAAAGGTTGATAATGGCGGCAATATAATTAAAGAAGTCGGGTCTTGGTGATTAAAGAAGTCGATTCTTTGAAACAATAAAAGTAAAGATCATTTTTCTAGATTTGAGTAAACATGTTGTTGTGAAAAACATTCACAGTCGCAACAATTTATATGTTCCACATAATGCAAGCAAACATCATCTTTCAAACATTTGTGTAGTGATCCACTGATTGAGAGTGTTTTTCCAAAATACCTGCTAAACGCAAAATCAAGCTTTCTAGGAGGATTATTTTTTTGGCCATGTGGTTTATGCAGAAAAAATTCTCGGACTGACTGCATTTTCTGTGAATCCTGCTAACAATGTTTCACGCAGATTGCGAGAATTTGTTTTCTGAAGATTTTGGGAATCTTGAAAACTGTCAAGTTTCTTTCACGTGTAATCAGTGTTTTGTGACGGAAATAGGTGACGGACCGTACAACTACCATCACGGATTATTATGACTATTTCAGGTAACCTATTCATTTATTATAAGGATGCGACTTACACAACGTACAAGTCCAGGCTTTCTGGAACATGTCGCAACCACCGCGGACAGCCAAATCGACAATGTCGAAATAAGAATATCAGACGAAATGGAGTTTGGCACTGACGATGAAAAGGCACTAACGAATGCCATTAACTATGTGTTTTCTAACGCCCCTCGTCTGTTGTGCACAAAACACCTGAAAGACAAAATAAATGTTTACATACATACCAAAGTAGGCATGGATAAAAGCGACAGAACAGAAGTAATGAACAATATTTTTGGACCAGGTGGGATTACAGACTCGGACACAACTATTGACTTTGAAAGCAAAACTAGTGAACTTCAGTCTCAGCTCCAAGACCGTCTTCCAAATCTTGAAAAATACTTCTCCGTTAATTTAAAACCACGACTTTAAAAAATATGTATTCAAACCAACAAGAAATAACAAATCAAACAGAAACTGGACCAACAACAGCGCTGAGTTCATAAACAACATCACGAAAATCACAACTAACTGGAAACCGCAAAGGAGTAAAGAACTAATATGCAAACTTCATAGAGTTGTAGATTTGCACTTATTGGGTTACAGGGCTTCCCTTCATGGTAATGGAAATTATATCCTTGCACCAGAAGAAAATACATAATGTGCATGACTCAATCTGGAGGTGCAAGTCAGATGAGGAGAAACGCGTACTGTTCAACAAACGGAAAATGAAATCACGATACCTAATGTCAAGTGATGGCCAGTTCTCTGTCATCAACAAAGCTAAGGGAATAGCAAAAAAACATGCCAGCGTAAGCAACCAAGAAATGAAAGGGCAGACCAACGTAATTAGAGTTGCCAAATATCACAAACACAGAAGTGCCGTCAGGATAGGACGCAAGTCCTGCCCACGTGGCCCGGCGTGCCTTCTTATCTCTTGTATGTCTACTATGTATGTGATTCATGTATATAATATTTTTAACGTGTTTGTGGTGTAAGTGTTATAAAATAAATATTAAGAAAAACGGAAGAAAAACAAAAGGACCATAACAAGAGCGCCTTCCCGTGGTGTGGCCCGGATGTAGTTTTATCTTTGCCATAACTCAAATATTTAACTTAACATAAATACTTTTTTACTTTTATCTTTTTAAAATTTATACAATTACATCGATCAAGAGATTTCTAAAATTTCTATCGTTGGCAAAGGTACAGTTATAACTGAACGCTCAAGATTATAATGTCCCGGGGTATTTTTACAATCCAAGATCAGTGATTATAGCGATGGAAAATAATTTAATACGATATATTTAGTCAATTATATAGAAAATATATCTTAACATATCTAAATGATATTTATATTATATCTATATATATAGATATACAAGGGAGTCCCGCGGTGTCCCGGGTTGTCCGGTATCCTGCCCAACTTCATTCCGTTACTATGTCCCAGGGTAATTAGTCAGACCCGAAATTTTCCGGGTTCCGGTCAGCCATTTTTATTCATCTTGGCGGAAATTTTGAATTTACGATGGAAATACGCCTATTGCATATGTGTAACTTTCATCCATATGTGAAGATTGCAACAAAACATGTACAAAAAGGTACAAATAACTACTGTACTATAGATTGATATGAGGGTTCAAAGCACATGCATTTTAGGATTATTTGATCTGTTTTTAGTTGAAAAAAGATTTTGTGAATAAAAAATAAATATTGGCAAGATAAACAACATATAAATTACAAAGTTTAAAATTTTAATACGAAAGTGACCTTGGACAAAATTGTTTATAACGCTGGTCATATTAGTTGGACATGAATGTTGTATATTATTTACCTTTTAATCATGAACGAACTAAGACTTTTAAAAAAAAAAGAAGAGAAATTGGACTATATTTCACAAAATTTCATGGTGATTTTAAATTTTTCATATTACAGATATTGGACAAAGCTGGGAGTTAAGTCTGAAGGCAAGATGCAGATTTTGTGGTTATACAGCAAATCACAGAAACTGTATGGAAAATGAAATATAGAGTGAATTGTTAAGAAGTACCAACAACTTCATGTGCAGTACAGTAGGTAAAGGTGCAGAATTTGTTGTTATGCAGCAAACCACAGAAACCGTATGGAAAATAAAATATGGAGGAAGAACTAACAACTTAATGTGCAGTAGGTAAAGGTGCAGAATTTGTTGTTATGCAGCAAACCACAGAAATTGTACCGAAAATAAAATATGGAGCAAGTATAACCAACAACTTTATGTGCAGTAAGCAAGATACAGATTTTGTTGTTATGCAGCAAACCACAGAAACCGTATGGAAAATAAAATATGGAGCGAGTATAACCAACAACTTTATGTGCAGTAAACAAGATACAGATTTTGTTGTTATGCAGCAAACCAGAGAAACCGTATGGAAAATAAAATATAGAGTGAATTGTTAAGAAGTACCAACAACTTCATGTGCAGTAGGTACAGATGCAGAATTTGTTGTTATGCAGCAAACCACAGACACCGTATGGAAAATAAAATATGGAGCGAGTATAACCAATAACTTTATGTGCAGTAAGCAAGATACAGATTTTGTCGTTATGCAGCAAACCAGTGAAACTGTTTGGAAAATAAAATATGGAGCGAGTTGTTAAGAAGTACCAACAACTTTATGTGTAGTAGGCAAAGATGTAGATTTCTCCTGTGAAACAGGTACTGTTTTTTTTATAAAAAAATAAAATCATTGACTTAAACAGTATCAATATCCAATGTGTCATGTGTCCACGTCTGTACCTGCTTTTATATATATATATGCAAGTAATAAGTTGATTCCGTCTGATATTCAATGCATTTTATAAGCTTGTCTTTTTTGGGTAAAAAATGAACAGCTATTGTCATGACCCTGGCATAGTGTCATCATCCGTCAGTTAAAATTCAGCTTCTTATCACTTTTTAGAACAAACTACTCGTGTTATGGTGACTAAACTTCATAAACACATTCATATTATGCTATAGAAATAATCAAACAGGGCCTCCGCTGGGATTCGCCAATGTCGCCAAATGCGAAGGAAATTTTTAATTTGCGAAAGATTTTACTCTTTTGCGAAAGTGGTTGCGATAAGGAAATCAACGGCCGATTCTCGTATTCAAATTTTCTAAAAAAACTAACTGTAGAAATTATCTTGGCTAATCCATTTAACTGTCCCCTCATCCCAATAAAAAACCATGACAATTAACAGATAAACCAGCACCCAGCTGTGATATCTCCCTCAGGCCATTGCACTGTCACACATCATAAATTTCAACACGTGTAAGATTACCCTAAGCTAAAAATAGCATATGCTAAAAATAGTCACGTGGTCGCGTAGTGACAACCGGCATATTCATATTTTTAATTATTATATATATTTACATTTTTAAATCATATAAAAATTTAATATGTCTTAAAATATGCTAAACAAGTTTAGAAAAAAATGTTTATGCCAATACACTGTCAACTATACTTTCTTGGGTAACCCCAATTTTTTGTCAACAAATAGTTAGTTTCAAAATGGCGGCTTCCGGGATAAAAACAATAAATGACTGTAGATTTTGCCTGTAAAATAATTTTGTTTATAATGTCAGCGATGACTATTGGTTGTTTGATATCAATACCAAGGTTTTACAATAAGTAGATCTGTTTGATCTGTATTCTCTGTTGTTATAATGCTAATATTGACCATATTTATAGCGAGTCTGTAGTGACAAAGTGGGTGGGGTAATAAAGTTATTTAGAAAATGTTGTGGAATGTTTTAACCAACAGCAATTTCAGTCAATACGCTAACTGGAAATCCATAATTTATGTATTAATAATTTTAAAATAAATTGATGTATATAAATTTTAAATAATTATAAAATACACCTTATGGGGTTTTGTGAGAATAGCATGCTATAGAAAAAATAAAAGCAAAACAAAATAAGGCCCAAACAGCTGTTATTTATGTGCACAAATGCACAAACATTGACAAAATCAAACAAGTACAGAAACATGACTGGGGTCGTTTTGGTTTTTGACTGCACTCCATTTAAACTAATGCATCATTTGCAATATAAATCAACAAATTACTACCAATCATTGCTTCCCCTAATTATCGACTTCAGGCAATAATAACTCACAAGATAATAATATTTTTTAATAGTATTGCAATATACATTAAAAATTATATTCATAAAAAACGTGTTTAATTCAAATGCTAAAACAAGTAAAAGAAAACATGCAGTAAGTTACTGTAACTTATGAGTGGTTTGATAACGATTTAAAAAATGGCTGTTAATTTGGCTCCATTTTTTTTAATTTGGCTCCAACTTTTCAAATATGGCGAAAGTAGTGGCGAAAAGAAAAAAATAGCCAGAGGAGGCCCTGTCAAATAATGTATTATATGTGACTAGTTTTTGTTTGTGGATTTTATGTATGCTTTATTATAATCCCTTCTAGACTTCAACTCTTTTCAGAGCACTGGTCACATTGGTGTTTCCGGCAATGGTGACAACTGGTTATGTCATGTACTTAGTTTGCCCAAACAGTTTACATGAACAGTATACATGGACTTCTCTTCCATTCATAGGTATCTTTGGTAAGTAGTATCTTTTGAGACTTGACACATTTCATGCCTTCACAATTTCTGTGGATATGTTTGTCATGTTAACAGATCTTTTCCAGGCTAACTATGTCTGAGTGTCATTGTGAAGAAAGCTCAGAACTTGTAATAACCACTTTCAACTTCCCTTACTGGGAAGGGCCATTACTGAATGTTGTTTTTTGAGGGACATTGCATTGAGCTCGCGATTAAACCTGCTTCTTCGGTTGTGCGTGGCCAACAATCTATCCACTACACTACAGCCATGCTTAAACAAACAGTTTGAATATTTAAAAATCAAATGACTTAAATACCATAATGCTTTACATGTATGCATCTAATATTTATTACATGTTCTTGCATGCTTGCAAATTTTGGCCTTAAAAAAAGTTTAAATGGTGTCAAAGTGTTTGTTTCTATATTCATTCTTGAGTTCAAGTTGTAAGAATATTCTTAAGAATGGTTGATGAATACCACTCCATGTGTCACTGTGCTGCTGGCTTAACTTTGTGCAGAGTAATTGCTCTTCTCTTTAAAATGGTTGGTTGTTAATCCTACATTTTTGTGTACACTTTGGTACATTGCTGTAAAAGTGATGTTTTGAAGGTATGAGTCAGGTTTGCTGATACCTTTTCGTGTGTAAACATTTACAATATTTTAGAGAATGGTTGTAGAAAAGGTCATACTGTCAGTTTAAATGTAACTAAGGAGCATCATATCATTTCATAGGTATCTAGAACAGCTTGACAGGTTTTCACCAAATTTAGTATGGAGCATTGATGAAACTTATTATGCTCCCCAAAGGGGGGAGGATGCATCACTACCAAGTGGAGATGTGCATGATATTTTTTTGTTCCAGTTCAATGATTTTTCAAGGAGTTATGACCCTTTGATTATGTCTGTGACCAAATTCTTGTCCGCGCTATTTCTCTACAACCTCAGGTCGAAATTTTATGCAACTTGTTATGTTTATGTTCCAGTTCAATGATTTTTCAAGGAGTTGTGGCCCTTTCATTCTTTCTGTGACCAAATTCTTCTCCGCTCTATTTTTTTACAACCTCTGGTTGGAATTTTATGAAACTTGCTAGGATGCATCGTTACTAAGTGGAGATGTGCATTTTTGCTACAACCTGGTTTTAATTTTGTAAAACTAGTTAGGATCTGCGCATATTGTCATTTTGTTCCGGTTCAATGATTTGAGAATGAGTTTTGTAAAGTGCAGAGCCACATAATGTTCCTGCTATACCAGTGTTTTTTTTCGGCCATTTTTATAGCCGTTATAAGGTCATATTCCCAATGGCAAATAGTATCTTCTTTTCCCAATTGAATGGTAAAAATTCCCAATTGAAAGCTTCAAAAATGTAAATTGAAACTTGCCATACTTCCTTGATAAAATAAAGAAAGTTTTCACCATTCTGAATTTAGTATGACATTGATTATTTAATTAAATGGCCTGATAAGCAAGTGTACATATATAAATATATATAATGCAAAAAAAATTCCCAGTGTTAATGAAAATGCCGCTAAAATTCCCAATTCCAAGGGTATGGGTCATCTTCCCAAAATGGTGAAAAAAAACACTGTATACAGTTTGGTATTTTTCAACCAAGTAGCCGGTACAGAGTTAAACACTCACTTGGGGAACATCCATCGGTTCCACAGATATTTTCTTGTTTAAGTATGTTTTCAGTGCTCCAAGAATAGGATAGCCCGATGCCTGGGGCTTGTCAAATCTGGATCCGGGCATGTGCCTTTTTCAAAGTTACTTGCCCGTCGGGCTTGTCTTAAAAAATCGGACAAGCTAGTTTTCACAATACACAGGTCTGCAAATATCTCTATTCGAAATGACACAGGTCAAACTGTTGTTTAAAGACCGTAACTAATCAGTATAAACAATTGATCCCTGCGGTGTTTATCATACCACATGCCCGATAATGCGACTTTGGTAAACCTCTCATGCATATTCATTTATCTATTTTAATTCCTCTAATGTGATTGGTGGATAGCTTTGAATATAATGTAATCTATTTTTAAAAACCGCTCTGATTGGTCGGATATCTACGCCCAAGAGTAGATATGAAGAGTATAAAATTACCTCCCTTTGCCAAAATGGTAACGATTTCTAAAATCTGGTAATGTTTTTTGCAGATAATTTGCGATCGATCGCGTTATGTACAATGTCAGCGTTAGGTTCTGGTAATTTTATAAATATTTCGTAGATTTACAGTAATTGGAACTGTATGTATATAAATTTTCTTCTGTGAAAACGTGAGAGTTGATGTAATACAACATACTGATAGAGACATAGTCAGTTCTCCCGAAATTCTCTCACTTCTCCCGGTCTTATTCAAACTCTAAAACTTGTGATTTAGACATGCATAATGTTATGGGGAGCTTACCCTACATAAAAAAATACATTTAAGTCTATATTTACATATTTCATATTATACCGCAAGGTGTATTGGTAATAAAAATCTGGGCATGTGAACCGTTGATCAGGGCAAGTTATTTTTCAGTCAGGGCAAGTAGATTTTTTCAATCTACTTGCCCTGGGCTAGTCCCAAATTTTTTTTTCCCTGGAACACTGGTTTTTCTTTTTGAAATCATCTTAATTAGAACTACAACAAAGTTTTGACGTAATGATATTCTTCTAGGTTTTATTCAATCCTTAGGGTGAAAATCTGACCCACCACAGGGTCTTATCAGTTTAAACATACAGAAATTTATTTTCTTCCAAAAATCTGCCCAGCCCAATTTGTATTTATTTGTCCAGGATGTATTGAGGCCCAGCACAGGACTTTGGCTCTACTGTCCAAAGCCCAGGAGGGCTTATGTCATGGTAAATTGTCTGTCGTCGTCTGTCCTTTCATCGTCCTTTCAATAATCTTTTTCTTGTAGACGCGATAGCACCTTCATTTTTCATTGAATCTTAACCAAACTTGCACAGCAATTATGTAATTACAACTTGAAACAGCGTGATTCAACCACAAAAGCTCCTGCCACTGGGATTATAAGCACATTTTAAGCGAAACTTTAAAAATCATTTTCTCTGAAAATTCAAGACCTAGAACTTAGATATTTTACATTTAGCATTGCATGGAGATCCTCTGAAAAATTTGTTGAGGTCAGGTCCCTGGGGTCAAATTTGAGTTGCCACAGGGGTCACTGTTTCACATAGAGTTATATAGGGAAAATTTTGTAGACGCAATAACACCCAAATTTTTCTTTGAATCTTAACCAAACTCGCACAGCAGTTATGTAACCACAAGATCATGGACAAGTTATTTAACCAGTATAATTCAACCACAAATAGGAATTATAAACAGATTTTAAATGAAACTTTACTTTTCTCCGAAAGTTCAAGGCCTAGACTTTAGATATTTTGCATGTGGCATTGCATGGTGTTCTCCTAAAATATTTGTTGAAGAGGAACTTAAAAATACATTGCCTCTGAAATGTTTATTTGTTGCGAGTAGAGCGATTCAGGTCCTCTTGGACCTCTTGTTAAAAAAAGATTAATATAAATGTATTTATAAAGATTTTTCTGGAATGGACAACAAGTTTGAGTCATGTCTTGAATAGTTATTTGTATTCAAGGTGGACCAGACAAAGGTTGTTTGTTTCACAATCAATGTAAATTAACTTTCTTAAATTGGTTGCTGTGCATTGCAAATTGTGGTAAAATCCTAAGTACAATAATAAAATGCATTCATCATTTCCATCATGCAATTGACGTTGTAATTGTCTTCACAATGAGTTATTTTTATTTCTATTTTAGGCTTTGGTGTGCAGACATATTTCTGTCGGCTTGGAGCTGCTTATATAGAAAGGACAAGAAAAGACCTGCTGTATGGATTGTCCTGATGAAACTGAGTTGAAGTAAAGTACAGAATGTTCAGGTATGTCGATTTTTTTTTTTAATACCAGACATAGATTAAAAGTCATTCAGGGTACAGAAATTTCATCCTACAGCCTCTCCATGCTATTCTACCCTAGTACAGAGATGTGATGTACATTAGGTGGTATGATGTTTTAAAAGCGATAGTTAAAAAACTGATTATACTAATTTATTTAAGTTTGATTGCAAAGTAAGCTCATCACTTATATAAGCCACCCTCAAGTCCACTTCCTGGGTAGCACCAGTACTTGATGTTTTTAAGAGGCCATCAGGTGAAGCTGGGGATTGAACCTACAGCTTCTAGTGGGAGTGGCCATCAACTGCACTACCAACCCCCAAATTATTTTTGTGTGTGTTTGTGGCATAACTAATTTTGGCGGATTAATGTTTTTTTTATTGCAATGTTTCGACAGTGATCCAAGAAAAAAAAATCAGGATTAGCCCAGGGCAATTAATTTGAAAAAATATACTTTCCCTGGCTGAAAAATAACTTGCCGAAGGTTCACTTGCCGAGATTTTTTATACCAATACATTTAAATTTTGCGGTATAATATTAATTATGTAATATCTCACATTCACATACATATTATTAAATGTATTAATTTTTATGTAGGGTTAGTTCCCCTTAACATTATGCATGTGTAAATCACAAGTATTAGAGTTTGAATAAGATTGGGAGAAGTGAGAGAAATTCAGGGAGAAATGACTAGTCTAGCTATCAGTATGACCAACTAATTATGTTGTATTTAGTCTTTTTATTTATTGACTATCATTTCTGTTCTGTCGACTCTGTGGCAGTGTGAGAGCATGAATTAGTTTAAAACATTATTTTAAATATCTTTCTCTTCTTTTAAAATGATAACTATCTGTCATTACATACAATAATGGCAATGTCAAGCCTCCAAAGCTATTCAATCCATCCAAGAGAACTTGACAATATGATAAATAAATGCAGTCTATGAGAGCCTTCAAATATCTAAAAAAGTGCATCTAGTCAACTATATTTCAAATATTAGAAAATAACACATACTTTATCTGAATTGTTGTTTTCAATACTATATTTAAATCATGATATGACTGCCAAAGAAAATTATACGCTGAAACTACACAACCAAAAAGCAACAAGTTTATTACTATAGAACCCCACCCTGTTTTTTTCTTTACCTTAAACTCGATTTAAATATCAATGTACACGTTTTCACAGAAGAAAATTTACAAATATACAGTTCCAATTAATGTTAATCTACAAAATATTTCTAAAATTACCAGAACCTAATGCTGGCATGACATGATCGATCACGACTTATCTGCAAAACATAATCAGATTTTTGAAATTGCCAACATTATATAGCAAAGGGAGATAATATTTTTATGCTCTTTGTATTGGAGGATTTGAGGGACACCCGCGAATCATGCATCATCTATTTTTAATTGCTTGCTCAGGTGCCCCAACATCATTTTGTTTCAAACAAAATGACATACCGTAACATCATAATATTGACGTAATTTTGACATGTGTATAATTGGCACAATTTTCTAAAAAGATGGAAACAAGCATATGATACAACACACATTGATATATTTTGTTTAAAAATAGAACCCGTTTTGGCAATGCTAAGTTTGTTTGAATAGTAGAGGTAGGACAAAAAAAAGCAATAACTGCCCTGACTACATAAATCAACGTTTCCATAGTAACCATAATAATGGAAAATTATCAAAATTTTGCAAAATCACTGCAAATATATAGCGGCAAAGGCTCCCTGATAATTATTTAAATACAATGATAAATAAAAATGTTATGGCAAATGTCTACAAACTTTCTGACCCCCCCCCCCCCCCCCTCCTCCCCCACCTTCCCCCTCCTTTATACAATGAATTCCATTGGGACCAGATAAGTTTTTTGAGTTGTATATGGTGTTTCAGTCATCTTCATTCCAGTCAACAAACTGTATTTACATTGGTCTCCGTAAACATTTCGAACATAGCTTCATATTTCTGAAAATATCCATACACGCACCTGTCCGTTTAAGTAAACATTTATCGATATGTACACAGGTAATTGGCCAAACAATAATTTAATAATGGAAATGTAATACTATTTATTATTATACCCCCGACAAACGAAGTTTTGAGGGGGTATACTGGAGTCACCCTGAGGTCGGTCTGTCGGTCGGTCTGTCCGCAATTTTCCTTGTCCGGAGCATAACTTGAAAAGTACTGGATGGAATTTCATCAAACGTCATACAATGGTAGAATATAATGAGAGGAAGTGCAGTGTACAAGAAACATAACTCTATTCTTGCTAATTACAGTTATTGCCCTTTGATAGTTTTTCTTGTCCGGAGCATAACTTGAAAAAATTTCATCAAGCTTCATGCAATGGTAAAATATAATGAGAGGAAGTGCAGTGTACAGGAAACATAACTCTATTCTTGCTAATTACAGAGTTATTGCCCTTTGATATATTTCCCTTTGATATTTTTTCTTGTCCGGAGCATAACTTGAAAGTACCGGATGGAATTTCATCAAGCTTCATACAATGGTAGAATATAATGAGAGGAAGTGCAGTATACAGGAAACATAACTCTATTCTTGCTAATTACAGAGTTATTGCCCTTTGATATATTTCCCTTGTCCAGAGCATTACTTTTAAGGTACTGGATGGAATTTCATCAAACTTCATACAATGGTACAATATAATGACAGGAAGTGCAGTATACAGGAAACATAACTCTATTCTTGCTAATTACAGAGTTTTTGCCCTTTGATATATTTCCCTTGTCCGGAGCATTACTTTTAAAGTACTGGATGGAATTTCATCAAACTTCATACAATGGTAGAATATAATGACAGGAAGTGCAGTGCAGTGTACAAGAAACATAACTCTATTCTTGCTAATTACAGAGTTATTGCCCTTTGATATATTTCCCTTGTCTGGTGCAGTACTTTTAAAGTACTTTTAAAGCCATCAGTGATAACAGTTTAATAAAGTTCATGAAAGAACCAAGTTGATGAATACATGGAGTTCAAGCAAAGCAGGTTCGATATTGTATTCCTAGTGCTCTTGTTTGTTTCTTATCCATAAAATTGTTGTCCCTCAACATAACTCGAAAAAGTATAACATTTATTGATTGCCATGAAAGCTTGTACACTGCACAATAATTAAAAAGACCGTTTTTAATTTTAACAAAACCATAAAAAAATTAACAATACAAACAACTCAATCCATAACATTCTCTTTTATTAAGAATTTCTTTTGTCTGGAGCATTACTTTAAAACTATTCGATATAATTTAATAAAACTTCATACAATAGTTAACCATTTTCTGTCATGGCGGCGTTCGGGGGTATTCATCACTACAGTGATAGGTCTAGTTTTAGATAATTTTATTGAGTTTCCGAGTTCAAAATGAGGCTATAGCATAGTGCCCACTGGTCTCCTGTTCAAAATATTTTACTGATTTGACTTGAGGCAAATTTGGTAACCAGCACCCATGTGCGTAAGACTGTGTCACATAAATTTTTACACGTACTGCTGATTCAATACCAACAAACATGTTGGAGATAGGCGAAGAACACGATAATATAAAAAACTTGAAGAGTACAGCTTTGGATTGGACACATTTGGGTCTGGCTCAGAAGAAAATTAACAAAGAAATATTAGCAAATGTGGATGCATGTAGATTTTGCCTGAGAACTAAAATTTGGCAGATGGCTAGACAATTTACAAGGCATCATCCACAAATCTTGGTCAGCAATACTAATAAAGTGCATAAAAATTTGATTTTAAATTGGTCAGTGTTAATTTTAGTCAGTGAAAATGTTATGATTTGTTAAAGGTTTATGGTTGTATATTTCAAAGTTTAAATAGAAGGAATCTGATAAAATTATTTTCAAATAGAATCTATCTGTAAGATGTTTTTTTTATCTTTCAAAGCAGCTAGATAGATAGACTGAAAAGACTCATTTGAATGGATTTTAGTGTGATTTGTTGTTGCTGACATGATGGTTAATACTTATGTTTTATTGACAAAAGTTTGAAATAGATTCTTATATAGCTTTATGCCATCAAAGATAATCAGGTGACCGTTAAGGGCCATGATCCTCTTTTTGTATATGTCAGATAGTCCATACTTAATAGATCTGCAGCACTGTGTATCTTGTTGCAGATAAACCTGTAAAAATACTGTTATTTTGATTGGCTTTTTTTGTTCATCAAATAGTCTATACAGATTGTGGTTTCTTGCTTCAGATTTAATGGAACAGTCTGGAATAATACTTATATTGACCAGAAACAACACTCACTTCTTACAAGACAATTATCGGAAGTAACCCATATGCAGAGCAGATACAACACTGTTCCAAGTTCTATGCTAGTTATTCTGAAATTCTCCAATTTATGTGACATCATGGATTGCCATTCTGCCTATAGACTGGATGTGACAGTTAAGTCTAGTGTGGAATAAGATATTGAAGAAGAACTACTAACAGCTTCAAAGATATAAACATGGACAAAAAGGTTGAAGTAGAGTAATCAAACAATATTCTGTGTAGTTGTTATACAGTACAAGTGTGTAGAGAGACCTTACACGACACTGGGGTTGAATTTTGACCAAATAAGAATAAACAATCTAAACAACGCTTGTAACGGTTAATGGTGTTGTCTGAATTTCGCTAAACTCTTTGTTAGGTATGTACATTTAAATTGAAGTAATTGTAGTATTATTGTAATTGTAGTATTATTTTAATTGTGTATTATTATTATTGTAGTATTCAATATTTTAAGACACGTACCATTAATAGAAAAAAAATGTGAGAAAAAAATATAAACAAAAGAGAAATAAAAAAAAAGAAAAAAGGAGAAAAAAGAAAGACCGATGGAAAAAAGAAATAAAATAAAAGATGAATAAGAAAAAAGAAGAAAAAAAAAACGTAAACAAAAATATGGTACGATAGATTTTTATAACATAGTATTTTATATCACAAACATTACATAACCTGTGAGAGCAGAATAAACTCACCAACTGTGATAATTATTGAACTTTTGCACAATAAATGTACAAGATGTTCAGAAGAAATATTTACTCTGACAGTTGTTTATTTATTTATTGTCCAATTTGATTTCGTGACTTGCTCTCAAAGATTATGTATGTTTTGTATATTTTGTAGCTTGGAGTAGATTGGTATTAATTTATTATTTTTATATTTCTTGATAGAATTTTTTAGCTGTAAATAAAACAAAAGATTGCATGATTTCACGAATTTCATTTGAAATTGGTGTTGCCAAAATAGCAAAAGTATTTTTGTTTCACATTGTACTGTTGACATTTAAATTTAGTATATGTAATGAATGATGTACACTATTATTAAGTGAATTTAATTTTTTTTTAAAAAGACATTATATTATAAAAGTTAGCGTTGTTATATTGACTTTAAAAGGTTCTTTTAAGGATTTTTTTTATAGCCGCAGGTGCTGGTTAAAGTTTTGGGTTCGAGCCCAGCTTGGTCCAAACAATTGATGTGATAACTCTCCTCAGAGGTTGTGGGTACAAGCCCACCTTGGTCCAAAAAATATGTGAAACTTTCTGTCAAGACAAGGGATACATAATTTAAGAATAATTTGTAGGTAATGAGTAAACAATCTACATAATGTGATATGAAACTGGGTTTGGAGGGAGGTCAGGAACACCTGTTGGTCTCATAATCTACCAGTGTTGCATAAAAACTTATTTCACTTTTTTTAACCAGGTTTTCTGGGAGGGTGGATGTGCTAGCATGTGTTTACATTTTTATTTTGACTCAATAACATCTGATAGCATTATTTTCATTATAGCTGCCCTGTTTAATGTATTCAATTAATTACTTCTGTGAACTACCACCTAAATGTTGTTTTAACCAAATAGATATTTAATCTTCTTTCAGAAATATAATCTCGTGACTAACCAAATATAGAAATACTTCTTATGATAAGAACAGCCTCCCAATTGTCAGAAGGTTGTTTTTGTGAGGCTGGTCAGTGGAGTGACCCTACCTGTAAGTTTATTATATGTGCTCAGTGTTGTTAACAATTGTATGTGAGTCATTTTTGTTACGTGCATTTTTGGTAACGTTTTTGTCTTGTATTCTATGTATTAATGCCTGTACTTTTGTTGAGTTACATTTTGGGAAGTACATGTCTTTGTAAGACTATTGTTAAAAAAATAACATTGTCTTCTTAATTACATGTATTCTTTTATTTTTATATGTAAGTGCATTTTGGTAATAGTTGCTTTTTGTTTGTATACATAGCTGTTTTTTTAAGTTTATTTCGGTTAGTTTTAAATTGACCCTTGTTATTTTCATGTATTAATCTATCTGTTGAAAAGTGGATGTTATTTTGTTATTATAGATCGGATCTAAGGTGGTATTCCCAAATTATGTTATACTTATATATCTTTATCTTATACTCAAACTTCTTACAAATTGTTACAATTTATACAAATCTCTATGTCCTGGGTTGTTACAAGTTGTTACAGTTTATCATTTCTTTTCAATTTTTTAGTCAATATGCTATGCAAATCTCTCTTCTGTGTCCTCCCAGGTATGTAGATTGAGTGTCTTGCTCAAAGGTGTAAAACAACTATGATTGATAGTATAAACCTCTGATCGCTACACAAGATTAACATTGGCTTTTCAAATATATTTTGGCTTGTGTTTATGTGTTTGTGTATTTTTTGTTCAGGTCAGTTTTTTTTTTTTTTTTTATTTTATGTTGTCATATATCATCTGCCATATTGTTCTTTATCAAAGTAAAACCAGCTTGTTTACATTTATTAAATTTTTCTGTATTTGTAATATTATGCAGACTGATACAACACAAATTCCGTTGTAACGCGGTTTTTTTCTTTGCTCTCATTTTTTATGATGGGAGAGGCGGAGGGAAGAGGGATTGACAACCAAACAATATATTGTCGCACTGATTGGATTTGATCATCACTCAACTTCTACTTGCTTAAAACAAACTGTTTAAAACCTTACATAATGATGGTTTAAAGGACAGTTTATTTGATTGATTCGTGCCAGCATTAATTATTAACAGTTTGTAATAATCAGAGTGATTTACTAAATGCTGATACGTTCAAACACAGTAGCCGTTTCGAAACTTTATCATAAGCTAGTTTTTACGTAGACACCGTTTTTTTACATCTGGGTTATGCGGTAGAGCTGTCAATTTTAGTTTTATCAAAACATGAATATGTTTTTCTTTTTGATGATTTTTATACATATCTAAGTGTATCTCAATCTGCTGTACACAAATATGCATCAAATTACATTACAATGCAAACAATACCATTTAGTGGAGTTAGATTTTTTTAATGTAAATTATCTCTACAACGCGGTTTATGTATAATACAGTTTCACATAGTGGACCTCGAGATCCGCATTATAATCAGACTCGAGCGTACTGGTATATAAACATATGAGATTTTCTACCTGACTGTAGGATGATTTTTTTGTAGTTGATGTAGTAACATGTTATTAAGTGTTTGTCAATTAAAATCAGTGTTTTACATGTATTTTAAACACTTAAAATTTTGACAATGATAACTTTATAGATATTTTTCATCTATTTACAAAGGGCATAAATCATGTACATGCACAGCAGTTTTTTTAACCACAGATCTGACAAATTCTTGAATCAGCGTGATTTGACCACAAATGCCCCCACCACAGGGCTTGTAAGCTTTATAAGCTTTAAAAAATATTTTCTCTGAAAGTTCCAAGTCAAATACATTAGATATTTTAAATCTAGCATTGCATGGTTGTTACAGAAAACGTTTCCTCTGAAATGTTCTCCTGTCCATATGTTGAGTGATTTAGTCAGGCCCTCATGGGCCTCCTGTTATTGAAATGACAGAAAAGAATACTAAATGATTTTAAGAATGCTACTCAAATCTTCTAAACCAGAGCGACACCACCATTTCTATATAAAATGGTTAAACTTTCTTAAATATGACGTTCCAACGGCAAAGACATGGTGGTTAATATTTTTATATGATTATTTGTTCAGGTGTAAAGATTGGTTTGATGTGGCAGGGTCCTCCCTGGCCGAGTGGTCTAAGGTGCAATCTCATGATCACTTGCCTGTCACTGCTTAGTTCACACGTTTGAGTCCTGCACGCTCCAGAACTTTATGTGAGAATGTTTGTCAATTACTTAAAAAGGATGATGGTTCTACTCATTTGACTCAGTCTGAGGTCTTTCTCCACCAGTAAAACTGGATATGCCATATATAACCTGAAATGTGTTGAAAATGGCATTAAACCCCATTCCAAAAAAATGGTTTGGTGCATGGACATGACTGATATTTTATTCCTATATTGCTGTGTGATCTTCACAAAACAATAGATATATTACCATCACGAGACAAATTGGTCAAAATGGATAATTATGTCAAAAGTTCGATTATTTGAAGCCCGTGTGGTTCCAGCTAAGAATAGAATCACTGCCGATCTCTGCAGAAGGGTAGGAATCCTCCGAATGGGCGTCATGTTCATTTTATCATTTTTTGTCATGTTCACTGTTGTGGTTAAATTATCAACCCGTGTGGTTTCAGGGAGCCATATGTGTGCTGGCAAGAATAGGACCAATGTGGCTCATGCATGTCGTAAGAAGCGACAATTTCAGTAATACGATAGAATTTGCTGAAACTCTGCAGTTTTGCAGGTATCAAGGTTCTAGGTTCATTCTGCATATTCATTTGTTGGTGTATTTTTGTTTAAATCTGTATGTTAATTTGTTGTTTTTGTACATGTAGAGTTAATCTGGAATCTTCCTTCCTGTTGGCGTTGAATAACCTATAATGTGTTGGTATGCTGTAAAACCCTATTCATTCAAATACTGGCAGTTTTCATTGGATCCTCCCTACCTAAGTTGACTCACTTGGGAGAGCATCTGATATCCCAGCCTGGCCTCTATTATGATTGATACATGACGATGCATCTCATTGTCATTTGCCTCACTGTTTAAGTGGGAAAGTTATCAGATACTTGCAGAGATAGGTTTGCTCAAATACTGTATCCAAGGAATAAGTGGTTAGATTGTCTTTTAATTCATGATAGTGTAATAATGTGGAGCACATGGTCCAGTGGTAGAGCACTGATCCCATGATTGGAGGGTTGTGGGTTTGGTCCTCTGACACTGCTATGTATAGTGTCCTTGAGCAAGACACTTTTCCACATATAATTAATACTGGTTCTGCCCAGGAAGTTTTCAAGTATGATTTGTCTAAATTGTAAGAACTTGTTTCACAATCAAAGTAAAATAAATAAGTTTAAACTATAGTATAATGATAACTATAGTGTTCGAACAAAGTCTCCATCACTATGATTTTATCTTGAAATCAGCACATGGACTTTCATATAACAAATAGAGAATATTATGTTTGCATTTAACTGCAACACAACATAATTCCCTCTCTGTCACACCTGGTTAGTTCAGTCGTAAGCACAATCCCCAGCCTTCGACAGTTTCTGTAATGTTTGATATACAACATTGTATTTCATTGTCATTCATCACATCACTGATTCAAATGGAAAAATTACTTTTGGAGATTGGTGTACTTTAGTACTGGTTAACCTTCAAGGATCCCAGGAGTACTTCGGCCTGTTATGAAATATAAACAGTAATGGTGTACTTGAGTACTGGTTAACCTTCAAGGATCCCAGGAGTACTTGGGCGTGTTATAAAAGATAAACAGTAATGGTGTACTTGAGTACTGGTTAACCTTCAATGATCCAAGAAGTGCTTGGGTCTGTTATGAAATATAAACAGTAATGGTGCACTTGAGTACTGGTTAACCTTCAAAGAACCCAGGAGTACATGAGTCTGTTATAAAAAATAAGCAGTAATGGTACACTTGACTACTTGTAAACCTTAAACAATCCCATGAGTACTTGGGCCTGTTATGAAATATAAACAGTAACGGTGTACTTGAATACTGGTTAACCTTAAGGATCCCATGAGAACTTGGGCCTATTATGAAATATAAACAGTAATGGTGCACTTGAGTACTGGTTAACCTTCAAGGATCCCATGAGTACTTGGGCCTATTATGAAATATAAACAGTAATTGAGTACTTATTAACCTTCAAGGAGCCCATAAGCACTTGGGCCTATTATGAAATATAAACAGTAATGGTGCACTTGAGTACTGGTTGACCTTCATGAATCCCATAAGTACTTGGGCCTGTTATGAATTATAAACAGTAATGGTGTTCTTGAGTACTGGTTAACCTTCAAGGATCCCAGGAGTACTTGAGTCTGTTATGGAATATAAACAGTAATGGTGCACTTGAGTACTGGTTAACCTTCAAGGATCCCAGGAGAAATTGGTGTACTTGAGTACTGGTCAACCTTCAAGGATCCCACGAGTTCTTGAGTCTGTTATGGAATATAAACAGTAATGGTGCATTTGAGTACTGGTCAGCCTTCAAGAATCCCATGAGTACTTGGGCCTGTTATGAAATATAAACAGTAATGGTGTACTTGAGTACTGGTTAAACTTCAAGAATCACATTAGTACTTGGGCCTATTATGAAATATAAACAGTAATGGTGCACTTGAGCACTGGTTAACCTTAAAGGATCCCATGAGTACTTGGGCCAATTATGAAATATAAACAGTAATGGTGTACTTGAGTACTTATTAACCTTCAAGGATCCCATAAGTACTTGGGCCTATTATGAAATATAAACAGTAATTGGTGCACTTGAGTACTGGTTAACCTTCAAGAATCCCATAAGTACTTGGGCCTGTTATAAAATATAAACAGTAATGGTGTACTTGAGTACTGGTTAACCTTCAAGGATCCCAGGAGTACTTGAGTCTGTAATGGAATATAAACAGTAATGGTGCACTTGAGTACTTATTAACCTTCAAGGATCCCATAAGTACTTGCGCCTATTATGAAATATAAACAGTAATGGTGCACTTGAGGTCGGGTTAACCTTCAGGAATCCCATAAGTACTTGGGCCTGTTATGATATATAAACAGTAATGTTGTACTTGAGTACTGGTTAACCTTAAAGGATCCCAGGAGTACTTGAGTCTGTTATGGAATATAAACAGTAATGGTGCACTTGAGCACTGGTAAACCTTCAAGGATCCCAGTAATGGTGTAATTGAGTACTGGTTAACCTTCAAAGATCCCATGAGTACTTGAATCTGTTATGAAATATAAACAGTAACAGTGCACTTGAATACTGGTTAATCATCAAGGATCCCATGAGTACTTGGGCCTGTTATGAAATATAAACAGTAATGGTGCACTTGAGTTCTTCAATCCCATGAGTACTTGAGTCTGTTATGGAACATAAACAGTAATGGTGCACTTGAGTACTTGAGTACTGGTTAATATTTAAGGATCCCATGAGTACTTGAGTCTGTTATGGAATATGAACAGCAATTGGTGCACTTGAGTACTGGTCATTTGAACTTTCAAGGATCCCATGAGTACTTGAGTCTGTTATGGAACATAAACAGTAATGGTGCACTTGAGTATTGGTCAACCTTCAAGGATCCCATGAGTACTTGAGCCGTTATGAAATATAAACAGTAATTGTGCACTTGAGTACTGGTCAATCTTCAAGGATCCCATGAGTACTTGAGTCTGTTATGGAATATAAACAGTAATTGGTGCACTTGAGTACTGGTCATTTGAACCTTCAACAATCCCATGAGTACTTGAGTCTGTTATGGAACATAAACAGTAATGGTGCACTTAAGTACTGGTTAACCTTCAAGGATCCCATGAGTACTTGGGCCTTTTATGTAATATAAATAGTAATGGTGCACTTGAGTACTGGTTAACCTTCAAGGATCCCATGAGTACTTGAGTATGTTATGAAATATAAACAGTAATGGTGCAATTGAGTACTGGTCAACCTTCAAGGATCCCATGAGTACTTGAGTCTGTTATGGAATATAAACAGTAATTGGTGCACTTGAATACTGGTCAACCTTCAAGGATCTCATGAGTACTTGAGTTTGTTATGAAATATAAACAGTAATGGTGTACTTGAATACTGGTCAACCTTCAAGGATCCCATGAGTACTTGAGTCTGTTATGGAATATAAACAGTAATTGGTGCACTTGAATACTGGTCAACCTTCAAGGATCTCATGAGTACTTGAGTCTGTTATGGAATATAAACAGTAATTGGTGCACTTGAGTACTGGTCAACCTTCAAGGATCCCATGAGTACTTGAGTCTGTTATGTAATATAAACAGTAATGGTGTACTTGAGTACTTATTTACCTTCAAGGATCCCATAAGTACTTGCGCCTATTATGAAATATAAACAGTAATGGTGCACTTGAGGTCGGGTTAACCTTCAGGAATCCCATAAGTACTTGGGCCTGTTATGAAATATAAACAGTAATGTTGTACTTGAGTACTGGTTAACCTTAAAGGATCCCAGGAGTTCTTGAGTCTGTTATGGAATATAAACAGTAATGGTGAAATTGAGCACTGGTAAACCTTCAAGGATCCCAGGAGTATTTGGACCTGTTATGAAATATAAACAGTAATGGTGTAATTGAGTACTGGTTAATCTTCAAAGATCCCATGAGTACTTGAATCTGTTATGACATATAAACAGTAACGGTGCACTTGAATACTGGTTAATCATCAAGGATCCCATGAGTACTTGGGCCTGTTATGAAATATAAACAGTAATGGTGCACTTGAGTTCTTCAATCCCATGAGTACTTGAGTCTGTTATGGAACATAAACAGTGATGGTGCACTTGAGTTCTGGTTAATCTTCAAGGATCCCATGAGTACTTGAGTCTGTTATGTAATATGAACAGCAATTGGTGTACTTGAGTACTGGTGTGGATGTTGTTGTCCGTTTCCCTTTTCATACCCCTAAAAGTCAAAGTGTTTGAACTGTCCATCTACACACAAATGGGTATTTAAGTGAGTTTTTTGGACAGTTGAAAAAAACAAATATACATTTGTTAGATTGTCCGTCTCTCTGGGCGGACAAATGGGTATTTAAGTGTCTAGGGTTAATGGTTAGTAATTTTTATGGACAGTTGAAAAGCTGTTGAAAAAACATTATGTGGCTGTTCTAGACACTTAAAAAACAGCTCTTAGGTGGCTTTTTTTCTCTTACGTGGCTAAAATTTAGCCACACAAGTAATATAATTGACGCAAAGAAGCCACTTAAATACCCATTTGTGAGAACGTCCGTCCGTCCGACCATCCATACATGTGTACCTTATGGCCTCAACTACTTCAGTTTTCTTCCGATTCTAATCAAACTTGCTATACACTATACATCATCACTTGAACAAGGGCATATCATCAGGGTTGATGTCTGCATTATTTTTGAAGGAGTTGCACCCCTTTTCTGACTTAAAAAAATATTTCACATACAGATGTACCTTGAGGCTTCAAACCCACCTACAGTTTTCATCTGATTCTAATCAAACTTGTTATACATCTTCTCCTGACCAAAGGCATATTGTCAGTGGGCTTACCCATGTTCTTATAGGACACATTTCTTGTTTGTTCCTTTTTTTCCTTTTTTGGGGGGATTGGGGATATTTTTTGGGGGGTGGGGAGATTTATGGGGGCAGGGGGGTGGGGAGGTTTTGGGGGGGTGGGGGGAGGGGTGGGGTGGGGGTGGGGGAGGGAAGGGGTGGGGAAGGGGGGTGGGATGGGGAAGGGGGTTGGGGAAGGGATTGGGGTGGGGTAGGGCAAGGGGGGAGTGGATGGATGGGGTGAGTGGGGTTGGGAGAGTGTGGAAGGGTGCGAGGTAAGGTGATAGGTGCTTTGAACAACATTGCTTAAAACATCCTTTTGTACTTGTATATATATATATACAAGGCTTCTATTGCAAAGTAAATGCAAACAATTACCACTCATATTTAAGTATTATTTTCACAGTAGCTTCAATTCACATCATACATCAGCAGTTGTAATATCTTTTCCGTATCCTACTGGTTTCACTGGAGGGCTTACCCTCCGTCCGTTTGTCTGGCGTATGTCCTTCTGGCCATCCATATGAATAGATTACTAAAAAAGTATCCAAACAAGGTTTGTGAAACTGTTGATATTGATAGAAGGCAATAAGTAAATAATGCAGGTCATTTTATTTTTTCATTCAGAAAAAAAGGCAATAAAATTGACAAAAAGTGTCCAAGCTACATTTGTATAACTTAAATTGTGGTTAGAGTGCAATAAGGTGATTATGCAGGCCATTTTATTTTTTCAGTCTGGTAAAAAGTTTTATTGCCGTGGCATCAAAATTGGTAATCCGGTAAACCGTTGGGGGAATTGTGTATTACTTGCAATACTCCAGTGTCTTGATAATTTATGAAAATACCAGTAAAAGATTGCACTGTCAAAATTCAAATTACTTCTGCTTAATTGTTGTATGTTTTGGGTTAAATTAAGATTCTTGGCAAAAGTATTGTTTACATCGCAAACTTATTTACCTTGTGCTTGGGTTATCTGATCACTTGTGTTTTTGTCAATGATTTAAATTTTGTGTGTTCTGACACTTCTTTTTTATTGTTTAGCTGTATTTATTAATTGCCCTCTTTACCAAGTTCTTGAACAGGCCTGATTGAATAACAAATGTTATGGCCCTTTGTTTTTGTATGATTGGGGATAACACTACCGTGAAAAAGTACTTAAATCTGAGTGGTTGCTGCTTTGCTTTTGCTTGTGTAGTCCTGGTCATAATAGTATTTATATTCATTTATTTATGTTTCGTGTATGTTTATGTCAGCCCTTAATGTTTTTATGCCTGCAACCCTTGTGACCTTTGTTTATACATATATTTTAATGTGACGTCACAGTTAAAATATATACAAAGAGAAAGGTCACAAAGGTCACAGATATTGAAACAGGTAGGGTTGTCATAAACATTGCATAAGATGCCTTGTATTGGAAGTACCAACAGGATGTTTTAAAATGCATATGTTGATCAAAGTACCTGCAGGTAGGTAGGTACTATAAGTATGTAGGTAGATTTTTAGGTAGGTAGATAGACTTGTAGGTAGGTAGGTAGACCTGTAGGTACTATAGGTATGTAGGTAGACTTGTAGGTGGGTAGGTAGGTAGATAGACTTGTATGTAGGTAGGTAGATACTTTAGGTAGGTAGGTATACCTGTAGGAAGGTAGGCCTGTAAGTAGATATGTAGACCTGTAAGTATGTTGACCTGTATGTATGTAGGTAGACCTGTAAGTATGTATGTAGGTAGACCTGTAAGTATGTAGACCTGTATGTATGTAGGTAGACCTGTAATTATGTAGACCTGTTTGTAGGTAAACCTGTAAATAGATAGGTAGATCTGTAAGTATGTAGACCTGTATGTAGGTAGGTAGACCTGTAGGTTAGTAGACATGTTGGTAGGTAGACTGGTATGTAGGTAGGTAGGCCTGTAAGTAGGTAGGTAAACCTGTAGGTATGTAGACCTGTATGTAGGTAAACCTATAAATAGATAGGTAGATCTGTAAGTATGTAGACCTGTATGTAGGTAGGTAGACCTGTAGGTTAGTAGACATGTTGGTAGGTAGACTGGTATGTAGATAGGTAGATCTGTATGTAGGTAGGTATACCTGTAAGTAGGTAGACCTGTTAGAAGGTAAACCTGTAAATAGATAGGTAGACCTGTAAGTATGTATACCTGTATATAGGTAGGTAGACCTGTATGTAGGTAGGTAGACCTGTAAGTAAGTAGAAATGTTGGTAGGTAAACCGGTATGTAGGTAGGTAGGCCTGTAAGTAGGTAGGTAAACCTGTAGGTATGTAGACCTGTATGTAGGTAGACCTGTAAGTAGATAGGTAGACCTGTAAGTAGGTAGACCTGTTAGAAGGTAAACCTGTAAATAGATATGTAGACCTGTAAGTATGTATACCTGTATGTAGGTAGGTAGACCTGTTAGTTAGTAGACGTGTTGGTAGGTAGACCTATATGTAGGTAAGTAGGTAGGTAAACCTGTATGTAGATAAGTAGGTCGGTAAACCTATAGGTAGGTAGACCTGTAAATAGGTAGGTAAACCTGTAGGTAGATAAGTAGGTAGGTAAACCTATAGGTAGGTAGAACTGTAAGTAGGTAGGTAAATCTGTAGGTAGATAAGTAGGTCGGTAAACCTATAGGTAGGTAGACCTGTAAGTAGGTAGGTAAACCTGTAGGTAGATAAGTAGGTAGGTAAACCTATAGGTAGGTAGAACTGTAAGTAGGTAGGTAAACCTGTAATTTGGTAGGTAGACCTGTAGGTAGGTAGTTATGGGTGGTTGGGCTGGCAGGCTTAGGTGGGTAGTTGTGTGGAAAGGTGGTCTTTAGGAAGGTGGAAGGATGGGTGGGTAGGTGAGTTGGTTAGGTAGATAGGTTAGTTAGGTTGAAAGTGATTGGGTGTATAGGTAAGTTGGTACATTTTCTTGTCATCATAAATATATTGTAAATGTCTCAACTGATGTCCATTTATTGTTTTTCCATAGTTTTGATAGCCTTGATGGAACCAGATGATGAATGTGAAACATGCCATGAACAGGGACCAGATGATGAATGTGACACATGACATGAACAGGGACCAGATGATGAATGTGACACATGACATGAACAGGGACCAGATTGTTACTTATTAAGATTTTCTGCTGAGACAGAATTGACATGTAGGTATGGGCAGTAAGTTTTCTCATACAACTATTATCACTAAATTCCTTTCTACTTAAGTAAAATATCTTTAATTATAATTACATCAATTTTATCATAAATGCAGGTCCTCAATGGCAGAGCTGACTAAAACGTTGTCTCAATATCAGTTACTTTTCACCATTGAAGTTGTACAGTATGTAACAATGTTTACCAGTAACTAGTGCAAAGATGCTTAAACTCAGCTTCATTTTGTGGTTTTCCTCCAACAGTAAAAGTGGATGCCATGTATAACTTCAACTCCATAAAATAAATTCTAAATCTATGATAAGTGCATTGTGAACATTATGTACCTCAGGTCAAGAAGTGGAATGATCCACCATTATCATCACGTCAGCTGTTTGGACGTGATTATTTCTACACAGCTGCAACAAATAATTCCAATTTCGATAGAATGAAGAGCAATCCAATATATGTTCAAATACTGTGAGACAAAAGCCTGGAAGCCCTAATCAAGTGGGCTGAGGTATGTATTCAGTTAGAGACGAACATGGTTGAGACTATGGATTATCATATTTCTAAAATTTTCTGACACTCTGTTTCAAAAATGTAAAACAGTATTTTTAAGTCTCAAAATCCAATACTGGTTCCAGTATGACTACATGTATTTTTTTTTTATTAAATATTCATATTACAACCAGGTCAAAGTTCAGTTTCATACATGGCTAAAACACAATATTTGCCCAGAAAGTGTCCCACCAGTGTCAAAAATTCAACATTGGAAACTCAATTAAAATGTACCTTTTTCTGATGTATCAATACCTTGAGTTTATTGGCCATATTTTATTTGAGAGGTAACTGTAAATACATTTTTTCACATTCATCTCACATGGGAAAGTTATGGACATTACAGGGTGCATATAACATGGTAAAAATTAGTGTAAAAATCAAATTTACTTTTATTATTTTACAGAAATAACATGTGTAAGATGTATGTAAACAGAAAAAGCAATTTTAATCAAATATTCTGATTGTAAGAACAATGCTCCTGCAATATTTGTTTACCGTAAAACACAGACTTTTTAAAATACATTATTTCTAGTTTGTCTAAAATACTGACAGTTAAATCAAATTAAAGGCATGTAAAAGCTTGTCTGAGCAAAGTACTAAAAACCTAATATAGGCATTACCCACAAAAATTTTTTTGTAACAAACAGATCACTTAAGAATTGTTACTGCAACGGGTTACGAACACAACCATTAATAGTTAGGTGGGCCCTATTAGCTCAGTTGGTTACGCATCTGACTATCAATCCAGGGGTTGTGAGTTCGAATCCCCCGCCCGGCAACAGTCTCCATGATGATTGATATACATCATTGTGTCTCATTATCGTTCGTCTCTCACCACTGAATTAAGTGGGAAAGTTATCAGTTACTTGCGGAGATGGAGTGTGCTCGAGTACTGGTTAATCCCAGGAAACAGTGGTTAGGTAAACTGATCGTCTGTTAGCCCTCGATAGCATAAAAATGACGCTAAATATTCAATCAATCAACAATCATTAATAGTTAATTTGGTACTTTAGTAAAATCTCATTTTAATCAAGTGTTCTATGATACATGTTTATACATAACTGACACAGGCTGATTGTCTGCTTGTTTCTGACACTTTCTTGACATTTTCAGGCTTCAGCTTCATGAATAAATTGTCAACCCAATTTTTTAGGCTGTGTGTCTGATGTTTATGATCCTCCTCAAATAGTGTTGTCATCACATGCTTTTTCCTTCTCTCTATACTGTCTCTTGATTCTAATTACTTGATGTTTTCTTGGTACTTCTCGGTTGCTTGTGGCGCTCAAATAAACTAGTTCACTGGCTACTTTCAACACTCTTAAAGTCTTAAACTTCTTACCAATCTCTTATTTGCTCTCTCCACCAGACTTGCTTGAACCTATGAGATTTCTAATGCAGTTTCAGGTGCTTCTTCATATTTTTTCTCTAGTTGTTGATGATTTACCTACATAATTATTATTTTGTAAACATCGCTCTTTTCTTTTCATCTTTCCTACAACATCTAACTTCAGAGTTACTTTAACACATATTTAACAAATACATGAACCATTTCAAGTTTCTTTTTGCAATCTGGTGTAATAAGTGAGTTGCATTTTCTAACATAATTTTAGAATAAGTGGATGGTGAATCAATAATTTCAGCTTTTTTCCGAGGAGTGCTACGTTGGAACTCAGTTTACTCTTTGTAGGTGTCTGTATTTTGATGCTCTAACAAAACTTGTTGACATGCTTTTCCTTTCTGACTCTTCAGTGCTATGGTCAGTGTGAAATATTTTGCTGAGAAAGTTTTAGTTTCTTTATATATGCATTTGCCGCTTTTATGTTATTTTCACTGTTACTTTTCACTGTTACTTTTCACTTCCAACTGCGGTTTAAGTATATTTTCTGTCTTAGGCATGTTATTTTCACTGTTACTTTTCACTGTTACTTTTCACTTCCAACTGCAGTTTAAGTATATTTTCTGTCTTAGGCACCATTTATTTCTAAACTCTGCTCCCCAAAGGTTATATAATTACTGTCTGAGTTACCTTCCCATGAATTTTTTTTTTTTGCTTTATTTTGTACAGTGGTATAATACTTTCATTTTTCAAAGAATCTTAACCAAACTTGCACAGTATTTATATAACCATAAGAGGTCCCAAACAGCAAAAGACTTTTAGCAAAGTGTCCCTGCAGGAAAGGGAGTTTACCTAGGCTCTGCAAAAAGAAAAGTCAAGGTCCTGGTTATTTCACGGCCTGAGATGGGCAGGGGTTTACAGGTCTGTTTGTATTTACATGTAAGGTCTCTAAGGTCTTCCTTTACAAAAACTAATTTCAATAATATGGTGGTCTAAACTCATTATGTTATATAATTTAGTCATTTGACATCAAGAGATCTGTATAGGATAACATATCTTTGAAAGTATTTGTCCTGTGGCATGTGAAACTCAAATGGCTATGTTGGGTTAAGGACACTACAAAATGTTGGTTCTCTGTAATTAATATGATAATACATAACTTTACTGCTGCTAGGCACTGTTTCTTCACTTCCTGTCATTATATAGGGTGCCTGTCTTTAATTCACGGCATAAAAATATAAGACACAACTATTTAACAACACTGTGTCCTTAATTCTTGAATGGATTGGTTATTTTACACTGATGGAACACATGTGGTACCATGCAATATTTTTTAATAATCAAGTTATTTCAGCCACTTTCTTGGAAATTTCCAACAGAATAATGACGCTGCAATACCTTTATGATGAAACACACACCAAATAATAAAGAGCTATAAAAACAAGGCCCAATTGAAATAAACAATTTTTAGAGTATTTTAGAGATTAATTTTTGTAGTGTCCCTAACCAAAAATTTGACTAGAAATCAAAACAAGATTAGTATTTTCCAAACTGTTCAAGTATTTGTAGCTTGTTTATGGATGGTCATGTAAACATGGAATATTAAAGTTTTCAACTAAATAAAACTTTAAGAAAATTGTTTGTGGTTACGGACACTACAGTATTTCTTCATGAGACTTTTTAAGACAAACCCAACAATGATAATTTTCTTGACTTGCAATTGCTACAAAAATTGGTTATTCTGAAAGCTACATTCAAAGTTGAATAACCTAGGACAAACAAGAGATACTGAAAACAATTTTTCTTAATAGTTTTATGCATATTTCATGTGAACGGTGTTAGAAATTCTAACTTTTGAAAAATGTACTGATATCAGTCTTTTTACCATAATTCTGTCAAATATTCATGATTTCTGTCTGTCCGTCTGTCTGTCTGTAGACGGAATCTTGTGGACACTAAATCTCAGTAACCCCTAGGAATTTAATGAAACTTCACAGAAGTGATAAGTACCATGCCTAGTTGTGCATGGTCCATGTTTCGGGTAAAAAAGTCAAAGGTCAAGGTCACATGGGCTGGAGATAGTAAATTGTAGAGGGAATCTTGTGGATGCTGAATCTCAATAACCCCTGGTCAGAATTTAATGATGCTTCAGGTAAGTGATAAGTACCATGCCTAGTTGTGCATGGTCCATGACTCTAGTCAATACGTCAAAGGTCAAGGTCACAGGGGCTCGAGATAGTAAAATCTTGTGGATGCTAAATCTCAATAATCCCTGGTCAGAATTAAATGATACTTCACACAAGTGATAAGTACCATGCCTAGTTGTGCATGGTCTATGTTTCACGTCCAAGGTCAAGGTCACAGGGTCTTGAAATAGTAAAATCTTGTGGATTTAAATCTAAAAAAAACTGGTCAGAATTTCATGATTCTTCACATAAGTGATAAGTACCATGTCTTCTTGTGCACGGTCCATGTTTCTGGTCAATAGGTTTAACATCTGGGACACAGGAGCTTGAGTTAGTGGCCCAGTAACCCAACCAATGGACCAAGCACAACTAGGCATGTATTTAAATTGTATTCATGATTAAATTTTAATATTAATTACATGCGTGTTTTCCATATTTCCAAGTGTCTCACCATCTTACCTGTTCCCAAAGCAATATATACGTGTTTTTTTCACAATCTGACTAAAACATTCCCATTCAGAAACAGCAACGAAAAACTTTCCTCCAAAACTTTAAAATCAATTGCTTTCTTACTTAAAACAGAAAAAAGACCTACTGCATTAAGCTCTCTTTCCCCATTTCATCATAAAATATTACATTATATTTTATGTACTGTGACATTGTGGTGTTCGGGGGGTATTCATCACCTTCAGTGATAGTTCTTGTTTTCAACTTGGCATCATTTTGTAAGTTAAATATTTTTCTGCAGGAAAACAATAGTTTTAGGAAAAAAAATTGATATTATAAGATACAAAAAATACTGGTCAAAATATCATTTTTTTCAAGTGAGACAGCATAACGCTCAAAAAAGGTCTTTTTAGGGACATATTTTTACATCTTAGTAAAAAACGCATTGATCCCTGTGCTTGAAACTATGGCAGCTTTAAGAGTACATATGTTTTAATTTAAAAACTCAAACCAGGAAGGTTCCATTTGTCTGAGATTGATATATAACATGAAAATCAGGCAAATACCGTGTTTTAACCGACAATTCCTGAAGAAAAAGTAAATATCCTATAGTTACCTCTCCATGGTATATGAACTACTGCACCTTGTATTTCAGGGTAATTCTGGGTTTCCATGGATTTATGCTATATGGTCCAGATAAGTAGGATGTGTACATCATCCAGCAAGACATGACACAGTTTACTTCTAGATATGGGGTGATCACTAGCTTCTTCCTGGCAGGAGGGATTTAAGGTAGGTTAAAAATCAGGGAAGTAATTATTTATAAGCAATGAATGAAAGGGTTTTATTAACAATTTAATAACAGATCTATGCCTAGTTTATCAACCCATAATACGAGCATTATCCTGAAGTTGAGTGTATAGAAGGGTTATACTGGGCAAATTTTACAACACTGAAATCTAAAAACATGATATTTCAATATCATAATTATTCATCTTTACAATTTGAAAATTTCAGTAATGTATACTGAGGGCTTGGTGCAAAACGGTTGTAAGTCAATATTTCTAAATTGTTTAGGAAAGACAAAAAATTGTTAACTCTAAAGGAGTTTTTGTTCATGGTTTTTGTCATTTTTGTGGATGATTTTAACAGAGACTGATGTGAAACAGTTATTTAGCTTTAAAAAAAAAATGAGATATTTGACAAAGATCAAATTACAACCCTTTTGCACCAAAATTCTGCAACTTTTGAAATTATTTCTTGGTGCGAAATGGTTGTATCTGTATTTTTTCCCAATTCCAGCAAATGTAAAAGACATAATTAAACATCTGTTTTTCATGTGTTTATTATCAATCTTTTTCTTTCATTTATTGTATGACAACGGGAAAGTATTAATTTCTATAACTAACAACATTATATTGTCTTCCATGAAATGTCTGTAACAAATGTATATTCCTATAAAATACAGGTTATATAGGGGACTAAATGTTTCTAATATAGTCTACATTTTTAGCACTTTTAGGTATGATAAAGACCATGACATTGTCTGAATGTTACCCAACATTATGGAAAATATACTGATAATTTTGACTAAAAAACGCCTCATTAAACTTATTTATAACTATTAAATCATGAGTACACAGAAAATAACATAGATTATACTTTTATTGATCCCCAGTTTACATTGTCATTCTTACTGTTAATTTCAAAATTATTGATTTAAAGGACAATACTTTTAAAATCACAAAAAAAATTAACATGCTCATTTCCCAAATAAAGTAAGGTTTTCTTGGCCTGTCACTTCTGTTAGTTGCTTGGGGAGATGGATGTGCTGGAGTACTGGTTAGGCTTCCATTGTCCCAGGAAATAGTGGTTAAGTTAACTGATTGTCTTAGCCCTTGATGGCATAAAAATGATGCAAAATATTTGATCAATCAATCTGAAAGTTGTTACCCACTGTGAAGTTGTATAATTATACAGAAATAGTTTTACTGGCACACTCTGTAGAAGCATGGATAGAGTCTCACTCATTCTGTGCATTTTCTAAATATTTATGAGTGATAGAAAGAAGATTGAACCTCTGCAGGCAAAACCACATCATGCTAAAGTAAAACTTATTTTTGTTTTGGGTGGTACATTTGTCACTCTAGATTTTAAATTTCTTCTGACTTTCTGATAACTGTTTTGATAAAAAGAAAAAGACAGGAAACAAGTTCACATACATGTATTGTTCTACTTTCTATGGACTCCATCCAAATATAGCAATGAACAACATTGGATCCCGTAAATGGTTAATTTAAATGAACTGAGTCTACTTTTATAGTGTAAACATGATTGAAAAGAGTGTGACATTAATGAATTACCTCAAGGTCAAAACAAGCCACTGCAGTGCCGGAGAAATCTTTACTTTTTACCTTGTTTTTGTTTGCCTCTTTCTGTAGTACGTAATTTATTCTTTATATGTTTATCATAATCTGGCCCCAATATTTCTTTTTCTCCTATCGACGCATTTTCAAATGCATTGCATAGATAACCTTAATCTTCTTTGGTCAGAATGAAATATTGAATTCACAGTTGAAAATTGATCTATTAAAAGACTCGTATTAAAGACTGGTTAAGTCAGTTGGTTCAAATATTTGTTTGCACACTTGGTATATCTAGGTACAAACTTAGATCAACTGACAAAATTTGCATCAAACACAGTGCTATCAATACCTTTGAAAAATGTAACACTGTCATTTAAGTCATCAATGCATTCATCAGTTTGAATGTGAATGCTCATAATCAGATATGGAACTGAGACACATCTGAAACACCACTAAATGTTTCAGCATGCCTGAAGCCTCTTCTGATAAAAGTTTACAACTGTTTATATATTGGCCTCATTTAATAAGGCTTAGATGGACATTTTTTTTTCTTTATTTGGATATGCGATATGCTGTCTTGGGAGATACAAAATCGCACTACTGTATATATATTTCTCATCTGAAATAGGATCAAATCCAGAAATATCAGATTCTATGTCAGAGTCATTACTTTTTTCAAGAGTAACACTGCCACTTGTATCCTTGAATGGAACAATTTCAAAGGAAACATTGCTTTTTACATTAAGTGAGACTGCACATAGATTTTCACCATTAATGTGTATGGTGACACAAGCTTTACTATACCAATGTCATTTCTGAATCAAGATATACTAGTTAGAGCTCTAGTTTATAAAAAAGTTTAGCTTTTGATAATGAACAAAAAAGAATATAGCTGCAGTTGGTTAAGTGAGTTGGTTTTAATTGATAAGTTAAATGACAGAGAAATTATGCATTTTACCATCTAAAAGATTCTATATAATAAGATCCTAAAATAAAAATTTCTCTTTTATTTCATACAATTTTTTCTTTATTAAATAAATTATGCTTTAAATTGTAAAATTGATACAGTTTTGCTTTGCCTCCCAGAGACCATAGGCCTGAGTTGTGGCCAAGTCTAATATTCATTACACTTAGTGCTGGTTCTTTCACATTCTGAATGAAATATAATAGGACATATAAACTATTTTTAAATATATATTATAGATTTATTTTCAGTAAAAAATGCTTACCATAAACGTCAATCTGTTTCCTGTCTTTTATTCTTCTCAACCCATTTTACCAGTGATATTGTTAAAATATTTACTTGTTATAATTCATTATTATATTCATATTGGTAGTATAAGATGAAAATGAATAATTCATAAATTTGATGTTATGATGTCATGGTATAAACGAAGACAATCTTATTTACATACCTGACAGTATGTTAAATTCATGGGTTGTAAATTTATCATTGAAGAAAAATAGAAATTTTAGCTTGTAATATACATATAAACATCTTCACTCTAAACTTTAAGGATTTGGATATAAATCTTCAAATGCAACTATTATGCACTGAGATATAATTTTCAGTGTGAAGTGATCTGAGAATACACAAAGTATGAATTGTATTGCACTTTTTAACCTAATATGAATCCATTCCCTGAGCTGCCTTAATCATATTTACAGGTGTTTGACAAGCTGTTGTTGGATGCTGATTGGTTGGTGAATGCGGGCATGTGGTTGCGGCTGACGTTTAGTTCATTCTTCCAACAATTCCTCTACTCTTACTGTCCTGTTGGCATTAGTAAGCAAGCAGATCCAACAGGAGATTTAATCAGGTATGTTGTGATTTTATTAGCCTGTCCTTAAAAAAATATTTGTTTGTCGTGCTCCTAGCTACTCACTCAAAATTGTAGCTACTCGAATTTTTTTATTGACTTTGAAATCATGATTTCTGTCCATTTTAATTGAAGACGACTACAAAAAAAAAAAAATCTGGCAAAAAAAAAAATTAGCTGTTTACCTACCGACATGAAAAATACTGGGTTGGAGCACAGCAAACAAACATTTTTGTAAGGATCACCTTAGGTATGTTGTGATTTTATCAGGTATGTTGTGAATTTATTAGCCTAGTTGTGATTTTATCAGGTATGTTGTGATTTTATTAGGTATGTTGTGAATATATCAGGTATGTTGTGATTCTATCAGGTATGTTTTGAATTTATCGGGTATGTTGTGGTTTTATTAGGTATGTTTTGAATTTATCAGGTATGTTGTGGTTTCATTAGGTATGTTATGATTTTATCTGGTATGTTGCGATTTTATTAGGTATGTTGTGATTTTGTCAGGTATGTAGTGATGTTATCAGGTATGTTACTTTGTTGTGTAGACGTACATCAAATATTAATGTGCATGCAAATTTTAACTTCTTTACTGTACTATTAATTCCAGTTTTAATAGTAAACTGTGTAAAATAAAAAATTTAATGAACAACATTTTTTTTAAAGGTGTTACTGGCTAAAGGATTGATTGTTTTTGTTCAAGTATTGTATCTTTGGTGTCGGTACAGTCACAGAATCACTAGTAGTTTAATATAACTCTCAGACTATCTATACTCCTGATGTCATTGTGATGCCTTTGACATGGAGAAGAATGTGTGAACACATAGAGTCAATAGCCAATAATCTGGGTGAAAGCACAGTAGGTATAGTGTTGGCTGCTCTCGTCAGAGGTCAGTTGTTCGTTATCAGTCTCAATTTGATGACCTCTCTAAAAATAACACTCAGTTCTGGTTCTTCCCAGGAAATAGACTGGAGAGTTATCCTGAATAGCCCTGAGCCTTCTTTCTAGTTGTGGCAAAATTAATAAGTATAAATTAATAGTCAAGTTCCATTAAAAACCATAAAGGCAAGGCCGGCTCTGCTGAGGCAGTGTTACATTGATATGCCAAATCTAATGAACTTGTAGCAACAGTCTTTTCTTTAGTATTTTGTTTATCCTGCTGATGATTGATTGATTGATTGAATATTTAGCATCATTTTTATGCCATTGAGTGCTAACAGACGATCAATTAACCTAACCATTGTTTCCTGGAATTAACCAGTACTTGAGCACACCCCGTCTGTGTAAGTAACTGATAACTTTCCCACTTGAATCAGTGGTGAGAGACAAAAGATAATGAGACACAATGTCGTATATCAATCATCACGGAGACTGTTGCCGGGCGGGGGATTCAAACTCACGACCCCAGGATTGATAGTCAGACACGTAACCAACTGAGCTAATCGGGCCCGGTCCTACTGATGAGGTGTCAATAACAATATCTTGGACAACTGTTTTGAAGGAAGAAATCCAAGTAGTCTGAATGAAGGTTTAACAGCCAAATAAACTTACAGTAGTATGTTTAATAGGTCAACTCTTTATTATGTCAAATATTAATGCATGATGCTAGGATATATAATACAGACATTCTTTACAAAATACTGGTTGGCTCAGTCAGTAGCTTGTGACTAGCATTCCAGTGGTCATGATATTGAATCCCTGACAGGTCATAACCTCTGTGATGATTGATATTATGCTATGGTTTAACTGCTATATCTGCTATACTTTATCACATTCAAACCATTTGTTGTGATCTGGAGGTCAAGATTATAACTGTTTTTTTCATTATCATGCTGATAGTCCATTCAAGCTCCATTTGCACTATTCAATAAAACAACAGTTAAATGAACTGTTTATTATATTCGGTAAATTAAAACTGACACTGAAATACCACTTATTCAACGCTAAAATATAATTAAACCATTTTCCACAACTGATATGTTTATATAATGACGTCAGGTTGTATATGTATTGGCGTTGATGACGTTATTTTGATCAAGAGCGGATCCAAAATGTAGAGCTAAATACTGGTGACATTGCACTCTGAATAATTGGACTTATTTTAAATAAGTTTGTCGTTAGGAATGTAGGGCTAATAGTTGAATTGGTTCATGGAGACTTCACACCTCTGTTAAAACGCAGTTAAAGTATTAATGAAGTGACAGTGGGGAACCTAATACATTTGTAATGTAATACTACTTCTTGATTTACCTTTTTATTGTTATTCAATATATGCGTTTTTCTTGTATAAATAATTTTAATCATTGACCACTAAAAAGGTAGATAGTTGTATATTATATTGCAATATATGAAGAATTATGTATAAAAATGTTGGGATATTAAAGTGTTTTTAGCTAGCCGGGATGAAGTCCAAGGAGAGCTATTGCCATGATCCTGGGGTTGTCGTCGGTGGCGTCTGTAGACACCCAGGTTAAACTTTTGCGTTTAAGTTTAAGATATCTATGCAACCACTCATTGGGTGTGAATGAAACTTTGCATGTGTGTTCACCATCATCAATGGAACACACATAGACAAGACCATAACTCTGGATTGCATTTTGACGAGCTTTGTTGTCTTCTGACAACTCTTGTTCAATAGTTAATAACTGGATATTTTTGCTGGGCCTGGCCAGTGCAGCCAGTAATGCATATATTAATTCATGAATCCCAACCCAACTGCAGTCTGTGTGATGATTGGTCATGAACTTTGTTCTACGGCCATGAGTTTCTTACCTCTGAATATGTGGGTAAGTAGTCAGTGAAGTGTAGAGATGAGGTGTGTCTAGTGCTGGTTAACTGCCTTAAGAATCCAAAGAACAATGATTAGAACTGGTGTGCTGACCACTGTTAACTGAAGTACTACAAAAAAAAAAAATCCCAAACAAATTGTTATTTGAAAGAAAATTGTTGTGTAGAATGCTGGGGTCAAGACAGTCCCTAAAATGGTTTATTTTGTGAAATTTACGAATTTACTATGGTCACTTTAACTAGTACAGCATCATCAGGCCCTCTTGGGCCTTTTGTTTTTGTTTAGAAATAGAAGTAAAAAAGAATCAACTATGTGTGTAACATATTTATTTATTTTCATAGGCACAGCTGTAAGTCCACTTCAGTGCCATAACCATGGGTTGCAGATAAGTAAGTAAACAAGTAAGTTATGTAACAATTCTTACTTTCCAGAGGAGGTAGATGTTCTTTAGGATAAGGGAACACTGCATTAACTCCTTTGTCTAATTTTTCTTTCTTCTATAAAATGTCAGCATCAACTGAGCAACTTCTAGCCGAGATAGTTCTCCTTCATTGTTTCATGTTTAATTCTGTAATTTTGAAGTTACATAACTAAACTCTTAACATTGACGAAGATCCAGTAAAGTGTGCACACTGTCAAAGTTTATTATTCAAGGGTCATTACTCTGACAAAGAATCTAAAACGTAAATTATTGAAAAAATCTTTTAAACTTTATAGGTATTTTATCAAGTGAGGATTGGGGGAATATAATTGAATAAATACAAAATTTAATAAAAAAAGTAATTGGACGTGCATGACTTGTAAGTCGGCCAGATTGTATTTTTACATGCTTAAATATATTCATGTGAAGATACAGGATCAGTGCATGATATGGGTGGGGTTGAACATTTTTCACAGAGGTTTTTTTGATTGTTGGTTAAAATATATCAAAATTTATTAAAATGACTAGCTTCCTTTGTCTTGAGGGGTCAGGGAGGGTGTTTCAAGCGGTCCACCATTTAGAAATTTCTAAAAAATTTAAAATTCTGAAGAACTGATTGGTAGTGGACATTTACATTTTTTATGGGAATTTAAGATTTAGGCATAGCCTTAATCCATTGGCAGTCTCCTGTGTTTGAAAATGTCGACTGAATTGGACGCAATATTATTATGGGGGAGTTCATTCCAACTATTGATGACGCAGCTCCAGTTAATTTGTTGGACACAATTTTCCTTTAACAAAACCATGCTGTCCAATATTTATCAAATCCTGGGATTAACCAGTACTCGAGCACACCCTGTCTACACAAGTAACTGATAATTTTCCCACTTGAATCGGTGGTGAGAGACGATTGATTATGAGACACAATATTGATATTGATTGATAGTCAGACAGGTAACCGACTGAGCTAATCGGGCCCGGCAACAGATTTTGAATAGTCGTATTGAGTCTACTATTATATATCCTAAAAAGAACTTTTCTTACTTATAGCTTTCTTACATTTTATGTAAGTTGTGTAGGCTTTCCCCCTTCATTAATTTTACAACTATAGAAGGTTTGACATCAGTATTGTAAATATGTTAGAAAACTTGCCCACTGAAACTACATCTCCAGTCTGCTCAATATTCCAGTCAGACTCGCTGAAAAATGGTGATTGAATGTCAATAAGGGGCCAGGTTGGGTGATTTAAAATGAATTTCTATAAAAGGCCAGGAAAGGTCCAATAATGGTTAATATTTAGATTTTCAAAGATCTTCTCTAAAGCCTGTTGATGAAATATGTCTATACTTAATCATTCTATAAATAAGTATTTCAGTGAAGTTTTTTTCGTCCAAATGCAAGGTTACATGGCCCTGTCAGGAAAAGAAAATTGGCATTTTTTCATACATTCAGCAATGTCAAATCCCTGTCCAGCCAGTCTGCTTGATGATATATGACATTCCATTTATTGTCATTTGTCTCACTGCTGATTTAAGTGGGAAAGTTCTCAGTTACTTGCAGAGATTGGTGGCTTGAATACTGGTTAATATTTCAGGATCCCAGGATCTGATTGTCTGTTGGCCCTCGATGGCATTAAAGGACAAACATTTGTACAATAATTCTTTTTTAGTTTGAGATCTGAAAGCGTCTGTTTACAGCAAATTTGAGTTAATAAGAATGATTTAGTTTACTAATTTATTTTAGCTTTATTGCGATAACAAAAGCTAAGAGTTTAACTGAATACAAACTCCCCAATAGTTATTCATAAAATAAAATACTATGGCCATTATAAGCCAGTAGAGTATTCTTGGGGCCTCTTGGATTGTTTGTTTGACTTGTCAAATAAGTAGGATAATTTGCTAGAGTTGTGACCCTTGACTTATAAAATTTTGTCTATTTTACCATGTGTGTACACTCGTCAGATATTGCATTATGTACTTATTATGGCACTTTAATTATAGAAATATGTCCTGTCTGATGTGCACTTTAAAACTTATTTATTGGATAAGAGTATAAGAGAAGTTTTGTAACCATATCAGAGACAAATTGTTAACTAATCAAGTCAGATCATAGTGGTTTAGTTGTGCTCTTGCATTTTAAAAAATATGCCTAATTAGACCTTTTGTACACTCTACCACCTTGTATATTGACCAAACAGTGGTGTGATGATATGATCTTGGATAAACAAATTAACAGGTTTGCCAGGCCTAATTAGCTCAGTTGGTAGCACATCTGACTATCATATCAATCCAGAAGTCGTGAGTTTGAATCTGCATGGCCACAGACTCTTTGATAGTTGATATACAACTTGTCTAGTAATTATTCGCCTTTTACTGCAGGTGGAAAGTAATTAAATACTTTAAACCACAGCGTGGTCTAGTGGTAGAGCGTCCACCTCAAATGTGGAAGGTCTTGGATCAATCCCCGACCGGGTCAAAGACTTTAAAAATGGTACTAGAAGCTTCTTGCTTGACGCTCAGCATTTAGAGGAAAATTCTAGGACTGGTTGGCCTGGTGTCGGTATAATGTGACTGGGTGGTGTATCATACCATGTGTCCGAGGCATAATACTCCAGTGTGACAGTGCTGAGAATACTGTTTCAAGTAGACGCAATCGCGATTTGACTGAAAAATTGTTGAAAGCAGCACTAAACACCATAACAACAACAAGTAATCAATAACTTTGTTTGCTCGAGTGCTGGTTAATCTTAAGGTTAATTGATCATCAGTTCTTTATGGCATAAAAATGACATTAAATATTCGATCAGTCAGTCTATTGAATTTAACATGTCTTCTTGTATAATTAATGTCTATGTTGTATTGCTTCTTGTATAATTAATGTCTATGTTGTGTTGCTTCTTGTATAATTAATGTCTATGTTGTGTTGCTTGAATTTTAAAATATAGTTTGTTATGTGATGGTCTATTTAGCCACAGGTGAGAGATTCATTAAACTGTTTCTTTGTTTCTTAAAGCTGGGCCAGATTAGCTCAGTGAGTGATACATCTAACTATCAATCCAGGGGTCATGAGTTTGAATCCTCGCCTGGCAGCAGTCTCCGTGATGATTGAGTATTCAACATTGCGTCTCATTATCATTTGTCTCTCACCTCTGATTGAAGTGTGCTTGGCTACTGTTTAACCTTTCAGGATACTAGGAAACAGTTAGGTTAACTGATCGTCTGTTAGCCCTCGATGGCATAAAAATGACACTAAATATTCAATCGATCGTTTTCTAAATATATCCTTGCTATAGCATGTTATTAATATTTATAACTACAGGTAGTTAAAACATGGGAACTCCTGGTATTGGTATGAAGCAGTCCATTTTGGGATATAATATAATTACACAGTAAACTTCCAAGTAAGTAACAAACATGTCTACATGTTCAGAGGGGGCAGTGTCCTTTAGGATAAGGGGGCACTGTATTAACCTCTCTGTCTTTTGTTCTTACTCTTTCCTTCCTTTCTCTATAATATTGCTCTGTTGTGGTTGAAGCTGAAATCTGAGATAAAATTCAAATTAAATAGATTTTTTGAAGAATAAGGAGGGCAATTGTACTCTTATGGCAAAAATGAATGAATAGGGTTTTACGGCATACCAACACATTACTGGTTATTTGATGCCAACAAGAAGGAAGATTCCAGGTTCACTCTACATATACAAAAACAACAAATCAACATACAGATAAAAAAAATCATCAAAAAATGAATATGCAGAATCACACCTTAGTTAAAAGTTTTGCAAGGCTTTATCTTGGTAACCAGTGCAGTGAAACGAGACTTCCCAGTCAACAAACCTATTGCAATACTAGTGACTAAGTTGGATTACTCTTTCTTGAATAGAATAACTTTTAAAGTTTTATATCTCTGCAGTCACTGCATGTATTGGATTGAAACTTTTGCAGTTGTAAGACTTCCTCAATTTAGTAAGATGACTTGTTTACTTGGATTAGTCAATACAAGTACAATAAGAAGCACAAACAGACAGATGTTATCTTGATGGACTTTGCCAAAGCCTTCCAAAAAGTACCCCAAAAGCGTCTATTATACAAACTAGACCAATACAGTGCAAGAGGAACAGCCATCTGTTGGATTGCCTCATGGTTATCAGACAACTCGACGGAATGCACTCCGACTAAGCTCCAGTAATATCTGGTGGTTCACCAAGGCTCTTGCCTAGGTCCAATTCTCTTCCTGTGGTTTATTAACGACCTACCAAATTGTTTATCATCAAAAGTAAGGCTTTTTGCAGATGACTGTCTCGAGAAAAATGTATATTATTCTTTAGGACTGCATTCAACCAGACTTACTTACAGAAACTTGGCACATGGTAGCAACAGTGGCTCATGAATTCCAATGTATCCAAATGTTACTCAGTGAGAATATCAACCAGAAAAAGCAAATAACCACACTTTACATGGACAGACGCTTGACAATGTAAAAGCAACAAAGTATGTGGGGATTACAATTACTGAAACATTGGACTACCATTGAATACCAAACTTTAATTCGACCCCAAATTGACTATGCGTCTCCACTGCCACATTTGGGGCCAACATACATGAAATTGAAAAGGTGCAAAGAACAGCAGCTCAATGGACATGTAGAAGATGGCATAATATTATTCATTTTGGGGACATGCTTGACGAATTGCGATGATCAACCCTAGAGTAAAGATGTACAAAAGTTTGACACTTTTTACAAAATATATAATAGACTGGTTGACATTGACAGAGACCGACAACCTAATGACTAACAAAGCATCTAGATACTCTAAAAGAATATCTCACCTACAACATGATCAACTGACTACCTCAACTGTCCTTTTTTCCTCAAGAGTACAATAAAGAACTGTACAATGATGTAATGAGTTTGAAACTGAAGTTCATGTAGATTTAGTTGGTTAAACATTGTAGCCATTACATTCATATTTTCTGGAGCTGTTGCTAGGGTTGGGGTTTATCAATACCAATATGAAATAATAATTCAAATTTGGTAATTGCATAGAGGAAATATTACATGTACTTTTTTTGGCAATATAATTTCTAGCTCGACTATTCGTAGAATAGGGGGGCTATTGTACTCGCCCTGGCGTCGGTGTTGGTTTCTCAGGTTAAAGTTTTTTATCGGGAAAGATATCTATGAAACTTCACATGTATGTTCAGCATCATCAATGGAACTCACAGACATAAGAAACATAACCCTGGGTTGCATTTTGGCAGAGTTATGGCCCTTTTTGGACTTAATTTTTTAGGTTAACGTTTTTTATCATGTAAAATATCTATGCAACCACTCATTTGCTCATTTGATATAAATAAAACTTCACATGTGTGTTCAGCATCATCAATAGAACTCACAGACATAAGAAACATAACTCTGGGTTGCATATTGGCAGAGTTATGGCCCTTTTTGGACTTAATTATTCAGGTTAGAGTTTTTTATCAGGTAGAATATCTATGTAACCACTCATACGATATGAATGAAACTTCACATGTGTGTTCAGTATCATCGATGGAACGCACAGAGATAAGAACCATAACTCTGGGTTGTATATTCACAGAGTTATGGCCCTTTTGTACTGAGAAAATTTGGTTAGTGATTTTTAGAGGTTAAAGTTTTTGATTGGTACTTATTTCATCTTCCTATCACAGGACATGAATGGAACTTCACATGTGTGTTCATCATCCTTTACATCTCACACACCAATTAATTTTGTACTGTTCTACATATAGAGACATGCACTTCTGGAACACTGGATACATTACCAATGGTTCTAAAAGTGCCTTATTCCCATAGATAGTCCTCTGTTGGTCCAAATATGCAGAAAAAAACATGGGGTTGACCAGGTTGCTTTTTCACAATTTCGATGGTTTGATGGCACCCCTTCATTTTTGACAATTCTGCCCATTTGTTGCAGTGTATCACTACGCATCTTTAAACTGTTATAGCATCATCAAACAGTTCCCAGGGTCACCCAAACTTTGCAGAAATCATGAAAATGTTCCAATGTTCCCATATGCACAAAGAAATATGACATTTTATGCATTTTTAAAAAAAAAATTACCCAACCGCTTTACACAGCTCTAATTTCTTGGGCGTAATAATCTTGCTACCGTCATGTAAGGGAGGTAATTGTTCACTGAGACCTTGAAGAGTAGAAATTGTCACGACATTTGACTGAAATTTTTGTCGAACAAACCTTTACCATTTCTAAATATGAAAATACGCCTTTTGATTTCATCGCGCAACTGTTTTCGAATTCATGCACCAAAATAAGATGGCGGTCACACATGCATTAATCAGTTTCGGACGACTCGAAAACAGGAAAAACTGCCAAAATTTTTTAGCCACTGTACCTTAATAAAAATAATTCTAGAAAAAGAAATACTTTGAAAATGTCCTTGTATTGGCTCCTATAGTGTATCTATCTGACTGCATATTCATTTTATTGTATATGCAACATTACATAACTTAAGTGTCAAAATACATGACCATATATGGATAATTAGTTGTTTTTGCTTCAAATAATGCTCTGTTTTGTTGCAAAACTATATATTTGACTTTTTTTTATATTTATAACAAACAAATATTAATGTTTGAAGGTGCCCAGCAATAATTTGCATGTCACTGACACTAACCATGCCCCCTTTTTCAATACATGAATGAATAACATACTTGTGTACATGCATTAGATTCATTATCAACTATGAATATTTCCCTTACCAATTGAGGTATCTATTAGGCATATATTAAATTCCAATACTATTTTGTTTATTTTATCAATAAAAATAGCAAATGAAAGTAAAGTGTGCATGAAAGTCACTTTAAAGCAAGAAAATGAAATGATGAATGAAAATGAGACAAAATATGGATACAGCATATTTGGCTGGACCGATAAGCTCATTGCAAAAAGACGGTTTGCTAAAGCGCATCTCTTTACCACAAGTTAGTTTGAAATAAATATATCAAAGAATATCGCGATAAGAAATACTTGTCGCGAGATGACTCGTTACTTTACAGATTTTCCAAAACTGGCATTAAAAATGGGCAGTTAAAATAGAGTTGTTGCAATAATTATATGAAAATTAGAAATTGTCATATAGGAGAATGCTAAACTGTTGAATGTGGAGAAAAATATTATACACATTCAACAACAGACAGCGAAAAAACATCATCTTCAATGAGAAAAATCTATATTCTATAGCAAGCATCATGTATTTTTATTTGAAAAAAAAGTAAGAAGAACAACCAAAAGAAATCAGATGATGGTACAAAAGTTTCAAGCACAGGTTAACTAAACGCTGAGAAATTATTACGCGATTCTGTTTCGCGTCATTTCAAAGAAGTCGCATTTTACAATTTAACTGAATGTTCAAGAGTAGGTAAATACTGTGTATAAGCCAGACCCAGCCGCATAAATATCAACACTGAGGAGAAAAAAATGACAGTAAAACAAAAATGGCAGTCATACGCCATACCATTAAACTGAAACGCGACAGTTTGGCGGTCGGTATATCGAAAACTGGATACAGAGCTGTTGATAACAAATATCAATGACAAAATAATGAAACAGGAGATGTCTCCATAATTCATGATCAATATAATATTAATTGATAAACAGCGACATAAAAACAATATTGCTCATACGCGAGCAAACCGTATTGTCAAAAAGCATGCGCTAAAGAGTGGAAACAGTATCGCGACAAATGTTACCATTTTTATGTGGGTGGGGTATGAATTATACACAAATAATGAGTTTCTAACACAAAAAAATGGTTTAACTTACATGAATCATGAAATCTGGATGCAGTGAATGCTCTAGACATGCTTTTGTTGTGATATATTAGCATCACTGTCTCTCTGTGTGACTTTCAAGTGTTTTTAAGTGCAAACTTCTATTCATTTTAGCCAGGATTTTGAGACAGATGGCTAAAATCAAGTCTTATCACATGATGAAGCAAAGCATATTTGCATACATGATCATTTCTTTTTCAGTTAAATAGATGATCTCACTTTGTGTTCCTTCCATTGAATTGAATAAATCCTGATTCCAACATTTCCATGACAAATTTTCAGCTGCTCAGTCTCATTGCCCTATTTGCTTTACTGTTTTAGCTTCAAGTTTGGTTTTGCCTGTGTGACACTTCTCTATTTCACTCAAAGTCATCCATTTTTCACAAAAAAACATTTATTTTTCCATTTAGAGGTTTCAAATACAGTATTTCCCATAGAAAGTGACATATTTTGAAAAAGAAAGTAAATCTGAATCACAAAGATGCAGTTTCCTCCCAGCGTCTACCGAAAATGATCTGGTTCTTGAACATCTCACACACCAATTAATTTTGTACTGTTCTACATATAGAGACATGCACTTCTGGAACACTGGATACATTACCAATGGTTCTAAAAGTGCCTTATTCCCATAGATAGTCCTCTGTTGGTCCAAATATGCAGAAAAAAACATGGGGTTGACCAGGTTGCTTTTTCACAATTTCGATGGTTTGATGGCACCCCTTCATTTTTGACAATTCTGCCCATTTGTTGCAGTGTATCACTACGCATCTTTAAACTGTTATAGCATCATCAAACAGTTCCCAGGGTCACCCAAACTTTGCAGAAATCATGAAAATGTTCCAATGTTCCCATATGCACAAAGAAATATGACATTTTATGCATTTTTAAAAAAAAAATTACCCAACCGCTTTACACAGCTCTAATTTCTTGGGCGTAATAATCTTGCTACCGTCATGTAAGGGAGGTAATTGTTCACTGAGACCTTTAGGAAACTCGTACAGATAAGAACCATAACTCGTGATTGCATTTTGGCAGAATTATTTCCCTTTTAGACGTAGAAGTTTTGTTTTTAGCAGTTTAAAGTTTGTAGTACAAGGCCTTGATCTTTTATGTTTGATTTGTTCAAAATCATGACCCTGGGGGCAAAATTTTATTTATTGTTTTGTTGTTTTTAGCTCAACTGGCCAAAGGCCAGAAGGGCTTATGTGATGGCGCATTGTCCAGCAACACTTTCTCTGAAACAACTAGGCCAATTAAACTCAAACTTCATATGGATATTTCTATTGCATAGGAGACTATACAAAAGTTTTGTTTTTTTTTCAATCTGAAGTTCAATATGGCCGCCATTACAAAAAATAGTCTTAAACTTAAAAAATCTTCATCTCATGAACCGCCCAACAGATTTTGAAAGTGTTTATGTAGTACTGATAACCAACTATAGTTCTGTTAGATTTGTTCAAATGGTGTCCCTGGGGTTAAAAATGACACTGCCCTAAGGGTTCATTTAAGGGACACATGTCATTATAATAGACATAAATTCATCTTTTTTTAAAAAAGGAACTGAATTGCTTATATTTTCACAGAAGCATTGTTTTGTCAAGGAGGTTCAGATTTGTAAAAATGACTGGGTTCCAACATCTTAAGGTGTCAGGAGTGGCCCCAAAAGAATAAAATTTTGGAATTACAAAAAACTGGTAAGTTTGATGTGTTCGTATTTGGCATAAATTATCCCAATGTGTAGGGGTTTGGTTGTAGATAAGAATTAAGGGGCTAATATTTATAGGGGCCCTCCTGTACGAAATGTTATGCCCGGAAAAGAGACGTAAAAATATATAAAAATACGCCTGGAATTTTTCAAATTTCATATAAAGCAGTAGAAGCAGATTCAGACCAAATCGACACGTAAACGAGCCTGAAAATGGGGCGAAATATTTAAATGAGCCGTAAAAAAATACGTGCTAAAAAAATTAAGTGTGAAAAAAATTACGTGCGAAAAAAATACGTATGGAAAAGATTACGTGTGAATTTTTTTACGTGCGTACTATAATTACGTCTAAAATGAAACGTAAACAAGACGTAGAAATGAACAAAATATGCAAATTAGCCGTAATATAACATTTGTAGTGATATTACCTCTGAAAATGATTACGTCTAAAACTTAAGATATTACGTCTGAAAAAAATATTCATCTTAAAAAATGAAAATACTACGCCTGAAAAAAATACGTCTTAAACTGAAAATATTACGTCTGAGAAATAATATTACATCTGAAATATCATATTCGGGCATGTAAACCCAAATAATGTTACATCATTTTGTAAAATAATTAATTTGATTTTAAATTATTAAAAATTATGATTGTAAAAAAAAATAAGCCTTTATTTATTGGATAAGATGGTTTTCAAATATTAATTAAGAAGCCATAGCTGTCACCTAGTGGTAGAGTGTCTGTATCACATGCAGAAGTCACACTAAAGACTTTAAAAAATGATACAAAAACAAGCAAATATATTAAACTTATTTAATTTACCAAATTTAACTTAAAGATAACACTGTAACTTCACTGAGATACTTTTATAGGCTGCTAAATGTTTTCTTTGTTTACCATGTTCGAGTCATTTTATAAATATTCATCTTAACATTCACAAAGTCTTGTCAAAAGACAAATTGGTCTCAATCTTTTTTATCTTTCAACAGTCTTCGAATATAGAATCTTTCAGTTTATGAAAATAATGTTCATTTATTTTGCTTTCAAGGTTAGCTGCATCGTTTTCCTCACATAACTGACTTGCTCCATAATGGCATCATGGTCACTGTCCTCAGCCTCACCTTTTCCATTCAGCAAAGACCAGGCTGAGACATAATCTGAAATTTAAATAAGAGATATACATAACCCTTAATCTGGTCAAATAAAACCATGGCAGGTTTTGATTTCTGTTAATTTGATTTAAGTGATGATTCTAAAAGAGCAAAATGTGATTAGGCTTGGTTTAACTTTCAAAACAGCCAGTTGAAAGCAAAGCTGTCAATATTATTATAATAAATAATGTTTGCAAATAGAACAAAAAGGTTCAGAGTTGGGAAAGTTTTAAAGGAATGTACGTACAGTTCTAATTGAGTGGAAACCACTTCTCTATTTTTGGTAACAGAATGTCACGTGACCTTGACATGGACATTTTTACCTCTAGAATTCTCTCTTGTAAGGATATTGAATCCCAAATTTGAAACAACATAACAATTACATATTATATAATATTATATATATTATATATACCAAACTGCCAACTCTATAGTTATGGCCCATGAATGAATGAGATTGTGAGGGTCCTCCGTGACCGAGTGTTCTAAGGCGCCATGATGATCATAAGATCACTTACCTCTCACTGCTAAGTTCATAGGTTCGAATCCCGCTTGCTCCAAAAACTTTGTGAGAAAGTTTATAAGTTTATTAGTTACTTGCAGAATGACAGTTGTTCTTTCAAGTCCGACTCAGTCTGAGGTCTTCCACCAGTAAAACTGGAATTGCCATAATTTATAACCTAAAATGCGTTGAAAATGGCGTTAAACCCCATTCAAAAAAAAGAAAAGAAAAAAAGATTGTTTACAATTCAATCAGAATATTATTACCCTCAATAATGAAACTCATTTAAAATAATACCTTTAATGATTTCTGTCTTTGCTGGATCCAGTGGGTGTTAAATATCATCGTCCTTTTGCTGGAATACTTGACCACATGACATTTCCAGTTCTTACGTTGTGGGCAGCCAGGGTAGCAGTTTAATTGTTACATTGTGATGTTTATACTTCCATTTCCAACTACTTTTAAGCAACTTTCCTTTCTGAAAGAAAAACATTTTTTTAAATTACAAGGTTTGTCTAGTCAGAGTATTCACTTATGTAAGAGTCCCAATGACTGCAAAATTTTAGGTAATGACTGTACACATCTATTGATTATCATGTACATTATATTCATCAGTTTACACATATTATATAATAAATATTGGTATGCACTGACCAATAAGCTAATCATTAGTTTACACATCTATTAATCCAAACCACATGTTATTATTTACAATAACTGAGATATTTACAGGTGGTGTAATGAAACTGCAGCTTTTGTTATACTGAAAGCAAGAGTAAATGCTATGGTGATCATGTTGATCTGCCATCAAGGGCAAACATATACGTATAGTTTCTGTTTAGCTGGACCACAAAATGTTGACCTGGTTACATGCTAAACTGAACTTGAATTCATTTCATGTTTCATGTGAACATTTATCTCATATTTGAAATTGCCAAAATATCACAAATGCAGACTTTTATTTTTAAGTTATTTTCTATTTTTATTTACTTCAATGTTACAGTTGATATATTAAGCACAACAATGCTAAAGTTTTTGCACACAAAATATTCTAAATATAATGGGCAGGTACACAGAGAAAAAATAAACAAATGTAAAACAAAATTATAACCATTCTGTACTTACCACCATTTCTTTCACACCAGAAAACACTTCTTCTTTGTCCCAAATAACCTTTTTTCCCAATGAAATTTCATTTTTTTTTTCAATTTCCATTTTCCAAGAAGTTCCAACTGTTGATTTTTTGTCCTATAACAGTCCAGCCTTTTCTCTTTGACACAATAAACACAAAACAAGCTTTTTTTTTTCAGTTAAAATATAAACACATTTGATCATGTACACTATACTATCTGTAAGATTTGAAACTGACTTGTGGGAGAATTCTGGGATAGCTTCTGGGTTCACATTAAGAGGTTATTGATAGGGAAACTGGTTATACACATTGACTGCAGAGCATACAATCATGTAGGTCATGCTAGTAGAGCAAAGGTGGAAACTCCCTACAGTACCTCAATGAAAAGAATTTTCTCTCTGGTGGTCAGTGCCTCACACTGCTTCAATCTCAAAGAGATATACATGTAGTTCAGTGGCTGATAAAGTTACACCAGGAATAATATATATACCTTGTTTCTTGATCATTATGTCGAGATATTGTATAGAATTGAGGCCATTGCCTAAATTAATTGCATTTTAAGATTATCACTTAACACTTATTAACCTCCAACATTGAAGACATTACATTACAATATAAAAAATTATGTTATATAACATACCATATTTTTTTTCATTATGGAAATGTTATCAAATTCTCTTAAAATATCAAGGTTGCTTTTATAAACAAAATTATTTGCAGTTTGATTTTTATGATTCTAATGATGTTATTACAAACAAACAAAATAACCATCTTGTTGCATTATTTCATTGCATTCAACTAAAATAAGCAATTTTCCATCATACAAACCTTGCTGCTTCATTTTTTAGTTGTTAAAATGAAAAAATATCTTGATTGTAGAGCAAACATGCTGTTAATCACTCAATTACAAGAGCTTAAATTGAAATAATTTGACATTTAACCCTAAGAATGTTTAAGATTTTTTAATGGATTGTTCTTCTTTTTTAATTATTCATACCCAGCTATTTCTCAGAAAAAGGCTTATGACAAATAATAAAAACATATATAGCCTTACTATAGGACATATCACACACTTATTGAACATTTCTCTAATGAATGACTATATTATACTTAAAATACTGCAGATGGTATAAGAAATACTGTCAAAAGTTTAGTTTTTTGAAGATTTTTTAAAAAAAAGTATGTTTTAATAAAAAATTTGGAATTATGAAAGGTACATATTTTCTAATAATGTAAAAAATTTGAAGAAAATATATTTATAAAAAGTCTGATAGTATGCATGGTGTAAGTGTGACAAAATGAAAATATTCCAATTTGCATCTTTGAAAAAAATACAAGTCCAAAAATACGTCTCATGAAAATGGCTAAGTTAGAAATTACGTCTCTTGAAAATTTAATACCTGCAAAAATAAATGATTTCACAGTATATTTGTTTAACAGATGAATGGTATGGGAATTTAAAGCTTTTTTTTTCATTGCAAGTTACTTTTTGTTCAGTATGGGTGTGGTGGGGGTATTTTAGAGGTACCCAAAATAGGGTAAATTTTGTGGAATTTGGAAAAGTGTTATGGCCACTATGAGTTAGTAGAGCGACCTCCCCTCTTATGTTTGGTCCGTTCTGAGGGGTAAAATTATTTTTTTTTTAAATATAATATTTTTTAATGTTTTTTTTTCTTTTCTGTAGAGTTTAATCCTTTTTTTTTTTATATAGATTTATTTTCTTCATTTTTATGAAAGGGTGTCCAGCTGTGATAAGCTGCAGGCTGGTCCAAGATTTTTTTCAACTATAGATCCATTTTCATGAGCTGGTACCGATATATTGCCCTCTAAGGTGAAGTTAGTGCATATGCCTATATATCATGCTGAATTGAATAATATTAAGGCAATACAAACCATCCATTCCCTTTGTTATTTTTAAAAAAACAACTTGATAATGAAAATGAATAGTGTTGGTGAATTTTTTTGCTAATTTATTTTTAACAGATAAGCAATAATTATAGTTTAATTTTACCACCCCTGAGTTTTAATTGTCTTCTGTTTGGTACTTATTTCCTGAAAAAGCTGTTATTTTAGAACAGAATCGAAATATTTAAGCGCGCTGTCCCTTCGACAGCTCTTGTTGTTGATGTGATATATTAAATGTTGAAAATATTAACAAAGGCCACATATATTTTAAAACACCTCGTATATATAGTTTCTGACTGCATTTATGCTACCACTGTCTTGATGATCAGAATTAATTCATTGGTGACTATATGGAAGAGAGGGAAAAAGAAAGCTGTGAAATCAGTTGTCCCAATGGATCAATTTTTCTACCAGAACAGAAAAACCCAGAATGATTCTTTGTCTTGCTTACCAAACACATTGGTAGATTAGTTTACACGTAATTCATATTCTATTTTACTACGATTGCATTTAAGGCACCAAATTAGTTGATGTTGGATCCTGGATGATAGCATGAGAACTTTATCTCAGCCCTATAGTGAAATAAAAATATATCTGGCCCCAGGAAAGATGCAGATATCCATTAATATTTGGTATGCAAGAAATACAAATACAGAAATATTGCATAATAAATATTCTCGCATTTAATTCCTTGATAAAATAATCCAAAACTTATAATAAAGAATAAACAAAATGTTCATTCATATGTTTTGGACAAAATTATGTATATAGATTTTGTTGTTTACATTTAGCCGGGCCCGATTAGCTCAGTCAGTTACGCGTCTGACTATCAATCCAGGGGTTGTGAGTTCGAATCCCCGCCCAGCAACAGTCTCCGTGATGATTGATATATAACATTGTGTCTTATTATCATTCGTCTCATCACTGATTCAAGTGGGAAAGTTATCAGTTACTTGCGGAGATGGGGTGTGCTCGAGTACTGGTTAATCCCAGAAAACAGTGATTAGGTTAACTGATCGTCTGTAAGCCCTCGATGGCATAAAAATGACACTAAATATTCAATCGATCAATGTTTACATTTAATACTAAAACTTTCATTGCATTTTTCCTAAGTGCACTAAATTTCAAAACATTCACTATTGTCATTTAAAAGTTACATTACCCAGTTACAGTCAAACCTGTCTTAAACAGCCAGTCAAGGGAAAGAACAAAAATAATAGCAAATGCCTGCTTAAAACAAGTGACTGCTGGATATAGATGACCGCATACACAGGTTTGATTTTAAAACATCCATTGCTGCCGCTGCCTGAGCATTTTTTTTAAGGGCTTAATATAAAAAAAAATCATTGTTATCATTTAAAAGTTACAATCCCCAATTACATTATGTTTTATTGTCTTTCAGAATGAGTGGATACAGACCAGATACCATTGAAGATAACGTCAGGGAGGTTTTGAATTCCAGAAATAATATACTACAATGTGTACTCCTGACAACTTGGATCATGTTTAAACTAAAATAATGTTCAAGAAATTGACCCCTCGGTTACATTTTGTGTCGAATTAATGAAGCTTTAGGCCAGTATTAAATATGAAATGTATTAACTGCAAAATGATTGTAAAAAAAGTTCATTTCAGAGAAGACATTTGTGTTTCTGATATACACTTTATAAAAATGTCCTTAATTACCAGGGATCCAAATGAATTCCATCATTTTATGACAAATGCTAGTTCTGGAAATTTTGATATCTTCTTATATCTTCATTGACAACCACAATAATCACTTGAGACAGCTATAAAATAATGCGGGCAGTTTTGTGTAGTGGATAGGCTTTTGGCTGCTCACCACAGGTCACAGGTTTGATTCAGACTCGCCCCCATGAAAAATGAAACCCAGTACTGGCTCTTTTAAAAATATAACTCAAGAGTAATTCCCAAAACTCTGAAGTAAGTCACAATCAAGCTGACATAAATTACCAGTAATACAAATGAAAGAACTAAAAGTGGAAAACGCCTTTGTTAAACATTCTCACAGAAAAATAATGTCTCTTTCAATTGAATTTTTCATATTCTGTATAAATGTTTCACTTTTGAAGGGATTTAAGGTTTGTTCAATTGAATGGTCTAGGTACGGTAAAGGTAACAGCACTTTGAGTGTGTGTGAGGTTTCGTGTCCAGCCTGAAACTTCGTTACCTATGGATAAATTTCAAAAGCACTTGATCAACATGACATGATGAAGTGTCCTGTGTAAGACCAAGAACCTTTCTTCAAAGGTGAAGGTCACACTTTCAGTTTGATATTTCGTTTCTAGTTCGTAAATTTGTCTTTAACTTGGCTCAATTGATCAAGATGACATGGCGATGTGTCGTATGTAAGACCTAGACCTGTACCTCAGAGGTCAAGGTCTCACTTTGAGTTTGTTCGACAACACTTTGAGTCTGAGATTTCAAATCTGGTCTATAACTTTATCATACATGGATGGATTTTAAAAACACCTGACTCAATTTATCAATTGATTAGCATGGCGTGACGAAGTTTTGCATTAATACCCAAAACCTTACATCAGAGGTCAAGGTCACACTTTTAGTCTGTTTTATGTTTATGCCTGGTTTATAATTTTGTTTTACATGGAGGGATTTTAAAATAGCTTGACACAAATGATCAATATGTCATGATGATGTGTCACCTGCATTTATCTGTAAAAAATACTCAGACCTTTACATCAGATGTTGAGGTCAAGGTTACACAAAATGTAATAAAACATGAAATTGTGTGTCTAGTCTGAAACATCAGTCCCTTACTCTTGATATTTATTGATACAGCGCTACCTATTATAAAATATATTGTTATTTTCATAGACCATTAGTGGGGCATGTAATACTTACCAGTGACTTTTTTTGTTTTGTTTCTCATTTTTTGGAACATTGTTCAGTCATAACACTGGAGATGGCACTGTTGATAGAGATTTAATTTTTATAAATGGCAAGCAGTGGTTAAAAGAAGTATAATAATGAAATTTCAAAAATCTTTATCTTGAGAACTGATGCACTAAATTTGCTCGTGAATAAAGGTTTCGTATTAATTCAAATAAAGGAACTAGAGTCCATTAAGGAGACAATGATTTTAACATATGAACACTCACGATGGGAAAACAGTAAATTTTCTTGCCCTTGTTTTACTTGGAAATTATGGTTAAAGCTCTGCGTGCAAGTATCATCTAGTCCATATTTCAACAACCACTCAATGTATTTGATTTAAACTTCACACAAGACTTTCCATTCATCAAATCTACTAAAATAGTGAAGGTAGATAACTCTTGCATGAATATGATGCAAACTATTGCCTGGTTAAAGATTTGCGTGCAGGTACGATCAAGTCCATATCTCACCAACCACTCAATTTATTGATTAAACTTTAAACAAGACTTCCTAGTCATCAAAACGTACTAAGTACTAAATAACTAAGTTAGATAACTCTTGCATAAATATAATGAATATTATTGCCCTTGTTTGACTTAGAAATTTGGGTTAAAGATTTGCATGAAATACTATCAAGTCCATATCTCACCAACCATACACCATGTATTTAATTGAAACTTCACACAAGACTTCCTAGTCACCAAACCTACTACAGTAACTAAGGGAGAGAACTCTTGCTTGAATATAATGAAAAGTATCAGTGCCATTGTTTGACTTAGAGACCTTTTGGTTAAAGTTTTGTGTGCAAGTACCATCAAGTCCATATCACAACAAACACTCAATGTATATGATTGAAACTCAACAGTCTCTGCATGTATTTGACTGAAACTTCGTATTTAGTTTCAACATATTTTATTACTTATGTAACAGACAGTTAACCTCACATGATAATACATATTAATATATAACATGCGCAAATTTAACTACAAGTTAAAACAACATTAGTTACAGTTCTCACTATATCATCAATATCAAAAGTCTTGTCCATCTATATTAAATATAAATATCTCAGCTCAGAGACAACAGATTTTTGGCCGGTGGGTAAGCACTGGTTATAGCCGCTATTTTGAAGTCACCTGCTGCTTTTACTAAAAAACTAACATCTCAGCTGAGAGGAATTCAATCTACTCAGCTGATAAAAAAGTAGTTCTATCGAATATGTTTGAAAATTGAATTGAATTTAAGCGTATTTAGCTATAAATCAATTGAATCATAGATTAAATGATAAACGTCGTCAATTAATCTATATATGCTCACAGCAATAATTTTTAAAAACATTTTTTCCGCAAATATGCCGGTTATTTGGTAGTCTATCCCAGTCCTGATATCTCCCGAATCATGTCTATGAACCCCCAATGAAAAGGCAGGGAATTCCATGCCTGTCCCACAATTCATAGCTATTCAACGCTTACCAAACTGTGAACTCATTCAACTGACCAATCAAAGTGCTCAAATCCCCTTCCTAGTTTACGGACCCAATCGGGAGAGCTGGGTCCGCTCTACAGACTAGTTATCTGGCATGTAATGTAGTAATACGTTTGTATAACTGCGACGTGACTGATGCTGAAGACGCCATTTTTCCTGATACTGATAGGTGGTCATCAACTTGTCACATTGAGGACAAACGGCAAAAGTCGGTTTTTTTTTCAGTCTTATTATTACGGCATACCTTACAGTTCTTCTTATTATAGGAAGTACTCAGAAACAAATTGTTAGCATAATTATGGACACCTATGGGTCCTTTATAATAATTGTGAATATCATGCCCCTGGGTCTCACGGTTTGGCCCTGGGGGTTGGGCATACTTTACTAAATCTATATAAGAGAAAATGACAAAAAACGTTGTTTCTTATGACTGAATAGACTTATGTGAATGTTTTTTGGTGTGATTTGTTGTTGCTGACATGACAGTTAATACCTATGTGAATTTCATGGTCCCCACCCCCATGAGGCCTTTGGGGCGGGGGGAAAACAGTCAAATTCAAGGTAAACTTTATAAATTCTTCTTATTATAGGAAGCACTGGGAAACAATTGGTGAGCATGATTATGGACGCCTATGGGTCCTTTATAAATATTGTGAATTGCATGCCCCTGGGTCTCACAGTTTGGCCCTGGGGGTGGGGCCTACTTGATTAAATCTATATAAGAGAAAATGACACAAACTGTTATTTTTAATGACTGAATAGACCTATTTGAATGTTCTTTGGTGTGATTTGTTGTTGCTGACATGATGGTTAATACCTATGTGAATTTCATGGTCCCGACCCCCATTAGGTCTTGGGGGCGGGGCCAAAACAGTCAAATTCAAGGTAAACTTCAAAAATCTTCTTATTATAGGAAGCACTCGGAAACGAATTGTGCGCATGATTATGGACGCCTATGGATCCTTTATAAAAATTGTGAATTTCATGCCCCTGGGTCTCACGGTTTGGGCCTACTTTACTAAATCTATATAAGAGAAAATGACAAAAACCGTCATATCTTATGACTGAATACTCATTTTAATGGTTTTTGGTGTGATTTGTTGTTGCTAACATTAACATAATGGTAAATGCTTATGTTTTATTGAGTCCCCCCCCCCTTAGGAAGCACTGGAAAACAAACTGTAAGCATTGCCTATGAGTCTGTCATAAAAAATGTGAATTACATGCCCCTGGGTCTCACGGTTTGACCTTTGGGGTGGGTACTACTTTACTAAATCTATATAAGAGAAAATGATGTGATTTGTTGATGCAGATATGACATTCAAAATCTGTTTGAATTTTTGCTGCTTCCCAAAGGACAGAAGTTGGAAAACAGATTCATATAGCTTTATGACATCAAGGATAATCAGGTGACCGTTAAGGCCCATGGGCCTCTTGTTAGCTCTATTGGCCAAAGGCCAGAAGGCCTTGTGCGATGGCGCGTTGTCCGTCTGTCGTACGTTAGCAATACTTTCACTGAAACAACTAGGCCGGTTAAACTCAAACTTAACATGGATGTTTCTCATGAATAGGAGATTATACAGAAGATTTTTTTATTATTATTATTTAAAATTCAAGATGGCCACCACTACTAAAATAGTATAAAAATCTTCTCCTCGTGAACCGCCAAACAGATTGTGAAAATATTTATGTAGTAAGGGTCACCAACTATAGTTCCATTAGATTTGTTCAAATGGTGTCCCTAGGGTTAAAAATGACCCTGCCCCCGTTAGGGGACTCCTGATTATAATACACATTAATAAAAAAATTAAAATTGAACTGATATTGCCTTTATTTTCACAGAAGCATTGTTTGGTCAAGGAGATTCAGATTTGTTAAAATGACTGGATTCCACTGTCTGAAGGGGTCAGGAGGGACCCCAAAAGGGTAAAAATTGGGAATTTCAAAAATCTTTCTCTTAAATTATCACTATGATTAGGGGTTTGAATCAAGATAAGAATCAAGAAGCTAGTATTTATAGGGGCTCTGTGAGGGTACTTGGAGTTTTACATAGGGATACAATGGGAAAACGGAAATTCTCATTTTTCACCCATTTGTGCAAAATTATTATTCAGTTTGAGTTCTGAAGCATCATCTAGTCATAGCAAATAAGATTTGATTCAATAAGCAGGATTAAATTTCCATAAGGGGACAGGGGCTTAAATTTGAAATTTGTCAACAATCTTCTCCCTACAACCGGTCAATCAAATTAGTTCATATTTGATATAAATTATCCCTATGAATAGGGGTTTGAAGTTTCTACAAATCAAGGGGCTTGTATTTATAGGTGCCATTAGGAGACTTTGAGTTTTACATAGGAAGTCTACGGGAAAACGGAAATTTCACATTTTTTTTTCATCCATTTGTGCAGAATTATTATTCATTTTGAGTTCTGAGCTTCTTCCTAGTTATAGCAAATAATATGTAGTTCAATAAGCAGGATTTAGTTTCCATAATGGGACAGGTGGGGTCTCAAAAGGATTGAAATTGAATATTTTCAAAAATCTTCTTCTCAACACATGGTCAATCAAATCAGTTTATATTTTATATAAAATTATCCCTATGGGTAGGGGGTTTGAAGATTGTACACATCAATGGGCTGGAATGGATAGGGGTTTTGTATGGGGACTTTGAGTTTTATATAGGAGTTCTATGGGAGAAGAGAAAATTCTCATTTTATCCAGCATTTTTGCAAAAACAATTTTGAATTTGAGATTTAAACCATTGTGTAGAATTAGCAAATTTTTTTTGTTACATTAAGAGGATTGAAATTCAATAAGGAGTCGGAGGGACCAAAAAAGAGTTGATTTTGATCAAGATAGTTGGGGTGTAGCATCATCTCATAATATGTCCTCTGTGGTCAGTTTTTTAGCCGCCAGAGAAACTGATATTTAAATGCATTGTGACAAAACTTTCACTAGTAGAGATATCACAGTCTGAAATGATGTCATTACTGTAGACTGATGTTGTTTGACAAAAAGAGTGTTTGTGCCTAAAAAACAAATTGTTCAACCATTTGTTGTTGCTGTAGTGTGAGAAATAAACTCAATAATTGAGTAAAAATGGAAAAATTAAAAACACTCTTCCTTATTTTACTTTCTTTGTGAACCTTCAATAAATATTTCCCTATAAAAACATGCAACGACCACCAGTACTTTGATTATAGATTTGGAATCGTTGGAAAGAACAGCTCAATGCCAATTTTAAAGCGTGTATAGTTACGATGAATTTGATTTATTTATTTTATCACAATTGGCGTTTGAATTTACATACTGTATTTTTGACAATAACTCATTTTGTAAAAATGGCACCTACTGTTGTCATGTTTAAATTTCAATATCGCGTGTGTCACCCGCGGGCATTAACCAGTGCAACACAACGTCGGGGCAGCGACAAGACAAGCCTTCGTAGAAATTGAGTCGGTAGTTGGTCCCATTCCTCTGCTATTAGCAGCCCTAAGTTCATGATTTGTCCTGAGATTTCTGGCACGAACTCTCCGTTTCAAATAATCCCAAACATGTTCCATTGGGTTCATGTCTGGGGATAGTGCCGGTCATGGCAGCACGTCAATGTTTGCCGTCAGGAGTGTGTCGTGAGTCTCGCACTATAGGGCTGTGGGTTGTTTTGTTGGAAGACGGTGCCATGGTGGAGGCGAATGATTGAAACAAAAACTGGCTGGAGCACCTGGTCGATGTAACGTTGCGCCGTTAAACCACGTCCATATCATTTTCCAAACTCAACCACACAGGCGTCCGCAAACCTTTCGCCAGTACGACGGTAGATGTGCCTACGCCGGTCATTGGAATCGAATTTAGATTCATCAGTGAAAAAAAGAACCGATCTCCACTGATTAACCAACTATCTGAGATGTTGCAATGCCCAGTGTAGACGTAAACGTCGATGGCTGTGCTAAAGATGTGTCCCGCAATACGGACGTCGGCCCATCGGTTGCCCATCTCAATAGAAACCATACGATCGCCCCACATACTGTTCAATTTAAAATTTCGGTAGCCACGCGTAACATACTTTACTAATAAGTTAGTCGATTTGAAAACGTGTTTTTAATATATTTTTTATACAATTCAGTCTCAATCAAATTTGCACGTTTGAGACAAATATTAGAATAGTCGAACGTGCTTTCCCTCCGACAGCTTTTTTATTATTATTCTAGTCACTCTAGATACAATGCTACTCAAATTTCCTTCAACCAACAACGTCGATGGCTGTGCTTAAAACGTGCTTCGCAATACGGGCGTCGGCAGAGTATCCCGGCAGCAACTCTGACACGTCGCCTAACGGTCCTGGTGCTAATGTGCAACCGAGTACGTCCTTGTGTTGATACGTCGGACTAAAAATCGGTCTCGCAGATGTGTTAAGGCGATTTGCTGATCCTGACGTAGCGTTATTTCTCGAGGACGTCCAGACCTCGGCAGGTCGGCAACAGACCCAGTTGCAACAAATGTCTGGCGTAAATACCGAACACTAACCCCGAAATCGTTCACAACACGTAATAGTTGCAACCCGGCTTCGAGCCTACCATTTGCGCGTAGACGTTCGTTTGATAGCTTCATATTGTCGAAACAAGGGAAGTTTTTATCAATGTATGGGTGTTTTCCAATTGAAATAGCGACAGGCAACCAATTTGTACATGAAAATCGAGTACAACGTTTATACATTGCCAGGGCACCTATAACAATGGGGATTAAATGGATGTGTTTGTGTAAGGGTGTACAATGCGTGTGTTGATTATCAGATGTGTATCTGTTAAAAATTATCAAAAAGCTTTGAACACTTCACTGTTGATCTAAAATATTAGTTTAATTACGAAATTTTAAACTTTTACCATTTTAAATGGAAACACCTCAATTTGAATATATTTTCGCTTAAAGCAATTTCTAAATTATTTAAGCAAAAAAATGTGTTCGTTTCTGGTTGATCTCTGAAAAATCTAGACAGACCACGTAGGGTTTTCTTTTCTTTTTCATTTCGAAGTACGAGTAATGTTCATCGGTTGTAGTTGTATGGTAATCAAGTTATAGTGTGATATATTCATTAAACATTCACTGTACTGTTTTGGATAACAATAATAACACTTAACACAGTTATATTTGGATGGGGTCTACTTGGTGGCAGTATTCTCTGGGCGGCCATGTTGGTTATCGGGTAGCAAACAAATTGTAGTACATGTATTCAAAACCTACGTTATGTTAGCTATAATGCAGTGACTGTGTAACGTAACCATTCAGATGATGTTGATTGGGTGTGTGGTGTTTTAGCGTCGTTTTCAACAATTTTTCAGTCATCACGACGGTGTTTCCTTGAGACAGTATACAAAGCGTTGCCACACTGGAGCATCATGGTGTGATACCCCATCCAGTCACATTGACACCGAGCCGACCAGACCTAAGGCTATCCTTTAAAGGTTGACCAGACTCTAAATACTGCGCGCCAAGCGAGGAAGCTTCTAATACCGTTGTTCAAGTCTTTGGTATGAACCGACAGGGTAGCGAACCGACGACCTTCCGCGTGCGATGCTGGCGCTTTACCCCAAGACCACCGCTGCGGTTTTCATTCAGATAAAAAAAATGAGGGGAGACATTTGAAAAAAAAATAGCGTCGGTAGTAAAAATTAAGGACGGTCAGCTAACGGGAAACAACGTGTTTTGGCCTTTACAGAGAGGGAAAAAGTATTTAAAAACAAATTCAAGGAAATATAATTTGATAGTTTAAGCATTTTCACTGATACAATCAAAACTAGTATGGTTACACTAGTTTTATTATTTGTGTATCCCTGCTCAGCCACAATCTCCGTGATGGTTGTTGTTATACGACAATAAATTTAGGCAATGAATCGCCGCTCGGCCACAATCTCCGTGATGATTGTTAAACGACATTGAATCTCCGCCCGCCTCAACCTCTGTGATGATTGTTATACGACATTGAATCCCCGCCCGCCTCAACCTCCGTGATGATTGTTATACGACATTGAATCCCCGCCCCCGCCTCAACCTCCGTGATGATTGTTATATGACATTGAATCCCCGCCCGCCCCAACCTCCGTGATGATTGTTATACGGCAGTGAATCGCCGCTCGGCCACAATCTCCGTGATGATTGTTAAACGACATTGAATCTCCGCCCGCCTCAACCTCCGTGATGATTGTTATACGACATTGACTCCCGCCCGCCTCAACATCCGTGATGATTGTTATACGATATTGAATCCCCGCCCGCCCCAACCTCCGTGATCATTGTTATACCGCAATAAATCGCCGCTCGGCCACAATCTCCGTGTTAATTGTTATACGACATTGAATCCCCGCCCGCCCCAACCTCCGTGATGATTGTTATACGGCAATGAATCGCCGCTCGGCCACAATCTCCGTAATGATTGTTATACGGCAATAAATCGCCGCTCGGCCACAATCTCAGTGTTAATTGTTAAACGACATTGAATCCCCGCCCGCCCCAACCTCCGTGATGATTGTTATACAACATTGAATCGCCGCCCGCCCAAACCTCCGTGATGATTGTTATACGGCGATAAATCGCCGCTCGGCCACAATCTCCGTGATGAATGTTTTACGGCGATAAATCGCCGCTCGGCCTGAATCTCTATGTTAATTGTTATACGACATTGAATCCCCGCCCGCCCCAACCTCTGTGATGATTGTTATACGGCAATGAATCGCCGCTCGGCCAGAATCTCCGTAATGATTGTTATACGACATTGAATCTCCGCCCGCCTCAACCTCCGTAATGATTGTTATACGACATTGAATCTCCGCCCGCCCCGACCTCCGTGATGATTGTTATACGGCAATGAATCGCCGCTCGGCCAGAATATCGTGATGATTGTTAAACGACATTGAATCCCCGCCCGCCTCAACCTCCATGGTGATTGTTATACGACATTGAATCCCCAACCTCTGTGATGATTGTTATACGGCAATGAATCGCCGCTCGGCCAGAATCTCCGTAATGATTGTTATACGACATTGAATCTCCGCCCGCCTCAACCTCCGTAATGATTGTTATACGACATTGAATCCCCGCCCGCCCCGACCTCCGTGATGATTGTTATACGGCAATGAATCGCCGCTCGGCCAGAATATCGTGATGATTGTTAAACGACATTGAATCCCCGCCCGCCTCAACCTCCATGGTGATTGTTATACGACATTGAATCCCCAACCTCTGTGATGATTGTTATACGGCAATGAATCGCCGCTCGGCCAGAATCTCCGTAATGATTGTTATACGACATTGAATCTCCGCCCGCCTCAACCTCCGTAATGATTGTTATACGACATTGAATCCCCGCCCGCCCCGACCTCCGTGATGATTGTTATACGGCAATGAATCGCCGCTCGGCCAGAATATCGTGATGATTGTTAAACGACATTGAATCCCCGCCCGCCTCAACCTCCATGGTGATTGTTATACGACATTGAATCCCCAACCTCTGTGATGATTGTTATACGGCAATGAATCGCCGCTCGGCCAGAATCTCCGTAATGATTGTTATACGACATTGAATCTCCGCCCGCCTCAACCTCCGTAATGATTGTTATACGACATTGAATCCCCGCCCGCCCCGACCTCCGTGATGATTGTTATACGGCAATGAATCGCCGCTCGGCCAGAATATCGTGATGATTGTTAAACGACATTGAATCCCCGCCCGCCTCAACCTCCATGGTGATTGTTATACGACATTGAATCCCCGACCTCCGTGATGATTGTTATACGGCAATGAATCGCCGCTCGGCCAGAATATCGTGATGATTGTTAAACGACATTGAATCCCCGCCCGCCTCAACCTCCATGGTGATTGTTATACGACATTGAATCCCCACCCGCCCCAACCTCCGTGATGATTGTTATACGGCAATGAATCGCCGCTCGGCCACAATATCGTGATGATTGTTAAACGACATTGAATCCCCGCCCGCCTCAACCTCCATGATGATTGTTAAACGACATTGAATCCCAGCCGCCTCAACCTCCGTGATAATTGTTTTACGACAGTGAATCCCCGCCCGCCTCAACCTCCGTGATGATTGTTATACCGCAATAAATCGCCGCTCGGCCACAATCTCGGTGATGATTGTGTAACGACATTGAATCCCCGCCCGCCTCAACCTCCGTGATGATTGTTATACCGCAATAAATCGCCGCTCGGCCTGAATCTCCGTGTTAATTGTTATACGACATTGAATCCCCACCCGCCCTAGCCTCCGTGATGATTGTTATACGGCAATGAATCGCCGCTCGCCTCAACCTCCGTGATGATTGTTATACGGCACAATCTCCGTGTTGATTGTTATACGACAATGAATCGCCGCTCGGTCACAACCTCTGTGATGATTGTTATACGACAATGAATCGCCGCTCGGCCACAGCCTCCTTGATGATTGTTATACGACAATGAATCGCCGCTCGGCCACAACCTCCGTGATGATTGTTATACGACAATGAATCGCCGCTCGGCCACAATCTCCGTGATGATTGTTATACGACAATGAATCGCCACTCGGCCACAATCTCCGTGATGATTGTTATGCGACAATGAATCGCCACTCGGCCACAATCTCCGAGTTGATTGTTATACGACATTGAATCTCCGCTCGGCCAGAATCTCCGTTATGATTGTTATACGACATTGAATCTCCGCTCTGTCAGAATCTCCGTGATGATTGTTATACGGCATTGAATCAAGCGTTACTAAGAGTGGGTGTTGGAACATTTTGATATTTGAGACGCCACATGCTGAATTAGTGAACTGAATTAGTGAACCTTTAGGATATCGTAATATATTGTAGTTATGTACTGCTTTGTATAATATACCACATGGACTTATTTTATAAGGCTGGGTCCAAGGCAGGCCTAAACAAATATAGCAAAAATAATAATCACAGTGGGTCCTTGTTGTTAAAAAAAGTACAGAATGTGCACTATATACAGGCCTGGATTCAGAAAAATCACACGAACACATGCTTTTTAGCTCGCTGGGACGAAGTCAAAGGAGAGCTATTGCCATGACCCCGGCGTCGTCGTCGGCGTCGTCTGTAGACACCCAGGTTAAACTTTTGCGTTTAAGTTTAAGATATCTATGCAACCGCTCATTGGATGTGAATGAAACTTTGCATGTGTGTTCACCATCATCAATGAAACACACAGACAAAAAGCCATAACTCTGGATTGCATTTTGTCACAGTTATGGCCTTTTTTGGACTTAGACACCAAGGTTAAAACTTTTGCGTTGCATTTAAGTTTTAAGATATATATGCAACCAATCACTGGATTTGAATGAAACTTCGCATGTGTGTTCACCATCATTAATGGAACACACACAGACAAGAACCATAACTCTGGATTGCATTTTGGCACAGTTACGCCCTTTTTTACTTAGACAACCAGGTTAAACTTTTGCGTTTAAGTTTAGGATATCTATGCAACCACTCATTGGATATGAATGAAACTTTGCATGTGTGTTCACCATCATCGATGGAGCACACAGAGACAAAAAACATAATTCGTGGTTGCATTTTGGCAGAGTTATGGCCCTTTTGGACTTAATTTTTCGTCTGTAGACACTCAGATTAAACTTTTGCGTTAAGTTGCGTTTAAGTTTTGGTGTTTGTCTCCATTCTCAATATTTGCATTGGTGGTTAGTTTTTTTCCCGTCGGCGAGCTTTGTTGTTTTCTGACAACTCTTGTCATAGTCTATTTTGGTAAAATAATTTATGTTTTTCTTTTTGTTTGTGAAAATTTAGGTCAGTCTCCCTCACAGCTGGAAATGGCTCCACTTCCTCTCATACGCTTATGACAATGGTTATGTACATGTAAACATATGCGGCGCATTCATGATAGCATAGTTCAACCCGTGTGTGTGTGTGTGTATCTGGGCCGGCAGGTAAGTCCTGATTTGGAGAGAAAATATTCAATTGAAAAAGGCGTGTTATGTATTAGTACCAAATTTTCGATCAGTTTAACTATACTTGCTATATTTTAGGGGGCTTGTGCCGAATGTTCTTTTCGTCCTGAATCCGCTATTGAGCCGCTCTATAGTCGTTCTATGTTGTGACCTGTGGTTTTATGGAGAAAGACTTGCCTATCAGCTACATTTATTTTAATTCGATACAAAAGGTTCATGTGTTTCTGTGATGATTACATTACAACTTTATTTTTGTTGACAAAGTCAATAAGCTAGTTCCACATAATGCCGAATGATGGCCTATATTGTACGCAACTTTTAAAGGAAGTAGTAGTCGGTTTGAGTAAAAAGACGGCACCGCTTGACGTCATAATGATGAAATTAGACAAATTCAGACGGTAGGTGGCTCTGTAGGTTATGATATATAGAATTAGAGACACAACCTTCGGGAACAAACTTAAAAGGTGGCATTTTTTTCACATTTAACTTTTTCTTTGTAAAAGCAATAATACTATACTTTGCAATATGCAATTAACACAAACTGACATATGCAAAAGTAAGCAGTTGGCATTTAAGTGAATGTAATTTTTAATTTTCCACCTGTAACATGTTATTTACGCACATAGAAGTTAGAAGTTGCCACTTGAGTGAATGTAAATTGGCGATAAGTAAGTTGAAATATGTAATTAAGCAATCTGAATTATGGCAGATAATACCCTCCATACTTGCACGGCCACTTATTCTTCTTAGACAAGGAGTTTTTGTTACAGATCGTGACACCATAACGTTTATTGTTATTTCAAACATGCCTATTGTTTCAAATAATTTTCTCTATAAAATTAAAATTCAGAACGAAGTTGCGATGGTCTAGTTGTTAGCATGTTTGCTTCAGAACCAAGCCCTGGTCTCCAGTTTCATTCCCCGTTGGGGTTTCGTCAAAAGGCACTCTCATGGTGCCTTATTCGGGCATGTAAATGAAAGCATGCAATCCTTTGGAGATTACTCAAAGCAATGGGTCCCGTGAACAGGGAGAGTCAAACCCGTGTTGATGACAAGTAGAATAGGCTTCCACCAAACATGATCTCAGCACCGTCGGTAAACGCACTCAAAACATTGATATATCAACATGATGGGGAAGGGCAGGCGCGTATCCTGGCACACGCACGGAAGCCACTGTCTACAATTCGTCAGTGAAAACAGAAACTCCAAATATGCCTAAAACTGAAGGCTGAGAAAGTTACATGCTAATTTCTTTCGAATTTATCAGTGGTAATTTTCCTATTTCTCCCGCAGTAATTACTTCAACTATTTTAAGCATACCAGGAGATAACATCATTAAATATTGTTTTCTAACTTCCAAAGTTTTTTCCCCTCAAACCCTTCCCACCCCCTCTCCCACACCTTCCCCCACTTGCAACATGGCTGCTTATATCTGACGTATAGTTCAAACCTGTTCAGGTACGCCCAGTAGCAAAGAGCATGTAAAATATCGCACTGAACTTCTTTGTTAATCAGAGATTCAAATGCTCGTAAACCATTGCACTGTTACAATGATTGTAATATTATTTCTATGTGCCATTGTAGCTGTGTTTTAGTATGGTTTCGGTATTAATGCACTGAATCTGCCTAAAATATAATGGCTGTAGTCGGTGGTTATTATATGCGCTGGTACTGCCTTAGAAGTAGTGGCATCTTTGTTCTGTGAATAGTATATGTATGGAGCAATATACCTAATATATGACGGCTGTGCTCTGTGGTAAGTATATATGCTAAGATATAATGGCAGCTGTGCTCTGATTAGTATATAGACTGATTCTGCCAGAAATGTTGTGACGGCTGTGTCATGTGATTGTTATACGAGAATATCACCGCCTTAGAGAGTCAGTAATAAATTAGCAGGAACAGTATTGTATACAAGTCTGCTAAATTATTTTTAAGGACCAGTGTCAGTACTGATGAACTAACAACAGAAACTAAAATTGCCTTTATGTTACGTATTATGGTTCCCAAGTTCAAGTCATGCTGCTGTCGTACGGGATACCAGACTAGATCAAGTTAGTTTCCTTTTAAAAGAACTTTCAAACAGAGCATAACAATCTTGAAAAAGAAATAAATCTTGCAGCGAACAAGACTGGTGGACTTGAGTTTAACGTTTCATTACACAATATTAACAATTGCGTGGGAGATATACAATAAGTTGTTACAACATTATCATTGTTATATGTTCAGGTAAATATAGAGCAAATGTCACAGAGAATGGAATGAAACATCTGTCAAGAAACCGTAACGTTATAGAATGGGTGGGGAACGCCTACTGACCACTTGCAACTGTCAGAAAACAAACTATTGAAAATGGATTCCGACTTCAATCAAATATTCTGGGCATAAAGCTATATCATTCATTGATGTTATATATAAATGGAATTACACTGAGAATTTTGTTTAAATGAAGCTGAATACTGAAATGATAATACATAAACCAGGAGCTGATCCAGGATTTCAGTTTAGAGGGGACGTACTTAAAATCTAAACGGGCAAACATGTTTCCAGCTGGCTCCTGAAACACTTTCAGACGCAAGGAATGTAAAACATCCTGAAAAATAATGAGTTGCATGGAATAGAATGTAACTATATGCGTGTAATAACCTACATTCATTTACATTAAGCCATGTACGGTTAACTCAGTCGGTAGAGCATCTTACTATCAATCCAGGGTCGTCTGTTCAATACCCGTATTGCCAGTCTCCGTGATGATTGATATACGACATTGTGTTGCATTATCATCCGTCTCTCACCGCTGATTTAAGTGGGAAAGTTATCCGTAACTTGCGGAGATCGGTGTGCTCGAGTACCCGTTAACCTTCCAGGATCCCAGGAAAGAGAGGTGAGCTTAATTGACTGAGGGCCTTCGATGGCATAAAATAGTCAATAAATCATTTCCATAATATTTTCATTTTAAAAGAATTGTTGCTTGTTTGAATAAAAAGTCACAAACAACTTTATGTCTGTCAAACATGGCCCAGACTTGACTTTAGTTTGATTAAAGCAAATACTGAGTGGTGAACATTCATCTGGTCAACACATACGATAAATTTACCATAATACCCTTGTATTGTATTCAGACATCTTAATTAGTCTTGAAAAAGGGAATAACAATAAAAACTAAAACAGCATGTTCAGTTGTTTACTTTTATTTTATGGCAGCATTACTGTCGCCCTAAAACATATATTGATCATGCAGACCTGCATTAAGAAATAGTATGAAAACATTCCACACGCTACAACCTGCATCAGGCATGTGTCCAGTGACCGAAATAAATCCCAGACCAAACGTATGTTAAACAATTGGAAGCAGATATCACAAACCCTAGGTTCAATGAACAACATTTTGTCTCGCCACAGTACCGTGATTACATGTTATGGTACGCAACAGCCACCAATACATGGGACACAACCAAGTTGGATTTTAGACCACGAATTAATGAACCTCCCCCAAGACATTGATAAATTGATTCGACTGACGCATGAGTCGGAAGCGGATATATCGGCATACAGAGATGTTCTTTCTAATAGAGGTAAACAATTAGATGAGTGTCCCAAAGGTAAACTTATCAGTAGAAGAGGTTTACCGCAGAATCCATCTTTCTCAAAACTGGCAAACGATTGTTTTATATTAACCATGTTTCTTCACAATGAAAAGGATGAAATAGAAAGTATTTTTAGTAAATCTAAAACTCTGTCACTCCAAGAAGAAAATAAACAAATTCAGAGAAATGAAATAATACAAAATGAAAAAATGAAGACTCAGGAATTAACAATGGAATTAAGTAAACTATTATCAGTAGTCATAGACCTAAAAAACAAATATTAAAAACTCGAGGAAGAACTGAAATGCGATAGAGGACTGATTAACATTATAAAAGTTCATTTCGAAAACGAAAACAGACATCTTAGGGAAGAAATGTCGTCTGCGGCTAGTTTATCAAAATTGTTAGTATTAGAAAATATTGATATTGCTTTTATCACTGAGCATAACTGTTCGATCGTTCTAAATATTTTATGGACACAATTAATATAAATTACAACAATAAAACTATGTGTAATAGTGACTTTGATATATTTGGTAACCTAAAATGTGGAAAAGGCGATGTATCAATGATATATAAATCATCCCTTGAATTTGCACTTAGAAAAATGGACGAGATCACAGATGAACGTTTCATAGGTATTGAAATATTCTGTAACAATTATGCTAGATTTTTTGCTTTTTGTATATAATTGCCGTCTTCAAATTACCCACACGAACAATCTACTGACTGTCTAAATACGCTGCAAGCCATATGTGATTCATACTCAAAACTTGGCACAGTTGTAATTTTTGGTGACTTAAATGGAGAATGTATTGCACACCCAGTAAACAAAAATACTTCGCACAGAGATTCGTCTTTAACAAATTTTCTCATGAAAAACAAAATGTTATCTCTCGTCCATCTATCTAAATGCCCAGGACCATCTTACACATATACAACCACGGAAACAATGTTAAATCACGTACAAGAACGATATAGATATGGTTATCACTGTTAAAATCTTATATGATGATATGTATTGTGTATCTGATCATTTGCCTATTTTCGCAACGAACAGAACGACAGTATAAAAAACACACATAAAAAAACATAATTTGAGTTTTGCCTGACACAAAGTTACAGATGCAGATATAAAATCGTATCAGTCAAAACTTGCAACTTTACTACAAAGCACATGCACGGATAATATAGACTCAATGTGTAGTGATATAGTAAAACGTACATACTCTGCAGCAATAGCTCCTTCCCAAGAACAAAATATAACCGTCACGCTAAACCTTATTGGACACCGGAACTTGAATCTTCCCATAATGCACAAAGACACGCGTCAAAACTGGAAAGCAGATGGTCGGCCAAGAGGCATGCATCACAAAACTTACGCTACATTTTTACATGAGTGCTTATTTATTATTTAATTTATTAAACGAGCTGGAAAAATATATTATGCGAAGTTCTGCCGAGCATTACATCATTTTTCCCAATTCAATAATAAATGAGCACGAAAGTAAGATTCGTTTTATCACATAATTCAGGAAAAAATACATTTACCATTTATTTAACAGATCACCTCTATAAGGAACGAGAATCAAATCGGACATGCGTACCATGCGTCATCATATGACATAACGCCTCAAAATAACGTCATTTAACCATAGCAAAGCGACGTCATTTATGTTTTCAGGCAAGTCGGAAAGTACTTTGGCAATACACGTATGAGAGCCGGGTTATACGAAAAACACCAAGCAATTAATCGGACGTGATATAAAAATTATGGCGTGGGTTTCTGAACCGTAAACTATGTGATACATTCTTACATTTAACCGGTGTGCTGTTTAGATGTGACGAAGATGTAAACTTCTTATCACATACTTGCCACTCAAATGCTTTACCATCCGTATGTATCTGCATGTGTCTGTTGCGGTATTACGATTATGTAAACTTCTTAAAACAGAGCTGACATTCAAATGGTGTATCACCTGTATGTATCCGCATGTGACTGCTTAGATATGACGAACGTTTAAACTTCATATTACACACCTGACACTCAAATGGTTTATCACCAGTATGTATACACATGTGACTAGATATAGCGAACATGTAAACCTCTTATTATACACCTGATGTTCAAATGGTTTATCACCCGTATGTGTCCGTATGCGCTTGTTAATCTTGAAAACTTTTTATTACTCATTTGACCTACAAATGGTTTATCATCTGTATGTATCCGCATATGACTGCTTAGACGTGACGGTTATATAAACTTCTTATTATACAGCTGACACTAAAACGGTTTATCACCAGTATGTATACGCATGTGATTTGTTAGATATGACAAATGTGTAAACTTCTTATTACACACCTGACACTCAAATGTTGTATCACCAGTTTGTATCCACATATGTCTATTTAGAGATGACGAACGTGTAAACTTCTTATTACACACTTGACACTCAAATAGTTTATCACCAGTAAATATCCGCAAATGTCTGTTTTGAGATGACAAACTTGTAAACTTCTTATTACAAATCTGACACTCAAATGGTTTAACATCAGTATATATCCGCATATGTCCGTTTAGAGACGACGAATGTATAAACGTTTATTACAAACCTGACACTCAAATGCTTTATCACCAGTATGTATCCGCATATGTCTGTTTAGAGATGAGAAACATGTAAACATCTTATTGCACACTTGACATTCAAATGGTTAATCACCAGTATGTATCCGCATATGTCTGTTTAGTGATGACAAACGTGTGACTTCTTATTACACACTTGACACTCAAATGGTTTATCACCATTATGTATCCACATATGACTGCTTAGATTTGACGAACGTGTAAACTTCTTATAACACACTCAAATGGTTTATCACCTGTATGTATCCGAATGTGAGTGTTGATATGTGACGATTATGTAAATTTCTAATTACATACCTGACACTCAAATAACTTCTTGCTACTAACTTGACCCTCCAACGGTTTATCACTAGTATGTATCCACATATGACTGTTTAGAGATGATGGAGAGACTTCCCACAGGGATTTGAAGGATTCATACATGCAGACATGTTTGAACCATGTCCTATTCTTATTATCATTTATATTCAAACAATTCTTTAACATGCCCAGCAACACTCTGATATACACAGGACTGAATATACTACACCCCTCCTACACACACACACACACACACACACACACACACCTACTAGCCTGATTTAATTAGTTGTGGATGGACAAATCATATGTGAAAGAACAAATCATATGTATACGAAATTAAAATTTAAAAAGCATGCTATTAAGGTATGGTTTGTTGACAACAAAATAATCTTGCTGGCTGATGTCCTTCAGCTCAGACTAGGGACACTGGGTTCGACTCCTAGGAGATTAATACCTATATGTCATCGATAACATAGCTTAAGAAGCATGCTTCTTTTTTTATTTTTTTATTTTAATATTTACTGTTAACATTTTACTTTTCTAAATCCAGACACTTTATATAAAAAGTTGATATATTGCAGAAGTATTAACCACAGAGATATGCAAACGTCCAGGCAGTGACATGAAGTTTGCACATTCTAAGGCATATGCATTACCATAAAATTAATTGTCATATGCTACAACGCATGTTCAACCACCTGGAACTGGATCAGTTAATAAAGGCACATTATGATGTACAGGCAGAGGCCAACATTTCCCATGTAGTGTTCATAATTCTGCAGATTATTGGAGGGTCCATTGGTCAGTAATTATAAAAAGAAAAATTAGTAAGTGGGGTCAATGTTCTACCACAGGACCACATGCTCCTTTTTTGTATATGTTGTAGGTATATAAATATATCAATGAATATCCAGAGTTATGGACCAAATACAGACTAGACACACAATTTCATATTTTCACCTTAAAGTGTGACCTTGACCTTTGTGTGACTTTAACCTTTTTTTAAATGATATGCATTGAAAAAATAAATTAAATATTCCATGAGGCCATCAAAAGCCATTTAATGTTTATTTATAAGCTTAAATGTTTATATTGCTTATAATAATATTTTATTATTCTTAATTTAATTAAGTACATTCAATTTGTTCTTTAATTCTTTTCAGCCACACATTTTTACTGCATAATGTCACCTGAGAAAGCTTTGCCAAAAAAGAGTAAAAAAAAAGTGTTCCTCTAGTCGAGAATGAAATGGGCATTGAGTTCATGCAGCCAACACCACCAACACCAACATCACCAGGTCCTGTGTTGCTGGAGAACAACACCAACAACAACACCAGGTCCTGTGTCGCTGAAGAACAACACCAACAACAACACCAGGTTCTGTTCCACTGGAGACCACATGTTTGGAGATGTTAGGAGAGTTCATGAACTCCACAAAGATGAACAAGCAATATAATAAACTACCAAGGAGGCAAGGCGCTTCTTAGGACAATTCTCATCCTTGCGGACCATCAGATAAATGACAAGCCTTAAGTAAGAAAATCAGAGACATTAAACTAAAAATTTTCATGATTATTATGCAATTTTAATGTTAATTTATATGTCTTCATTGTAACTGTTTTTTTTTTTATATTTTTATTTAGCATTGCATTATTCATTTATCAATAATACATAGGAAATAGTTTACACAGGTTTGACAGTCACTAAGTATCAATTTGAGATGACATTGTCCTGTATTATGGCTAACACTTATCTTATTCATGCTCAATTTCTGCACCATGGGTTGTGGGTGCTGTTTAAATTGCATAGCCTAATTGTTATCTTTAACTTGATAAATAGATCGTTAGATCTGGTAAATATTTTCAAAATCCCTGTGAGCTCCCTTGTAACACAGTCACTTCTAAGTTTGAAGCCCCGACAGCATGGAAAGTCATTTTGGTAGCTTATCCCTTGTGATTGTAGTTAGTGATAAGACAAATGTAATGTGTAGATAAGCATATTATTTATTATCATACATTATATGACTGTTCACACACATATATAAAAGTTATTTTGGTAGATTATCCCTTGCGATTGTAGTTAGTGATAAGACTAATGAGCATATTATTTATCATACATATATGACTGTTCACACACCTATATAAAAGTTATTTTGGTAGCTTATCCCTTGAGATTGTAGTTAGTGATAAGACAAATGAGCATATTATTTATCATACATTTTATGACTGTTCACACACATATATAAAAGTTATTTTGGTAGCTTATCACTTGTGATTGTAGTTAGTGATAAGACTAATGTAATGTGTAGATAAGCATATTATTTATCATACATATATGACTGTTCACACACATATATAAAAAGTATTTTGGTAGCTTATCCCTTGCCATTGTAGTTAGTGATAAGACTAATGTAATGTGTAGATAAGCATATTATTTATTATCATACATAATATGACTGTTCACACACATATATAAAAGTACAATTTTACTTCTCTTTTTATTTTCAGCCAACAGAAAAGTTTATTTGGACGAGTCCTCACTGCCAGCTGGTGACCAGGCTCTGTCCTGACCAAGAGTCCTGCAGCAGATGCTGAGAGCACCAAAAGGAACTTTGGTAGGTTTCCATTTATGATAAGTATTGTTCAATGTAGAGATACATATTTAAGTATATATTACCATACACATATGACTGTGCACACACATACAAAAGAAGTACATATTAATTATTTTTTTATTTTCAGACTAAGTAGAAAATCCCCTGCAGGAAACTAATGTGAAGATGACCCAGCATCTGGTGCTGGTACACCGCCAGACAATCCAGACAAAAAGGAATCGTCAACCATACCATGTTTAACACAGAATACCAGTAGGTCATATATGTCTGCCAGATATAACAGTGGAGGAAGACCTCAACTGCATATACTAACTTAAGTAAGACTCATGCTCTAGTCCCAGTAGAACAACCGTCCTTCTGTAAGTCACTGGCAAACTTTCCCACTGGTTAAAAATATCAAGCTATAATAGAATATACCTGGATCTGTTTTTTTAATTCTTACTGATCAATTTTCACAGTTGGTGAACTAAGTGTTGTCCCTTGTTTTACTTATGTATTGCTTGTTATTGCCATGTAAAAACTGCCCATTGTTCCTACTAAAGACATAAAAAAATGATACCTATTTAAACCTGTTTATAATTCTTTTAATAATTTTATAACATATAATGGTCTTATCTTTCAGACAGGACTTTATTTACCATCAATAATCATTGCAGTAACAGCATGCTATCCATTTTTACATTAAAGGATATGTATTAGGGAGCTGACATTTGCAGCGTTGGAATGAATCTGATGGTTGATCATAGGTATAGTGCATAAACAACTTGAAGCAAACCTGTAGGAAGTGAATCAATGTTAACATAAAAAACATTTTCATTCTTCATTTGAAAAAAAATCAAATAAAAAGGAAGCACACTTCTAAAGCTATGGTATTGATGACATGTATATTAATCTCCTGGGAGTTGAACCCAGTGTCCCTAGTCTAAACTGAAGGACAGCAGCCAGCAAGATTATTTTGTTGTCAACAAACCATGCCTTAATAGCATGCTTTTTATTCTTTTTATTTTTATATGGTATAACCAGGTAATATATGGCATTACTAGGTTATATATGGCATAACCATGTTATATATGGCATTACTAGGTAATATATGGTATTACCAGGTTATGTATGGCATTACTAGGTTATATATGGCATTAGCAGGTTAAATATGGCATTACCAGGTTATATATGGCATTACTAGATTATATATGGTATTACCAGGTCATATATGGCATTACCAGGTTATATATGGCATTACTTGGTTATATATGACATGTCTAGGTTATATATGGTATTTCCAGGTTATATATGGTATTACTTGGTTATATATGACATTTCTAGGTTATATATGGTATTACCAGGTTATATATTGTATTACCAGGTTATATATGGCATTACTTGATTATATATGACATTTCTAGGTTATATATGGTATTACCAGGTTATTTATTGTATTACTAGGTTATATATGGAATAACCAGGTTAAAAATGGCATAACCAGGTTATATATGGCATAACCAGGTTATATATGGCATTACTAGGTTATATATGACATTACAATGTTATTTATGGCATTACCAGATTATACTATGTCCTTATCAGGTTATAAATGGTATTACCAGGTTATATTGTGACGACTTTTAGTTCTATTCAATAAGCATGACAGCGTGTATAAATTGTCAGTCGTTACACTGTTTGGGTTGTATTAAATTTAATAACAAGTCTTTTGTATTGTTAAATAAATCTGTATTTCTTTTATTCATTATTTTTGTATTATTAGTATTTTTAACCTTTTTTAAATAAATTATTTCACCCAGAGACTTTTAAACAATAAACTAAAAGGAAACCCAACTGTTTATATTATTTATCCAAAGATGTTCTTCCTTGTAAAGTCGTAATGTTATCTGCCGATGCTGGCTGAAAACAGCAGAATAAGGCAAGAAACTGCAGAATATAGCAGAATATACAAATGATGTCACAATTTCTGACAGAAAAGAATGCAGAATTCTGCAGAATTACTGATTAAAGACAAATCATTGACTAGAGTAAGAAAGTCTTTGACTGGAAACACATCATATACAAAATAACACAATTCAGTATCACCTACGAAGTGACATATTTGCAGAGGATAGCTGCCCCCCCCCCCCCCCCCCCCCCCCACAAACACCAATGTAAACTGAGTGCCTATCTAATGATAAACTTTACAGCTTTTAAGGAAAGTAAATCATTACAGATAAATACTTTGTAAACATAATAACACACTTGATAAATGTATAATATAACTCTAAGTTTCTAAGAAATGAATCTGTACAAATACTAAACATAAAGAGTTTACTTCTATTGGATTTACTTGAATAATACTTGCAATGAGCAAGACCAAGCTCCACATAACCTCCACCTTAGAATATTTGTGTTCTCACAAAAACATATTAAATTTTAGATCTATGTATTAAGGTAGACTTTAAAAAAAAATGCATTAATGAGTAAAAATTGTTTAAATAAATTCCTAAATATTTATGACAATTTCAATTACAATTATAACCATTTAACTTGAGTTATGATAAATTCAATATTATTTGTAGCATTTCAATATCTGTTACTATTCATAACAGTTCACCATCGTACTATAGTGGTGTGTAACCTTGATAAGTTATGTCCCTTAATGTAAATCTCCTAATTAAAGGTAATTATAAACAAATGTAGTGAATTGTACATGCTCTGTACATTTGTCTCTACTAAAACTCCACCACATATACATATTAATTAAATATCAGTTTGATATTAATTGTGATTTGATATCAGTTTTTACATTTATATCCAACATCATTTATAAATGATTCAAAACCACTTGTATATTGGTATTCAATACATTATACTGAATACACTTTGGGAAATATAAGAAACACTTTTTAAAGTACAAATTCAACATGTATTTTAACCATTAACACTCACTATCATAAACCAAGTAACACTTCTTAACATAAACAAGAGGGCCAAGATGGCCCTATATCGCTCACCTGACTAACCTTGAGTCACCCAACTTAAGTAGATTATATAATACATGTACGCTTAAAATTCCAGAAAAACGAGATGGGCAAGAATTTTGATTTGTTTTGAAGATGCAACAGATGCGTAGAAGAGTTCAAACTTGGTAGAGGTTCATCCATGGTAAATGTCAGTGAAATTACATTGAAATCAGGTCAGTAGAATCTGACAAGAAGGCTTTTGAAGTTTTTACTATAGCTGCCTATATAGTAAACTAGCACTTCACTGTGGCGGTCAAGTTTTTTAACAAATCACAACGGCTCGAACGAACTTGGTAGAGGGTCACCCAAAGACCATTTCTGTGAAATTATTTTATAATCGAGCCAGTAGTTTCTGACAAGAAGTTTTTACTGATAAAACTTGCCCCGCCCCCTGGTGACTATGTTTTTTGACGAATCAAGACGACTTGAACAAACTTGGTAGAGGGTCGATCACCCAAGGATCATTACTGTAAAGTTATATCAAAATTGGGCCAGTGGTTTCAGGTAAAAGTTAACGACAAACGACGGACACCAGGCAATCACAAAAGCTCACCTGTAAGTCTTTGGCTCAGGTGAGCTAAAAATACACCGTGTTTTAACAGGTAAAGCCGGGCCGGATTAGCTCAATCCTTAGCACATCTGACTATCAATCCAGGGGTCGTAAGTTTGAATCCCCGCCCAACAATAATCTCCGTGATGGTTGATATACAACATTGTGTCTCATTATCATTCATCTCTCACTGCTGATTTAAGTGGAACAGTTATCAGTTACTTGCGGAGACGGGGTGTGCTTGAGTACTGGTTAACTTTCCAGGATCCCAGGAAACAGTGGTTAGGTTAAATGATCAGCTATTAGCCTTTGATGGCATAAAAATACCATTGAATATTAATCAATCAATCCATCAATCATTAACAAGTAAACCTTTTAACATAAAAAATTCAATAAGTTTCCACAAATATGCTTGCATATTAAAATTTTACAGTATTTTCAATGCTTTATTTAAACACTTATATGAGAATTTACTCTCTCTGGTCGGCCTGTATGGGTTGTACTGGCTTCTATACTTGTTATTAATGTTATTGGTTCTCTTTCTCTTTGTCCTCTTTAAAATCTTTCATCATTCCCTTTATTTCCTTCATTTCATTTAATACTTGCTCCAAAACTATACCTGTAATATGGATATCATTTCTTATTAAACATTTTTTATTTTCTCTTTCTATGCACTTTTCACACTGAGGAACACTATTACTGTAACTACAAGAAGAAGTATCCATGCTGAAACTACTACATATGCTTCCATGGTTAGGTTCACTAGATGATTTTATATATTTTCTGGGAGACAAAGTCCTACATCATTAATTTCAACATAACCTGTGTCCTTCTTCTGACTGAATTGTATATCTCATGATCTTCTGTAAACTAAAGCATAATGATGACTCCACTCCTCCGCACATCTGTGGGAGATATATATTCTGTCCGATATGACTGGGTTTCTATTCTGCAACTAATTGCAGCTTGTTGCAATATAGATGACAAATGTACCTGCTTCATTTGTTTCCTGCCCAAGAAGATATCATTTCTTTAATCTTTGTCCAACCTTTCAACATCCATATTGAGGATAATATTGTTTTAAATTTTGAAGCAAGCTGTCATGCTCATTGACTGCTTCGCCATTTTTAGCATAGCCTGCACTGTTGCAGCATGTGCAGGATAGATCTTTTTATTGACATGATTTTCCAGTTCAGTCTTTGAGAGAGTGACAAACTTGCCAATGTCACAATAGAAAGGTACTTTGTCAATTGCTACATGTTTCCTATAGAAATGTTGTATATTAACCTTTGCCCTTTCTCTTTCATATGGACTCTTTGTCACCCTTGAAGCATCAGTAATCTCTTCCTCTATCGATTGATGGCATGGCCTTAGTCATAACTGTCTGACCTAATATTGGTCTTGTGTTTCATCACAGACATACGGAAATAACATAGATATGGAATCACACTGATATGTCACCCATATTTATATAATTATTCATGCATATATATAATAAGTTTATCTATGCATTGTTTTATTCTTTAGCTAGAATTGTGTTATATTTGTAACAGGATGAGAACAAATCACAGCCAGTCCAGGGCTCAAACCCGGGACCATTAGTTTACATGGTGAATGCTCGACTGAGCTAACCATACAGAACGCTTACCCGTACATACATTTCTCTCCTAGTAGGTTACATACACACTGTGACACGAATTTCAATAGACACCAGAAAATCGTGTGAATGTTTCTCGGAATATGAATGTTTCTCGGAATATATGTAAGTCGAGCCCCACATTGGGCCCGAAATGTAAATATGCAGAAATGAGAAAAATTTGCAGCCAGTCCGAGAATCAAGCCCGGGACCATTCTCTTACACGGTGAATGCTCTACCAACTGTGCTACCGGACCGCTTACATACATTTCTTTCCTAGTAGGTTACATACACACTGTGACACGAATTTCCATAGAGACCAGAAAATCGTGTGAATGTTTCTCGGAATATGAATGTTTCTCGGAATATATGTAAGTCGAGCCCCACGTTGGGCCCAAAATGTAAATATGCAGAAACGAGAAAAATTTGCAGCCAGTCCGAGACTCAACCCCGGGACCATTCTCTTACAGGGTGAATGCTCTACCAACTGAGCTACCGGACCGCTTACATACATTTCTCTCCTAGTAGGTTATGTACACACTGGGACATATCAATATTTATAATTAGACTTACATGTAACAAATATTTTCATGTAATCTCTTTACATTGCCTGCAGCACTATTTTTGATATCGATTAACCAAGGAATTGACAATGAACTTGCCCAATAAACATATACGAAATATTTATATTCTTACATAAATAGACTGAACATCAATTTATCAGGTGGAGTGAACATTTCTTTTTTTTTCTTCATTTTTTAAACTTTAACAGATATGATATATTTATTTCAGCTTCTTTAAGAACGATATCTTAGTCATGTAGTTTATTAAATCATTAAAAATTGTAATTTTTACATCACATCTACTTGACACATTTACTCCATATTTTCTATGATTATATTTTATTGCTTTGTACGGTATGACAGTGGGTGGTCCTCCCCGACCCTTGTCTCACCTATGACGGGGAGAATAAATGGGTCACCTTAAGGTGGCTGAAAAAAAAAAAAAAAATTTATAATTTCATATATAACATATTATATATATTTAACTGATGAGCCTTATTGGCTAAACACGTTTTTTTAAGGTGATTAAACTTTGATGTTTATGAAATATTTTCATACATACATGTATATTAATACCTTTTTCTCAGTACAACTTTTATATACATGTAATTCAACATTATAATTATACAATTTAACATATTTACAACGTCGACTAGTTTACATTAATAATTGCCTCTCTTTGTTTAGATACCCAATTGGATGGATTATCTCCCTTGTATAACTTTAATTTATCACGATGAACAATTGGGATTTTCCACATTTGGAAAATTTGTAATTCTGATTGTTCAATTTTTCGGTAACAAGAAAAGGTCTGGTGTATTGCATAACAAGCTTAGGACATTTATTTTCCCTCTTAAGATTTTGAACGTACCATACCACATCTCCTTTCTTATACATTATAAAGGATTGGCCTACATCATACATATTAAAACAAAATTGACAAGATAAATGAAATCTGAATGCAAGAATTAAATGAACATAATTTAGCCTGACTATCAAGTATTATCAATAACTCATCTTCTGTAGAATACAGGATTATACTTAAAATCTCTAATGGGGTCTGACTGACATACCGATGATATTACATAGTTAGTCAAAAGAAACCCATACCAAGACTTTATTTTTATTATAATTAGTCAGACAGCAGGATAAAATAAATCACACAACCCTATATCTCAGGTAGACAATCACACAACCCTGTATCTCAGGTAGATAATCACACAACCCTATATCTCAGGTAGACAATCACACAACCCTGTATCTCAGGTAAACAACCACACAACCCTGTATCTCAGGTAAACAATCACACAACCTTATATCTCAGGTAGACAATCACACAACCCAGTACCTCAGGTAGGCAATCACACAACCCTATATCTCAGGTAGATAATCACACAACCCTATATCTCAGGTAAACAATCACACAACCCTGTATCTAAGGTAAACAATCACACAACCTTATATCTCAGGTAGACAATCACAAAACCCTATATCTCAGGTAGATAATCACACAACCTTATATCTCAGGTAAACAATCACACAACCTTATATCTCAGGTAAACAATCGCACAACCCTGTATCTCGGGCAGACAATCACACAACCCTGTATCTCGGGCAGACAATCACACAACCCTGTATCTCAGGTAGACAATCACACAACCCTATTTCTTAGGTAGACAATCACACAACCCGGTATCTTAGGTAGACAATCACACAACCCTGTATCTCGGGCAGACAATCACACAACTCTCTTTCTCGGGCAGACAATCACACAACCCTGTATCTCGGTCAGACAATCACACAACCCTGTATCTCGGGTAGACAATCACACAACCCTGTATCTCGGGTAGACAATCACACAAACCTGTATCTCGGGTAGACACTCACACAACCCTGTATCTCGGGTAGACAATCACACAACCCTGTATCTCGGGTAAACAATCACACAACCCTGTATCTTAGGTAGACAATCACACAACCCTGTATCTTAGGTAGACAATCACACGACCATATATATCAGGTAGACAATCACACAACCCTATATCTCAGGTAGACAATCACATGACCCTATATCTCAGGTAGACAATCACACAACCCTGTATCTCAGGTAGACAATCACACAACCCTATTTCTTAGGTAGACAATCACACAACCCGGTATCTTAGGTAGACAATCACACGACCAATCACATGACCCTATATTTCAGGTAGACAATCACACTACTCTATATCTCAGGTAGACAATCACACGACCCTGTATCTCAGGTAGACAATCACACAACCCTGTATCTCAGGTAGACAATCACACAACCCTGTATCTTAGGTAGACAATCACACAACCATATATATCAGGTAGACAATCACACAACCCTATATCTCAGGTAAACAATCACACAACCCTGTGTCTCGGGTAGACACTCACACAACCCTGTATCTCGGGTAGACAATCACACAACCCTGTATCTCGGGTAGACAATCACACAACCCTGTATCTCGGGTAAACAATCACACAACCCTGTATCTTAGGTAGACAAAAGCACAACCCTATATCTCAGGTAGACAATCACACAACCCTGTATCTTAGGTAGACAATCACACAACCCTGTATCTTAGGTAGACAATCACACGACCATATATATCAGGTAGACAATCACACAACCCTATATCTCAGGTAGACAATCACATGACCCTATATCTCAGGTAGACAATCACACAACCCTGTATCTCAGGTAGACAATCACACAACCCTATTTCTTAGGTAGACAATCACACAACCCGGTATCTTAGGTAGACAATCACACGACCAATCACATGACCCTATATTTCAGGTAGACAATCACACTACTCTATATCTCAGGTAGACAATCACACGACCCTGTATCTCAGGTAGACAATCACACAACCCTGTATCTCAGGTAGACAATCACACAACCCTGTATCTTAGGTAGACAATCACACAACCATATATATCAGGTAGACAATCACACAACCCTATATCTCAGGTAAACAATCACACAACCCTGTGTCTCAGGTAGACAAAAGCACAACCCTATATCTCAGGTAGACAATCACACAACCCTGTATCTTCGGTAGACAATCACACAACCCTGTATCTTAGGTAGACAATCACACGACCATATATATCAGGTAGACAATCACACAACCCTATATCTGAGGTAGACAATCACACGACCCTATATCTCAGGTAGACAATCACACAACCCTGTATCTCAGGTAGACAATCACACAACCCTATTTCTTAGGTAGACAATCACACAACCCGGTATCTTAGGTAGACAATCACACGACCATATATCAGGTAGACAATCACATGACCCTATATCTCAGGTAGACAATCACACTACTCTATATCTCAGGTAGACAATCACACGACCCTGTATCTCAGGTAGACAATCACACAACCCTGTATCTCAGGTAGACAATCACACAACCCTGTATCTTAGGTAGACAATCACACAACCATATATATCAGGTAGACAATCACACAACCCTATATCTCAGGTAAACAATCACACAACCCTGTATCTTAGGTAGACAATCACACAACCATATATATCAGGTAGACAATCACACAACCCTATATCTCAGGTAAACAATCACACAACCCTGTGTCTCGGGTAGACAAAAGCACAACCCTATATCTCAGGTAGACAATCACACAACCCTGTATCTTCGGTAGACAATCACACAACCCTGTATCTTAGGTAGACAATCACACGACCATATATATCAGGTAGACAATCACACAACCCTATATCTGAGGTAGACAATCACACGACCCTATATCTCAGGTAGACAATCACACAACCCTGTATCTCAGGTAGACAATCACACAACCCTATTTCTTAGGTAGACAATCACACAACCCGGTATCTTAGGTAGACAATCACACGACCATATATCAGGTAGACAATCACATGACCCTATATCTCAGGTAGACAATCACACTACTCTATATCTCAGGTAGACAATCACACGACCCTGTATCTCAGGTAGACAATCACACAACCCTGTATCTCAGGTAGACAATCACACAACCCTGTATCTTAGGTAGACAATCACACAACCATATATATCAGGTAGACAATCACACAACCCTATATCTCAGGTAAACAATCATACAACCCTGTGTCTCGGGTAGACAATCAAACAACCCTTTATCTCAGGTAGACAGTCACACAACCCTATATCTCAGGTAGACAGTCACACAACCCTATATCTCAGGTAGACAATCACACAACCCTATATCTCAGGTGGAAATCTGGGTATTGAACTGAAACAAAATTACAAGTGATGTAAAACACAACATTGATGATACCAGTTTACAACATATCTATTGCACCTACCTGCATATTCAAGTGTGATGGTGAGATATGGAATATGTCCCCGAATTCTGCTGAACCAGTTTACACGCCAGCTTCTGAAATTAGAATGAAAGTACTGAACTGACAAACAAACAAATGAAAGAAAGAATGAATAAATGAATGAATGAATGAAAGAATGAAAAAATAAACAAGAAACAAATGATTGTAGAATTACTGAACTTTATTAATTAATGAATAATGTATAATTGATAGGATTGATCATTGAATGAAAAATAAATCGAAATTCAAAATATCGAAATTCTGTGTTGTCATGTTATGTTTGTATGCATGTATTAATAATTCTATATTGTCATGTTATGTTTGTATGTATGTATTAATAATTCTATATTGTCATGTTATGTTTGTATGTATGTTTTAATAATTCTGTGTTGTCATGTTATGTTTGTTGTATGTATTAATAATTTTGTGTTGTCATATCATGATTGTACGAATGTATTAATAATTCTGTGTTGTCATCATGTTTGTATGCATGTATTAATAATTCTGTGTTGTCAGGTCATGTTTGTATGTATGTATTAATAATTTTGTGTTGTCATATCATGTTTGTATGTATGTATTAATAATTTTGTGTTGTCATGTCATGTTTGTATGTATGTATTAATATTTCTGTGTTGTCATGTCATCTTTGTATGCATGCATTAATAAGTCTGTGTTGTCATGTTATGTTTGTATGAATGTATTAATAATTCTTTAGTGTCATATTATGTTTGTATGTATGTATTAATAATTCTATATTGTCATGTTATGTTTGTATGTATGTATTAATAATTCTGTGTTGTCATGTTATGTTTGTATGTATGTATTTATAATTCTGTGTTGTCAGGTCATGTTTGTATGTATGTATTAATAATTTTGTGTTGTCATATCATGTTTGTTTGTATGTATTAATAATTCTGTGTTGTCATCATGTTTGTATGCATGTATCAATAATTCTGTGTTGTCATGTCATGTTTGTATGCATGTATTAATAAGTCTGTGCTAAAAAAGTGTCAAGTAGACAGCTTCACAATATATCTGAAAAATTGTTGAAATCAACGCTAAACACCATACAACAACAACATTAACTATGCATACAACAACATTGCACTTTGAACTTTCTAGTATTAAGGCTATCAGCAAGTAAATAAAATAATAATACAGTCAAACCTATGTTAGTGGTTACCTCTATTAAGCAACCACATGTCTTAAACAGCCACATTTTCTACTAACCATTGTTACACTTTTAGTTTTAATCAACCTGTATTAAGCAGTCATCTGAATTAAGGGGTCATTTTGTTCTTTCCCTTGAGTGGCTGCTTAAGACAGGTTTGATGTATATGGTCAAAACAAATTCCTGCTGCAAAGAGTCACTATAATAATGTTGTCAAACAGGGGTTGGGGGCCAGTGTGATCCAAGATAGTTAACATGCAAATTTTGGCTGAAAATGTTATCATTTAGCCCTATCTGGTGAATCTGAGAAGGGGTCCAAACCCACTGCCCCCCTTTGGATCTGCCTGTACTGAAAAAAAAAAAACAGGGATTCAAATCAATAGGAGACAACTCAGTAAAAGTCATCAAGAAGTATTACAATACATCATTTTATAAACATGAATCGTGTGTTATTGTATGCAGTGTCTGTCTATTACAGCAGTGTCTGTCAGTTACAGCAGTGCCTGTCAGTTACAGCAGTGTCTGTCAGTTACAACAGTGTCTGTCAGTAACAGCAGTGCCTGTGTCTGTCAGTTACAACAGTGTCTGTCAATTACAGCAGTGTCTGTCAGTTACAGCAGTGCCTGTCAGTTACAGCAGTGTCTGTCAGTTACAACAGTGTCTGTCAGTAACAGCAGTGCCTGTGTCTGTCAGTTACAGCAGTGTCTGTCAATTACAGCAGTGTCTGTCAGTTACAGCAGTGTCTGTCAATTACAGCAGTGTCTGTCAGTTACAGCAGTGTATGTCAGTTACAGCAGTGCTTGTCAGTTACAGCAGTGTCTGTCAATTACAGCAGTGTCAGTCAGTTACTGCAGTGTCTGTCAGTTGCAGCAGCGTCTGTCAGTTACAACAGTGTCTGTCAGTTACAGCAGTGTCTGGCAGTTACAGCAGTGTATGCCAATTACAGCAGTGCCTGCCAGTTACTGCAGTGTCTGTCAGTTATATCAGTGTCTGTCAGTTACAGCAGTGTCTGTCACTTACAGCAGTGCCTTTCTACTACAGCAGTGCCGATCAGTAACAGCAGTGCCTGCCAGTTACAGTGGTGTCTACCAGTTACAGCGGTGTCTGCCAGTTACAGCGTTGTCTGTCAGTTACAGCAGTGTCCGCCAGTTACAGCAGTGTCTGCCAGTTACGGCAGTGCCCGCCAGTTATGGCAGTGCCCGCCAGTTATGGCAGTGTCTGTCAATTACGGCAGTGTCTGCTAGTTACGGCAGTGTCTGCTAGTTACGGCAGTGTCTGCCTGTTATGGCAGTGTCTGTCAGTTGCGGTAGTGTCTGCCAATAGTTACAGCAGTGTCTGTCAGTTACAGCATTGCTTGTCAGTTACAGCAGTGTCTGTCAATTACAGCAGTGTGTGCTGTAAATGACAGCAGTGTCTACCAGTTACAGCAGTGTTTGTCAGTTACAGAAGTGTCTGCCAGTTACAGCAGTGTCTGCCAGTTACAGCAGTGTCTGCCAATTACTGCAGTGTCTGCCAGTTACAGCAGTGTCTGCCAGTTACAGCAGTGCCTGTCAGTTACAGCAGTGCCTGTCAGTTACTGCAGTGCCTGTCAGTTACAGCGGTGTCTGCCAATTACAGCGGTGTGTGCCAATTACAGCAGTGTATGTCAATTACTGCAGTGTCTGTCAATTACAGCAGTGTCTGTCAGTTACAGCAGTGTCTGTCAGTTACAGCAGTGTCTGTCAATTACAGCAGTGTCTGTGTCTGTCAGTTACAGCAGTGTCTGCCAGTAGTTACAGCAGTGTCTGTCAATTACAGCATTGCTTGTCAGTTACAGCAGTGTCTGTCAATTACAGCAGTGTTTGCTGTAAATGACAGCAGTGTCTGCCAGTTACAGCAGTGTCTGCCAATTCCAGCATTGTGTATGTCAGTTACAGCAGTGTCTGCCAAATACAGCAGTGTCTGTCAGTTACAGCAGTGTCTGTCAATTACTGCAGTGTTTACCAGTTACAGCAGTGCCTGCCAGTTACAGTGGTGCCTGGCAGTTACAGCGGTGTCAGTCAGTTACAGCGGTGTCTGCCAGTTACAGCGGTGTCTGCCAGTTACAGCGGTTTCTGCCAGCTACAGCGGTTTCTGCCAGTTACAGCGTTGTCTGTCAATTAAAGCGGTATCTGTCAATTACGGCAGTGTCTGTCAATTACAGCAGTGTCTGCCAGTTACAGCAGAGTCTGCCAGTTAGAGCAGTGTCTGCCAGTTACAGAAGTGTCTGCCATTTACTGCAGTGTCTGCCAGTTACAGCAGTGTCTGTCAGTTACAGCAGTGTCTGTCAGTTACAGCAGTGTCTGTCAATTACTGCAGTGTTTACCAGTTACAGCAGTGCCTGTCAGTTACTGCAGTGCCTGTCAGTTACAGCGGTGTCTGTCAGTTACAGCGGTGTCAGTCAGTTACAGCGATGTCTGCCATTTACAGCAGTGTCTGCCAGTTACAGTGGTGTCAGTCAGTTATAGCGGTGTTTGCCAGTTACAGTGGTGTCTGCCAGTTACAGCTGTGTCTGTCAATTACAGCAGGTCTGCCAGTTACAGCAGTGTCTGTTAATTACTGCAGTGTCTGTCAATTACAGCAGTGTCTGTCAGTTACAGCAGTGTCTGTCAATAACAGCAGTGTCTTTGTCTGTCAGTTACAGCAGTGTCTGTCAATTACAGCAGTATCTGTCAGTTACAGCAGTGCCTGTCAATTACAGCATCGGACGATGGAAACAAGACTGCATGTTTCAACCAATATCATGTATTGACATTTTTTGTGCCAAATTTTGAATTTATGATATTTTCTCTTTTTCATTTCAGACTCAGTGCATGTTATTGTTGTTATACACATTTCTATCTTATAAAGACAGTCTGCCAAAGTATAACAAAAATAATCAAAAACTGGATGACTTTGTTGTAACATCTTACTAAACAAAACTATGACAGAAATAAATAAGTTACATGATAACTTATATTAAGACTAAATAAACTTTCCTTTTAAAAGGAACAACTTGGCTTTTTGAGTAACTTAGCGCAATTATAAATATTTTATAGGTAAACGAGACTTTAATGGGCATAAGAGCACTTCAATTATAGGGGAGAGGTAACTTGTGGGTAGTGTTAGGGAATGGTGTTCCTTTCACGCTGGTGGCAGTAATTATTCTCTACTCCTGCTATTTGGATATGGGGAACCGCTCCAAAAAATGTTTGATATCTTAAATACCAACTGCTGTCAATTCTACCCATATCTTTGAACATATATTATTTACTCAAATAGTTTGTAACTTTATAAAATGATTTTAATAAGGAAACACGCATACATAAGAAACTTAGACTAAACCATAAGATGAGTCAAAAGGTGAATCTCAATTGAGTTTCACTCCCAGTACTACGAGCCAAGACATAGTGGAGAGTGTTCCCCTCTACTGTAAATGTGAGTAGGTGGTGTGTGTGTATGGCAGTCATGCAGGCCTAGAAATTTTGATGGAACTCTTGACGTATTCGGCTATATTTTTTTTAAAATGTATATGACCAAATTTTGGGATCATTTTTCAATGTTGAAAATTGACCTGGGTCACATTTTAACATTAAATTCTGATCAATTTAGACTTTGAAAACTGATCTGTGTTAAATTTTGATCAGACATGGGGTCCTTAGTCTTTAATTTCAACAGTTTCTTAAATAAAATCAAAACCCGTCCTGTGTTACTTTCTACAGAAACTCTAGATGGGAATCTAAACTTTTTGTAATATGGCATTGCATCAGCAGTGTCCCATGTAGATTTTAAGGGTAAAACATCTAGTTTGTTGTGATCTTGACTTTAAATAAGACGGTCATGTTGGCCAAAGGTCAAAGGTTATATAATTATCCATGGTTGTTTCACTTGGTTGCTATGATTTCAAATGGTTGCCATAGCAGTCAGTGATTATAACAAAAAACAAACAATCCCTTTTCAAACTGGCATTGACAAAATCTATGCGCACCATTTAATTTAATCATGCAAGGCGACTCCTTTTAACAGTGATGTACAATCTGCATTCTCGTTAAGTTTATGCTGTTAAAATATATTTACATGTTACAAAAAAAGGTAACGAACTGCATCAAAAATAGGAAGGTATTGCTAGAAAAAAACAACATGTCTTTAAGACAGCGTGCTGGACTATTCTCATTGCTTTGTCAATAAATAATAAAGACCTGACCAAGTTGTTTGTTAGACACATGCACTTCTCACACACAGAAAATGGGGGTTATTGTTGTCAAAATCAATTGCATATGAGGTTACCGAGAATTTGCATGATATCAAGTTGCATGGAAAACTTTAACCAGCATTTGTAAGTCAAGCAATGGCCATAATTTACATTAAATTCCACCAAGAGTTAACTAACTTGATTGTTTGATAAACCTGAAGACTTCCAATCAATCCAGTAGGTGGTTACTGAGATATTTGCATGATGGTAACTTGCATGCAAAATGACAAAAGAGAGAGAGAAGAGAGAGTTGATGTAGGAATACAGCAAATACCATCCCAATACCACACGTGTTACCACCAATGAAACACCGTATCTATAGTATACCGGCCATTATTATTTTATATATATCGTATATCAACATTTCCCCATTATAATACCATCCCAATACCACACGTGTTACCACCAATGAAACACCGTATCTAAAGTATACCGGCCATTATTATTTTATATATATCGTATATCAACATTTCCCCGTTATAATACCATCCTGATACCACACATGTTATCACCAATGAAACACCGTATCTATAGTATACCGGCCATTATTATTTTATATATATCGTATATCAACATTTCCCCGTTATAATACCATCCCAATACCACACGTGTTATCACCAATGGAACACCGTATCTATAGTATACCGGCCATTATTAATTTATATATATCCTATATCAACATTTCCCGGTTATAATTCACATCTTCTATTCACAGGAACATCCAAAATTATAATTAAGCAGTTTTCAATGTTGAAATGTGGTCTGGCCGACTATTCCGTCAGTTTCCAATTGTTGGTGATCAGATTTTAACGAGGGTTAATGTTTCATGTGTAGGTGGGTCATTAAATAACTGTTGGGGTTAGTTTTAAATGTTAAACATGGATCACCTGTCAGAATTAAATGTTACACTGGCCTTGGCCTGCAGTGCCTATGTGTAGCTATGCCAGTGTGTGTGTGTGTGAAGGGGGAGGGGGCATAGAATTGTAATATTTAAAACACCATTTTATGCATTCTACATTCTAGTAAGAGTTTAGCATAAAACAAGCTTCTTGGGGATTCAACTTGGGTTCCTCTTATGCACTGAAAATCCATAAAAATCTTGTTATATATACCATCAATTTAAAATATGTTACAATATAGAAAGATTCAAGGTAATGAATGGTTGTCTGATATTCATTCAAAAACAATTGTGTACTGCAATATAACAAGCACTGGATTAGCTGCATCCAGGAAAAATTAGTGTGTCATGAACAGTGTTTTATGCACCTTGCAGCTGTGACAGTTAATTCTTTTAATCAAAATATATGCTGGGACAGCGTTTTATGACCCCGCTCACCTAACCAAACCTGAACATTGTAGGGGGGGTCATACTGCTCCGGCTGCTACGCTTTTACTCTATGTGTACAGAAAATAACTTTTATTAACGGTGTGTACGAATTTCATCAGAGGTATCTCATCATTTTAATGACTCGTTCTAATATAATTTTAGATATAACCTACAGTATATACATTAAATATCTTTAAAAACGTTTTACCCCAAAATTATTAAATAATACCCTAAGGCAAAGATCCGTTATCAAGTAAATAAAATTGGAGTAACGGTATCCAACCTATATGAAAATGGACTCACCCTTCATTGTTATTTATCAGTTTGGAAGGAAAATAGCAAGAGGAGTCCATAAAGGAAGGGGATTAGTTTCTACCTGTTGTGGCATACTAAATTGTGTTATGAAATAAACAACAAAAGTTAAGTCGACACCTACAAATCAAATGAAAAGAAATAAAAAACAGATTATACCAAGTTAAAGCCTCATTAAACTTCAGAAACAACATATTTTTTAATATATTTTATGTCTATTTTACTACTTCAGTGCATAGAGTACATGTTTATGTAACCTCTGAAAAAGTATGCAATATGCAGATATAAAAAAAAGATGCATTATTTTCAATAATTGCGAACATGTGTTTATTAACAAGTCAGTGGTCTTCTTTCCGATAAACTCATTCAGCATAAAACGTTTTCATTCCAAAGGAGGCCGACGGTAATTTATGCTGCACTAAGGCTGATGATGTCGCCACACACCATCTCCAAAAATGTCAACAGTGAGTATTTTTTTTGTCTCGTTTGCTTCTCCCTATATGTATAATATGTTGTACTATTCAGAAAAATATATTTTGTATAATGCTGAATTATGTATTTATGAATTAAAATCTCATCTTGATACCATGGTACACTAACATCATAACTTATTTTTTTCTTCAGTCAAGTCGATCATCGTCATCTCCTGAGAAATTACCAGCTGCTGAAGTTAAACGTGGCAGGGGAAGAGGCAGAGGGAAGAGGCAGAGGAAGCAGTCGGGCAAGGCAGCTTAGATTTGGCAAGCAGAGAGCTGATAAAGCCCTGCATGTTATTGAGACAAGAAAAGACGGTTTTATGGTGAGTGTCACCACTATTGTTTTCTTTTACATAAATAAATGTTGAACAGGATTTTAAGATTAATAACGGATTATCCAACTTGTATAACTTGCATTCTTTACATATTTGTTCTTCTTACAAAAGTGTGTTATTGTTTGTCTGATATCAATTACACTTGCTCAATTAATCAGTCTTTCATACACTTAATATCAAAACATTATTGTTTTAATACTCTCAAATAGGTTGTTGATGAATAGTTATATCAAGCATCCTTTTCATGTCATCGAGGACTTACAGACTGATAACTTTCCCACTTGAATCAGTAGTGAGAGACGAATGATGGGACACAATGTTGTATATCAGTCATCGCGCAGATTGTTGCCAGGAAGGGAAATGAACTCTACCCTGGATTGATTATCAGATGCATTACCAACTGAGCATATCGTCTGGCTCTCAAATATATACAATAAACTGTTTATCATGTTTATATTATGTTTGTTCATAAAAATTACTTTTGTGAGTAAAGAATTTTAATGGCATTTGTAGACAGATCTGCAGACAATGGAGCCAAACAAGACAAGGGAGCTGCTTGTTGGGGCGCTTGAGCAGAACCCAAGTCTTATCCTGGACCTGAATGATCCGCCAACACGTCAGCCTGGAGGATACCATCTACCACAAGACGGGTACTTGCCTGACTGATGCATCTGTAACCATTGAAGAGAAATGCCCACGGAGTCTGAACGGATGTGTTGCAATAAGGAACCTGAGCACTGAATTGCCTTTCTCCCGGTAAGACCAATATATATGTTTATCACATGTAATCTTTGGGACAAGTGGTTTCAGATCAGAATGAATAGTATGAACACATAAAAAACATGCATTTAGTTATCTTCAATTGTGCAACAAATATCATTTAGTTTTCTGTTTGTCCGAGAATATTTTAAAGTATCTTTCATTGCTTTTCACTACTCAGTCAGTAGGAAATAATTAGATGAAAATGTTCTTCTTATACATGTACTTAAGTTCGCATCTCGCAAATGTGAAATTATGTAATACAATATGATGAAACGGACAATACTTTTTTCAATTCTGTTTAAAACACAACATTATTTTTTCATTTTTTCTACTTTCCATACAGGATTTCCGGCTCATTGTTTTAGATGAAGGCGTTCTAGCACTTGCTAGAATGTACAGGCGGGACGTGCTCATGCTACATGAGGCTGATGTCAGGAAAGCAAACAGGCATGCTGCTTATAGACAGTTTGTTCTTCTTCAACATGGGAGGCTTGGCGTTGGAGATCGATGGGTCATTCCATCATGTTGTGTATGAAGAATACGGGATAAATACCCAGACATGTTTGGACAGTACACTGGGTTTATTCCGCGCAGGCTCATTTAAAGTCTTTCTTTAAAAACAACAACAAACCCTATTGTCCTGACCCTGGTATCATATAAGTTTTTGTGATCAGCTCAGCTTTTAATCTTTTAACTTCTTTTGTTATAATCACTGAACTTCATAAACATATTCATAATTTATAATGTTAAACCTATGGTTCCATACTCTTAGGGTGGATTTTTTTGCTTATCTCTATTTAGATTTTTTTAAAATATATTTTTCGGTCACAACAACTGATCAACATCGTTTTAAAACCTAACTGACCTTGACCTACCTAATGGATTTTATAGAGCTTTGTTTATAGTGTTACTGTTTGAATGTTGTATTATTTTTTTTTTTGTATTTTTTATTTTTCAATTATTTAGCTCACCATCAATGATGTGATTTATTCTGATCACTGTTTGTCGGCACGTCTGACTAATTGTCAATTTTTTTTAAGCAACTTCTTGATAAAGATTGTATGAAGCTTTGTTATACCAAGTTTCTCTCATTTTGTTTCAAATCATGATCCTGTGTAAAAGTTTGACCAACCCCAGGGGGATTCCTTTATATTTATAAAGTTTAAAATCTTCTCTGCAACCACAAGGCATGACGTTTTGTTATTTTTTGTGTTGTTTCAACCCTAGGGTCAAAATTGTCCCCATCTGGAAACTTACCAGTTAACATAGAGACTTTTAATTAGTCTTCTTATAAAACAACTTCATATTTGATATGAATGATCCCTATGATATACATGTAGTTGTCATTTTTCATGCACAATCAATTTGATTGCAATGCTTTAATTTTGTATTGCTATTGTATTTTGTAAATAATATATAAATGTAACTTAAGAAGGAAGATTTATTTCAAACTAGTCTAATTGGACTACTCCCTCAAATAAAGACTTTAATTCAATCATGAGAAAAGTTGTCAAGTTTGTTTAATAACAGTGTAAAGCAATTTTGTGGTACAAATTTTGATTGACATTAAAAATGAATGTATTTCTGGAACATATTTACATGTAGTCTTGATCATATGCTATATTGCTATTCTAAAAGACAAACATCTTTACAAATCATGCAAAAGAAACATTTGACTTGGGAAGTAAGATCTGATTGGCTGAAACAAAAACACCTATGAAATGGTTGTTATAATAAAATTGAAAAATATTTATTCCAACGGCAGTCAACTTGAACAAGATCTTTGTCGTAGAAAAAAATAAGGAATATAGAAATAAACATCCAAACAAGACTAAATCTCTTTTGATATATTATGGAAATCGCCTAAGTAGTCCAATTGTTTGAATCAACCAATCAAATGCTTTATCCGATTACTACTAAAATTATTTTACTTGTCGAACATGTCAAAAGCATCGTCTATAACCAAGACATGAACGTATATAATGTTTTCTGCATGATATAAGCCAATTTTAGGTTCATTTGAAATTATGAATAATTGTATGTTTACAATGATTTTTGTCAAAAGTTTCTTTTTAAAGCACACAATGTCCCCCTTAAGGTGATTTATATCCATTGGAGGGAAAAAAAAAGGGGGCTCCGTTATTTTTAAATAACTGTCCAAATATTTTTATAATGTGGATCAAATTATCGCTATGAAAAAGGGTTTCAAGATTGTTCAAATGAGAGGGGTACGGTGTGTTAAGGCCTAATAAGGGGCCATTGAGTTTACATGAGAATAGTAGGAAAAACTTGACATTCTAGACTGGGTCCTTTAAAGTATAAGCGAAATTTGATTCTACATAGAGATAATATGGGGAAAACAGTACATTCTGTTTTTTTGCCATCTCTTGGTAGGTATTATTTTATTTATCTTGAGTATTGTTTAGCATTAGTGGGCACTGCATCCTGGTGACCTTATATCCATATAACAAGGGGTACATTGTTGAATTTTTAAAAATCTTCTTTCGCAATAAGGGAACCTTTGATATTTACCCAGAAATAAATATGGAAATCAGTAGCATCTGATTTTTTTCAGTTATTTTAGAATAACAAAATGAGAACTTCTTGTGCTTTATTTAAGGGTTTTATTTATTTTCCAAGTAAAGAAGCTAGGGTTCAGTCGGGCACAATAAAGCAACTTTGATTTTTGCAGTGCAAGGAAGAGTATTCAAAATTTGAATAGAAAGTGCAGTTAAAATCAGCTGAGCGACTTGGTCACATTTGGAAAGATGACAATAATAACAATTTTATGTGTGTGCCAGCTGATGCGATTGTGGCTCATTGCCATGCATCTCTAACCACTGATTCAAGTGGGAAAGTTATCAGTTGCTTGCAAAAAAGGCTGTGCTTGAGTATTGGTCAACCTGCAAGGATCCCAGGACAGAGTCATTAGGTTAACTGATCGTCTGCTAGCCCTGAATGACATAAAAAATAAGGCTACAGATTAAAACAAACAATTGTGTGTGTGTGCGTTGTATTTTGCTTATTTACTGTTAGAATATGTAAATAAAATATCCATCATAATTATTGTGTAAATAAAGTTGTAAATATGTACATGTTTTCATTACATCTATTTCCATCATCTCGTAGACATGCACCTAACTTTTTGCCAAATATGTTAACTTATTCCAATACAATTAAAACTTTGATCTTTCTGGGATTTTCATATTTACACAAATATAATATATTCAATTTAACATAAATGACATATATATATATATATATATATATATAGAGCAATGAATAAATTGTAAAAATGTACATTATACTATCATGAAGGCTATCCATTACCAAACTGTTGCATTCTATGAAATGCATGGGTTAGAATGGTTCCCTGTCTATCACTCCGGTAGCTTGCACATTTGACCCAAACATGAATTGATAATTTGCTTATATGTATATGAACCAAAATGTTTAAATAAAAGGCACTTTGTGGATTCTTAAAATGTAAGGACACAACTCCAATTTTATCAAACAAAATAACTATCAATACATCCTAGATAACATGAAGAAAAAATCTAAAAAATCCTCTATAAAGATACACAACTTCGATAATTATCAGTTTATAACCAAACAGTTTCACTGATTTTATTTGAAAAACAAACTTTAGGTAATACTTGTGAACATATACATGTAAGCAGTCAAAATCTTTGTCTCAATATATAACTTACCTTTGTTTAAGTTTTATACAAACAGGTCAATGATGTTTAGAAAAATTTTGTATTTTAGTTACCCTGACCTCAGTAGCTTTATATATGCAATCCTAAAGACTCAATGCAAACAATATTTCCTTTAGTTTCATTTGATTAGCTCAATGTATGTAAACCACAATTCTATTTTGGGAACAGTGACATTGACCAATTTTTGTCAAAAGATTGATATCTCAATCAAAAAGTAATTGGACATAAGCCACTAGTATCTTCTTATATTTAATGCAAGCGTTTAACAACACATGGTGCCATTGAACAGCAAGAAGATACTTCTGCATGTTTTTACATTGTATCCACAAAGTTCAGTATTTATAAAAGCTGTATGCACTAGAAGACAAAATTATGTTCCTTACATAAAGGAAGTTTTTTTTTCTTGAAAAGGTAATGTCTACAAATTCTAACAAAAAATTAAGAAGGAAAGGGGCAATAACTTACAAGTATTAAATAAACAAAGAGAACCTGCCATAATTTATTGAAAACATATTTGATGGACAGTCACAGGAAACATTTATAATACCGTTCACTTTTCAAACAGCAGGACTAATTGTTTCAAATATTCCCTCAATCAATTTCTCACTATCAAAAAAGTGAAGACCCGATTAATTTCTTTCTCATAATTCAACCCTGCCTGGCTAGTTACTCCCTCAGTGTAGACTGGTCTTTGTTACCAAATCGAGTCTGCAAGGCTTTCAGTATCTCTGCTGTTGCAGGTGGCTCCACTGGTGCCAAGTGCAAAGCCAACCTTCTTGGATCATTTTGCTCCAGAGTTATTCGTCGGCGCATTCCGACTTGATCGTTTATCCTCATGACAAGAGCTTTACGGGCTATATCCTTGACGTAGGAATAGTCTTTCTCAACTTTCTGAGGGAAGATAGACCATCGAGCACTTTTTTTGTTGTAATGTCTGTGATACCTAGACAATAATCAAAGGCCTGAAGGGCTGAGGGAAGGCTCGCTGCTTGTGTTAATTCGAAATGTAGGTTCGGAAAATTGAAAAACTTAGTTAGATTTCTGATATGTTAAAAGGCATTTCATTGGGAATTAGAAAAGAATGTGGTGTGTTTAATATTTCTTTTGTGTACCTGTATAAATAATCTCCTTCATACAATTCAGAGTCTATATCAATACTTTTCCAACAGTAGCTTTTAAACGGTTTTAATAATGCATTTGAAAAAATGCAAACACCATGGTACACACCGTCTTCTGTGTGAAAATTGACTGAATATTTGATGACCCTGGTGAAAATATCCATTTCAGGACATTTTGTAAACTGGTAACTTGGTGGTTCAGGATTCCTTTCCACATCTCCACATAAAGTTATCAACATGAACAACCTATATGAAAGCTTCACAAACAAACCTTCATATTCTGATGTTTCTCCAAAATCAAAAGAATTGAGTAGTGATGTACAACTCTAGTCAATTTTAATATCTCAAGTTCAGTAGTTATGATTTATGGATAACAAAACGCATTCAGCACAAAATGTTCCTGACTGTCCGAGAATTTACAACACATATCCATAACTCTTTGTCTAGACCAAAACAAACATGACCTACTTATAGATTTACACGTATACTGACTTGAGTTATGTTCGATTCTCATATAGCTTTCAATCATCAATATAAATAATCAATAAATAGCATTATAAACGGTGTTGCGTGACAAAGATTTAATCAATCTAAAAAATAAAACACAGAAACACAACAAGCATAACGGTCGGATGACCTAATTAACCGTTAAACTCTGCTTGCATAAGATGACAGATTGGCGCGTTTCTCTATAAACAACAAATGATAGCCCCGAACCTAATTTCGTTATTTTACTATCAAAATTAAAAGAGGACAATCCGTAGTGAATAAAATTTCACTAACATTTACTATTTACTCAAACTATGAGTTATTATATCGAAAATATGTCAATATTTCACCCCATTAATGATTACATGTCGAATGGTGTTAGAGATTATATCCCCCCCCCACCCCCCCTCTATCACCAGATGACGTCACTATGCATCTATAGTAGTAAATGTGTAAAACATTTTTTTAGCAATAAAAATTGCCGCGTTTTTTTAGAAGTGTATTCTTCCGTATTTCCATGCAAATTGTATGCTTCCCATATCGTATTTTTGAACTTTTGTAAAGAAAAATATCCGCAATATTTAAAAAAAATTTGAATCTTTTGTTGTATAATATGTCCTCTGCTACAGTAAATGCGTTTTGAATCTTGTGAACTCTTTATCGGTCGGACGGATATGGCGGTTCCGGCCATACATAGTAGTGTATAACAGATGCTAGAGCTGCACGACAGCTAAGGAAGTCAAAAAAAAGCGGAAGCATGACAAATTATGTCATTTATATTTAACTATCGTATTCTATATTCTTATGGTAAAAATACCATACAGTACAGAAAATTCTTCCAACTACAATACAAACTAGACCTGTCATTGAAAGTAATTCACACCCCAACCCAAAAGTTTCCTTGACTGAATATTTAGAATTATGTTTATATATAATAATTACTCATCCACACCCATCTCCAATTACACATACTAAATTGACAATAAAAACTATTTGACATGCCTTACATTGTTACAGCATTTCTATTAAATTCACGATTTTCCTTACTTATTGTGTAACTGTGTGTACATAACCAGTAAATAAAGAAATGTATGTCAGTGGTCCGGTTAACTAGGTTGATAGAGCATTGCCCTGTAAGCGCAAGGACCTGGGTTTGAGTCCCAGATTGGCTGCATTTTTTTCTCATCCTATTACACTGCCTGCCAATGAGGGATAGTGCTTATACATTCCAAGAAATATTATAACTAGTCAGTGTGTATGTAACTTGTTACTAGGAGAAAAACGGGTCAGTGGATTGGCTAGTTCAGTCTGTAGATTATTTGCTATATAAGGGAAAGGTCCCAGGTTCAACTCCAGGGTTGACTGCATATTTTCCTTGTCCTGTTACAATTATTTTTGATATATGACCTGATAATTTTAGTGTTTTTTTAAATATAACTGTCAAAAACAATGCTCATCTAGCTATGTTATCTTATTACATGTAATAGTTTTTATTTCTCTGACATGTAGCATTTCTTACCTGAAATTTAAATAATACGGCATCTTCCAAGTAACCTTTTGTCAAGAATAACAGCACTGAGAGCCTTGAGGGTATTACTGTGCTTTGAAGGGGGACAAACATTCCTTATCTCTTTTTTCATCAGCATTTATCGTATCATGCAGGCACTGGTTTATTCCACTACCATGTTTCCATTCATATGGTGTAACAGACCTCGCCATATGCTCTGAAAAATCAATAAGTTTTATTTGAAAGAGATATTGTTGAAACAATTTGTTCATAGAAAAGCTAGAATAATTATCAAAACTCACATGTCACAGTATATATATAAATGTGTTTTGACTTATATTCCCTATACATTTTAGTTTTGCCTTTTAACTACTGGATAAAATTAGATGTACCGGTAATTTCTACAAAGAATGTTGGTAATTTTCAATACAGTGAATGTTATTGTAAAACAATATCGTTAAAAACAGTACACTCCATGTAGCACAAGTTACTAACCAGAAATTCTTAATAAGAGTTGACTCTGTTGCAAGCAACCAGAAATGGTTTATGATGTCTGTCATTTTATAAGGATGCAATTTTCCTTCTTCTGTGCTACGTAAAGAGTAGAAATGACATCTAACTGTGTTTGGTTTCATTCTTTAAACTAACTGAAATCTCACTGAATTTAATTTAGAAAATATTTGACTTTCAGGTAAATATTGACCACTGAAGATTATCAGAGATAAAAACAGATCACATCTACAAAGCAATTTTTTTACTATTATAGTATAACTGATTTTTTAAATAAAATAAACCCCGCATTTCATAAGCGGTAACATTATTTTGGGCTTTAATACAATTACATCTTTTTGCACATTATTTTTTTGTTGTACTTACCTTGGTTATCTTTTTACCAAGATTCTTAGCTGCATGCCAGATATCATGAGAATGTTTTATCTGTGGATAAGTTGTTTCTGAAAAAGATACATCATTCTCCTTATGAAAAAGACATAAGCAACTAACTTAAAAATTATTTACATACATTTGGGAAAATGGACCAAGGAATTGTAAACAATAAAATGAGTAGTTCCCATGAACAAATATCTAGAGGACTGCGCTCTTAGCCAACATATATCAATCTGGATACATTTAACAGTTCATATTAATACCCAGTAACAGCTCCAAAGTGAATGAGATACTGGTCAAAAAGTTAGTATGCTTCATATGATATACATAAACAAAAAATAAACAAAAGAAGCAACAATACTTGGATGAAAAAATTATAGAAGACAAAAAAATAAGAATCATATTAATATAAAAGTGAAAGTAATGACAATATACCATTATACATCTTTCGCTTAGCTTCAACATGGAGTGAAAAAGCCAATTTTTCCTTTTCTATCAGACATTTTGCCTGAAACTTCAATATAGCAGTACAAACTCCCGACATAAACATACACCCTTGTGCCAAGCAACATTCACATATTACTGTAAGTAGTGAATCAAAACTTACACCAAAAATTTAAACCGGGTTTGAAATACTAAATATGACCTCTTCATCCTGCAATATGACCTTGACATTCCAGTTAGGAGACTAATATGTTGCATGCATACTTCTACCAAGTTCCAGCATATAACTGCAAACAATGCACACTTAAGAACAACTTGAATTAAAACTGTAATGCAAAGTTTAAAGACAAAATATGACCTTTTCACGATGCAATATGACCGTGACTTTGTAATTAGGAGCTTGACTGTTACACAATGCCAAACATGCACACCTATGCAAGGGTCAAAGGGTCCATGCATATAACTGCAAGCTATGGACACTTATAAACAACTTGTAATAAAATTGTAACACAGGAGGGATGCAAGTTCAAAAATTAAGAAACAGTTTAAAATACTAGAGACACAGCATAGTTATTACTAAATCTTTCTCACCATGGCTCCAATGCCTAGGTGAGCATCTGTGACAACTTACTCACTACAACTCCATTCTGCTGAAGTTCAGTCATGGTATCTTGAAACCCGTTTTCTCCATGTTGCAAGACTTAAGATCAGTTGTCCTTTTGTCTAATGTCTGCATACTAAGGACTGTCTTTGTCTCCTCAATAAGGGTGTACTGTAAGAACAATATTGTGCTGAATAACCTGGGGAATCATTTCGACCATCTCCTGAGAGTAAATACAATTCATATTTATTTTACATATAAATACAAAAACAAAATTTCTCGGAAGTAAACAGTTCTAGTAAGCAAGAGACACACATTGACTGTCGATTGAGAGACCATGCCAAATAAAGCAGTGTGTTATTTTAGAGCATACCGATAATAGTTGTTTTATTCGACAAGAAAATACAACATGGGCCAAGGCAAGTGGGTGTTAGAGATGTTGCATATTCCTGAACAGACACGATTTATCCAAGAATCAGATGTTTTCTTTTCATGGGGTTTAATGTCATTTTCAACACAATTCACGTTATACATGGCATATCCAGTTTTATAGTTGGAGGATATACTATATCTGAGTAGAACCATTGTCCTTTCGCAAGTAAGTGACTAGCTTTCTCACATGAAATTTCTGGAACAAGTTTAACTCGAACCTACAACCTTAGCAGAGAGAGGCAAGTGATCTTGAGACAATGCCTTAGACACTTAGCCAGTTTAAGAAGTAAGAACCAATATACAACTGTTTCATAATTAATTACTGTTTTCACTAAACCATTATCCCTCGACAACTGCAAGAGCCTTGAATCATACTTCAAATGTAAGTTTAATGAATTTTAGGAAAGTAACCAAATGTCATTGAAACGTAACCAAATTAACAAAGTATTTAAGAAAGCTAACAAATAATTGTATCTACATAACAGAACTAAGTTAATCTAAGCAAAGCATCAGACAATCTTTTGAAATGTTTCATTTTGTCAAAGTTTTTGAGTGTAATACACAGTATCGCTCTCATTATTTATGGTAATATGTATGTGATTGAGAAGTCATAAAATCCAGTCATCTTACCAAGCACAATAACTTCTTTTCCTCGAAACATATCAAGAAATTCTTCCTGTTTTTCCAACCAATATTGGTCAATAGTTGGTACGACATAGGATCTTTGTATCCTGTGAAAAGTTGTCGCTGACATGAACTTCAAATTGAGGTGTTTAGCCCACAATGACAGCTTTCCAAAGTTATTGCCTGAATTCAGAACTGCTAGTGCTGCCAGGAAATCTCCGCTATGCAGTCTTTTATCAAGTACTGGCTGGGCACACCATCTATGCACTAAGTGCCCAGAGCCACATATCTAAAAAGACATAAACATAGCAAATATTTCAAAGCAATAAAAATATATACTTATAACATCACTATTAAATTTTATTATTAGATAATCAAATACTACTTGTATATTACAATTAAAAATTACCAATAGCAACATCAATACAGACTGGATTTGGCAGACCTCATACCTGTAACCCAATTAAGCATTCCTGATCTTACAATATATAATGGACATTGACACACACACACAGTTTATCTAACCACCATATCTTGGGTTCCTAGAGGGTTAACCAGTACTTGAGTGCATCCTCCAGAATCCATGCAAGCAGTTGATAAATTTCCTATTTGAATTCATGATGAGAGACAAATGACAATAAGACTAGTTAAAAAACACTTATCATGGATACTGTGGCCAGACGGATTTAAACTAATGACCTCTGGATGGACAACAGGGCGTGCCACCGACTAAGCTAACTTGGCCCAGTAAACAAAGTATTTATGGTATTCTTTTTTAGTGAATTAGATTTTGAGATTTGAATCGGTCATGCCAGGCATTAGTGAACTCACCCATTTCAAATAAAGTGCAGATCCTATAAATTCATCTTTTACTGTGATCTGATTAGCATGTTGGCAATTGATTTGGTTGCATTTGCCTATGTTTGTATTGGCCAGAGCCTTGATTTGGTCAGCATTATCAAAGCAATTGATCGACTTGGTGTGTTGGTAACATGCATCCTCTGATGATATTCTGTTCACACTTGGCCCCAGCTCTTCCTCAGCATCCTCAACTTCTGCTCCATCATCCTCTTGCTCCATAGCAAACTCTATTTCTTCAACAGCAACTTCCTCCACTTGATCATTAACTACATCCAGTCTAAAAACAGTAAACAAGCCTATGATACTACCATTTTACAAGCCTATTATGATTATGAGAAAGAAAATTGTATAAAGTACAAATATTATGAACTGAATAGGGCCATACACATATGATTTTCTTACTTTCATGTGTGTCAATGTAAAAAATGCCAATTTAATGCTATTTGAAATTAGTTAGATTATCAAGCAACTAATAATCAGCTAGCCCAATCTTTGATGATTACCGGCATTAACCATTAATTATGTTTTACAACCATGAATCTTCCACCTCTTAATATGTGGGGAATAGTCATAAATGTGTTATACTGCAGGGCTAGAATTTAACTTTTTTGTGCACTGGCAATTTTGGCCAGTGCCTAAAATTTCCACTGGCCAAATTTGAAACCAACTAGCCAAACCAATTTTCGCAGAATCTTGTAGTTCTAAATGTCTAAATAAACCCAAAATTAATTTTTCAAAGCCCGTGTGTTATTTAATATGCAATATTAGCTTGTATCTATTTTATAGACAATGGTATCAAGGTTATTATATATGTTAAGGTATTTCAATTTCAAAGCAGTACTTAAAAAATAAAGTTGTCTTTGTTACTTACTTTACTACCATAAATAAATGCATACAATGATATATCATAAATAAACAAAAAAATGAAACATGGATTCAACAATAATAAGTATACAGAGACTGAGATTGAGACATACACACATTTCTTTATATAGAACTAATATAGCCAATGGCCGTTCGTTTTAAAATTAGATCTAGATCTAGCCAAGGATGATTGTTTAACATGTGTAAATGTTGTGATAGTATAGTTATATAGTTTAATTATTATGGATGATCTGCCGATCGTGTGGTTTCTACAACTGACACACCATTTTGTCATTGTCAAGTGTAAAGCCCTGTGTGATATTGTGATATCGGTTCAATGGAGAAAAAGATGTTATTTTATCAGCCATTTTAACTGCTGACAAAATATCTAAACAATAAATTTGACGGGTTTCAACTTTACATTTATTTTATAGATTAAGTGCGCGATAGATCAAACTAGACGCAGTCTACTAATTATGTTGTTGACGGGTTTTAACTTGACTTCATTTTTGCAGAATGAACTCGAGATCAAAAACAATTGGACGCAGTCTTCTCATATTTAACTATTTAATACATGGCATTGATAATTGTGCTGCTAGGGGGTAATTTGGCGCGAGAAGCAAAAGAAATTGGGTAAAATTGACAAGAACTTGTTATTTTTACCAGGATAATACTTGTTTATTTTCAAAAATCAATAAAATGAATATAATAAGTAATTTTCTCAATTCGAAATCCACTCGCAAAAAAATGCCAGCTTAAGTAATTTCAACTCGCATTTTCAAAATAAAGCTTGCATTTTGCGAGTGGCGAGTGCTTAAATTCGAGCCCTGTACTGGTTAACAAATGTTAAAGGACATAAGCAGGAGGCTACGAGTTCGACACCCTGTCAAGCAACATGGCATCACCTGTCACAAATGTGACTTTATAAGGCAATATATATAACTGATTTTAAAAATACTGTGTAGTGCAATTGACATCCTAGTCTTTAACAAGTATGTTCAATAATTGAGTGTCAAATCAGGGTTTTTTTTAAAACAGAAATATAAGTCGATATTTGGCCCCATCTCCAAGCAAAACAAACTTCCCAGTGCTTTACCAAGAAACTCCCTGATAGATTGATACATTATTTGTTTTAACTCCTCACATTGTGCAATACGATCAATTAATAGAATTAACAAGACCCATGGAATAATCTATATTTGGCTTTCAAAAAAGTAAGTAAGCACCACACTGACATTGATTAATAAGGGAGGTTACTGTACCAATACTCAAAGAGACAGGTTTAAATCACGGCCCAAAAAAAAAACGCTGCTCTTTCCTCAAGATCATTCGGAAATCATAGGAAAGGAAATAGAAGAGATTTCACATTCAATCTGACTTTTAAATTATATTCCCAAAGTTGGTGCCCTATATAATATCCTCTGCAAACAAAAAAGAAATATCAAAAACAAAACAATGAAAATCACTTACAACACCATTGATATCTCAAAACATGGCTTGTAATCAGGGTCATCATCGTCTTTCTCCTCATCAATTTCAGATAATGGAAGGGCTAAAAATTTAAGAAATAGTTTTAGAACATGAAAGATAATTCTTTACATAATTTTAGAAAAAAATTCTTACCCTAAAAAATGAGGAAAAAAAAAATAAAGTTGATGCAATAAGTGCAAGCATGTAGGTGTGTGATTCTGTGTGGTTCTAAGGGTTTGAGTGTGGTTATCAGCCCTAAATATTAGCTTCTGGTTATAGGGTTGCAGGTTTGATTCCCAGGCTGGTCAATTGAAAATTATAACAGTTGCTTGGATGAGACTTTTAAACAAAGGGCCCGTGGGACTGTGCTGTATACTGAGCACATTTAAGAACCAAAAGATTTACAATGGGTTTCTATCTGTGTCCTGCACTATCCCCCACAAACATAAAAAGACAAACGCACTTTTGGGGGCATTGCTCATATGGGAAACCGGTGGCGGTGTAAAATATGCTTATATATATAAAACAACATGTAGTGTGGACTATACCTTAGAAATTAGGGTTTACAATAGACTTAGTTCAGTACATATCAATTAGATTTAGTAAATTACTAGTAGCAGTGTCACCTGTTTGAACATAATAAAAATATAATGGCAAGACTAAATCATATATATATTGTTGGTGATTGAATTAAAAAGACATAATCTGTGAATGTCTTTTGTAACAAAAAAATCTCACGTGTTCTAGATACCAAGATGTATTTTATTTTGTTCACAAAGTTAAATGGCAGAAAACTCAGATAAAGCTTACTTCAATGTGTCCAGAAATGATGGAAGGTTCTTCTGCTTTATCATTCTTCCAGCTAATGTAATATGTGTAAGAGCTGCAGGTTTCCTTTCTTCTTTGGCTGACAATGTTGCCTCACTGAAACATTTTTTTTTTTTTTAAAACTTAAATCTTGTATCAATATTTTATAATCCCAGTTTGAACCATTATAGTTTAAATAAAAAAAAATAACAATACATTTCTCATTAGTATAATTTTGTCGTGAAATGTGAAAACATGAACATTTAAAACTGTGACAATATCAAAACTACCAATTTTGAAATTTGTGGTCTTCTAAATTAGTAGATATTGAGAATATACACCGTAAATAATATACAGTATTTATAACATACACGGTAAATAGTATACAGTAACTGTTTTTTTAAATTATTACTATTTAGTATTTATGTGTACCTATCAGATGATTGGGAAGAATTTTCCGACACCAGAGGTGTAGATAATCTTCCTATTTTGAAAGGTGTCGAAGTTGCTTAACATATTGCCGTGGAGCTACTGGTACAGGCTCAGGATCTGTCTGGGGAGCTGCTGCTGGTTTGTCGGTACTCATTAAATAGCTATAAAAAATAAATTACAATCAGTCATGTTTACGTACAATAAATATCATCACAGTACATTTATATCATAACAATACACTGTAGTATCACTCATTTTCAGTTACATAAATTTCTAATTTTTTAGATAATAGAATACAATGACAAAATTGAGAGCTTGCCAACTCTTGAATACTGTACTGTATGGCAAATGCAGAATTACATCCGCAACATGAGTAACTCCGGCAATACAAAAAACAACACACTACAATTCAAACTGTACATTTTCAAGTTGCTAGGGATGTTAAGTTAGATAGTTGTTTCATTTTTTTTTTTTGAAGATTTGAGTTCAATCAAAATAAGGTAAAAATAAATCACTTTCGGTTATATCATCAGTGGTTGCATGGACTTTATGTGGGTCATTTTTGTGTTGTTCCATTCAGTTTAATTCAGTTTAATTTGCTTTCTCCATTGGCAGTTTCTTAAAGATAACACCAATATTTTCCAATAGCAATAGGAAATTGTTGATAAAAATGCGACAATGGCCTATGTCTTCTTCACTTCCCAATCACTTCTACTGCTCTACCCTTCATGTAATGTTGACAAATTGCGACTTACTAATTGAGCAGCAGGTGGGCAACCTCCAAGTGGGTTTTGAGTCCTTTTAATTTTTTAACAGCGGTCCATCGGTTCATTTCGACTCCTATCGATATCCTACTTGCTCCTCTTATTTTATCTCTCTGTGTTTTAATCCTTTTTTTTGCTGAATCTGTGACAGTCCTTTTACGTATGCGCGCTTCCATTGTGCAGCCTCTGATGTTTTGGTTTAAAATATGCGTTTTACGTCATCGGTTTATGTACTTCTGAAAATTGCCAGAGATACAGTCGGAAAGCAACTGGGTCATTAGGTAATTGCAAAAATGTAAACAAAAGTAAAAAATTTGAACCACTCAGTTAAGAAAATAACATTTCGATCAAAGTTATTTATTTTCTCGTTTTTTTTAAAACGATCGCTTAGGGGTCTACAGTAATGATTTTAGCAATACTATAAACACATTTAGTTGCATTTATTTTTGTTATTATCAAAAATTGTACATTTGGGAAGTTTAATGTGGCTTTCACCTATATCTGTTTACATGGAAGATGCATACACACACATGAATGATTAATCTGATCACCTCGGCCTTTATGCTACGCAATAGGACTCTGACATAATAAGGCGCCATTTTGGAACTACTTTCAGTCACATGAAAAAAGAAAATGGCAGCCCCCTTATGCCACCTTTGTGGAAGTTGTTCCAGAGTATTTTATTTACTGTTTGGGAGGAAGAAAAACACTGGTGTTTTAAATGTGATAACCTTCAACTTCCCTTTCATACCTGTATAATAACGCCATATATTCAACTTAATGACGGATATATAATTTGTTACTCTCACACGAATGAACACAGACTTGTAACACAGGCGAATAGCATTGGTGTATTCTAGAGTTATACAAACGATGTATTATATGGAGGATATGAAAATATCCAATGTTTCACGATTGGCAGAATGACAATAACCTGTGTAGACAAGTCTGCATATCTTTCATAGCCTTGATCATCTGCGACACTTGCTTCTCTACAAGATACCTGTCCACTTACGGCCATTCCATAGCATCAACTGATATCGCAGTACTATGTTTAGATACAGTATAATGGCCTATTTATAAAAACATTAGTTAAATTTAGGAAGTAAGATTTGATGAACTGAGACAAACAGATCTTTAAGAAAGGAAATCGTAGAAGATGATCAAAGTCTAGGTCTCACTGAACAATTACCTCCCTTACATGACGGTAGCATAATTATTACGCCCAAGAAATTATAGCTGTGTAAATCGGCTGTGTAATTTTTTTTTTTAAAATGCATAAAATGTCATATTTCTTTGTGCATATGGGAACTGTCGCGTTTCATTTTAATGGTATGGCGTATGACTGCCATTTTTATTTTACCGTCATATTTTTCTCCTCATTGTTGATATTTATGCGGCTGGGACTGGCTTATACACAGTATTTACCTACTCTTGGACATTCAGGTAAATGGTAAAATGCGACATCTTTGAAATGACGCGAAACAGATTCGCGTAATAATTTCTCAGCGTTTAGTTAACCTGTGCTTGAAACTTTTGTACCATCATCTGATTTCTTTCGGTTGTTCTTCTTACTTTTTTTCAAATAAAAATACATGATGCTTGCTATAGAATATAGATTTTGCTTATTGAAGACGATGTTTTTTCACTGTCTGTTATTGAATGTGTACAATATTTTTCTCCGCATTCAACAGTATAGCATTCTCCAATATGACAATTTCTAATTTTCATATAATTATTGCAACAACTCTATTTTAACTGCCCATTTTTTTTATGCCAGTTTTGGAAAATCTGTAAAGTAACGAGTCATCTCGCGACAAGTATTTCTTATCGCGATATTCTTTGATATATTTATTTCAAACTAATTTGTCGTAAAGAGATGCGCTTTAGCAAACCGTCTTTTTGCAATGAGCTTATCGGTCCAGCCAATTATGCTGTATCCATATTTTGTCTCATTTTTATTCATCGTTTCATTTTCTTGCTTTAAAGTGACTTTCATGCACACTTTACATTCATCTGCTATTCTTATTGATAAAATAAACAAAATAGTATTGGAATTTAATATATGCCTAATAGATACCTCAATTGGTAAGGGATATATTCATAGTTGATAATGAATCTAATTAATGCATGTACACAAGTATGTTATTCATTCATGTATTGAAAAAGGGGGCATGGTTAGTGTCAGTGACATGCAAACTATTGCTGGGCACCTTCAAACATTAATATTTGTTTGTTTATAGATATAAAAAAAAGTCAAATATATAGTTTTGCAACAAAACAGAGCATTATTTGAAGCAAAAACAACTATTTATCCTAAATGGTCATGTATTTTGACACTTAAGTTAAGTAATGTTGCATATACAATAAAATGAATATGCAGTCAGATAGATACACTATAGGAGGCAATACAAGGACATTTTCAAAGTATTTCTTTTTCTAGAATTATTTTTAATAAGGTACAATGGCTAAAAAATTTTGGCAGTTTTTCCTATTTTCAAGTCGTCCGAAACTGATTTATGCATGTGTGACCGCCATCTTATTTTGGTGCATGAATTCGAAAACAGTTACGCGATGAATTCAAAAGGCTTATTTTTATATTTAGAAATGGTAAAGGTTTGTTCGACAAAAATTTCAGTCACATGTCATGACAATTTCTACTCTTCAAGGTCTCACTGAACAATTACCTCCCTTTCATGATGGTAGCAAGATTATTACGCCCAAGAAATTAGAGCTGTGTAAAGCGGCTGGGTAATTTTTTTTTTTAAAAATGCATAAAATGTCATATTTCTTTGTGCATATGGGAACATTGGAACATTTTCATGATTTCTGCAAAGTTTGGGTGACCCTGGGAACTGTTTGATGATGCTATAACAGTTTAAAGATGCGTAGTGATACACTGCAACAAATGGGCAGAATTGTCAAAAATGAAGGGGTGCCATCAAACCATCGAAATTGTGAAAAAGCAACCTGGTCAACACCATGTTTTTTTCTGCATAATTTGGACCAACAGAGGACTATCTATGGGAATAAGGCACTTTTAGAACCATTGGTAATGTATCCAGTGTTCCAGAAGTGCATGTCTCTATATGTAGAACAGTACAAAATTAATTGGTGTGTGAGACGTCTACCTGCATGATACTGCATTGTATTGATTTTCATTTTGAACAGAGTACCTAACAGGAAATCAAAACCTACCTTAATACTTAGGGTGGCCTCCATAGGGGCAAGCCAAAAAGATACGCTGCATGGTAAATGTATATTTGGCTGGGCCCCGGCTAGCTCAGTTGGTAACACATCTGACTATCAATCCAAGAGGTCATGAGTTTAAATCCCTGTCTGGCCATTCTCCGTGATGATTAATATACAACATTGCATCTTATTGTCATTGAACCACCGATTCAAGTGGGAAAGTTATCAGTTACCTGTAGAGATGGGTGTGCTCGAGTTCTGGTTAACCTACCAGGATACCAGGAAAGAGTGGTTAGGTTAGCTGATCATCTATTGGCCCTCAATAGTATAAAACAATTTTAACAATATAACTTTGTAATTGTCTTGAAAATATTTTCAACTGGGTTAAACACCATGTTCAACGTATAAAAGGATTTAGCATCTTCAGTTTTATTTGTGGAAAAAGACCTCAGAATGAACCTGTCCTTCCACAACTGACTGACATTTTTCTGTTTTCGGACTGAGCTGGGCTTGAAACCCCTGTCCCCAGCAGTGAAAGGTGAGTGGTAAATAGTTGACAGTGCCTTTAACTCAGACCACTCAGCAATATAGGATCCCCTTGATTGTTGACCTATTTATTGATACTGCTTGTGACATCTCTACCAATGAAATAAACAACAGACTTGATTTAATCAGACAATATTGTAATTATAACATAACTATTGCAGATGTTTATATATTAAGAAATTTAATCCTGTAATTTTTTTCTGTATCCAAGACATTTTGAGAACCATGATCTCTGGGCGAATTTTTTTATGTTTGTGAATTGTCCAGAAGTTGCAGAGAACACTGAAGTTTAACTTTGTGAAACTTAAAACTAGCATCCCTTAGCATAGTGTTTAGAAATTGCATTAGTCTCAAATGACAAAGAAGTTACTGTATAATATAAGTAAACCTGCTCTCAAGACATTCTCAAATAGTATTAAGAACAATCATTACCGAGCTCTAAACCTTCTGAATGTGGCTTAGCTGGAGAAAATACTTAGAGTCAATTTAGCTGCAAAATTACATGGAAATTCCCTTTAATAAATAACGTTTTAATCAATGCATTGATTAAAACATTATCTCAGTATTATAGTGGTATACCCAAACCAGCTTGATAAGAACTTTAATGTAACAATTATTGTGGATATTATTTTTACCATCATTTTTATTTATCCAAAATATTTACAACATTTTTTCAGGATATATTCCCTTTAATATGGAATTTACAGAGCGGGATTGTATTTGTTAATTTTTAGCTTCCATCAATAAATTGTTCTAACCATAAAGTGATATTTATTTCTTAGCATTGATATCTGAAACTTCATATTAAAAGTAGTGTATAAGGAGGAAACACTATAAACGTCTTAAAAATTAAATTATTTCTAAGACGGATACAAAACATTCTAATTACCATAAACTAATAAAATCTGTATGGTTTGGTATATCAAATCAACACGACAAATAGATATTTTAATCAGAGTGGTATTGAATGCAGACGAAAACCCCATTCCGAAATTAGATACCACTTTTTTACCGCCTGACAAGACGACCGTCACTTGTCATTCTGACTCTTTCTAAGACAAAAACTTATTTTAAAAAATGTTAACTAAGTAATCCTTTATTTTTTCATTGTGAACTTTTCAAATTTTGTATAATCAAAATAAAAGGTAACTATAAGTAATTATACTAACAAATTTCAAAATTTAAGTTGAGTTGGTGTTCTAATTTGATTTCTGTTGTTTTCGTTATATTTGTTTTCGGTATTTAGTGATAACTGTTGAATACAGCATTATAGATATTTTTGTTTTCATGTGATGTCACACAATATGTACACCTTGTGGTCAGCCATTTGGTACCCCCAGCAAATCATCTTTTGATAGTGGATATTAGTGGAATGAAAATATGAGAGATTTATCTCGTCAGCAAATAATGTTAATTCATGCATAATTGTAATATTATCGGTCAACTGACATATAACGTTTTTTAATAAATTTGTATTTTAAAACGAAACCTTTCTTCATATCTTTGAAGACTAGGTTTAAAAAATAAACTTGTCAATAATCAAACACATTCAAAGAGACATATATAAACATATGAAATTAAGTTACCGACATTCCTAAGTTGCAATTAATTGATTATCTCTTGATATTCTACGGTTTTATTGTTCCTGTATCTAGTCAAGGCATTATATCAGTTGCCTTTGTATTATGAATGATAAATAAGCAAATAATTAATCCTTCGAATGCTATTTTATCAATATTTAGTCTTTAGATGCAAGTTTTATATCCTTCTTTGTTAGTCCTTGATCTAGTATATTTTAATTTTTGATAAACATTCAATTAATTCTTTTTTTTTCAGGAAATTATATTAATTATTGATTATGTATGCCCTTAAATTGAATGTTTAATTTTCACTTCACAATATGGAACGGACATTTCTCTTGTTTGACTTGTAAATCACCACTGTCAATGACCCCCAATTAACTGATAATAGCAATGTTATGTACATCCTTTCATAAACCAATGGGTGATTTATGCTATTTGAAGTACAACACCGGCCACATAATTGGGATTCCATCTGGTGCCATATCTGGAGCTGCAATTAATATTCTTAATTAAATTATATTTTTTACCTTCGTTGTTTAATCCTTCCTTCCTTCCTTCTGGCATATTTATGTGATCAGTTTAAATAATAAGTTTACAACCACAACTTAAAGATATATAATATGAATACTTTTTTTTTACTTAAACATATATAAGTTTATTTACCCTCGCGCTTTGAACCAGTCATTTTGGTGAGCAGGATAAGATGATTATTAAAAACATAAAAGATGATTATGCATTTCTGTGATGATTAATGAGTGATGAATGAGGATGATTTCACATAATAAGACGTGTCGACATTCAAACTTGAAGTTAATCTTTAACTAGGTTGCATTATCATACAACTAATTTTTTTTTTTTTTTGGATTTGGTGCTTACTATTTACCAACGTTGATTATAATCATAATAAGATTAAATGTGTAGACTGACGATTGTTTTAAATGTAGATTAATTGACAAAAATATTATTTTTTCTTCTTGTGTTTACCGATTGCAGCCATATATAACATTAACCTATATATTAATGGTTTATAATTAGCGTATGTAATTGCTTATATTAAATGAGATGCACCTATGGTTGTTTACCTATATTTACTTATATTATAAGTCAAACAACGCTGCTCAAAGTCCAAATTGCTTTGCTTGTATTGTCAGCGATATTTGACCTAAATATAAACTTTCGATAAAATTTAATTCTATCTCAAGTGTTATCTGTACACACTAATTGCGTTATGGTTACAATGGTAAAATATAATTGAATCTTATGTAACCATATATCCAGGGTACCACTAATAGTTGTCAATAGTATAACCATCAACAAATTATGGTGCGTCATGAAACCCCAATCATAATGTCTGGTGGTAGATATGAACTGATCTTTGATGGTTGGCTGCAATGGAATATATATCAAATATAGCTTATTTAGAACATATTTTTTACTATCATGCTATACTGGGGTTTTGTATATTTGAACCGTATCAGCTGAACAAAGTATTATTTATTAGCATATCGCATTTTTAAAAAACTGACCAGTCACTGTTAATCGATCCGTTTAGCATCAGTAATGATACAAAATGGTTTAAGAGTTTATTAAAACAAAATAAAGTTAAACTGTTAAAAATGTATATAAGGGCACCCGGCAGCTCGCACATACCTTAAAAACCGCCAATAGTAAAAAATATTTTAAAAAATCGAATATCATCTCATATCAGATCTGAAATGAACTGATTAACAATAACTGGTCACTAAAATTTAAATTAAAAAAATATTCTTGTGAAACTCTATATTGAATATCAGGATGGTAAGTGTCCATAATATTCCCTGCATTTTCCGCTCTCAGTAGTGTGTATTGAGTGCGATAAACCATATAATCCCATAATGAAAGTATTATTATTTTTATGCTATGATTTTGCATAATGTAACTTGTGTTTTAAATGCAATAATAATAATAATTGCGTGTATGTTGTCAACTATTTAAGAAATAAGTTGAGTGTAATTTTTATGGTATATATGATTATTAAACGTTACAATAATCATATAAATGATTATAACATGTCAAAATCGCATAAATGTGCACAAAGACACATAAAATAATAAAATATGATGCAAACATGTTTATATTTAGTGTAAAAGAAAGTGTTAATGCCATACATTTGGCAATATACATCTCACAGTTATTGTTTTCCCATGTACAATCATGGATTATAAGTACCGTTAATTTGATTTGTTGGAACTATTACTTATCTTGGCGCTGATTGGCAGATTTTCAATCCGATTTTTGCTTCAAGCTCAATGAATTGAAACTGTCTGCCAATCAGCAGCAAGTTTTATGAAATTTACTGATTAGTTGGATTTCGATCCAGTATATAAGCCTAGCTCAACAATTTTGGACATGTACTAGATTATGACATACACTACAATACAGATGCCTTCCTTTCGGTCGGCGCTCTGCAGTGGGGCCTAAATAAAAATAGTGTTTGTTTCCCCTTGCGCGACCGACCCATGAAAAAAGCACCGACTGAAAAAATTTTATTCGGGAAAATTTCTGATTTTTTTTTTTTTTTTTAATTTTCAGCCGCTCTGGGCTTGTCTTAAAAATCGGACAAGCAAGTTTTCACAATACACAGGTCTGCAAATATCTCTATTCTATACAACACATGTGAAACTGTTGCTTATAGACCATAACTAATCAGTAGAAACAATTGACCCCCGCTGTGTTTACCCCATGCCTGATACTGCGACTTCGGAAAACCTCTCATGCATATTCAATTATCTATTTTTATTCCTCTAATGTGATTGGGGGTTAGCTTTGAACATAAATTAATCTATTTTAAATAACGGCTATGATTGGTCGGATATCTACGACCACGGTACACACAGCGTTAAGTTCTGGTATTTTAATAAATATTTCGTAGATTTACAATGATTGGAACTGCATGTATGTAAATTTTCTTCTGTGACCAGGGGCCGGCAAAAGCACTCGTCCTAACGACTGTTTTTTGTCTGCGGACGAGTGATTTTTGCCAGTAACTAGTCCGTCGGACGAGTAAATCTTTTGGCCGAGATCGAAAAATAAACAATCTGAAAACTGTAAAAAAGGTAATGATCCAAAGTCGTTACGGTATTAACTCTTTCTATATTTCATTGCTGTAAATATAATTTGTAAATTTAACATTTAACGATCATCAACGATAACTTTATCATGCAATTTCTTGTCGAGTACCAAGGACATTTTCTTACGAAACCATTCGGCATAATTTTTTATAAGGTATCGAGACGCGCATGCGCATCTTTTTAATACCGGTTTAAAAATCGGACTTTTCGGTCGTCAGAATATTTCCCGGTCTCCGGAATATTAACAGTCTTTTTGCGTTTTACATGTTACGGAGGCTTGAATGCATTTACTTTTTAGGTTTACCCCAAGCTGTTTGTATTTGGAACAAAAGCGATATATAAACATCAACAAACTTAATGTTTATTGCATGATCATAACGGTTAAAGCTAGTGGTGTACTTAGTGTAAATGAAGTAATAAAACTATTTAAGGCAAGATAAGGTTATCACAACGTGCTTCCAAAAAAAAAAACTATTTTACTCTTTGTGATTCCAGAATAGACACTATTTTACTATAACTTTTTTGGACAAGTGAGTTTTCCATACGGAGTGTACTTTTTACCAGTCCACTTGCCTGACAGACGAGTGCTTTTAAAAGCTTTTCCCGACCCCTGTTGTGAAAATGTGAACGTTGATATTTAAATCGAGTATACGGTAAAGAAAAATGTGGTAGGGGTATTATAGTAATACATTTATTGCTTTTTGGTTGTGTGGTTTCAGTGTATAATTTTCTTTGGCAGTCATGTCATGATTTAAATATAGTATTGAAAAAAAAAGCAATTAAGATAAATTGTCTTTTTAATATTTGAAATATAGTTTACTTGTTGCACTTTTCTAGATCATAGACTGCCAAGTTCTCTTGGACCAATTGAATAGCTTTGTAGGCTTTACATTGCCATTATTGTGTGTTATGACATTTAGTTATCGTAAGAAAAGAGAAAGATATGTAAAATATTGATTCGAATTAACACCTGCTCCCACACTGCCACAGAGTGACAGAACAGATATGATAGTCAATAAAGAACAAAGACAAAATACAACTTAATAAGTTGGTCATACTTATAGAGACAAAGTCAGTTCTCCCTGAATTTCTCTCACTTCTCCCGGTCTTGTTCAAACTCTAAAACTTGTGATTTACACATGCATAATGTTATAGGGAGCTAACCTTACATAAATATTAATACATTTACATGTAGGTCTATTTATGTTTAATTATTTTATATTTTACCACAAAGTGTATTGGTAATAAAAATCTGGGCAAGTGAATCTTTGATCAGGGCAAGTTAGTACTACTTCTGGTAGTTTATTTTGATAAACAATGTTCAGAAACTGTATTATTATATAGAATGACTAATACTAGAAAATTTGACTGCAGTTACTAAAACTGTTGCATTTAAAAATGCCAATAAACTATATTAAATAATGCCAACAGATTAATACTTATTATTCTATATACAGTTTCATTTTTTGATATAGTTCTGTAGGCATTTTTAAATGCAAACAGTTTAAGTAACTGCTGTCCGATTTACTAATACTAGTGATATTGTATACAGTTTCATTTGTCAATCAAAATAAACACAGTACAGTTTATTATATATAAATGTTATACAAATACTATTCATTTTTACAGTTTTTCTTAGTTTTCAATCCTACACTTTTACAAGCAATGCAGTTAGTATTGAGCACATTAAATACATGTAATATGAATTATGTTGTTGTATTGGAATAGCCATATCAGGTAATAAGATGTTGAGTTTCTCTGTTTATCAATACATGTATGTTTTTTATGGATTTCAAAAAAAAAAAAAAAAAAAAGCCTACCTACCTACCCAGTTCTAAAATCTAGGGTTGGGCAAGGGGAAACAGAGATATTTTTAAGTGTGGCCTGGAGATTTGTCAGGTTGGCAAATGTAAATAGCAGTGTATTTTCAGAACCGTGAGATGAGAAATAAATAATTCACTGTTGTATACAGTGTATTTGGATGGAGTTACACAGATTATCTATATGGGATAACAGCTTTTCACTCTGGTGTAGAAATATCAAATTAAAACAATATAAATGTAAACAAGATTTGTCAGAAGACAACAAAGCGGATAAAGCTCACCACCCATGCAAAGATTGAGATTAATGGCAAACACCAAAACTAAATGCAAAAGTTTAACCTGGGTGTCTACAGACAAAAATTTAAGTCCAAAAGGGCCATAACTCTGCCAAAATACAACCCCCGAGTAATGGTTCTTGTATTTGTGTGTTCCATCAATTATGGTGAACACACATGCAAAGTTTCATTTATATCCAATGAGTGGTTGCATAGATATCTTAAACTTAAACGCAACTAAATGCAAAAGTTTAACCTGGGTGTCTACATACGAAAAAATTAGTCCAAAAGGACCATGACTCTGCCAAAATGCAACCAAGAGTTATGGGTTCTTGTCTCTGTGTGTTTCAATGATGATGGTGAACACACATGCCAAGTTTCATTCATATCCAATGAGTGGTTGCATAGATATCTTACGTGATAAAAAACTTTAACCTGAAAATTAAGTAAAAAAGGGCCATAACTGTGCCAAAATGCAACCCAGAGTTATGGTTTTTGTATCTGTGTGTTTCAATGATGATGGTTAACACACATGGAAAGTTTCATTCCAATCCAATGAGTGGTTGCATAGATATCTTACGTGATAAAAAACTTTAACCTTAAAAAATTAAGTTGAAAAAGGGCCATAACTGTGGTCAAAATGCAACCCAGAGTTATGGGTCTTGTCTGTGTGTGGTCCATTGATGATGGTGAATACACATGTGAAGCTTCATTCACATCCAATGAGTGGTTTCATAGATATCTTAAACTTAAATGCAACTTAACGCAAAGTTTAACCTGGGTGTCTAAGTTCAAAAAGGGCCATAACTGTGCCAAAATGCAATCAAGAGTTATGGTTCTTATCTCTGTGTGTTCCAATGATGATGGTTAATACACATGCAAAGTTTCATTGACATCCAATGAGTGGTTGCATAGATAACTGAAACTTAAACGCAAAAGTTTAACCTGGGTGTCTACAGACGCCGCGACGATGACGCCACGACGACGCTGGGGTCATGGACAATAGCTCTCCTTGGACTTCGTCCCGGCAAGCATTACTAAAAATAGTTGAAAAATCTTCCTGTTCCCTGTACACTGAAATGGCCCAGTTTAAGTTTTTTTTTTTTGTACAATGTATTTACAGTAAAATATTTTATACTTCTGCACCAGAGGGGCAGCCTGCCGCCACTTGAGCTTAAATTGACCTCAAGCCTAATAAATAATGTTAATTTGTGTTTTTCCACTAGGGCGGAAGCCCCTATTTGTATTGCATTCCCATATCTGTCGCAATGGACTAGGTTCCCAGGTAATATATAATATATCCCCTGTTCCAGGGTCAGCCATTATTATTTCTATTATTAAAGTATTTAATGCATGTCCAAATTTAGATGTATGTACCTGTTCTAGTTTAGTAATCTTCGGGAATTTAACATCCTTATTGGATGGTCTTATTATGCATTTAAATTATCCTTATTAATTTATACCAAAAAACAAAGAGGTTAATTTCTAATAAATCGCAATAATAACCACAAAAGTATGGAAATTTTTACAAACATTTTTCACATATTATATTCAACATTATGAAATTTCACTGAATTATTATTAATTTTGAAAGTTTTAAAATTAATTGGTATCTATATGATGTGTATTCATATTTGGAATAGGTTTACATGGCTTGATAGTAGGAGGCGGGTTTAAAACCACAACCCAGGCCACATATAATTATGTGGCCTGCATTGTGGCATCCAACCCGCCCCCCCCCCCCCCCCCCCCCCCCCCCCCCCCCCCCCCCCCCCCCCCCCCCCCCCCCCCCCCCACTAATTAAACAGTACACAGAACACCTGCCATCTGTAATTTATTAGCCAAGTCATGTAAGTATTGTTGTTTTGGCTGACCACATGGGAAACTACGGAAGTGGGTAAAATGTATTAGGGCTGTGCTACAACACTTATTTTTTGTCTGACATTTCACAGTCAAGGATTGTAGCACTCCAGTGCCCTAAATACAGAGGCTGGCCTACCTTGCTGGGATTCAAAATATTTGTTATATTGACTTCCCAAAATATGTCCAGCAAGTGTAGTCTTTAGTTTGGTTCTGTGAACTCTGTGAATTTGACAGTCCAGCAGAAAATGATTTGTTGTGTATTTTGCCTTACACTGGGTGCAATCTCTCCCTTGTTTAATAATAAATTGCCCTTTGTTTCCTGGCAGGAGAATGACACCCAATCTCAGATGGGTAATACACTTATCTATTCTCTTATTGTTAGAATAGTTAGTTGGCCGTCTGAAATTTACCGAGGTTCTAGGAAAATGTTTGTTTGAAAGGTTTGCTAATAATATAATCTGTCCATTTTTTTAACATGTTTCCTTGATAAAGAATATACCTCGGTAGGTGCAAAATTGAATTTGAAATATTTGTATATTGTAAGGCATCTTTTGCCACCCTGTTACTGTCAGCAAATAGCTTTACAGCTAGTGTTTTATATAAAAAAATTGTAAATCCGACACAAAATAAAGTTTCTTGTATCTGTCAGCTTCTCATTTCTAGATATGTCTACATGTGCTGGACACCATTCCATTGTGACCTGTAGTCCTAATTCAAAGCACCAGTTATACTGAAAAAAGATTTTTTGCCAAAAGGTCAGGTCTTGATCTGCCTATTATTGTTTTTTAATTGATGTTTAAAGCAGAAAGTGAGTCCAAGAGAATAGCAGTTTTTGTTGGTCTATTTTCAAATGTTCAGCACATAAGATTTTTGAATTGCGACCAGTCAGCAGCTGCTGTGTATATTGACAAATTGTTGCTTAGTCTCTCAGAATACTGTATCTGAAGGGACGGAATGACATATGCAGCTGCAACTTTCCCGTCATCAGGATTTTTACTACCATCAGTGTAAATTTGTGTATGTTCAGCATAATGCCGGTCAATATGGTTTGCCATGGATCTAATTATAAGTGCTGGCAAATCATTTTTATTGAACTCGGCAGCTAGTGATAACCTAATATATGATTTTTTAGCGTCCAGGGCGATTCTAATTTTATGTCTAAAATCTGCTAGACTGACATCACTGAGACCGTACTCCTCCACAAGTCCTGGGTATAAGCCCCGAAAGGAAGCGAAAACATGTGCGTTTTTTTTTTTTAATGTTTTGACTTGATGTAGTACCCGGTCCAAATGAGCTTATTCACAGTCCTTCTAGTTTGAGCCCTGGCCCCAGTACTTAACTGACTAATCTTCCCGTTTCAATTTAAATGGAATAATTCCCGTCTCCGCTTCTAATATATAGCCAGGTGTGGACTTGAGCGCTCTGAGGGCTAACTTGAGGGCATTATTTTGGATGGTATCTAATTTTTTTAAGTATTGAAGGGGGTGCACAAGAATAGATTTGAGCCCTGTAGTCTATTTTTGGACGTATGAGAGATTTATATAGAAGTAAGAGGCTATTTTTATCAGAGCCAAAAACTGTAACTCTTACTATTCTCATCAAATTAAGTCTCTCTCACACCTGATCATGATGTCCTTTATGTGAGAGTGTTTTCTATCTACAAGCATGCCTAAAAATTTGATATTTTTTTGAATATGATCGGTGTGCCACCTAAGTGTACATCCAAACTGTGCTGATTTGAATTTCCAAAAATAATACCCACTGTTTTAGACTGACTAATTTTAAACCACCATTCTTTGGCCCATCCCCCATATTAGGTCAACTACTGTTTGAGCTCTGGTTTTGTAACGGGTTTAAGTTGATTCCTTTTAGCCATGTGCCAGAATCATCAGCAAATTGACTGGTAACCATACCTGCCCCCTCAAGTGTAGCAGGCAGATCATTTATTAAAACAGAAAAGAGTAGGGGAGATAATATAGCTCCTTGAGGGGTTCCTCTTTCTACTGATTCAGTATCTGAGAGGGACTCCCCTACCTTAACTTGAATTTTGCAGCCCTCTAGGAAGTTCCTCAGATATAGGTAGCAGTTTCCTGTCTATAGCATGTTCTTTAAGTTTAAATAAAACGCCGGAGTGCCAGGTTAAATCAAAAGCTGCTTGTAGGTCTAAATAGATGGCTAGAACTGAGTGTCCCCTATTTTTTTTCCTGAATTAACGTCATGTTGCCGACATGCGAGCTAGTCCCAAAGTGCTCCTCCCCTTTCTAAAGCCAGATTGATAGGGGTTTATTATATTTTTTGATTCATGCAGATGTTCTAATCCTGCCTTTTTACCATCCCCTCCATTAATTTACCAGGATGGGAGGTAAGGCTCATGGGTCTGTATGACTGTGGTTCATTTGGTTTTTTTTAACACAAGCCTGCTTCCACGCTATTGGGTATACACCACTATTCCACACCCAGTCATATAGTTCAAGCCATAATTCCAGTGCTGAACTGAGCAAATGCTTGAACACTTGATAGGACAAGTTGTCCAGTTCCGAGTTCAAAAATTGAGAAGCTATTGTTCAGTGTGACCTGTTGGTTTCTTGGGTACCTAGGTGATTTTTGTACAGTGATTCAAAATTTTTTTGGTAATTTAAAGTGTCAATGTCTACATTTAAATTACTGCTAGCTTTAGAGTAGTGCTTTAACTAAAAAGTTCTGAACACTTCCTGCACTGTTTTCCACTCTGTCAGTTAATATAAACATAATTCACCCAATAATTCAAAAGCCTTTTTTATAAGAGGTGACCAAAGGCATCTATATTAGGTGTCCAAAGGCGTCTATATGAAGTAAAGGGTTAAACAAGAGTGCCGGTTTAGTTTATTTCATGTTTTTTTTCCACCCATTTATATAGAATTTTGGCAGGTTTCACTCCACGCCTTTTTGTTTTGGATTGGAGACAGGGATACAATGTATGCTATCATTAGGAATCTCTCAGATAAATTATTATTAAAAATATTGACGTCATCAGAGTGGACCTCATCTAGGGTTATCTCACTGCATTTACTATAAAAAAGATCCCAATCTGCTTTTTTCAAATTTAAATTATGAAGTTATATAAAAAATTTTCTGGTATTTTTGAGTTCTTGTTTTTTATTGTTGTGCAGATTGGGTAGTGATCAGATCCCAAATTGTATATATATATATATATATATATATATATATATATATATATATGTTTTTATTTACCCACGCGCTTTGAACCAGTCATTTTGGCGAGCAGCCAAATTGTCATCATGTACCCATCTATTTATTAACACAAGGATAGATTTTTTAAGTTTTGATTGGTTAAAGAGTATAGGGGCCATAAATCATATGCTTATCTTGTATGATCCACTTACCAGCAGATAGTCCACTCAAAGAAAGTACTATGTTATGTAATTTTATGCAACACATCCGCCACAAACTCTCAACACTGAATATGTGAATTTTAATGATTCTCTGGTGACACAATCACTGGCAATTAACACACAAATAAAGGGTTTATACTTTAAACATCATAATTTATGTCTGAAAACATGCTTCCTCTATTATACACTCATAATAAGTTTTTATGACCATAATTTCATTTGTTATTAGGATTTGTTATAGTTGTTTTAGCTTGGATATTTCATAGATGTAATAAAGATTTAAAAATTTCAAAGCAGAGGTGGATAGAAATAAAATACCAATGAAAAATGTAAAATGTAGCTCAGTCGGTAATGTTTCTACTATCAATCCAGGGGTCATGAGTTCGAATCCACCGCCTGGCAACAGTCTCTGTGACGATTGATATACGACATTGTGTCTCACCACTGATTCAAGTGGGAAGTTATCGGTTACTTTCGGAGATGGGGTGTGCTTGAGTATGGGTTAATCCCAGGAAACAATGGTTAGGTTAACTGATCGTCTGTTACCCCTCAATAGCATAAAAATGACACTAAATATTCAATAAATCAATCAACCAACCCTGCCAAACTGTCTCCATGTTGGTTGATATGTTACATTGTGACTTATTAATTGTCATTCATATCTCACAACTGATTCAAGAGAGAAAGATGTGCTCGAGTATTGGTTAACTGATACTGGTTAACCTTCTAGGATCCCAGGAAAGAGTGGTTAGTTTAAATGAGCTTTTGTTAGCCAAATATTCAATCAATGAAGTAAATCATTAAGTCCTAGTGCACTATGTATGATCGGTCTGAGCATACTGAAATAAGTTTTATTTTTATTACAATATGCTTCTTTACCAGTCTTAAATTATATATAGCATTTATATTATACTAGTCTGACACAAATCTAGCATATTCATGCTGTCATATCAACACAGTTAGTGTAACTATGAAGTCAATATTAAACTTTGTTTATGAATAAAGATATCGAACACCTTAATCACCTCTCCCTACCTCCCCAACCATTTAGTCATTTTTTGTATCATTATGCACAAAAAATGTTTATAATTACAATTTTTTTTTTTTAATGGTAATGGAATGGATGAAATTTCATACACTTTATTGATATTCTGTTAACTGAACACAGTCCTACATAACATAAGGCAATTCCAGCCCAGAATGAGCATCTAAAAATGAGTGGCGTATGTGGCCCAGTGGTAGAACATCAGATCCAAGGTCAGGGAGGGGTGTTTGTGGGTTCAATCCTCCTCCATGATTATGTGTAGTGTCCTTGAGCAAGACATTTTATTTTCATATTCTACCCAGCAAGACTTTGAGGGTGTAAGAACTTGTTTCATAATCAGTGTAAAATAATTAAACAAAACAAGAGGCCCAAGAGGGCCTGGGGACACTCTACTGACTCATAGTGGCCATAGCACTTTTTGTAATTCTACTATGCAATAGAAACATCGGCCATCTTGAATTTTAGATAGAAAAAAATAAATCTTTTGTACAGTCTCCTATGCAATAGAAACATCCATGTGAAGTTTCATTTCAACTGGCCTAGTGGTTTCAGAAAATATGGAAAAAAAAGAGAATTTTCCCATAGTATCCCTATGAACTCTTGGGGCAGGGGCATTTTTAACCCTAGGGACACCATTTGAGCAAATCTAACAGAACTATAGTTGGTCATCATTACTACATAAACATTTTGAAAATCTGTTGGGCCGTTCATGAGAAGAAGATTTTTTAAGTTTTGGACTATTTTTAGTAACGGTGGCCATTTTGAATTTCAGATCGAAAAAGAAAATCTTCTGTATAGTCTCCTATGCAATAGAAACATCCATGTGAAGTTTCAGTTTAACTGGCCTAGTTGTTTCAGAATAAATGGAAAAAAAAAGAGAATTTTCTGTTTTCCCATAGTATCCCTATGTAAAATTCTAAGTCCCCTTACACGGCCCCTATATATTTTAGCCCCTAAATTTTTATCTGCAATCAAACCCCTACACTTAGGGATAATTCATATCAAATATGTACAAATCTGACATACCGGTTCTTAAGAAAACAATTTTATTAATTCCCAATTTGTACTCTTTTGGGGCCCCTCCTGTCCCTTTAAGACATAGGAACCCAGTCATTTTTACAAATCTTAACCTCTTTCACCTAACAATGCTATAGTGAAAATATAGGCAAAATCATTTCCATTTAAAAAAAAAAATAATAAAAAAATTATATTGACATGTGTCCCCTAATTGAACTTTCGGGGCAGGGTCATTTTTAACCCTAGGGACACCATTTGAACAAATCTAACAGAACTACAGTTGGTCATCATTACTACATAAACATTTTGAAAATCTGTTGGGCCGTTCATGAGAAAAAGATTTTTTAAGTTTTGGACAATTTTTAGTAACGGTGGCCATCTTGAATTTCAGATCAAAAAAGAAAATCTTCGGTATAGTCTCCTATGCAATAGAAACACCCATGTGAAGTTTCAGTTTAACTGGCCTAGTGGTTTTAGAACAGATGAAAGAAAAAGAGAATTTTTGGTTTCCCATAGTAACCCTATGTAAAATTCTAAGTCCCCTTACAGGGCCCCTATATATTTTAGCCCCTAAATTCTTATCTGCAATCAAACCCCTACACATAGGGATAATTTATGCAAAAATATGAACAAATCTGACATACCGGTTCTTAAGAAAACAAATTTAGTAATTCCCAATTTGTTCCCTTTTGGGGCACCTCTTGACCCCTTAAAACAGTGGAACCCAGTCATTTTTACAAATATGAACCTCCTTCACCAAACAATGCTTCTGTGAAAATATAAGCAAAATCATTTCCATTTTTTAAAAAAAAAAAAATATATAATAATGACATGTCCCCTAATTGAACCCTCGGGGCAGGGTCATATTTAACCCTAGGGACACCATTTGAACAAATCTAACAAAACTATATTTGGTCATCATTACTACATAAACATTTTGAAAATCTGTTGGGCCGTTCATGAGAAGAAGATTTTTTAAGTTTCGGACTATTTTTAGTAACGGCGGCCATATTGAATTTCAGATTGAAAAAAAAAACCTTTGTATAGTCTCCTATGCAATAGAAACACCCATGTGAAGTTTCAGTTTAATTGGCCTAGTTGTTTCAGAGAAAGTGCTGCTAACAGACGTCAGACGACAGACGACAGACGACAGACGACGGACAACAGACAACGCGCCATCGCATAAGCACTTCTGGCCTTTGGCCAGTAGAGCTAAAAACTACTTAAAATGGTTAACACTACACAAAGTAATATATGTAAAGTATAAAACAAGACTTTCTAGAATCTATGGCATTTAATGAAATAATGTCATGTCATAGATTTATGGGTTTTATCGTTAAAATAAAGGAAGTTTTAACTGGATTTTTAAAAATGTTAAAATATTTTTATAAACCTCCCATCTTTTACCACCATTCAAAATCAAGTCATGTCTATATAATTTATACTTATAACTGAGCCACTGTTGTCATTATAAGGATATCTATTGAAAAATGACAAATTAGCATATTGAAAGAGATTTCCTAACATGGCCTACATTCCTAAAAAGATCCTTGCTTAAAACTGAAACATACTTCGTGATGTATTGAAAGATATCGTGTGACTTCAATTTGATTTTGATTTTATTCTCCATATTGATTTACATATTATTGAACTTGTTTCACCTGAATGAGGAGATGATGGTCATCAAGCAGTATGTGCTTTTTATTTGTTTTAAGAACAAGGATTTCCAGTATGTAAGTCACTGATACGATACCACCATCAGCTTTTCAGATACACATCATTAACAATTTAGCATAACTCTCCTTGCAGTTTCTTTAGATGAATGTTCAGCATCAAAAGTATAAAAATATATGCCTTACATTATAATAATGAATCTTAAAATTATGATTAGTTTATTGATACTATTTTACCTCAGTTATCGAGGAAGTTCATAGCTATATATATGAATTGCTCTCGAGTCTGTTAACTATCTAGATTAGAACCAGTACTGAGTGTTGTTCTCAGAGATTAATCTGGTTGAACCTGAGAATGAACAAGTGACAATTGGTATTTTATTGCAAAAGTCAGTTGCTAAAATTCTATCTACCACCCTATTGGACAGGACTTGCTTAATTATATTAAAGATTGTTTAAATTATTTTGCCTTGGATTATTCTGCTTAAAACTCCCTCTCTTTCCACTTACAAACAAGTGATTAAGTCACTATGGGTCAGCAGTTGCAAAGTTTTAAATAACACCACAAAAATTCAATTCAATTAAAGCACTAAGTGATGGTGATTTATAATTAGCAGTTCTATTATATAGCCTATTATTTGATTGGTTAATCCATTGAAGTATTCAATTCACAGCAGGGGTCTTCCTAAGAGGGGGATAAATGCTATATCACAGCATGTCTTATTTTAGTCTGTAGCCACTTGTACCCTGTTGAAACCTGGTGTAGCCCTGTGTAACCATGTACCCAAATAAATATAGGCTGAAATTAATTAGTTTAATCTGTAACCACTTGTACCCTGTGTAACCATGAACCCAAATAAATATTGGCTGAAATTAATTATTTTAGTCTGTAACCTGTTGTTACCTGGTGTAGCCCTGTGTAACCATGTGCCCAAATAAATATTGGCTAAAATGAATTATTCTACAGTCTGTATACAGTTGTAACCTCAGTGGTGTAGCCCTGTGTAACCATGTACCCAAATTGGTTTTGGCTGAAATTAATTATTTTAGTCTGTAACCACTTGTACCCTGTTGTAACTGTGTAACCACCTTTCCAAATATATATGGGCTGAAATGAATTATTCTATCTAGTCTACCCACTTGACTCTGGCTTGTAATTTGATCAAGTATTCAGTTCACAGCAGGGGTCCTCCTGTAAGTAAGGGCCTTTGAGGACAATAAAGCATACCCCCAGAGTAGGAGTAGATAATTAAACCAATATAATAAACACAGCTAGGAGTAGGAGTGTAACCAGTGTACCCTGGGTACAAACTATAAAGTTCCTGTAACCAGTGTAACCAGTGTACCCTGGGTACAAACTATAAAGTTCCTGTAACCAGTGTACCCTAGGTAACAAAGTATATACCATGTAGTCATTAGTATTTCATAAATATTTTAATATTAATATTCAAGCATTAATAACTGCATGTAATATAAATATTATGTGTGATCAATAAACTCAATATAGCAATAAAAATAACAAGTAGCCATCATGCTACATGGGACGGGCTGGATAATCTTGGGTCCGGATTCTCCATCGCCTTTTTGGAGTGGGCCGGATTGTCACGGTTCCTACGGTTTATATAAACAATACACATCTTACCTTCCTACTTTTGGAAAGCCACTAGGGTGCGTTAATCCTTCTGTCAGTTAATTCCATCGGTTTATTTCGGTGCTAATTGGTTTCGATCACTTTATTCAACTACGCTTTTAAACTAATGTCCTTTTTGTTCGCACATTACACGTTTATTATTAACGACCAACTTCCCACATGGTGAAAGATGACCATATTGCCTTTTAATCTACAGGCGCATGCGCGAACATAATAGGAAAATTCACGAATAGTTACGAACGTTAAAGCGGCTTATTTGCATATTTGGGAAAAGGCATCTTTCAATAGTAGACTATAATTTTTGAAAGTCTATTATATGACAACAATTTTAAGACATGTTTACGCACTGACCGTTGAGGCGTTTGTAAATTACAGCATTTTAAAATATGTTACCTAAAATTTTTTTTTTTTAAAAATCATACTTTTTACTTAAAAAAAAAATGTCTTAAAATAAACAGTAAATGCAGGAAACTGTCTTATTTCAAATTTACAGGATGTATACAATAAAAGTAATTGTTGTCAGATAGAAATTATCTATTTTTCTCATGACTAAGAATGCTGTAGTTTACGTTACTGCTAAAATAGTTATTAATTTTGTTTAACAACAAGCATTAAAAAGATATGTCATTTATTATGGACAAACTTTTAATAATAAATGAAGCTACATGCAATACTGATGAAAATACTATCAACTCTATTCAAGTTTCACATGTATATAACATGTATATAACGTTACAACAACAGAAAACTATGTTACATGTCATTTTTATTAAACAAAGAAAACACTAACTGAGTATTTGTGGTCAATTAACAATATTTATTTTACATTAAACATAGCTTATGACAACAAATCAAACCACATACACAATTAATGAAAACAATTTACATATTGGGACGAATGTGTATATATAATACGTTACCTTAAGCCCAAATTACGTTACACCCAATTTTAATGTAAACAAGACTAGATACATTGAATGAATATTTTGCTCATTAATATGTCATTTTTAACATGATAGACAATGAACAACACACCCTGCCTATGCAAATTACATGATGAAATGATAATTCTACAGTAAAGAATGTTACATAAAATTCAAATAAAATGACTACATATATTGACTAGAAAATTCACCGCTCATCAAGATATTACATGCATTGATGGTTTAATACACAATCATTCAAACACAATTACATATAAAACAGACTTACTGCTGCATGTAGATAACTGTGATTTACGTTGCCTTGATTAAGGAATGAATCTATATTAAGGAGATAAGTATCATTATATAAATAAAATTTACCAATATTTGAAAATTAAGGAAGAAAGCAGTTGTTTAGTAAAAATAAACAACTTATTAAATCATGTTCATATTGACACTCTTTAAAGTTTGTGTACTTTACATGACATAATACATGCAACGTTGTACCAGATGTTCCAAACAAAACACATCGACATAATACTCTAGCCAGTATCCAAGTCATCTTCAAAGACATGTCAGTCATAGTATCAAGTTCTAATTCGTCATCTTCTTCAGACTCAGAGTCATGGAGGGAGTAAACTCATGTCGATGCTGTTATACGAGTCTAGAATATTGCCTCGTCCCTGGTTCTTTTTGCAGAACGTGTCAAATCTTAATTTGTTTACATGTGTATACTTTGATTTACCATACATACAGCAGACATATTTTTCAATGCCCTCAAGCAATTCATCAGTGCATTCGTGTTCTTCACCTAGTTAAGACAGTGCAGAAATATATTCGGGGTACTTTTCTACGATTTTTAGGGGAGATGTTTTCCCTCTTCTTACGAACGCACTCGTTGTGTCACACCCCATGAAACTGTGAATTGCGGGTAGTATTGAACAGATGTCTTCTCCTTTGTTTTCAGCAATCTCATTAACATTGAGAAGTCGTCGCTTGTTTCCTACACCAGTATCAAATAAAACAGTCCTGCTTATTTCTCTGGAGTACTTTGTAAGCAACACCAAGACATCTGTATCTGGAGATCTTACTATGACCTGGACTGTTGCAGGCTCTTTATCTCTAATGTGAAGACAGTGAAGTATGATTCGAGTGTCTGCCTCTTCTTAAGATGAGAACAAAGCTTCTTCGGGATGCGCTTCAACCGTGGTACCGTCATGACTTGAGAGACTGTTACACATTTCTCCAATACATAGTAGATATGATGACCTTGAAGCTTTTTGGCATAATTTTCAGTTTTCCATTGGTCGAAGAGCAGACGTAACAATTGGGTTTTGTTGTCATCGTTGGCCATAAAAGCCTTCCAGTCCTTAGGAGTTCTTGTTTTTTGACCAGATAACAAGAAAGTTTGGGTAGATCCCCTTCTCTTGCGCTTAAATGATTTGATTGATGTGGGGTAATAAGTATCGGTGACAATCAACCCGACCATGTTTTGGAAGCAGATTGAAGACAGTATCAGCCAACTCTTCGAATGTATCGCAGTGTCGCATTTCCATCAAACACATGTACAACATCCTCTCGTTGGTAAGTTGTTGCTGGTTCGACGGCTGATTCGAGCAAATGCATCAATTTCGCCTTGTCAGTTTTCACAGGCATTCCTCAGCTGTCGCTTAGGACCAAGGAAATGGGCCAAGAGGAAAGGATATAGTTAACTCAAGATCGATGTTATGCTGCACAGACAGAAGCACCAGTTGCCCGAAGATGTTTCGTTCTGTGATTTTGTTCTGAGTGCTTCTGAGCGTTTTTGTGATCTCTGTTGTTGCGAAGGTTTTAAGTTTTTTACGTTTTATTGGGCTGTGAAAGTCAACAATTTTATTCACGATTATATCATTAATAAATTCTTCCATTGCTACTTGGCCCATACCTGAGGCATTCAACAGATCTGCAGCGACGTCTGGCTTAGCTGGTACACCTGATGATAGGCAATACAGCTCAACGGTATAGTGTTCAATGTTGAATGGGTAAAACCACATATTGCCTCAAGAACTTTGTTGACATCTGCCTCGCTATTTCGTATTTTTGCAAGCTGGAGTTCTTTATGGGCCGATGCCTCTTCGGAAGCCATGTCTGTTACCTGCAGGATTGCCTTGACATATTTGGCTCTGCAATGACAAGTTTTACACCAGCGGAGTAATTGCGACTGGAACCAATAATACCTCCTTGGCATTTCGCATGTTTGTTGATTGCTTGTTCGATGGTTATATCAACAGGGTTTTTGGAGTTAGGCACAGAGGACCTCGAAACACTTAATTCGTTGCGTTATAGCAGCTCCATGGCCCTTGGATGTGTAGTATCCAGATTCATTAGAGTCATCAGATACACTGGAACATATCTGGCATAGTTGTGGTGGTCATAGGCAAAGAATAGAGGACACAGTCTGTAGAGTGCGGCTATATGTACCTCTAAGTTGTTTTCCTTAGTGGCCTTGATAAGTGTCAGTATCATATGGATGATGTCGATGTTACGTAACCAAAACTGAGCAGTTTTGCTACTGTCACCATTTCTGATTGATTCTTTGAATTCAATGTAGCGCTCAAAGTAGTCATTACATTGCTGCGATGCCAATACTTGTGCTAATTTGTCCTCAGTAAGATCTTGAGCAAGGTCATATAGCATGGTGAGTGAATCTTCAGAAATATTTTCAGTGCAAGGGTTAATGTTTTCAAAACGTTTCATTAGCAAGCGTTCAAGACACTCGGTAACCAGTTTATTAACTCTCAGAGCACATTTATTTATCAGTGTTTGTTAAATCTCTTTGCACAATTTATTGATTTTGGGTATAAACTGCTTTGATATGTGTTTTGACCAGAGATATATATACATTATGTAAACGTCATTCACTTTGTTTTGACATTTTGTTGACTCATTTAATGTTAAACTATGCATTTTTATAATTTCAATTTAAGTAACGTTAATCCGGTGACGAAGGTTATTTCAGTTTTTTTTGTATTACATATTATATCAGACTATTCATGCAGTAAAACTGCAATATTTTGTTCATTAAATATTTAAAACAGTAATACATATACATCAACATGAAATGTAATAATGCAAGATATCACTAAATGTAACGTAAATTACACAGACGTAAGCATCACAATTACAGAAAAGTTACATTTCTACTTTATTTGGCATCCAGTAAATAACACAATCCAGTATATCTCTTGGGATTATGTTACATTAATCGAATTTACTCTTGTGTGTAATATTTTGATTTAAAAAAAAGAGTTATTTATGTAACGTAGTTCCAGTAACGTAATATACACCGACTCTTTTGATATCACAATATCAGAAACTGATACAAAAACATAACTGCTATGTGTAAGTGAGTTTTTAGGATGAATACATACACTCTAATTGCATTTGTATTTATACCAAGAATATGATATGAAAGAATAAGGGTAACGTATTTTAAATGTACGTTACGCACTAAAGCCCCAACGCTCAGTACGTAAACATGTCTCAATTTCTGGCATTGTTCCTGAAGTTTAAGAAAATCATACCCAAATAAATTGCCCCTGGGGGGAGCAGGGTCTATTGGCCGATCAAGGTCTATTATTTAATATCAGGGCCGCAGCCACACCGAGGCAAATGGGGGCGATTGCCTCCTGTAAAATTTGTAGATGTTCGAATTTTTTAGTAGGCCTAGTGTTTTTTCGCAACAAAAAATAGATCTATATAGATATCATTTCTCTTGCAACAAAATGTCATATATATCCTTCACATAATTATATAAAAAACACAATATTCTTTTATTAGAACTTCTAAGAGTTGATATGTACAATTATGTCAGGTTAAAGGCTACCAATGTGTGTTCAAGAAAATGGTGTACAGCATGGGCAACTGTAGTCTTTAAAATAGCCTTACAGCTAGTGTTTTATATTTGTAAATCCGACACAAAAAAGTTTCTTGTATCTTGTATAAAATGCAGTTGATGTTATTGATTTGAAGTGTTTAACAATATCTCAGATATCAGGAAAACAAAGGAAATGCATCTCAGAGTTTTTCAGGGACACTTGCCCCAGACACCTCTACAATGACTTGGTTCGTGCCTCTTGTAAATCCAAACTTTGACTACGGCATTGAATATGCGCTTTTAATTCACTCTTTGTCCAATCTGAGTGTTCCACGTAAACGTTATCCTTATATTATAACTGCAACACACAGGGAATGTCTTGAATAATAATTTTAATGTGATATTTGGCGTTACAATTTTCAAGGAACTAGATATTTCCTTGCAATTTTAATGTGAAATTCGGCGCTATTGTGACTTTAATGGAGATTTCTTTGATAGTGAGATATTATTTGTTGTTTTTATTTTATTACCAGCATAACATTACTTATTAACATCCCTCGTACATACAATCATACGTGTGTACTTACAATCATATGCGTGTACATATAACCATACAGGTGTACATATAATCATACTCGTGTACATACAGTCATATGCGTGTACATACAATCAAATGCGTGTACATACAATCATACATGTGTATATAACTATAATCATACATGTGTACATACAATCATACACATGCACATACAATCATACACGTGTACATACAATCATACACATGTACATGCAATCATACATGTGTACTTACAATCATACGCGTGTACAAACACTCATTGCGTGTACTTACAATTATACGCGTGTACATACAATCGTACTCGTGTACAACAATTGTACGTGTGTACTTACAATCATACGCGTGTACATCCAATTATACTCGTGTACATATGATCATACACGTGTACTTACAGTCATACACATGTACATATAATCATACGCATGTACATACAGTCATACGCGTGACCTTTTGATCATACGCGTGTACATACAGTCATACGCGTGTACTTACAGTCATATGCGTGTACATATAATCATACGCGTGTACTTACAGTCATACGCGTGTACATATAATCATACGCATGTACAAACAATCATACACATGTACTTACAATCATACGCATGTACATACAATCATACATGTGTATATAATTATAATCATAAGCGTGTACATACAATCATACATACGTACATACAATCATATGTTTGAACATACAATCATACACGTGTACATACAATCATATGCATGTACATACAATCATACGCATGTACATACAATCATACTCGTGTACATACAATCATAAGTTTGAACATACAATCATATACGTGTGAATACAATCATACCTGCACATCTTTTTGGAAAGACTAAACAAGATTTCGTTTATGAAAACAATATATATTCCGCCTGAGATACCACTACTGGTTTTCTGGATAAGAAAATGATGTCAAAGGTTGACTGAATTAAAAATGGTAAAAGAATGATGGACGAGTTTGTGGCTTGAAATTGTTCAGCGTACACATATCCTTAAGACTTCAACGAATAGCTAGTTTCTTTAAAGAACAAGCCAACATGTAGACAATATCACATCAAAAGCAAACAGCACCCTTAAATTCATTAAACAGAAAATACAAACCAATAATAAAAAGATAAAAGAAAAGCGTACAACACTTGTGTTAGACCACAAACAAGATAATGCTCGTCTATTTGGCATCCCTGACAAAAGACACAAACATACAAAGCAGAAAGAATACAGAATAATCAGAAATTGATATAGCCTACTAAGTTGTGTTATAGCCAGTACCAGCCTCAATCAGTTTATGTATAGCTTTGTTGTTTTAAATTTCCTTTGCTAAGGTATAAAATCAACTCCACCTCCAAGGATAGTTCTAAATATAACTTATATATCTGCCTGCCGTTTGTCCGTCTGTCAGCGATCTGCCATTGGTGGTTCTCGACGTTATCTTCGGCCATACCGGAAGCGGGATAACTGTGTAACTCATTGATACGAAAAAATGGACAGTGGTCTCCCATTAATTAACTGACAAGTTTGTTTACATTGAACCAGTCTATTTATAGACAGCAGTACCGCATTCTGATGAGAAACTAGCTCTACCGGACACTTGTGCAAGATTAGGGAAATGTTGGCTGGAATATGTGCCCGTAATCGCAGCGGCGGACAGTGTCGCAATTTAGATTACCAGAAATCTCCATTAACTTGAACACCACAAAAGCAAATATAAATAAATAAATAAATAAATAAATAAATAAATAAATAAATAAATAAATAAATAAATAAATAAATAAATAAATAAATAAAAAATAAATAAAATAAATATATATATAAATAAAAAAATCCTGACACATATTCTTAATATTGTACTAGCCGAGTGCAAATATGTTCACGGTGCTTCGGAAATGCCACAGCGGTTGTTTAACATTTAGTATCAATGGTACCAAGGAGAAGGATGTATGTTTATTTTAATCACTTCTAAATATAAACATGGAAAAGAAAGTTCTACCCGAGTTATACTTTCATAGAACATTATTACAGTATCTAGCAGGTGACTTGAGTCAGTTTCACGTTACCCAAAATAACCAATCTTCTGCCCTGATCATTTTTTTTTTAATAATAAATATACATATAATACTCTAAGTTTTGTTGAAGATTTGAATAAAAGTATTCTAAAAACAGATATACTGAATGTCTTTAGCGAATTCCGTTTTTTTCCCGATCATATCTATGTTCAACACGGGGAAATTGCGCCCAGCAAATAAAGGGTAGTATAAACCCCGCCGGCAAATAATATGTATACACTTTAAATTAACATATCCAGGGTTTTTATTGTTGTGTATTCAAAGTGCATACCGAGAATTTCTTTTTTTGGGTGGGGGTATTACCCTGTGAGGACCCATTAGTAAAACTGGCCTAACTCATGGTCAAATCACAATAGCACAACAGCATTGCCATTTTAAATAATTCTAGATTTTCATTAATTTGAAGCATATTTACGTCCACTGAAGATAATCTTTCATGTATGGAGTCTCTTATAATTCTAATATGAATACGATACTATACTTTATACATGCGCATGTACATTGATTTTATTGTAATATTTGTATATTATACGGAGATGGAAATAATAATAAAAGAAATACGCCCATGTACTTTTTGATTTAATGATCATCTGAACCCTTATTACGTCATGGGCAATTATCCCGGCTGAATAACTCAAAAGTTGAAAAGTTTGTCCTGAATATATTATTAAAACTGGATCCAGACTTGATTTGTTCGAAAGAGTTATCTCGTTTAATACTTATTTTTAGTATTCGGTTTGTGGGATTCAAACTCGTAATCTCCGAGACAGTCCTGAGACAGACGCATGTTTGTGATTTTTGACTACTAAATTAGTATTATACTCGTCGACTGTTGTCATCAAGCGTTGGGGGTGGGGGGGGGGGGGGGGGGGGGGGTATCCTCATGGACACGGGGACTTTAAGTTACACATAATTATCAGTTACCGGAATGTAACTGATTCATCTCACGGTTAAAAACAAAATATTTTTTTATATAAACATTTTTTTTTTTTATATAATTATATATATAGATCTAGTATAATTTTATACTATCTGTGAGTTAATTGCAGAGATCGGCAGCTTAGTTTTAAATTAATACAGGGACCTAAACGGCTGGAATTTCGGTTGGCATTTTAGTATTTCTTTTATAACTCTTTGAACCTTTGTCCGAATTTAATCGTTTTAGTTACAAAATAAAGCTGTTAAAAATGTTGATCATTTATAATTAATCATTTATTTGATATTTTCCTTTAAAATTAAAGCTAGATCTATTACGGGTTGAAAAAAAAGTTGGATTTTTTTTTAAAAATTGTAAGTGCATTTTTTCTCATTTTTCTTTTATTAAAGGAAAAAGTTTACCACCCACAATTGCAACAAATCCCATTTTTATACCAGAATCACAAAAACATGTTGCCAGGTTCAGGAGGAACGACAAGTACCTGCAGTTTCGTATCTCTGTCTCACCCGGTGGTACAACGTACACCGGATATTGGCCTAAAGTGGTAAGATTTTTTTTCTAAAATTCCAAATGATTTTGACAACAATATAACTGGAAAATTATCTTACTTTTTGTAACTGTCACTTAAATGATTTTTGTGATAATAAGTAAATGATGTGTTAATGGTCTACAACGCGTGAAATTGCTAAACATTATGCTGAAATAATGAAATTGCGATCTATTGCCAACCTAACCATTTGATTAACGGGTGTCCTGTGCACATTTTACCCAAAACATCTTATTTGTTACCATGTATTGGTAATTAAAAAAAGTGTGTATGGTAGATATAATTATCACTACCTTTTTTGCTTCATTTCACATGTTGTGAAGCATTTACACATCAGTTATTTATTAATCACATAAATCCTTTATGTCAGTGTCCCAAAAAAAAATAAAAATGATTGGGTTTGAATTTACAAAACTCATTTGGAATTACAGAAAAAAACAGTAAACAGAGATATGTAATTGCATGTGCTTGTCTAAATTTCGGGTGGTACATTTGGCGTTTTCCGAATCTTGGAAAAGACAACTCCTCCTTAACCAATCAACACATTTTGTGATTTTGTTATTAAAAGCGATTGATTGTAACTTTGATGGTAAACTTTTCTATTTACAGTTATTTCTATGTCATATTTTTTTTCTCATTTTCAGTCTCTTTTTAAAAAAGAAGAGAGAAAAAAATCTTCGAAGGGAATTTATCAGGATCTGTAAGACTGTTCAACAGTCTGATGCCCGAGGGAAAGAAGGAGTGCCGGTAGATGTCAACTCTGAAGAATGGAACCAGGAACCTATGCGACTTGCCTGTAGTGTTGAGGCAAGGATTTGTATGTCTGTATAATCCTTGGTTTAGGGAAGCTTGTCGGAAGAATGCTGAGGGGACATATATGAGCACATGGACGATTCTGTACACCATAACGAGCTTCACGTTGACGCAGCGTTCTTGCAATGTCTTCCAGCCAAGGAAGTAATGTCACATAACGCAACGTTAAAATAGCGTGAAAAGCAAATGAGCTGCGTCGCGCGAACTTCACTGGAAATTCAAGCCCGGTAGGTGGAGCCAAGTCACTGTTTTATTGCAATATCCGGTGTACGTCTTCTGCACGAGGATCAAGCTTTAAAATGGCGTCGTAGCGTGATTTTTTTCGTCGTTTCTTATGTGAATTTCAAAGTGTTCCTGTTGTTTCTTGCGCAGGATATTATAGAAAGCTTGAGGGATAACGAATTCTTAAGTTTTAATGATACTAACGGAACCAGTGACTTAATTGTTTACGTGTTTCAGATGGAACTGTCGTGAGCACATGGTGTCCTTGTCCCAAATGATGGGTAATTATGATATTCAGTTCAAGGAAACCTGCGGTTGACGCCGACACATTACGACAGGTAAGTACGCTCTCTCTATCTCTCTTATTTCGCTCTTTCTCATATTTCTCTCTCTCCCAGGGTGTAGAAACGTTTTATTTTTGAGTGTGAGGACTCAATGTGTGTGGGGTGGGGAGGGTTGGTGCATATCAAAGCACGTTTTGGAACGATTTTTATAATTTTCTAGTTGATCGGCCTCTAGTCTCACCCCCTATTACGGCGATTAAATGAGATTGGGGGAGGGGCAACCTGAGGAGAGATTAAAATATAGGGGGAGGGGGGGGGGGGGGGGGGGGGGGCAAAGTATATCCTGGTCCCACCAACCTGAACATTATGGGGGTGGGGGTCCTGTTATTTTAATTGTTTTTTTACCCTTTAGCCTCAGTATTTATTTAGATTTAGCGAAACTGAGTATGAGACACTAAGAGCCTGACATATGTAATTAAAGGCTCAGTAAACTTCCAACATGATCAACTTTTGTTTATAATTTCAGTCTATTTTACTATTCCAGTTCATAGTGCACAGTCACCTTTATTTGACCTCTGAAAAAGCATGCAAACAAAGATTATTTATAAATAAATGATGTAATATTTCAAATAATGGCAAATGGGTTTTTGTTTACAAATCAATAGTCTTTTGTTTTTGATAAAGACATTTGGCATAAAACCTGTAACCACAAGTCCTTTCCGAATGGAGATGGATGGTAATTTATGCACATATTGATACTTCCGAACATTGGTGGAAGTCAATATGGAATATCAAAAAATGTAAGTGAGTATAACAGGACGAGAAAAATATGCAGCAAATCAGGGACTGAAACCTGTGACCTTTTGCTTACAAGGCGAATGCTCTACCAACTGAGCTACCAGATCTCTTACATACCGGTACATTTCTATTCTAGTAAGATACATACACACAGTGACATAATCCCTCACAAATTTGGAATTCGTCCCCTAATTTACATACAGACCAGAGCAACATATGAAAGTTTCTCAGAATATATATGTCATAGTCCCTCATTTGGCACCAATGTAACAGGATGAGAAAAATATGCAGTCAATCCGGAACTCGATACCGACTGAGCTACCGGATTTCTCTTCTAGTAAGTTACATGCACACTGTGACATGAGCATAAGTGGCCCTTTAAGACAGGTTGTTGCTTAATACAGAAGACAGGTTGTTGCTTAATACAGATCAATTTGCTCTGAAAGCGTAGAGAGAGGTTGGAAATAGCAAATGTTGCTGTTTAAGAGAAGTGGTGACCGCTTACACAGGTTTGACTGTATTTAACAGAGGATGGGACCCTGAACTGTACCCTGGGGAACACCAGAGGTTACAGGAACTTTGACATGGCCAACTTCAGGACAACTTCCTGGATTCTATCAGTTACAAAGTCAGATAACCAGTGAATAGCAAATTAAAAGTAATCCCTTAAAATTTCAGTTAATAGAGAAGATGCTGGTGGGGGACTTTGTCAGTTAATGATGTGCTCAATGACCTATTCTGGTGCTGTGACATGGCATGCATGAAAGTAATAGACGTAAGTAGATGGGGTTGTAGTCTGTTTTGAGTGTACAGAGGCTAAAAGTAGTGGAATTTACTGGCATCTCCTGGCACCTTCATGCAAAATATTTGATAGGTCGGCAATTTTTTTTAGAAAGGTCCAACTTTTCTGATGCATACAATGAGATTTAACAGCAATATGTTTTACCAATAATCTGTAATCTGTTTTTAGACACTAAAGATACCCTGCTATCACTTTCACCTATGTCAGGCCCAGTAAGCTCAGTCGGTAACATGTCTGACTATCAATCCAGGGGCTCTGAGTTTGAATCCTCATCCGGCCAGTTTCCATGATGATTGGTATGACATTGCATCTCTTTGTTATTGATGATTGCAGAGATGAGTGTGTTCAAGTACTTGTTAACCTTCCAGGTTCCCAGGAAAGAGCGGTTAGGTTAACTGGTCATCTGTTGATGATCAGCCCTTGATGGCATAACTATGACCACATATATTCAGTCAAACTAATTGGCAACTCTCATGACTTGTAGTCTTTCGATCTTAAATCTGTTTTGTATTCAGTAACAGTATTGATTCTGTCACCATCATGATCAAACAAATATACATTTTTCATCTTGATCAATCATCTGTTGGCCCTCGTTGGGAATAAAATGATGCTAAATATTCAATCAATCAATCAATCAATCAATCAATCAATCAATCAATCATCTTGATCAACTTAATGACTGAAAGACAAGCATCTGCACCCATTTTTATTTTTTTTTTTTTTGATATTTTTTATTCAGGTAATATAGGTCTCTGGCCCAAAAATACAAAATACAAAAAGTACAAATTGACATTAGGGTGACAAATATACATGTTGTAACAAATAGCATATATGCAGATATATTTGAATTTATAATAGAGATTACTGATTATACAATAGTAAGCTCTAGTTTTCTTAAGTTCATTGCATGATACAAATATTTTGCAATTGACAAAACTTCATTGACTTCATGACCATTGCACTGTCACACATCAATTTCAACACATGTGTAAGATTACCATAAGCTTAAAATAGCATCTGCTAAAGATAGTCATGTGGTCGCATAGTGACGAACGGCATATTCATATTTTTAATCTTTATATATACATTTTTTAATCATATAGAAATTTAATATGTCTTAAAATAAGCTAATCAGGTTTAGAAAAATTGTTTATGCCAATACACTGTCAACTATACTTTCATGGGTAACCCCAATTTTTTGTCAACAAACAGTAAGTTTCAAAATGGCGGCTGACAGGATAAAAACAATAAATGACTGTAGATTTTGTCTGTAAAATAATTTTGTTTATAATGTCAGCGATGACTGTTGGTTGTTTGATGTCAATACCAAGGTTTTACAATAAGTAGATTTGTTTGATCTATATGCTCTGTTGTTTTAATTCTAATATTGACCATATTTATAGCGAGTCTGTAGTGACAAAGTGGGTGGGGTAATAAGAATATTTAGAAAATGTTGTGGAATGTTTTAACCAACGGCAATTTCAGTCAATACGTTAGCTGGAAATCCATAAGTTGTGTATTTATACTTTTAAAATCAATTGATGTGTATAAATTTTAAATAATTATAAAATACACTGTATTGGGTTTTGTGAAAATAGCATGTTATAGAAAAAATAAAAGCAAAACAAAATAAGGCTCATACAGCTGTTATTTATGTGCATAAACACACAAACATTGACAAAATCAAACAAGTACAGAAACATGACTGGGGCTGTGTTGGTTTTTGACTGCACTCCATTTAAACTAATGCATCATTTGCAATATAAATCAACAACTTACTACCAATTATTGCTTCTCCTAATTATCGACTTCAGACAATAATAACTCACAAGATAATAATAATTTTTAATAGTATTGCAGTATATATTAAAACTTATATTCATAAAAAACGTGTTTAATTCAAAAGCTAAAACAAGTAAAAGAAAACATGTATGCAGAAAGTTACTGTAACTTATGAGTAGTTTGATAACGATTTAAAGAATGTTGGCCGAGGTACACAGTTTAGTTGGCTACAAAAATGGCTCTGAATTTAGATCCATTTTTTTTAATTTGGCTCTATCTTTTCAAATATGGCGAAAGTAGTGGCGAAAAGAAAAAAATAGCCAGAGGAGGCCCTGGGTTATGACATAAGCAACAAAAATTTGAAATAGCTTTTCTATATTTATATGGTAAATCTAGAATTAAATAATGTTCATCATCTAGTAGAGACTTAAAGTATTTATAATGTAAGGCTTTTGGTGAATTTTCAACATCATCATGTCAATTTTGTGAATAACAATCAATTAAGCGTTGATTAAACATATTAATAAACCCTAATTCATCCCCAATGTCATGGGAGATCCACACATATCCAAAGCCAAATCTAAAAAGTACATCTTAAATACGCCCTGCCCAAGATTATCTACCAGATTCATGTAGACGTTTTAACATTAAATAACAATGTTTTGGATACCTGTGATCTCCCTTACGTGTCAATTTTAACCAATACTTAATACAGTTTGTCATATAAATAGTACACAGTGGTAATCTTCCACATTCACCAAGAGCAAAATAACTTGCAGTGTTTTGCGATAGATTACAATATTGTTTGCAGAATTTAACTTGTACAGATTCTATTTTATCAACATAATTGTAGCCCCAGATTTCTGATGCATAGCATAAAATAGGCTTAACCATTGAATCAAAAAATTTAAACATATCAATAGGATCATTATGACCTTATTGTCTTTGAAAGTTAAAAATACAAGCAGATGCTCTAAGGCTCTGTAATGAAAGGATTTCTTGGGTTTTAGACCATACTAACTTAGGTGTGAAAAAGACACTCAAATATTTATAAAATGGAACTTCGATAGGTTTCTTATTGAAAAAATGTTTTTCAGTTTGTTTTAAAATACCACCATTTCTGAAAACAACTATTTTAGTTTTATCTAGATTTATATTCATCTGGTGTTGTAGGTTAATTTTAAACAGTATCAGAAAAACTAGAAACATCATCTGCAAACATAAGTACCACTACATCTTCAATATCATTTGTAACAAAAATACCTCTTTCACATTTTTCATGTAGAAAAGCAACTAAATCGTTTATAAAAAGGGAAAATATTATGGGGCTACCGACACATCCCTGTCCAGCTCAAGAAACCTGTCAGTCTGTCATGAACTTTAACATATGATTTAAGTTTTGCGTACACAGATTTGATAATAATTAGAAAGTTACCATTTATATTATTTCTAGCAAATGCATCCCATAATTTTTTATGCTGAATGCTATCAAAAGCTTAAGCAAAATCTATAAATATACAGTAAAACCTGCCCTTTTTCTTAGATAAGTATTTCTGAATCATGACATTAATGTGAAAATATTATCTGTTGTTGAATAGCCTTTTCTAAATCCTGCCTGAGAGTCATCAAATAACATTATAGTTTTCACACCATTTGTTAAGACAAATAGTTAGTATATTAACAATAATCTTACATAATGAATCTATTAAAGAAATACCATGGTAATTATTTGGGTCTGATTTGGAACCCTTTTTATGTATCGGAGTAATAATACTTTGACTTTTGTTCAGGAAAGTCTCCTTTTCAAATATTTAATTAAAAACAGCATTTAAAAAAGGCAAAATAACATGAATAGTGTGTTAATACATTTCTAAGCATACATCATCAGGTCCAGGTGAATGGTTGGCACATAAATGATTTATACTTTGCATAATTTCTAAGTCTGAAATTGGTAAATTAAGTTATCACAATTAATATTATCATGATTTACATTGGGCCAAGAAATAATCATCTTCATTAATATTATTTTAACAACAATTTAAAAGGGATTTAAAATAGTCATGCCATTCATTACATGTTATCAATGAATCTACGTTATCTTTACTATTACTTTTTTTCAAAATGTTCCAGAATTGTTTAGCATCTTTTCTTGAGTCAATTAACAATTTTCGTTTAGCTTTGCAATGGGAATACTTCTTATTTTTACACAACGATTTAAATTTATTTTTGATATTTTATATTACAGTTAATCATGTCTATCATTTGAAAAACGGAACTGTCAAAGAAAACAAGTTTTCTCCATTTTAAGGGTTTTGCAGTGGTTATCCAACATTTTATTTATGTTGATTGCCGGGCAAAATGCTTTAAATCTATAATCTATTTTAAACTTGTTGAAATATATTAACAAAAGTCATTGATTTGTTAACTGTTACATTGTGGCAAGAAAAATATATATAATTGTATGGCATGTTGGCAGATCATGCCAGAGGTTGCAGGTTTGATCTTCAGCTCCACCCCGATGCCTCTCAAAAAACAACCCTCAGTACTGGTTTCTACCCAGGAAGCAGACTCTTGAGTGGTTCATATGAGCTAAAATAATAAGTAAAACAACCTTAAAAATTGCCTCACTCAACATTATATATGACCTTGTGGTTTTGCTGGGCACCACATGAGTGATGGTAATTAATTCTAGATCTGTCCATGCATTGTGTAAAAAGTCCTTTGTTAAAGATTGAGTGTTGATATTTATATATATGTGCTATCATGATAAATCTATCAAAATACAAGGTGTAAGTGAGGTACCAATTGGAGAATGTTAACTTTTGACTTTAAACATTGATATTAATCTATTGACCAGTGAAAAGTATTCACCATAACAGGTGATAAAATTGTTACCTGTCAGTTTTACCTGGGGTTAGTTAATGTATGGGTGTCCATTTGAAAAGTGTGAACTGCTTGACTGGGTATATAATGTATGTATTTAATATTTATATTAATGTATTTACATTTTTCCATAGTTTCCCATTTCAATCATTATTTTGTAATGCATTAATTCATTAAATTGTATAGGTTAGACAGGTGATATAATCAGGTGTGTTTGTACATTTAAACATGAAATTGCTAGTCTTGGGTTATATTTATTCATTTTAATGTTACAATTTTATTTTTCATATTCAATCATTATTTTGTGATACATTTCTACATTTAGTAACAGGTGCAACAGACATATATATTTTCTTCGATAATGGTGGTAATGTTTGTTTTAGTTGGGCTAAGAATAAAATCTGAATTTAAAGTGATATAGAAGATGAAATTTGAATGTTTATTATGAAGGTCTGTTAATGTAATCTGTAGAGGTTTACAGACTTGTAATTTATTTGAGATTTATGTGCACTCTAGCACCTGCAGTTTTCATTTAATATTCACCAAATTTACACAGCAGATATATATCTATAATCTGAACTTCTTCGGCATTGCCATCTCTGCCAATTATGAACACTTTAGGGCCAATCTGGCCCTCTTGTTTTATGTTGATACTTATATATATGCAAGATAGCACATGCATTCTGTTTTTGTTAGTTTTACTGGAAATGAGCAGACCGCAATACTGTCAAACACATAAAATGGCTAAAAATCTAAACCTTTAAAAAGTATGTTGCAGATTGCTTTGAGAGTATGGAGTGGGGGGGGGGGGGGGGGGGGGGTACAAAAACAGAGATGGGTGTTACATGTGTTACTTGGCCTTGTGGATCTGTTTGTTTAGAGAATGCTCATTGTATTTCTTGTAAGGTGGCCAACAGTTTAATGGATGATGAGTTGCCAGAGCATACTTCAGCTTTAGGTCAGCCACATGTGTCCCAATAGGGCCTGTGTAAACTCAGAACATCTTGTTTTAGAGTGCCATCAATATATAGTTCCACATTTACTGTGTCAATGCATTGTCTGTAGTCTCATGATTGGGTCTGTTAAAGTTTTAGTAATGTTGGGAAAGCCTCATTTGAGCATTTGATTTGTCAGTTACATCAATTCAAAATGTTCAATTGCTATGAATTGTGAGACAGGCATAGAATTCCCTGCTTTTTCATTATGGTTAATAGACCTGATTTGGGAGATATCAGGTTCAGGTTCTACTAGTCAATGCAGGAGGTTGTGCAAGGCAGCATGTTCCTGTCTGTCTTTTTCATACTTATTGATTCTGTGATGGATTTCTCATGTAATCATGATGGTTTGATTATGTGCTTGGACAGTTGTTGTTGATTTTTAGCTCTACTGACCAAACGCCAACTGGCTTATATCATTCTAAATTGTACGTTGTCCCCGGCACAGAGCTTATAAGCACATTTTAAGCGAAACTTTGAAAAACATTTTATCTGAAAGCAAGATGTTAGATATTTTATTTGTAGAATTGTAGATTTTTTGGAGAACTTAAAAAAACATTTCCTCTGAAATGTTCATCTGTCCGTTTGTTGCCAGTAGAATGATTCAGACCCTTTTGGACCTATTGTATTTTTTTTGGCATGTAATTCTGTTGTTGGTGCTAATCATATAGTCGAGACATTTTTATTTGTCATAATTGGTGCTTTATTTTTACAGCTATTTTACTTTTCTCTCATTTATTTTTGCTTAGGTTGAAGCTGTCAGTTGCAAAGATAACATACGGTCAACTCTACTACCACCCAGCAACATCACACAGTATTTTCACTGACTGCCCGGGTCCATTGTTGACACTGTGAACTACGCTGTGTGCGCTGCCTGGCAAATCACATGTGAAAGAGACATTTTTTGGTAAGGATCGCTTTATTGATCTTAGATTTTGTATCTGTTATTTTTTGAGTATTTGTGCTAAGTTTGGTTTGAACAAGCATGTCATAACAAAGTCTATATTCAATGTACTCCATTAAAAGTTTGCTCACTGTCACTATTTGACAAGTTTATTTTGAAAAATTTGGACAAATAAACACTGTTATACAGTTGAGATTGTTTTCACCACTGCAGATGGCAGAATGAGATTTGCAGTAGCTGTGGTTACCAGCATAACATTTTTTGATATTACATAATTATGCACTTGGAGATACTTGTCACCATTTGCTTGAAAATCCTTGTCTCCTGCTGGTGTACAGAATCAAATTCTGCCTGTTGTTGCTTTGTAATATCAATTGCCAAACAATTTCTCAATAATAATTTATATTGCTTCGTTTCTTTTTCGGCATCATATTTAATATTTTGTCTATTTCCTGTGGTTGTCTGAGAGATGTCATGTGTCGGTTTGATGTTCAGGTATTGTTGTTGTCACTTTCTGTCTGTGAAGGTCTGTCACAGCTTGGTATACTTTAGTGTCTGGGTCTGTTGTAAAATATTTCAACTCAAAACCATCATTATACATGTCTCTGACATTTCAGCCCATTTTTTTCTCATCTCTAATGTTGGTTTCCATACAATCAGTAGCTGTACATTCTTTGAATTTTATGTCAGCTATCATTCTGTGAATGAAATAGATACTTGGATCAAAGATTATTTACTGTTCCAAGAGCAATTCTTGGGTACCTCCATGAGGCGGGGGGCCTGAGTGAGTAGCAATGCTTCTAGAATTTGATCTTGGGGTTGAGTAACCATATTGGGGAGTCATTTGTACAAATTATTCAACTTGGATATACAAAATGTAGTACTAGAAGTTTGGTGAAAAATGTCCAAGAACATTAACTGTATATTTTGTATTTTTAGTTGTATGTAGGAAACTTTAATTTTTTTAATTGTCTATTTTGAAGGTAGAATACCTTTTTTTTGCAATGACATGCCCCTTAGACAAACCAAGAGATCAAAAATTAAAATAAGGGCTTATCAACATTTTTATTCGCCATTATAACAGGTTAATTAATGTTTGTAGCTGTATAAATTTAATTAATAGTTGTTTGTATATATAAATATCTTTATTTAAGTCTCATCTATGTACAAACATATAAATAAAACATACAGTAACACATACAACGTACATAGCCATTCAATATTAGAATTACAAGAGACTATTGCTATAAAATTAATTGACATAAAATATATACAACTATCACAGATTATTCATGCATTATTTTAGAAAAAAGATGTAAACTATATAGCATTATACACTAAGAACTGAGACACATTTAACATATCATCTTGTATTTTATACCAATGGTGGCGTTTAGAGCGTTGAACCTCTCTATCAAATAACTTTCTAGAATAACAGTAATCAGATTTGAGTTTTATTTTTTTTAGATATATACCATTACAGTTTAACCAATCTTTTTCAGACTTACAAACAGAGTTCCATAAATCAGTCAAAATATTACTCCACCATGGCTTTCCAATGCGCCTTTTCTTATTGTTAATGCCGCAACATACAGACCTAAAAGGCAGCTGGTTATACATTTCATGATTAACAATGTCACACCAGCCATTAAAAGCCACATCGATATCAGTTTGTGAACGGAGACTGCAAGTCTGCAATTGCGGCATTAACCTTGGTAACAATATCAGTACCAGCCAAAAAATCATTTGGCATACTATGTACGTCAAATTTATCGTATCCATCAGTAACATCTGATTTATTCGTAAAAACAGTTGGATTGTCAAACTTTATACACCATGTTAATACTGAATGATCTGGAATACTTGTTGGAGCAATTGCACAAATATTATTACAAAGGTTGACGGCATCAACACCATGTACAACTGAAAAATCATCAAACAGTGATAAATTATCATGACTAACTAAACAGAAGTCAACAACGGAACAACCTTTAGTAGAAATAAATGTAAAATCATTGTTTATAAAATTACGACCATTAAGAATACACATATTGGCATTAATAAGAAATTCAATTAAAATATCACCAAATGCATTGGTCTTAAAATCAACGACATTTCTTTCACACAAAGAATCAACACCAACAATAAAATCATTGTTATCGCCACAACAGCTATTGAAATCTCCACATATAAACGGTATTCCTACATTTTGGTATTCATACATATCCATCAAAAGATTATCGTACAAATTAAAAGCATCTACGTGACGGGACGAGTTCTCGGGAGGAAGGTAACATACGCATGGTAAAATAACGATATCTTCTGTTTTATGAGTAAGTTGTAACCAAAGAACACCTTCTCTAGTGTTATCTAGAACAGATATATTAAACCACTTTACAATGTCATTGCGAATAAAAAGTCCAACTCCCCCAGAACCTGTCCTAGCCCGTATATGTAAGTTTTTGCGATTATTACCATACCATTGGTAACCTTCTAGCTGTAGTACATCACTAGCTTTAAGATGGGATTCGGCAATGCCTATAATATCTTGGTTAAGAGAGTTCAAACATGATGACCTCAACATAAAATTCTAATGCAACTGGACTACTAATCGGGTTATATGAGATGAACACGTGACCAGTCACGTGACCACAGCCTCAGAACCAAAATTTTCCTTTCATGTGAACCACGGTCGAACTTTTCAGAGTTTAAAAATAAGTTTATAGTGTATTGTTTACGTAAATAATTCATAATTAAATTGTTGATTTTTACGGAAAAGAGTGTTGGATGTATTTTACGAAGTTTATTTTTTAGAGGAGACTCTTACTTTGGACTTTATTAGTGGAATTAGTGCATTTCTTTGTTCGTTGTCACAAGACAAAGAAATAAAATGGCCGAATTCTTGGACACAGAAGCCAATGTTTCTATTCCAGTAGGGAATGAACACATTATGATAGGCCAAACAAATGGTGATGAGAGCACAGTAGGTGCCCATCAAACCATTGTGACATCGGAGACTAACCATATACCACCAAATAATGTGGTATATATTGACACAAACTCTGGTCAACATTTATCCTTTGTTCGAGGCGATGCGATGACGTCAGCGTCATCTTCACGCCTTAGTAAACCGCACGACAGCGGAAGTCACGTGACAAAGGCATCATGGATGCCTTCGCAGGGGAAAGTGATAGATACTGCAAATTGTTATCGATGTACTGCTGAAATTGAGATCGCGGCTACAAAACAAATGCTACAGCAGCAACAGGTAGCTTTGTCGTTAGCTGAAAGTGTTAAACACATTCAGGCAAGTTTAACTGTTGCGAAAGAGCCACAAACCTCGCAATCATCGGATCAGCTACAAGCGTCGAAAACGAAAGTAGATTCATGGAGATCATATTATGATCAGGTTTCAGAATCAGAAGAATCTGATTGTTCCGACAGTGATAGTGAAGAACGGGATGGTGAATCCCTTTGCAAGATTAAGAAGATTGACACCAACTCTTCTGCGGTAAACTCAAGATTGTCGAAGTTAGATGACTTATTTAATACAAATGAAGACAAGGGCTCGGAAGTTCATGAACATCTGGCAAGGTCAGTAAATCGTGGCATAAGAAATAATTTTGCTCTGAAAGCAGGGCTAGAAATGGGTGAAAACTTGAAAACCCCATCAAACTGTGAATTTTTGGCAGTGCCAAAGTTGAATGAGGAACTGTTTTTTGAAGAATCTATTGACAGAAGTTTTAAGAAAAATGACAGTGTGCTTCAGAAAACGCAGCACCTGCTAACAAAGGGCATGATTCCGCTTGTAATGTTGATGGACAAGTTATTAAAAAATGATGGAGAAGAAGGTGAAGACATCTTTGAATTAGCCACACAATCTTTACAACTGTTGGCATGTACTCACCGGGACTTATCAAATGTGAGACGAAAATTTCTTAAGCCAGCTGTATCTAAGAAATACAAGAGGTTGTGCGCGCCTCATATGCCCCTTACAGATCAATTGTTTGGGGATGATTTGGACAAATCCATTAATGAGAGAAAGCGTATTGGCACTCAAATGAGTGGTGACAGGAAGAGAGGGTACCAGAGCATGCATACTAATGGACAGGGGTCGTCTATGCAGAGACCAGCTGCTCCAACTTTTGTAAGACATCAAAGAACGACTAAAGGGACATCTTCCAAGGGTTTTTTATACCAACCCCGGGGTCAGCCCTTCAAGAGCAAAATATCCCGAGGGCGAGGTTACACTCCAAAGAAGTAGAAAGTGTGAGTACCTGTATATTTGACCAGTTGATAAATAAACCGAATAACTTTAAAGCTGGCAACATCGCTTCTCAGTACAAAAATTGGACACAAATAACTTCTGATAAGTACCTTTTGGATATAGTTAAAGATGGTTATTATATAGAATTTGAAACTGAACCTGTTAAATTATTAAAATACAACCATTCCATCTCAAAGTTATCAGAACAAGATATCATTTCCAAGGAAATTGATAAATTATTAGAAAGCAAGGTGCTTTGTGTCGCAGAACAAGATGAAAATCAATTTCTGTCAAATGTATTTATAGTACCTAAAAGGGATGGTACTTACAGACTTATTCTAAACCTTCGTGAGTTGAATGAATCTGTTGAAAAGCACCATTTTAAAATGGAGACATTGAAAACCGCATTAACTCTTGTGAAGCCTAATGTTTATTTTGGTAGCATTGATTTGAAGCAAGCCTACTATAGCATCCCTATTGCAAAAGAATATAGAAGATACTTGAGATTTCGTTGGAAAGCTCGCATATATGAGTATACATGTTTACTAAATGGATTATCATCAGCTCCCCACATATTCACAAAATTATTAAAGCCTATGTATGCTTCGCTTCGCAAAATTGGTCATACAAATGTTGCGTATATTGATGATAGTCTTCTTCAATCAGACAACAAAGAAGAATGTGTACAAAACATCACAGACACATTATTTTTGGCAGATGATTTGGGGTTTACAGTCCATAAAAATAAATCTGTGGTTATTCCAACCCAACAAATAGTATTTGTAGGTTTCCTCATTTGTTCTGTTACCATGACAATTAGGTTAACCCCTGAGAAAGCTATAGAACTTTCAAATTTGGCCAAAGATATCTTAAAGGCATTTAAGATAACCATTCGTAAGTTTGCACAGTTGATAGGGAAGTGTGTTGCCAGTGAACCGGGCGTGCAATATGCAGCATTATATTATAAATCATTAGAAATTGAAAGAGATGCAAATCTTAAGTTGCACAAGGGTAATTTTGATGAATTTATAATACTATCATTATCTGCTAGGAAGTGTATACAATGGTGGATTGATAACATTGCAGCTGCATTTAGATACATAGCTATTCCCAAACCAGATAGACGTATTGAATCTGACAGTTCAGGTACTGGATGGGGATGTCATGATGTAACCAATGATGTTAAAATGCATGGGCAATGGTTGGTGGATGATAAGATTAATCATATTAACTATTGAGAGTTAAAAGCTGCTTTTTTGGCATTGAAATATTTGTGTTTGAATGTCAGAAATGAACATATACACTTGTATTTAGATAACACAACGGCGATAAAGTATATATCAAAAATGGGAGTGAGAAAGTCTCATCTTAATGAGTTGGCAAAGGACATTTGGCTTTGGTGTGCACAAAGAAATATCTGGCTAAGCTGTTTCCATATACCAGGCAAGCTAAATACAATTGCAGATAAGTTATCGCGGAAATTAAATAGTGACATGGAATGGTCTCTGGCAGATTCTGTTTTCCAAGAGTTAAATAAAAAATTTGGTCCATTTGAAATTGATCTTTTTGCATCTTCGACCAACTATAAATGCGAACAGTATGCTTCATTCACACCAGATCTTAAGGCAGTGGCAATTAATGCATTTTCTCTGACTTGGAGTGATTATTATTCATACATATTCTGTCCTTTCAGTGTGTTAGGACCTGTACTCCAAAAAGTGATTCAGGATTCAGCAGAAGTAGTGTTGATAGCGCCAATATTCGCGACACAACCTTGGTTTCCTCGACTCCTAAGTCTGGTGAGCGCCTAGTCCTTCATACTACTAACAACTCGTCAAATACTTATTCAGAAGACAGGATCAAACCAACATCCACTGAAGAAAATGACACTGGGTGTTTTTCGAATCTCCGGAAATCTCTCATCAGTGCAGGACTATCAGAGTCATCTGCCACTGTTATCTTGTCGTCATGGAGAAACAGTACGAAAAAACAACATGGGACATATTTCAAAAGATGGTGTCAATTTTGTAGTAGGGAAAAGATTGATCAGTTTAATCCATCTGTAATTAATGTTGTTCAGTTTTTAACAGTGCTTCATGCAGAAGGTTTGGGTTACAGTGCAATTAATACTGCGAAATCTGCAATATCTAGTTTTGTTTTATTGGTTAATACGTAAAGTTCTCAACTAGGAAATCATGTGCTTATTAAAAGGTTTTTAAAAGGTATCTTTGAGATAAAACCTGCTTTACCTAAATATAATTGTACCTGGGATGTAGAAAAGGTGTTAAAATATTTGCAATCTATGTTTCAGTTGTCAAAGTTGTCTCTATTAGAATTATCTAGAAAATTGGTTACACTGTTAGCCTTAGTAACAGGTCAAAGATCACAATCTCTGCATTTATTAGATGTGAGAAATATTGAGTGCTCAAATACAGACTTAAAAATAAGGTTTGGTGATATCTTGAAACAAACTAAGCCTAATAAAAATTTGGCTGAAATTTTCATTTCAAGTTATATATTAGATCAAAGTCTTTGTCCGGTGATTACATATCAACACTATTTAGATAGAACTGCTGATTTTCGTAAAGATTCTCATTTGCTCCTCAAGTCACAGAAACCACATACTTGGGTTAGTAAGGCTACCCTTTCACACTGGATAAAACATATACTTGTAGCTGCCGGTATTGACATGACAGTGTTCAGTCCTCACAGCACACGTGCTGCTTCATGCAGTGCTGCTTCTGCTAATCATGTCCCAATTGATACATTCCTAAGGACTGCTGGTTGGAGGCAGGAAAATACGTTTAGAAAGTTTTATGATAGGGAAATCACAAATGATTCCACCTTTAGTAAAAGTATAATCAGTAAGCCTTGTTGATAATATTGGGATGCTGGATTGTTTTAATTCATGCTGGATAAACTGAAATCTTAACTTAGTAGTCGTGTTGTTTTGAACATAATAATATTCAGTGTATATGTTACCATTTGAAAACATGTGGATAGCGTATGCTACACATGGATAAGAATTATATAATTAACTTTATTTTTGCTTTATGTTTTCTTTTGAGATACAGTAATGTCAGATCTAGTTAATGTACACATTGTATACTTGATAAAAAGTTTATGGTGTAATGATCAGACTTCCTTAGGTGTTTGGAAGACTTGCAATGCAGGCATGGACTCTGAATTCTCATATAATCGATTAGTAGTCCAGTTGCACTAGAATTATAAAATTAAACGAGACTTACCTAGTAAGGTGAAGTTCAATTATAATTCTGGTGCAACTGGACTACAGGGTTATGTGCCCACCCGCTTTGCTCCCACCCTGGTTTTTGGATTTTTCCATGTCTGCATTGCTATGCTTATTGCTCTGAAATCTGAGGCTGTGGTCACGTGACTGGTCACGTGTTCATCTCACATAACCCTGTAATCCAGTTGCACCAGAATTATAATTGAACTTCACCTTACTAGGTAAGTCTCGTTTAATTTTATAATTATCACTAGTAGAATCACAATTGCAACCCCTAACATTCCAGAACCCGACGTATACCTAGCAATGACCTCTATGTCCATTACCAGGTAGACCATATCCTCGACCGCCACGCCTGCCATTTGCCGTGTTCCAGCTGTGTTGGCTCTGTCTGTTTGAGTTCTGACCTTGTTGACCCGATGTTTGAGCAGCACCAGAGTGTGAAACCGATCCCGTAGAAGCGTCAGTTGAATTATCGGACCTGGGCCTCGTACTACCGCCTCGAGTATGGTAGCCATTATCACGAGTGTTACCATTGTGGTGGTTGCGTTTATTCACAACTCGTAAACCATGTAGTGACAATTTATCACCGCAGTTGATGGCATCAATGATGGTTTTTAAATTGTTAGACATCAAGCGATCGTCTCTTGTTTGGTTATTATGGATAAAAACGTCAGGATATTGACGCTTATACTTTAATGAAGACTTGGAAGACATTACCTTACTTTTATCGGCACTAGATTTCAACTTAGCGATTACCACACCGGCTCTACTGTTATTATTCGACAGTTTACATTCTGTACTGGCAACAGAAACAGAATTAATTTTCAGGCCATGTGAAATAAGTGAGTTGACCTTCTCATCCAGATTTTCGTTGACACTTTCTGGGAGATTTCTAAAGACAACATTCAGAGAAATATCTGGTGTATTGTTTGTCACAGGAGTCGCGAGAGAGCTCATTTTATTGTTTATCTCTTGAAGACCATCAGCAATCTCTTCACGTAATGTGTCTCTGAAAGTGTCGAGCTTAGAGTCGACATCTTTCTTAATGTGCCCTAGTTCCACGTTGACGCGTTTGTCCAACAGTTTGCCACTTTGGCAGATATCCGTTGTTCAAGTCTGGATTATAACTTATCAGTATGCTCGGACAGCGAGGTAAAAAGCATATGCATGTCTCCGGACATCTTGGCTAGAATATCCTTAACACCTATATCCGAGTCATGATGGACTTCCGCCTGAGTAACATTGATATTACGGGGAGCAGGAGTAGGCGCGGCTTGATAAAGCGAACGTTTAGCGGTCACCCTAACGCGACATGAATCGTCATTTCTGGCCTTCTTCACTGTACTATCATTAGTGAGGGGAACAGAAAGATGTCTCTTATGTCCACTATGTTTTGGCGTATCAACTCGCGTTATCCGTTGGGACGACATGATAGAATCAACATAAGCCTCCGCATCTTGGGTTATATTATCATAGTTAAGACAAGACATCTTAAATGTTCGGTGTGGCTTAATTTGAACAGGTGAACCGTTGATTCGTGCACTCCTCTTGTCGTGTATTACAACATAAACTTATCGTGTGTACTCAAGCGTGACGAATTTCCCACTCGGCCCGTGGGGTATAAGCTTGTATACACCCCACCCACCAAATATAATACAGCGATACACCTCCAAAAATGTCGATCAAATATCACGATAACTAGTCTGTATTTCAAAAAATGCAAATCGACAGATATGTTCAATACCTTATAAGCTGTGTGTCCTGTCAATATAAACGTATTCTAACCACAGAAAATGATTTAATCAAAAAAATAGTATCATCGATAAATTTCACAAGTTGTGAACAGGTTACACACCACTAAACTTATGTAACTTTTTGTAGCTGTATAATGAGTTATGTATAAAGAAGTCTATATATTTAATTAAGATGTTGTTTGAAGCTGTATAATGAGTTATGTATAAAGTGGTTTATATATTTAATTAAAACGTTGTTTATAGCTGTATAATGAGATATGTATAAAGAGGTCTATATATTTAATAAATACATTGTTTGTAGCTGTATAATGAGATATATATGTATAAAGAGGTCTATATATTTGATTAAAACGTTTGTAGGTGTATAATGAGATATGTATAAAGAGGTCTATATATTTAATTAAAACGTTGTTTGTAGGTGTTTAATGAGTTATGTATAAAGAAGTCTGTATACTCAATTACCGAAGGCAAAGGGGAATATATGGTAATGGTCTCCATCTGTACGTCTGTATTACTTCACTTTTGTCTGGAGCATAGCTACAAAACTATACAAGTGATTTTGTTGAATCTTCACACTATGACAGATGACATTGAGAGGAAATAAAGTGTAGAAGAACCGTAACTCTACATTGCTTACTTTTGAATTATCTCCCTTCATTAATTTACACTTTTGTCCGGAGCATAACTCCATAACTATTTAAGGGATTTTGTTGAATCTTCCAATAACTGAGGAAGAGTAGTGTACAAAAACCTTAACTCTACAAGGCTTGCTTTTTTAGCTCACCTGAGCCAAAGGCTCACAGGTGAGCTTTTGTGATCGCCTGGTGTCCGTCCTCTGTCATCTGTTGTTAACTTTTAGCCTTTAACAACTTTCCCCCTCTGAAACCACTGGACCAATTTTTATATAAATTCACAGAAATGTTCTTTGGGTGACCCTCTACCAAGTTTGTTCAAGCCATCTTGATTCGTCAAAAAACATGGCGGCCAGGGGATAGGGTTAATTTACTATATAAGCTATAGTAAAAACTTAAAAAATCTTCTTGTCAGAAACTACTGGCTCGATTTTAAAGTTATTTCACAGAAATGTTCCTTGAGTAACAGTATAAATGTCTGTATAAAGCAATTATTATAAGAAGAGGTAATAAACTCTTTAAATAAACTTTTTATGCTCCCCCCCCCCCCCCCCCCCCCCCAATTTTTCTGGTGGCATAGTAATTACAGCGTCCGTTTGTCCTTCCATCTGTCCGTCCGTCCAGTATGTCGTGTCCGGCCTGTAACTTTGTCATGCAAAGATGGATTTTGTTGATACTTGCTACAAATGATCAACATAACATGACAACATGTCACGAGTAAGACCCACACCTGTACCTCAAAGATCAAGGTCACAATTTGAGTTTGTGTACACTTCCGAGTCTGTGTGAGATTTCGTGTCAGGCCTGTAACTTTGTCATGCATAGATGGATTTTTAATGATACTTGCTACAAATGATCAACATAACATGACGACGTGTCAGGAGTAAGAATCACAGCCGTACCTCAAAGGTCAAGGTCACTATTTTCACTTTTTGAGTTTGTTTGACAACACTCCGAGTTTGTGAGATTTTGTGCCTGGCCTGTAACTTTGTCATGCAAAGATGGATTTTATAAATACTTGCTACAAATGATCAACATAACATGACCACATGTCGCGAATAAGACCCACACCCTTACCTCAAAGGTCTAGGTCACACTTTGTGTCTGTGAGATTTCATGTCCTGCCTGTAACTTTGTCATGCACAGATGGATTTTTAAAAATACTTGTTATAAATGATCAACATAACATGACCTGTTTCACTTAATACCCAAACTCCCACTTCAAAGGTCAAGGTCACAATTTAACTTTGTTTGACAACACTTTCAGTCATTTTGACATTTCTTGTCCGGTCTGTCATCTATGGATATATTTTAAAAACACTTGACCCATTTGATCAACATGACATAATTAAGTGTTGCATGTATGACCCAGAACCTTTCCTCAAAGATCAAGGTCACACTTTCAATTTGTTTGATATTGTGTGTCTGGTCTGTGACTTTGCCTTTTACTTGGCTTAATTTATCAACATGACATGACCATGTGTCATTAGTAAAACTTAGACCCATACCTCAAAGGTCAAGGTCACAGTTTTAGTATGTATGATAACACTTTGAATCTGTTTGAGATTTCAAGTCCGGCCTTTAACTTTATCATACATGGATGGATTTCAAAAACACTTGACTCAATTTATCAACAATTGATCTGCAACTTTGTCTTACATTTAGAGATTTTAAAATAGCTTGACACAAGTGATAAGCATGTCATGATGATGTTTTTGCAGCATTTAACTGTTGAAATACCTAGACCATTACATCAGATATCAAGGTTACACAAAGGTCAAGGTCACACTTTAATGTAAAAAAACATGAAACTGCATGTCTTGTCTGAAACATCCATTACTCTTTATATTCATGGATACATTGCTACCTATCATAACATAATTATATTGTTATTTTTCAATGACCATTTGGGGGGCATGCGACACTTACCAGTGACATTTCTTGTTTTTTGCTGTTATTATACAATATTATACCAGATATAAGTTTTAAAAGATAATTCACCATAAAAAGATGAATGATACAATTATAATCAATGATTGAAATATTATTCATCAATCATGAACCATTTTAAAATAGGTGTTTTTCTGAATATAAAAGTCAGAGTTTTTATGGTTCAGACAGGGATTGTTTACTGCTTCATAATAAAGCAATACCATATTTTTAGCTAGTTTTTTCACAGCAAGAAGTCTGCTTGAGATTTTCAGTGTCAAAGTGTACTTGAAATCTTGAAGGACGAGCTTAATTGTTTTTGTGGGAGAGTGCACTGCGACAAAGATTCTTTCAAGCATAGGCTTTGGGAAGGCTTGTGCTTGAAACTCATAGGAATATTTATTGTGTTGGCACTGTGGATTGTTTCATGCACAATAGTTTAGTCTGATACTTTAGTTTGAAACTGTTCTCAAACATAACAGGTTAGTTTTGTGCTGGAACTAGATTTTTATCTTAGTTTGAAGACAGGTTTGGAACAGTCTCCAAACATATAGGCAGCTATAGTAAAAACTTCAAAAGCCTTCTTGTCAGAATCTACTTACCTGATTTTGGTGTAATTTCACTGACATTTACCATAGGTGAACCTCTACCAAGTTTGAACTCTTCTACACATATGTTACATCTTCAAAACAAATCAAAATTCTAACTACTTGCCCATCTTGTCTTTCTGGAATTTTGAGTGCACATGTATTATATAATCTACTTAAGTTGGGTGACTCAAGGTCAGTCAGGTGAGTGATATAGGGCCATCTTGGCCCTCTTGTTTAGTTATCTCCCTTACTTAAAATTACTTGTTCTGGACATAGCTCTAAAAGCATTGAATGGAATTTGTTCAAACTGCATACAAAATCAGAGGACATTAAGGGGAAGTGCAGAGTCTAAGAACCATAGGACCACTGCAGATAGTGCATGTATTTGTAGGACAACGTACGGCAAAATCACACTAACAGCAACTAACAGCAATGTGACGTCTCACCAGCAAAACAAAATCATGCATCTAATGAAATGCAAGCTTGTCCTTTTAGCTCCGTCCCACTGCAAGTGTTTTTCATTGGGAAATGATATGCAGTTAATCTACATAGTTCATTTATAAAGGTCAATTACAGTGGGAATGTAAATATTTGTGCATAAATATCTCATTCACTGCCCATCCTGTATAATATCTGTCCAACTCTGTATTTCTCCCCAGAAATGACATAAAAAATTAAATTGACATGTGTTAATTAGTCTACAGGCATTAACTAGTAACAGTAGATCTGACTTTTTCTACAGATGAATGGTATAAGAATAAATAATATTTTCAGTTCATAGTAATTTACTTTTTGTTCAGTAAGGGTGTCATGGGGGTATTTATCCATAAGAGGTAAGGAGGGTTAATATTGTGAATTTTCAAAAAGTGCCAGTAGAGCATCTTCTGACTGTCTTGGGCCTCTTGTTTGTTGATTGAGAGAGAGAAGTCACTGACTTTTCCTTAAAATTCAGATCTAGTTTGAGACCTGGCCTCTATAAAGCAGCCAGTTGTACTAGCTGCCAACTCTTATTAGGTCACCTGAGACTTTGTTGACTTCTCAAAAACCGTATAAAATGTATGTAGCTAATTGCATGTCCCTGGGTCTCCTGGTTTAGCCATTCTTTCTTATGACTGAATACACTTATGTGAATGTGTTTTGGTGTAATTTGTTTTCATGGGGGTCTTGGGGGTGGGGCCAAAACTGTCAAATATGTATTGTATTAGGTAAACTTAGGAAAACCTTCATCCTGTTAAAAGAGGCACTGGGAAACATGATTATTGACATCTATTGGTCCTTTATAAAAATTGTGAATTTCATGTTCCTTGGTCTCTCAGTTTGGCCCTTGGGGTGGGGCCTACTTGACTAAATCTATATAAGATAAAATGACAAAAAAAACATATTTCTGTTGATAAATTGGCTCATTTGAATGTTTTTTTTATGTGATATGTTGTTGCTGACATGACGGTTAATGTTTTATTGAGTGCTCTCCCCTAAACTCTGTAGCCTTGGGCCTGGGCTAAAACAGTCAAATTTAAGGTAAACTTTAAAAGTCCTATTCTTATTATGGGAAGCAGTGGAAAACAGTTGAAAGCATATTAATGAGGTACATGAGTACATCAAAATTTTGAATTGACCCTTGGGGTGGATACTCTTTAAAAAATCTGTATAAAATAAAAATGATGTCTGTTGATGCACATATGAATTTCAAAATCCATGTTTGGATTTTTGCCGCTTCCTGAAGGACATAAGTTGATTGAAAATTGATGCATATAATTATCTTTATGACATTAAGGATAATCAGTTGACCGTTAGAAGCTATTGTTAAATAACAATGAAAAATATTTGGCACGGGTGAGCGAGTGGCTTTGATAATAAATTTCAAGCCCTGTGCTTATAATTATACCATTTTAATATATTCAGATAATACATTGCAAATGGTTCATAGTTTGTATTTATATTTTCAGAACTGTTTGGGAACATGAATGCAACACCAGACCAGGATGAAAGAAGCAATTTAGCATAAGAAGACAATTTATGGTAGGATTTTTACATTTTTTAACTGTATGTCAATTTCTTTCTGAATAGTTGTTTGTATCTTTGATAAGGAATGTGCCAGGTTCATTCTGCTTTATATGAGTTTCTTTACATTAAATACAAATCAAATAACTTCTCATTTAGCCTTTTGGTTTTTCATAGGCTGTCAGTTTCTTTTTGATAAGTGATAAATTATTATTTTTTTCCAGCATGGGAGGAGTGAGCCTGGTATAATTTTGTTTGCTGATTTCTGTCATAAAATTTTGTCCATTTGTTTGACTTTCCTAGAAAATGGGGGACAATGTCCAGAGTTGTACTGTTTGTTGTATTTTAACTGGATCTGTATGAGCCAAGAGAGCAATGTCTTCAATAGACACCATCCTGATATGATTGTAGTCGTTCCTGAAATAATTCCAAACATAAACATTTCCTTTAATGGAGCTTAATGCCATTTTCAACACATCAATACATGACAGGTTATTGGTGGCATATATGCAGTTTTATTGGTGGAGGAAAACATCAGAATGAATCTGAGTAAAACCACTGTTCTGGCAAATTTTCTCACAAAGTTTATGGATGGATGTAGGTTGAGAACCCATGATGTCTGCAGTGAAAGTAAGTTGTCATTATACTTCATTGTGATAGTTTACATTCTCCTAATGCTCCTGTCTATATGCAGAACCTCCGTCTGCAGCATGATATGACGTTTTGTTTTAGCATAAATTTTGACAAACAAAATATACTACATTTAGTTACTATGGAACTTTTGTTTGCTTAGAAATTTTATTTTAAAAAATAGAATGATACAGTTGATTTCCTTGGTAGACTTGGGAAATAATAACCCATGTTCATAATTATGAACATAAAATCATGTTCCAGGTAAAACAGATTAATTTTGGTTTACATTCGTTTCCAAAGCAACAATAGAAAGTAATGTTATTAATTATGTTAATTTGAGATTAAATATACATAATTATAAATGTAACAAAAAATATAATAGAATTAGCTTGTGCCAGTGTAAAGAACTGACTCAAAATTACATTGTACTTCAATTCAAAGAAATTGAACTTTTAATTGTGTATTTAAAGCAGCTCTTGGCATGTGAGCTGGCACAACCAGTTATGAAAAAAAAGAAAAAAAGAGATATTTCAATTATGTAAATATTATGTAAAGATATTGATATCCAACTTGAATTGACATAATTATATGCTGATAGCATAGCTTATCAGTACCTGTTTTAAATGTTTATAACTCTGGCATTGTTCCCTCAGTGATTCTCCCTTAAGGAGTTTGTGTCAGTTGTTACAACCAGAAGATTATGTGCCAGTTTTACCAGCTTCATTTACATGTATTGCACAAGTAAATCAGAAAAGTAGAATTATGATGATTTTAGGTATATATTTTTAAAATGTTTAATGGGGTCAGAGTTTTGATTAATAGTGAACTGATGGCACTGCATAATGTAGAACTAAAATGCAAATGGAGCTTTATGATACAGTTTGCATACAATATAGATGTTTATGATACATAGAATGTTTGCATTACAGCGGATTGTGATACAGTGTATACATGATACAATGGTTTATAAGACAAAATACACTTATAATGGGACTAATACAGGGTTTGATTCATGATTACTGTTTAGGATTAAATGCTAGTTAAATTGTTTAAAACAATGAAGAACAAATACATGTTCACCTGCAAACTGTTTTTTAAAATGTGCAATAGAGAATACCATAACGCCAATACCTGTAGGAACAGAAAATAAAAACTATGACACATCCACTGAATCTGATTGGGTCTACATTGTCTTGCTCTCAGTCATTAATACAGTGATATTTATTCCAAATGATAATATAAAACAAGAACCCCCGTGTGGTTCTGGGGTGCCACATGATTGATAGCAAGAATAGGACCACTGCAGCTCAAGCATGTTTTAAGAGGCAACAAATTGGGCATTCAAATTTTTTTTTTCCCTAATGTAAGAAAAATATTTCCTGAAGGCATAGCGATGTCTTCTATAGTTGCTGTGCTGCCCAAACTACAATTTTGTAATATAACCTTTGTTATACTGTTGACAGCGATTTCATATCCTCCGACCGATAAAATAGTTCCAAAAGTTTGAAAATGTTATTGCCATAGCAGAGGACGTAGAGATCCAGATTTTACTTAGGACCGCAGCGTGGTCTAGTGGTAGAGCATCCGCCTCGCATGCGGAAGGTGGAGGATTCAGTCCCCAGCCAGGTCATACCAAAGACTTTAAAAATGGTACTAGAAGCTTCCTCGCTTGACGCTCGGCATTTAGAGGAGAGTTCTAGGTCTGGTCGTCCCGGTGTCAGTATAATGGGACTGGGTGGGGTATCATACCATGTGTCTGCGGCATGATATTCCAGTGTGACAGCGCTTAGAATACTGTCTCAAGTAGACACAGTCGCGATATGACTGAAAAATTGTTGAAAGTGATGCTAAACACCATACAACAACAACAACTTTATTACACTCTTTTTATTATCAAACGTGGCTCTAGTATTAAACACTTTAAATATAAGGTAGTCGAATATACAATTTTCACTAAAAATGACATGAAATGCAGCCAACTGCTGCAAACTAGTGTAGCAACAGTAAATATAGTCCCCCTTTAGTGTCTTAAACAATGATAAATATATTTTGTCCATTTTTTTTTTTTTAGTCAAATACAGGGAAAATTGAAATTATGGTTTCAATACCACGATTTCAGATTGATGTTTGATTCAGACTTTTTTATATTGACAGGAATTCTTTGAAAAGGTAGTATTCTTGCTTGTTTAGCGCACTGGGATGAAAGACTGGGAGAGCTATTGCCATGACCCCAGCACTGTCAACGTCGTCCAGGTTAAATTTTTGCGCTCAGTTGTGTTTAAGTTTTGGTGTTTGCCTCCAATCTCAATCTTTGCATGGGTGGTGAGTTTTATCCCATAGGCGAGCTTTGTTGTCTTCTGACAACTTTTGTTTATTCTAAATATCAATTTGAACTCATGCAAAGGCCAGTGTTTGTGCTTTCCTCTTTTGTATTGGTGAAAATCAGTTATTTTTGTATTATAAACGTTTACACTTTTATACAAATGTGTTTTTGTCTCTTTTTTTTTATACATGTGCTATAAAATCAGAACTTCTAGTATGCCTGCCACATTCAAAGTATTATCTATGACAATGAAAAACATACAAAATATTAGATTTTGAACACCATTACCCAGCCATTCTGGTGATAGCCTAACACATTATTTTTTTTTAGTAACAAATAATATAAAATGTAAAATTACTTCTAAGTATCTAAAAACACACATTTTCAGATATAATCTTATTGCATTTTAGTTAATATACATCAATTCAATGTTGGTTGGACAGATAAAAGAATTTGTGAAATGTAAGACTGTATAAAACATCAGCGAATAGATATGTCATGTATTTCCGCGATTCTTTGAACTTTTATCTTCGTTCATAGAGCAAAACAACCTGGATATCAGCAACAAAAGGACTCTTCATCATGAATTGTTGTTTTATTATCCTAACTGCATCATGTAAGTGCAGGACCTGAAATTTTGGATAAAAGCTACCCGTCCTCCTTTCCCAACATTTTTAATTGAATGCATAAAATCAAAGAAATATCAAGGTCAGTTTCTTAAATCTTACTCATCCTGACCAAATGTTCACTCATGGTGAGCGGACAAGTGGAATTTTCCAGTCCTTCAGAGTTTGTTTTGGCAAAGAATTGAGAGAAAGAAATTAAAGAAAGACAACATATCTGATGATGGGCAAAACTTTGAATGAGCCTTCTTTCAGGCGGTTCAGGCATTTGTTTATTGCTTTTTTGATAGAATCAAATGCCAGTTTATATATGTAGGATCAGAAAAGAAAAACTTTGACACATCCACTGAATCTGATCAGGTCTACATTGTCTTGCTCGCAGTCATTAATAGCAATATCAATTCCAAATGATAATATAAAAAAAAGAACCCCTGTGCGGTTCAGGGGGATGCCACATGCTTGATGGTGAGAATAGGACCTCTACAGCCCAAGCATGTCGTAGGAGGAGACAGATTGAGTATTTGATTTAGAATTTGCTGAATTTCTGCAGTTTTGTAGGAATCTGAATTCATTTGGAGGGAATGTTGTCCCAATTTTGAATGTTACAGGTAGTTCTAAAGGATAAACAGTTCAAGATTAGTTTTTTATAGTAAAATGTAAAAGCTAAACTTATATCTTTTATGGGATAAAATATTTTTTTCATAAAAACAAAAGAAACAAAAATGAACTAATTTAATTTTGTAACATTCAATTTTGTACTTACAGCAGCTCTAAATTTTAGTTACCAGTATCTGTATTTACATGAAAGATGCCATCATTTACTGAATGTAAATTGTTCTTTAATACCAGAGTTTTTTGCCCTTGTCTGTAGTAAAAGTGCTCTATTTACCATGATGCAATTCTTGTGAGGCTATTTCTTACAAGATACTTTAAATAAACAGATCTGTAAAGACAGAATCTATTTTCTTTTTTGTAGCTCAAATTCAGTGCACATTTTTTTCTCCAAAATTGTTTTTCCTTTTGTTGTTTTTTTTAATGGATTAAATGCTAGTTTAATTGTTTAAAACAATGAAGAACAAATACATGTTTGCCTGTAAACTGTTTTAAAAATATGCAATACAGAATACCATTATGTCAATATCTGTAGGAACAGAAAAGAAAAACATTGACACATCCACTGAATCTGATTGGGTCTACTACATTGTCTTGCTCTTTATCATTAATAGTGATATCAATTCCAAATGATAATGTAAAACAAGAACCCCAGTGTGTGTGTGGGGGGGGGGGGGGGGCTGCCACATGATTGATGGCGAGAATAGGACCTCTACAGCTCAAGCATGTTGTAAGAGGCGACAGATTGAGTATTTGATTTAGAATTTGCTTCAACTCTGCAGTTCTGTGGGCATCTGGGTTCATTGATTTAGAATTTGCTCTAACTCGTCAGTTCTGTTGGAATCTGAATTCATTTGGAGGGAATGTTGTCACAATTTTGAATGTTACAGGTAGTTCTGAAGGTAAACGGTTCAAGATTAGTTTTTATAGTAAAATGTAAAAAGCTAAATTTGTATCTTTTATGGGATAATTTTTTTTTCATAAAAACACAAAAAAAACGAACTTAATTTTGTAACATTCAAGTTTGTACTTGCAGCAGCTCTTAATATAAGTGACCAGTATCAGTATTTCAATAGAAGATGCCATTTTTCGTGAATATAAATTGTTCTTTGTAAAAGTTCTATATTTACCATAATGCAGTTCTTGCGAAACAATTGACTTGAAACTTTGAATACATTAATCAACATCTGGTGACACAAATTTCCATGCATCTTAATTCAAAGAAAACCCCACTCTTTCTTGCAAAATCACTCAATGGCAAGGTGGTGTTACATGTATTATTTTGAAACAGTGTTATTTCGATGCATAAGGAAACATTCATTAAAAGACCCATAATCTGTGGAGACATTCTCTTGAAATAATTAATATCAATTTCATCTCAATGATGGCTCATGCATTGTGCTGGATCTGTGTGAATGATTATCCATTGCTAGATGACATGTAGGAAAGAGCTACAGAAATGGATGTGAACAAGAACTTTTTGAAATCTGGATTTGTCAGTTGCATATGTCTGAAAATAGACCTTATATTGAACACAGAATTTTACATGGATTTACATGAAGCATTCATTTACAAAATGGAAGTATTAAAAACTAAAAAAGTGGGATAAAACTCATGGCAGATTTATTCAGTAAATTTTTGTTTGAATAAATGTTTGTGAATTTAGGTTTTACAATAATCATAATAATCCACTAGTCGCATTACCTCCAATAATATATCAGTCTTGATTTTTTTGCTGTAACAGTTCAATTCTTGGAACATTTTATTAAATTGGCCAATCTAGGTAAACAGTCTGGTTCGGGTGTGGAAACTAGTGCGAATCTAATGCTTGGATACTATACATACCCAGTTATTACAAAATATTGTTGAGGAAAATATTACAGAACAGTTTTAACTTGTATACGAAGTTCTGCAGATGCAAAAGTTCTAAAACCATCATGACATGTCATGGTGGTTTTGGAACCTTAGTATGGGATTTTATAGAAAAAAATAATAAAAAATACCAAAAAAAATCGAACTGTTGTGTACAAGTTAACTTTGTTATAGTAATAATTTAAACTGTACTGAATTTTTCCAGTTGGAGAGTTTTTGATTGTTATGTTTAATTGAGATGCTTTATCAGATCCATTGAACAACATCTCCTGAGCATTTAAAGAACCATACACTCAACAAAGTGAAAAACTCAGTATGATTTACCTTTTTGTAATGTGTTCAGCTATTAGCTAATTCATATTCAATTTATAAACTGGAAATACCATCATTTTATTGAATCAAGAAATGAAACTTGGTGACAATTGTTTTTAAAAAGTTAATTAATTTTAATTCTTGTACATAATGTTTTTCTCTGTGATGTTTTCATGTTACTCCTATACATAATAACCTGCCCCATATATTCCCTAGGGCTAGCCCGCCTATATACCCCTGTCCATATCCTCTATAAACATGAACATTACAGGTGATAAACATAATGAACAGAATATAATTTAAAAGTTGTATTTACTGTATTATATACAGAATTTTATTCTTCTAAAAAATGGCATAGGCCAGGTCCAGTTAGCGAAGTCAGTACTGGAATGCATCAGACAGTCATCGAAGGAGTTATGAGTTGAAATCCCCACCTGACCAGTCTCTGTAATGATTGGCCATGAATTTTGTTCTACAGCTGTTACTAGGATAAGTAGTTATCTTGTGTTTAAAGGACTGTTTTGATAGTATTTACAAAGAAAAGACATGTTATATTAAAAAAACTTCTTCAGAAGCAAATTTGCAAAAATAGGCAAAATTATCAGTAAATGAATTATTTAAAGCATAAATGCTCATTGGCCTACGAATTGTTACAGGCCTTTGTTTTGAGCCTGGGAATGATTCCACCTTAATCTCTCACTGATTATCAAGTGTCCAACTCTCAATAAAATTTACCATATTCCCTCAAATAAGCACCCCTGGGGGCGATGTATATTTCAATCAAATTTTTTTTAACAAAATTGGTGGTGGGGAGAGGGGTGGGGGTATATATATGTTATACGAGGGAATACGGTATTTATATTTTAATGGCACCAAAGGGAAAGAGGGCAACACCATTTTAACTCTTCTGGTCAAAGGTCTGAGTGGTTTATGGGGTTTGTTTCAGTTGCCGGAGTGCCAACCCTCCTCTCATGTCTTTTAACCTTGACAAGCAACAAGCAATCAGAGTGTCTGTATTGCCTGATGTTCAATACCGGTAAAACCGGTAATTTTAACTGCATACATTTCCAGCATGCATATTGGTACCATTTTCTATTCCCTTGCCAAACCCCAAAGTATCTTGTACCACATCTGAACAAAAACTAACTCTTTATTCTGCTTAAATGATTTTACATTGGGTCAGTACTAAAATGTTGTTTGTTTGTCAGCTCTCGTATCTACCAATCAAAATGTTTACCAGCTCAAAATATTTTTTTTTTTTTTTTTAATTTTGAAAATGTTCCATTATTTCATTGAAATTACTTAAATTGGATGACATTCTTACTTACCTCTACAATTTTGAAAGTCAGGATTGGGAGTCTACAAACACACATTATTTTAATGTTGGCCTTGATATATTAGTATATCAATCAGTGCTCCAGATAAATGTTTCTTTTACTGAGTATTTTACTTGTTAGATTTTTTTTATTATTTCCCTAATGTTAAGGGTAAAAATGAACATTTCAGTCAACTTACTAATTTAAATAAACTATTAAAGCTGATATTGTCAGTATCCAATGTTTTCGCTAATTTATTAAAGCTCCCAAATACTGCTTAACTGGAGCACTGAATTAGTTTTTGTCCAGCCCGTTTGCATTGACCTTGACATAGCAATTTGTAACAATGGCAGTTCTGTGTATGCCTTGCTTAAAAATCAATCCTAGAAATTTTGTCACACTTCGGTAGATTTGACATGTATTTTAACCATTTTAAGGATAAGTTTATTTTTAAGACATTTCCGGATTTTTTGATATATCCCTGAAAAGGTTCATTGTCAAAATTTTGTGTCCTCTTCATATCTTGTAAAGTGCCAAAAATATCCAACATAATAGTTTGATCACAGGTCTGTATTAGCGGGCTCGACATTTTAACTATTGGGCATCTAGTTTTGTGAGTTTTTGGTGAACAGAAATAGATACAAGATAAATTAAGTGTTGCATCTGACATCTGGTTTAAAACGATGGAATACTAAATGGATCATTGTAAGACTGTCTGTTCACCAAAAGTTCCATATTAAGTAAGTGTACTGAACAGTATATTAATGTTTCTTTTTATCTGTATGATATTACAAAGCCACCAATAACAACTTTCTCTCTGGCCACAAACAAGCCCCCTCACCCTCTCTCTCTCTCTGTCTCTCTCTCTCTCTCTCTGTCTTTCTTTGTATGTGTCTGTCTGTCTGTCTGTCTGTCTGTCTGTCTGTCTTGTTCTCTGTTGCTATCTCTTCCTCTCGCTCCCTATTTTTCTCTCTATTTCTGTCTGTATTGTTCTCTTTAGCTCTCTCGCTTTCGTTCTCAATCTCTCTCTCTCTCTTTATATATATATATATATATATATATATATATATATATATATATATATATATAATATGTGTATGTGTGTGTGTGTTTGTGTGTGTGTGACTCTCCCCCGCCTCTCTCTCTTTCTATCTTAGGCAGTATGACATGAACATAGGCTCTGACAGGACAACTGCTGATTAGTTTGATTGGCTTTCAAGGGGAAAAGATATGACAGGGAAAAGTGGTTGGACTCGCTGACAACTCAAACAAAACTCATATATCATTCAGGCCATTGGTTCAGAAGAGTTATAATGGTGTGTCCTTCCCTGCCAGCACTTATTATTATCATTATATTTTGAGAGTTGGAATGTGACTAAGAGAGAGTAATTGACAGAGGTGTGTAAAATACCATAAGTAAATACTTCTCCCCTAGTTCCTCCCCACCACCAATTTTGGTCTGAAATTTTTTTGAAGCAAAGCAAATAAATGTCCCAATATTTAACAGTACATCGCCCCTGGGGGCATTTATTCAAGGGAATATGGTTAATAAGATGGTGGGTATGACAGCTTTGTATTATGGCTGAACAGAACTATTAAAAGTTGTTAGTGTAAAGTTGGCTTAATTGTATGGAACACATGTTTCAAGTTGATAATTAACTTCATCATCCCATGGTATAGAAATGTTGTTTGTAACAATGTTGGAAATATGATGCAAGGTTAATCAGAGCACAATTATTATGAAGTTTTGAAACAGTTCTATTATATTCTTATATATATATAAGTAGGTATGCTGATAAATAGAGATATGCAGCAGCATCATTTCGATATACAGGCATCAATAACAAATATTCCTAAGCACTGCTTTAATTCAGTTTGTGACACATTGTTCGAGGTAATGCGACTTTTAAAGTTATCAAGCATGTCAACTCTCCTTTCATCTTCAGTAATCACTATTAAAGTATGTAATGTAACAAACATTAAATTGACACAGGGAAAATTTAATTATTTTGTTGAACTCTACTCTCAACAACTATAATCATGTAATAACAGTTTTGAGGGGTTTGGTAGTTGACATTAATGATTGAATACACAAAAAATAAAAACAATGTCAAAAGCAAATTATCCTTTATAAGAATATTTATAATAACTTTTTGTATGATTTGGAATTGAGAAAGATCAAAGAACAGGATGTATGGTTGTTTTGAAATAGTTTTGCCTTATATATGAAATTGAGAACATCATTGAGCTAAAATGGCAAAAAATAATCACAGTCGTGAAATACTCATGGTCAATCGAGATGAATAGTTGGGTTCAGGTGCGGAAACTAGTGTGAAAACTGATGCTGGGAAAACAATATATACCCAGTTATTACAAAATATTTTTGAGGAAAGTATTACATAACAGTTTTGACTTGTACATGAAGTTCTGCTGATGCAAAAGTTCTAAAACCATCATGACATGTCATGGTGGTTTTGGAACCTTAGTATGGGATTTTATCAAAAAACAAAAAATGCCAAAAAAAAATCGAGTAACATGTACAAGTTAACTTTGTTTTACCATATACCAGTTTGGAGAATTTTGATTTGAACTTTTATTATCGTAATACTTTATCAGATCCATTGGACAACATTTCCTGACCATTAAAAGAACCATTCACACAACAATGCAGAAAATTCAGTATGATTAACATTTTTGTAATGTGCTATTGGTTAATTCATTTGTATTCAATTTCAAAATTTAAGAATGTTTATAATCATTTCTTGTATCAATTGAAATTGAGAAAGATCAGAAAGAACATGATGTACTGTATGGTTGTTTTGAAATAGTCAGTGACTTTTTGTCTTATATATGAAAACAAAATGAGAACATAAATAAGCTAAAATGACCATGTATTACTTTCTAGCATCTTAAGATGAAAAAAAATGAAGTTCAATGTATGTTTTGGACCTGGAAATGGTCAGTTCATTTGATTACTTATTGAAGAGCAAAATTACAAAAATGATAGGTAAGTATTCTGGTAATTAAAGTTAACCTTTGAAAGGTAGAACCTTCATGTTTGACCTAGGAATGGTAGTACCTATGCTTTGGACCTGGCAATTGCCACCTTAGTCTCTTATTTGAATTCAAAGTGTCCAACTCTCAAAAAATTTACTGTACTCCCCCAATAATAATCCCCGCGGGTGATGCAATGTTTTTAAGGGGAGCTGGGTAAGAGTAGGGTGTTAATTTGGGTCCAAACGTTGTTAAAAATGTATTGTTGTTTTGAAGAGTTTCAGTCTATGATAAGGCCAGAAAAAGAACACTTGTGTTTTGGGTTTCCAGGCCAACCATAAAATTGAGACCCTAACAGTTTTTTTTATCTTTGAAAGAAAAATGATTTTTAAATGTAATAAAATATTTGGATAAATTCTGGTGAATGTATCAAGAAAATTATATTTGTTTTGAACTGTGATTTACTATTATAAATTTTTTTATTGAATAGAAAAGCAAGTTGCTGATAATATATCATTATTTTGACATTTAGTTTCTCCAGGAAATCAAATAAATAGGAGAAAAATGCCAAACTACCTACCATATTTTTTATTGGACAAGTAACCCTTAAACACAGGTATCTTTTTTCCAATTTGTTTTACAAGCAAGTTGAAATTGGGTTTCTTTTTACTGATAACACTGCAAATGTTTTTTTTAATAAAAATTGGTAAGGGACATCTATTGGGGGAATACGGTATTTAGATTTTAATGGCACCAAAGGGAAATAGGGCAACACCGTTTGTAACTCTGCTGGTCAAAGGTCAGGCTGGTTTATGAGTTTTGCTTCGGTTGTTGGGGTGCCAACCCTCCTGTTGTGTCTTTTCACCTTGATAAAACCACAGCCATACCAGAGTGTCGCTGTAGATGTGTGGCCTGATGTTCATTGTTTGTAACTGCATTTATTTTCGGTACAATTTCCCTTTCTATTGCCCTTGTCCAATCCATCACATCTGAATACAACTAACACTTTATCCTAATAATTATTTAAAATTGGGCCAAAATTAAAAAAAGCTGTTTGTTTGTTGGCTCCTATACCCATCGAAAAATTCACCTACTCAAAAAATCTGTTTTTATATCAATTGCCTGTATGATAATTATGTAACATTATTTTTTTACATTTAAAAAAATCCCTGCTTACCTACCAAATTTGAAATACTGCAGTGGTGGTCATGGGGTAGAGCATCTGCCTTGAATATGGAAGGTTGTGGGTTTGATCCCTGACCGGTCATACCAAGACCTAAAAATGGTTATAATAGCTTCCTCGCATGGTGCCAGTATTTAGAGGATAGTTCTAGGTCTGGTCAACCTGGTTTCAGTATAATGTGACTGGGTGGGGTATCATACCATGTGTTTGTGACATGATACCCCAGTGTGGCAGCGCTCAGAATACTGTCTTAAGTAGACACCATCGCTATATTACTAAAATATGGTTGAGACACTAAACACCATACAACAACATTTTGGAAACCTGGATTGGGAGATAGCAAGCAAACAATTTTTTTAAAGTTGGCTTTGTTACATTATTATATTAATTATTCAGTGCTTGATATTAATTTTTCATCAGCTACAGAAAGCAAAAGAGGTCTCTTGAGAGAGTAACAGAGAATAAGAAAGAGAGAATAAGAGAGAGAGAGAGAGAGAGAGTAAGATAACAAAGAAAGAGGCAAAAAGAAACATATGCATGCAGACAGGCAGATATATACAGACATGCAGTGCAGAAAGAAAGAGAGAAAGTTAGAGATATCTAGCATAAGAGTGAGGATATTGGGGGTAGGTTTGTCAGGGTAGAGAAGGCCTTGTTTGGGATGGCATTGTAATAAAAGTATTTCTGACATGTTATTTGCAAAACACTTATTAGATATGAACATATTGGTGAACAAAATTCAGTGCTCCAGATTAGCATTTTTTCAGATGCGTATTGTGCTCCTTCTATTTTGGGGACTCTGTAAGTGGACTTATATTTACATAGGGATGCTATGGGAAAAGTAAGGGTTTGAAGTGGGGCTACTAACAGGGCCCCTATAAATACAATTGGCCCAGGTATTTATAGGGGACCTGTTATTTCATGTATTATATACATTATTGCTATAAGCAGGGTATTGAAGTGTGTACAAATTAAGGAGTGACTTACAGGACCCCTATAAATACAATTAGCCCAGGTATTTATAGGGGACCTGTTATTTCATATTTTATATACATTATTGCTATAAGCAGGGTATTGAAGTGTGTAAAAATCAAGGAGTGACTTACAGGACCCCTATAAATACAATTAGCCCAGGTATTTATAGGGGACCTGTTATTTCATATTTTATATACATTATTGCTATAAGCAGGGTATTGAAGTGTGTAAAAAATCAAGGCGTGACTTACAGGACTCCTATAAATACAAGTGGCCCAGGTATTTATAGGGGACCAGTGAAGGGGAGTTTAAGTTTTATATAGAAAGTAATATTTCATATTTTATATAAATTATCCATATGAGTAGGGGTGTGATGTTTGTACAAATCAAGGGGCCACTTACAGGGTCCTTATTTTTTTCTTGATGATTCATTCAGTCATATGTCCATAAGGTAATTTATATAAACTATTCCTATGAGTCATACCTTGGGTTTGAAGTTTTTACAAGTCAAAGGATCCAGGGAATTTATTGGCATTGTAAGAGGATTTTTGAAAAAGTTCCAAAGGCACCAAAAAGGGTTACTTTACTATAAGCAATAAGGGCTCCCTCATGCCCTCTTGCTCCTCATGTCACCCATAGCATTTTGAAAATAATACTACATAAATTTGTTCCAAATCAAATTGTCTTGCTAATTTCAATGAAGTCTCAAATTGGCATGGGAATTTTAATGATTTGAATGTATTTGTGTAAATATTATGTTCAATTTGAGATCTAAAACAGTCTAGTAATTGAAAATTAGATTTGGTTCAATAAAGAGGATTGAATTTCTTTAAGGGACCAGGTGGGGTTTAATATAGTAAAAGTAGGATTTTTCATGAAATATGTGTTTTTCTGCAGTAACCAGTCAGTTATGAGTCCATAGTTGATGAAACTATTCCTTTTAGTATTACCTATTGGTTTTGAAGTTTTTACAAGTCAATGGACCAGGGTATTTATGGGCCTTGCAAGGGGATTTTGAGTTCTATATAAGGTACAATGGGAAAATCAAAAACTCCCATTTTCTTATCCATTATACAATACTTATACAATACTAATTTATTGTTTGAGATTTGAAACATTGTATATAAGGTATTATTCAATATGGCCACTATAAGTAGTTAGAGGTGCGTCATGCCCTCTTGGGTCTCATGTTGCCCTTAACATTCTGAAAACAAGCATTGACCACACATATTAGGAGCAAAATACTCATTTGAAGAAATGGTTATTTGGAGCACTGAAGACTGATCACCAAAATGTTCATATTTAGTAAGTGATTTGTTAATAACATATCATTTCTTTTATTACAAGGCCACAACTAACAACTCCTTCTCTCCCCTTGCAACCCCACCCCCATATCCCCACTCTCATGCTAGATATCTCTAACTCTCTCTCTTTCTTTCTGCACTGTATGTCAGTCAATATCTGTCTGTCTATATGTATCTCTCTCTCTGCCTCTTTCTTTGAATCTCTCTCTCTCTCTCTCTCTCTCTCTCTCTCTCTTATTTTTTGTTGCTCTCTCAACAAAGCTTGCTTGCTTTCTGTATGTGTGTGTGTATGTGTTCTCTCTTTCACTCTCTTTTTTGTCTTGTTTTTTTGTTGCTCTCTCTCTCTCTCTTTCTCTTTATTTATGTCTTGTTCTCTGTTCATATCTCTTTTTCCATGTCTGTCTGTCTGTCTGTCTGTCTGTCTGTCTGTCTGTCTGTCTGTCTGTCTCTCTCTCTCTCTCTCTCTCTCTAGGCAGTAAAACATGAACACAGAGCTCTGACAGGGCAACTGCTGATTGGTGTGGTTTTCAAGGGGGAAATACATGGCAGGGAAAAGTGGTTGGACCCGCTGACAACTGAAACAATACCCACAAATCATTCTGACTGATGACTCAGTAGAGCTATAATGGTGTGTCCTTCCCTGCCAACACTTTTCATTATCATTATATTTTGGGAGTTGGACACTAAAAAATAGCAATTGACTAAGGTGTGTAAAATACTGTATATTCATATCATGCTAGAAAAGTAGTCATGTTTTAGTTGGCTTATTTGTTAGAAAAACAACATGAGTGAGCAGTCCAGCCCATAATTCCAAACAAAAGGGCAGTTCTTTAGTTCATGAGAATTAGACCTGATACCAGCAGTAGACCTATTTGACAATTTACAGAATGGTTCACATTATAAAAAAGTCCCTAACAGTTGTCATCTTACACATACAGACTATGTTGAATTTCAAAAGATGATGTCACATTCAGGGTTCATGAAGGTGAGGTAATGTTACTACAGTGACGAAGGAATGAAGCAAACTAAGTTAGACGGCTGCATTATGTAATGATGCCGAGATGACTATGGATTTCAGCGACAAGTTTGTTTCTTGATGACCCTGTAACAGATTTTGTTTATGACCTGCAAGCAATTTGTGTAAAAACACAGGTTAAATGAATTTAGGGGTCACTTGACTTTCATAGTTGATACTAAAAAATAAAATGTTGATATAGGTTAGAACTTTGTTAATAATAAGATAATGTTACAATTAATGTTTTACATGTTCAATGATGATCCCTGGTATTTACTGAGGACAGGGGGGGTGGGGTTACATATTGTTGATACTCTGTAAAGAGCGAAAGCTTCTGGTACCATTTTCAAGTCTTTGGTATGACTGGCTGGGGATCTAGCTAAGGCAGATGTTCTACCATTAGACCACCACTGCATTTTTTTTGTCAGATATTTATCACAAATATATTTCTGATCCATAATAACATTTGATAGCTTACAAGAAAACATATGGGCCAGGTCATTTTCTTTTAAGCTACATTTATATATTTTTTGTTTTTTTTGGTTGTAAATTTGTCTAGTAATTGGCCAAATATTGTAAAAAAAAAAAGATTAACACATAATTGATTTTATAATCAGTGAATTTTGGACATTTTTTTTTTTAATTCATGGAAGTGATTATTTTGTTTTTTGTTGAAAAATACTACTAGATTATTGGAATTCTAAACATTTTCAAGATGTAATTGAAAATTTTACTACATTGCCATAAATTCTACAGCTAGTGAAGCCTTGAAAATCAATAAGATAACTGGAAGACAAAATCAATGACAGTCAGTCTACATCTTGTCAAATGAGAGATATAGTTTTGAAGATGTATCATGGACCAGGCCAATTCTTTAAACTAAATTTCTCACAGATTAAGATGTATTTCAGACTCATATGTCAGAGCTTTTGTTCTTGCAGTAGGTCGTGGGTTCAGATCCTTGACAGGGTCATACCAAAGTCTTGAAAAAAGTATGAGTAGCCTCATTTGGCACTCAGCATTTAGAGGATAGTTCTGGTTGCCCTGTGTTAGTATATAATGTGACTTGGTGGTGTATCATACCTTGTGTTTGTGGCATTATTTCACATATAATGCATTTACAGTAGCATATACAATAGACCAGATATATTTTCTAAGGCGAGAATTTCCCAGATTCAAATCGGAACTGAACCCCGGGACCATAGTCCATAAAGGGAACTTCTCTTCTATTACGAACAATATATTTGATCAAAAATATCTATGAGGCTACCTTACAGCAATAGCGTGTCGGAATCCTAGAGTTAGCCGCGAGTCATTATGGCAAACAATCAATAACAGCAATTGATAGCTGCATTATTTGACAATTTACAGAATTGTTCACATTGTAAAACAGTCCCTAACAGCTGTCACCTTACACATACAGAGTATGTTGAATTTCAAAAGATGATGTCACAGTCAGGGTTCATGAAGGTGTGGTAACGTTATTACAGTCATGAAGGAATGATGCAAGCATAGTTAGCCGGCTGCATTATGTAATGATGCCGACATGACTATGGATTTCAGTGACAAGTTTGTTTCTTGGTGACCCTGTAGCAAACCACATTGGAATTTTTTAAACAAAATTCTGGGATAAGATTTTTCAGTAGTTATACTAAAATGTTGTTTTTGGTTTTTGAGACGAGTCCCTTCAGTCAGGAAAAATAGTGTCTTCATGTTGAAAAAGGCAGGAAAATCAAAACCCTGTAATTCATTAAGTATGTATGTTTAAAATGGTTTACAGGCACACATCACCTTATTTCATTGTTTTTAAATTCATAAATTGACGTTATATACTACTTTTCAAAATCAAAGGCCTGAGCAGTCTGAGGAACAGCACTTTCAGTTGAATATACTAGGAGAATGTTTAATATAATAGGTTATGATATAACATGGAATTTGAAATTTAAGAACAATTTATTAATTGATTTCAAAATAACAGATTTTGTTTATGACCTGCAAGCAATTTGTGTAAAAACACAGGTTAAATGAATTTAGGGGTCACTTGACTTTCATAGTTGATACTAAAAAATAAAATGTTGATATAGGTTAGAACTTTGTTAATAATAAGATAATGTTACAATTAATGTTTTACCTGTCCAGTGATGATCCCTGGTATTTACTGAGGACAGGGGTAGGAGGGGGGTGGTTAAAGTTACATATTGTTGATACCCTGTAAAGAGCGAAAGCTTCTGGTACCATTTTCAAGTCTTTGGTATGACTGGCTAGGGATCTAACATCGGCAGATGCTCTTCCACTAGACCACCACTGCATTCTTTTGTCAGATATTTATAATTGCTACAGTGAAACATTTTATCACGAATATATTTCTGATCCATAATAACATTTGATAGCTTACAAGAAAACATATGGGCCAGGTCATTTTCTTTTAAGCTACATTTATTTATTTATTTTTTTTTTTTTTATTGTAAATTTGTCTAGTAATTGGCCAAATATTGTAAAAAAAAGGTTAACACATAATTAATTTTACAATTAGTGAATTTTGGACATTATTATTTTTTGAATTCAAGAAAGTGAATATTTTGTTTTTTGTTGAAATATACTGCTAGATAATTGGAATTCTAAACATTTTCAAGATGTAATTTAAAATTTTACTACAATGCCATAAATTCTACAGCTAGTGAAGCCTTGAAAACTCAACAAGGTTACTGGAAGACAAAATCAATGACAGTCAGTTTACATTTTGTCAAATGAGAAATATAGTTTTGAAGATGTATCATGGACCAGGCCAATTCTTTAAACTAAATTTCTCACAGATTAAGATGTATTTCAGACTCATATGTCAGAGCTTTTGTTCTTGTAGTAGGTCGTGGGTTCCGATTCTTGACAGGGTCATACCAAAGTCTTGGAAAAAGTATGAGTAGCCTCATATGGCATTCAGCATTTAGAGGATAGTTCTGGTTGCCCTGTGTCAGTATATAATGTGTCTGGGTGGTGTATCATACCTTGTGTTTGTGGCATTATTTCACATATACAATGCATTTACAGTAGAGCATATACAATGGACCAGATATATAGTCTAAGGTGAGAATTTCCCAGGTTCAAGTCGGGACCGAACCCGGGACCATTGTCCATAAAGGGAACTTCTCTTCTATTACATGCAATACATTTGATCAAAAATATCTATGAGGCTACCTTACAACAATAGCGTGTCGGAATCCTCGAGTTAGCCGAGAGTCATTATGGCAAACAATCAATAACAGCAATTGATAGTATCGCATTATTTCACATGTACAATGCATTTATACCCGATATTCTGATCTAGGCAAGATATCTGGTCTAAGACATAGGCAGGATAACTGTTCAACACCACAATTCTCGCCAATGTCAAGCTCTCTCCAGCTCACTCAATTACAGTTTTGCCCATCAAGTCATCTTTCTTTAATTTCTTGTCAGAATACGATTTATGAATTAACCAACGAGCTTTTTACTCAATTTTGAAAATAAAACTCATGTATAATTTTATGTGAAAGATGAAAAATCAATAACCTTCAGTAGTGAATGATACTAATACATGTACAAACACAGTCATCCCACATTTCTATGTATTAAAACAGCAAAACATCAGTGTTCCTCCCCATGACATAAAACTGTTTAAAACTTGTATGTTGATACAGATTATCGAAAGTAACACTAATATATTTAAGGATCATTATTATTTTATTTAAGGCCTATTTTTTTTTTTTACATCATCTCAAATATCAATTGTCTGCATATTCAATTTTATTTTCAATTACAGTTAATGAAAATTGTTAATGGCACTTACTGATTCAATGTTAACATCATAAACAAGCCATATTTGTTGGTTAAAGATTTTTTTATTAAATGAATATAAAAAATTTTTTATCAAAAGACAGAAAAAAAAGAAATTGTTATGATATAATACTGAAAATGATTTTTTAATTCAAATAATGTTGTTTTTAGTAGGTGATGACATAACTGTAATACAGTTTTGATTTTTTTTATTGTACACCTTTTTAATATCATAGACCAACACATTCATGAATGACCTATCAAACAATATTCATAGTTGTTTTGTTCTGTGTAATGTAGCTATGAACATAAAATCAAATAAAATAATATTTGAAAGACAAATGCAATTTATTTTATAATAAACCAAACAACCTGTAGTTGATAGACATAAAGAAAGAAATGAACAAACAACGTAGTACAGCACAGGTTGCCTCCCTTCTACTTTTGAGATGGCCCTCGTAATAATAATGTGTTTCTGACCAAATCGGTGAACTTATAACTTTCACAATCGCAGAAAATCGATGGTATAAAAAATTCTAATTTCATTGTTAATAGTTAATACTTGAAATGTGGCAGGTATACTAGAAGTTCTGATTTTAAAGCACATATATGAAAAAAGAAAAAAAAACATTTGTGTATTAGCGTAAACATCAATAAAAAATTGCTATCTTTTACGAACAGCGAAAGAGGTGAGCATAACCATTTACCTTTGCACGAGTTCAAATTGATATTTTGAATAAACAAAGCAAGTATACTGTATTTCTTTTATTAATATAAATAATTCCAAATGGAACATCTATCTGAAATCGTGGTATTGAGTTCATTATTTCAATTTTTCTCTGCTTTTTAATCCAGAAAATTTGGTAGCTTGCAAGAAAACTTATGGGCCAGGTCGTTTCTTGTAAGCTACATTTATTTAATGGACAAACATTCTAGGTTTTTTTAATAAGTTGTAAAATTGTGTAGTAATTCGCTAAATATTTTGAAAAATAAGATGAATTACTAGTGGAAGAAAATACCCAGGACAGTCAGTTTTACATCTTGTCAAATAAGAGATATAGTTTAAAAGATGTATCATGGACCAGGCCAGTTCTTTAAACTAAATTTCTCACTGATTCAAGATGTATTTCTGATTCAGAAGGTTGTATGTTTTTTTCTAGTCCAAGTCATACCAGACTTGGAAAATGGTACTGGTTTGCACTCAGCATTTAGAGGATAGTTTTAATTCTGGTCGTAAAGTGTTGGTATGATGTGACTGGTTGAGGTATCGCATACCATGTGTCTGTGGCATGGCACTTTAGTGTGGCAGCACTTAGTATACTTTTTCTAGTAGACACCATTGGGATATGACTGAAAAATTGTAGAAGGCAATGCTAAACACCATACAAGTCAAATTTGAATCTCTATGTCCTCTGCTAATAGCAATTGCATTTTGAAATATTTGGAACTATTTTATCTGTCTGAAGAAATGAAATCGTGATCATCATAGGTTATAGAACAAAATTGTACTCCCCACAATAGTCTTAAAAGGTATTCGCTATGCTCGTCTTCCAAAAATATTAATATTATTTTTTAAATGTGATTTTTTTCTTGTATTAGGGAAAAAAACATGTTTTGATGAGTGTAATGGGACAAAAAAAAAGACCACTATGAAATCGAAATGTGATTGTTTTGTAAGTAAAAATACCATATAAACATACTTGTGTAGTAGTACTGATGACATGAAGTAATAAGAAAACAGTACACTAGTTAATCAAAATTATTAACAGCAGGAATCAATTCTCTTGATGCTTATTTATTTAGATTTGTTGAAGTAAAAATTTGTAAATTAACCAGCAAACATCACGCATGTAGTGGGTTGGAGTCCCATTTTTTATGCAGAAATATCTGTGAAAGAGGTTGCCAGTTAGTTTGTAGAAGAATAATTGTTGTACCTTTTAACAAGAGCACTGCAAGTGGGTGTAGATGCTCCTCTTTTTAAAGTCCAGCCAGTAGATCAAAGTTCGTATTGTGAAAACTTTGTAACCGGGTGGTGAGAAGTTTGCAGAATCAATACTTTTTATTGAAAAATAAAATAGATTTTAAAAAAATCAAGAATGAGATAAACAAAAAAACTTAACGTAAGACCTAAATTATTATTATTTTCAAAAAGACAAGCTAAAAATGGTTTGAAAATGTTTGACATAATGTTTGAAAATGGCATTAAACAGGTTTTCTCTTCTGCATTCAGTTTTTTATTGATAAAACCCAAAATTAGAAATATAGGAGCACTCAGCATTCAAAGGACAGTCACCAAAGCAGCATAAACACCATCTACACATAACCAGATAATAAACCATTGTAATTGTGTACACACAGTATTTCCTTGATTCAATACTGAATTTATTGGGGGACAATTAAATCGACTTTGATTTGGGTTCAACTCACATTCTACTTCTGTTTTACTTAAGTTTATGGTTTATTCAATGATAACCCTTAGCTTGCTACACACAAATACGATATCATAAAGTTTGCAAAAGTCTGGATGTATATTGTTTGACTCACAGTCAGTTAATTTTATAAACACTACATTCACTTTTCAATACTAATGCAAAAGTTTGCATATAACATGGAAGGAATAATGTTTAAAGGAATCGTGGCAAGTTGCAGGTTAATTGAGTAAAGCAATTTATGTTCTTTATACTTTCTTGTAAAAATAGTCATTATGTGGAGATTTTAAATCCACTACCAAGAACCATTGTTATTTCAATTATAATGTATGTAATTATATATGTATATACCATTTCTCACATTCAACATCTGATTTTAGAATTTAAACCTTACTACCTAATAAAGAAAATGGTGTCCTCTACTGCAGCTTTATTTTATGTGTAGAATTCTGCATGTATCTTAAACCCCTCCCCACAAATCCATAGTGCACTTATTTATTTCATCTTTTAATTAAATTTTGTAGCGACACAGTACTTGAATTTAAAATTACAATAATTTCCATTGTGGGATCTGATGTTGTGTATAGGTTGAGAGCATCAGACTCAGGATCAGTTGGTTCTGGTTCAATCCCCCACCAGGACAGTTGTGTTGTGTCCTTCAGCAAACCATATACTCCTCATTTGCTTGATATCTAATTTCCATGGAACACATTGACATATTGAGACTGATGTGTTTGTATATTGTAAAAACTTACTTCACAATCAATGGAAAAAGTAGACACCATAAATGAAACTGGAAATAACAGCAAAATGATGTTTATGTTACTCAAATATGTACACAAACTAGAACTGTCCCTCCAAGTAAATGGATGGATACAAAAAACAACAAATATTATTTGGTGTTTGTTAACAACAAAGAATGGCTGTGTGAGTAACAGATGGATGGATGGATAGATGGATTGATAGTTATAATGCATAAAATGATAATTATCATCACAAAACATAAACATTGTTACACAACTGCATCACTTTTACAAACAGCCACCTTCATGTATATATATATATATGTAAAGATAATTATTATTGTAAACAACCAGATGTAAATGTACAGACCAAACAACAGCGAGAGTGCCTAGCTACAATGCAAACCATAGACACAATATCAAGGCATCTATCAAACCAATAGATTTGGTGTCACCCATGACTTATATACTATGGTTTTACATGCAACACATTCTGGACTGGAAGGACAATTTACATACAAGAACTGACAGCTTTATATGAGTAGGATCTATTTAAGGATTCATGACTACACACATGCTATATAAAGGACAGACATAGAAACCCGTCAGATCATGATTATACAGTCAAGTCATATGTATTTATTTTATAAAGGGAAGTAATTGAAACCACAACAACAGAATTTCCGATTTTATATATATCCATTATCATACCGATAGTCATCATCAACAAAATTGTCATCATCCCCATTGTAATCATTATCATCAATATTGTCATCATTATCATCATCAACATTATCATCATCATTATTGCCATCACTACCTTGTCATCATCATTGTTATCCTTATCATCATCATCATCATCATCAACATCGTCATCATAATTATCATCACCTTTATCATCATCATCAACATTATGATCATTCACAAGTTCAACTCTGTCATCAGCTCATTGGCATCATTATCATTGTCAACATTATCATCGTCATTGTCAACATTATCATCGTCATTGTCATTGTCAACATTATCATCTCATTACCAACATTGTCATCATTATCATTGTCAACATTGTCATCATATTACCAACATTGTCATCATTATCATTGTCAACATTATCATCTCATTGACAACATTATCATCATCTTATTGACAACATCTCATTGTTGTCCTTATCATCATCAAGTCAGTTACAACAAGTAACAGCAGGAGCATGTGTGTCAACAGTTGTATTCAAAGGGATTTCCAAAATAATATACATGCTTTTGGTAGTAACTGTTTAAATTGTCCATTTTGCTTGACTTTTTCAACTCTTATTTTTTTTCGCTGGATTTGCTGCAGTTTCATCTTGTTCTAAATACTTGAATGTATGTTATGCACACTTTCATGTTTGTGTTAAAAGTGACAGAAACTGTATTTTGTGTATACAGACTGGTTGATAGCCTTCTATGTATAGAAATATTTAGGATGTGAATATAGGAGATGCAAGATAACAATCTCTCTCTTGTCAGTCGAATGTCATGTTATATTTATTTTCAAAGCGATTCCAACAATGATGTTTTTCCGTTTAAAGTCTTAAATTTACAGGAAGTGTATCTGGATTTTTAAAACATCTGAATCTGGCTATTACCACTTTTTTGCAATCAACAGTCAAATCTGCAGCCAATCAAGGGAAGAAGCAAAAGTGACTTTTTTATTTAGGTCGGTACTTAAAGGGATTATATTGACAAGTAACACAAACAAACTGTTAATCCAGACTTTTCTGTATACAGTTTGCACAAAATATTGCTTATGTATTGATGTTAAACTTTAATTTACTTGAAATTTATCAAATTAACAGTAATTGAATATTAGCCAAAACTTTAATATGCCCAGCAATAAATTTTGCGCAATGTTTACACTGAACTTCGTAAACTTCCTGAACAAAGCCTCGAAAACGAGATTGGGAACGAGTCTTCATGATGTTATCTGATGATTGATCGGAAACACGAAAGTGAAACCTGGCTTCAGAAACCCGATGTTTGTAATAAACAGAATTTCCCACATTTGAATTGAGGAAGTAGTCTGTTTACTTAGTATTCTGGATGATCAGGTGTAGAGTCTCAGGAGTGATGATTTGGTGCAATGACAACAGTTAAATAACAGAAATGCTGTTTGAAATAGACAAAAAAATCTCCAAATGAGTCAATTCCTTCTTTTTTTGCATGGATTACGTTAAATTTACCTTTCCTTTACTTAGTTTTTCTCTTCTATCTGTTGTACCATATGTCCTTTAAGAGATAAACTGTGATGCTGGTCTGCATGATATACCACTTTTATGGGTGTATATCAATATTTTTTCTTTCTCAAGATATTTTCCTGTTTAAATACAAACCTGAGTCTAAAAGATATCTTAAATACTATGCAGAAATGGCAGTTTTCGTCCAAAAAGAATATGTGCATTCGGTATAAAATAAAAACTTATTGGAGATCTTATAGTTACCTTTGGCCATTATGTCGGACCATTATCAGGCCTTCTAAAATTGCCGTTTTTTCAGTTTTTGGACCGATTTCTGAAGTTCAAAACTGGTTTTCGTTTCAAAGTTTAATAAAAAATCGGTCCAAATATTTTCAAAGTTCAATAAAAAATCAGTCCAGATATTTTCTATCGGTCGTATAAAATCTCATAAATTGCTCTTACCATGCCATACTGACCTGTGAAATACGCCTTGCGGCAATATCATTTGACCCAATAATCCGTTTCTTTTGTTACCTGCTGTGCGTAATGATGTCAATTTCGACTAAACCATTGACGGTATTAGGGGAGTTAATCGGAAGAGTCTATCGCTATGTAGCACGCTTCCGATGTGTGATCAGCGACCTATAGTGTTCTGTCGGTTCATCAAAAGACTGTGTTTGCGTCGGTAATTTCTTTGATATACCGCTTACCAAAGCTGGGACGGTCGGACCGAATATTGTTTGCGTCATTAAAATATTTGGTAACACGTGCAGCGTTACTTTTTTGTTTCATTTTTTTTTAAAAAATAATTTAATTATAAAATTGATGACATTAATTACTGAAAGTGATAAAACCCGGATCGCTTTTGTTTTGATGTGGGACAGGTTTTGAATGATTTATTTTGGTGGTTGAACTGTTACATTGGTTTCCACGATGATTATTTCACGCAGCTTCCGGAACTTGCAACATTTCCGGTTTGATCGATCATTTTAAATAAATGAAAATTATTCAGTAATGCAGAAATATAATGTCAGTCATTAAAATGTACACATTGTGGTAAAGTATGTTATAAATAATACACAAATAAACTTGAAATCATTCCTTATTAATAAATAAACGGAGAAAATACATGATACAGCTGACATGGTGGGTGGGGTATGCATACATGTAAAGGCATAATGTAAGGCAATTTTAGTGATTTTTTAAGATAAGTGCGATTCTTACCGTAGTAAAAAACCTGGACCGATTTGCATTTTGGAATTTTAGAAGGCCTGACCATTATGTGATGCAGTAGTGTAGTTGGGTAGAATGTTGGCCACTCATGCCAGAGGTCACAAGTTCAGTTCCAGGTTTAACCAAATGACCTCTCTATAACAATACTCAATACATCTAAGCAGGAAACAGACACTCATGGTTCATTTTTTTATGCCCCCAAAAAAATTTTTGGGTGGCATACAGTAATCGCAGAGTCCGTCCATCCGTCCGTCCTTCCGGCCATACGTCTGGTATTTAGTTTTTGGCCTGTAACTTTGTCATGCATAGATGAATTATAATGATACTTGTTACAAATGATCAACATCACATCATGACATGTTTGGGGGCATGTGACACTTAACAGTGACATTTCTTGTTTAGCACTGAGCTTTTTGATGATTAAGGAATGGTTATGTTTTTTTAAAGCCATATTTGTCTTTGATACATGATTTTAGGTCACTGGGTTAAAGGTCAAAGTCACTGTTGATTTTCCTAGTTTAAGCAAAAAACAGCAATGATTGTGTTAAAAGATAAAATATATAACTCCAGAGAGTCAGCATGTATATTAAATAAAATTTTAAATTATCTATTATTGTTTCTTTTTGCAAAACTTCATAAACAAATATTGATTTAGTTTTGTTAAAATTTATTTGGTTATGTTTGATTGATGTTTTATTCTTTTTTATAGAATGATCCAATACAAATTGTGTAGTTAAGCCAAGTATACAGGATGGTAAATACAAAACTGTAAAATTCTTTGAAGATGATTAAGAAATCTGGACTTTATTCAATTTGTGCATTTCATATGCTTAACATAATATGCTTAAAAGCCAAAATAATGAACTTAATCCTAAGTTTACTTTGTCCCAGAATTTTGAGACCTTAATGAGAATTTGTAAGTCCTCTACCAGTTTACCTACTATTCATCATTCATCGATCATTCTGTAGATCGACTTGAAAGTTGTGGAATGTCGTATTCTAATGTTGAATTTTTAACATTGAAACTGGTTCACTCACTGGTATTTCTCCTACTGGAATCAAAAATAAACACAACAGTGGTTTGTAACAGTTTAAACTGGTAAGGGGCGCTATGTATATATGTATTGCTATGTAGTATTGCAGTATCTTGTATTTTAAAAATATGTTGACTTTTTTGCAGGGCTCAGGAAATTCCATAATGTTGTAAGAACAGTAATTATAATATCATATATATATATATATTTTCATCTAAATCAGGCAAGTGAATTTCAACTACCTTATAAATGACTCCAGATTGCAACTATGCAACTGATTTCTTTAGCCCTGATATTGCCAGTTGATTTTTAATTTCTGTTAAAAGATGAAACATTATCAATGAATAAATTATGAAATGAAAATTGAATGAAATGAAATGAAGATTAAATGAATGAATGAATATTGAATGAATGAATGAAAAATTAAATGAATGACTGAATGAATGATTAATTATATAAGAATAAATTAATGGATGAATGTAAGAATGAAGGAATTAATGAATGAAGTGAAAATTAAATGTATGAATGAAATATAAATGAAAATGAATGAATAAATGTTTCTTAAATTAAATTTGTTAAAAAGAAAATATTATTGTAAATTTATTTCTCCAATGTCTTCATATTGTTTATTTATTTTTTGTTGAACTGTTACACAAATGCAACACACACAGACACAGACACAGACACATACACACACACACACAAACACGCACAAAGATGGACTCACAAGTCATATTGTGATCTACAAAGTACTATAAAGAAGGTCATCTACATACAGTGTTAAACATATAGAGTCTCCGCAAGAGGAAAAAAATAGTTTTATCCTCATGGTTGATGGCTGATCCTTGATTCAAGACAAAAGTCATTGGAAATTTGATCAACAAAGTATTACAAGAAAAAAACATCTACATAACAGTGTCTGACATACACTGTCTTCAAAAGAGGAAGAAATAGTTTTATCCTCATGGTTGATAGCTGATCCTTGCTTAAAGACAAAAATCGTTGGAAATTTGATCTACAAAGTATTACAAGAAAAAAACATCTACATAACAGTGTCTGACATACACTGTCTTCAAAAGAGGAAGAAATAGTTTTATCCTCATGGTTGATAGCTGATCCTTGATTAAAGACAAAAATCGTTGGAAATTTGATCTACAAAGTATAACAAAAAGATCATCTACATAACAGTGTTCAGCATACATGTTCTCCAAAAGAGGAAGAAGTAGTAGTAACCTTATGGTTGATAGATGATGCTGGACTAAAGACAAAATCAAAAATAAGGTATATATATATATTTGTATTCTGTTTACTTTAGTGGCTAAAAGCTTCAAATGTGGTATATATTGGTTTGATTTTCTATGCTGCAAGTGTCAGGAAGGAGAGGTGGGGAGGTAATGAGTGTATACCCAAGTTTGAGCTGTTGTGCTTGCCAAGCTGTTTATGTCGACAGCTCTTATTATTATTATTCTTGTTACATGTTTGGGGAATAAATGATAATAATTGTAGCACCAGCATAATTACATTATGGACATCTTAAGTTTTATGAAGTTAAGATACAATTTAAGCAATCGGGGTGGTGGGGGAATGATACCAATTTTGCAATATCTGTTGGGGAGAGGGGAAGTATACTAGATTGTCCATTGGTTAAGCAAGCGACATACATTCATGTAATTAAGTTGCAGACTTAAATATACTTGTCAGGATAACGTTTTTTCTGGTAAACCAACTTGGCTAATGGCTACACGTCTGACTGCAGTGTCGGTGGTAATGAGTTTGAATCCATACCTGGCCAAGTCTGTGTGATAATTGGGCATGTACCTACCACCTCTGAATAATGTAGGTAAGTACCAGTGACTTGCTGAAATAATTTGTACCACATACTGGTTTACCACTTAGCGGAATCCAGGAATGATGATTAGGTAAACTGACAGCAGTAAAGTAACTGAAATAGATCGACAATTAAAAACACATTTTTACATTAATAATTTTTTTGCAGATTTAAAATACCCTTCATGATGTAGACAAGGAATGGCTGCTATACAAATGAAACAAAGTAAGAACATTTCAAGTATTATTTTATATAATTAAGTAAAAGAATTGATTATTACAACTGCGCTAAGGGAGATAAATGTATCAGTTTTTAAGGGAGTTGACTTTTATACATTGATCTAAATTGTGTAATGCTGCAGGAGTTACTGCTCTTACACTTGGCACGACTGCTGTATTTACTTACTGCAATTATTGATAAGCAAACTTCCTGTGATTGACTATGAATTGTGTGACTGACTTAATTCTTTTGCAAGTTATTGCCCTTGCACTAAATTTGTCTTGCAGTTCTAAGCCACCAAACTAGTTAATTTTTACTCTTATACTAGTGCATATTGTGAAGTTGGAACATTATTCTTTAGACTTTAAAGTCTATTACAATCTGAGGGGTCATATCCCACTTTATGCATATTTAATTATTTAAGACTTTGTAAGATTTTATGATATTATCTTCAAGTTAAGATATTGTTTTCTTTTTCAGGCTTTTCATCAATTTCAAAATATGCCAGGATAGCCAGCACAAATAAACCAAAATATGCCAGGACAACCCGCACAATTAAACCAAAATATGCCAGGGCAGCCGGCACAATTAAACCAAAATATGCCAGGACAGCCAGAACAATTAAACCAACCTAGGCTTTACTTGAAGACACATATATTGTTTGAGAAAAAACTCTGTATGAGGACAACATTATATGAGACTTGGCTGTTGGAACATTTAATCACTGCATGTGAATGGAACTCTATGGATGAACATCACAAACACACACACACACACACACACACACACTAGCATTCAAACACAAACACACAGAATGATGAAAACTTAAATAATGAAAACCATGCATAAAAAAAATGAAGCTCTTTCAAAAAAAAAAAAAAAAATGAAGCCCCCCCACCCCCCAAAAAAAAAAATTTAAATGAAAAAAAAATGGGGGGTGGGGGGGGGGGAGCCAAAAAAAAAAATAAAAAAAAATGGAGCCAAAAAAAAAAATGAAAAAAAAATAAAAATAAATAAAAGGTGAGTAGTTTTATTATCTGTATCACATTGTATAATAAAAAGGTCTACAAGTTGTGGGACTACCATTAGATTACAGTTAAGATATTTATTAATGCAGTCCATCGATTTTCAACATTATACTAGTTTAGTTTTTTAATTTATTTTCAAATCATATCTTCAACAAAATCTAATGGATTATTTATTTTGATATTATGTGTGTTTTATCGAATACTATATTCTGATAATCTGATTTTGTCTAGAAAACACAGGTTAAATAAATTTAGGGGTCACTTGACTTTCATAGTTGATACTGAAAATAGCATATATTGATATTGGTTAGAACTTTGTTAATAGTAATATAATGTTACAATTAATGTTTTGCCTGTCCAATGATGAACCCTGGTATTTACTGAGGACAGTTTACATTCAATTGTTGACATTTTGCTCCATTGAAAAATGAAATAAAGTTATCAAATCGATCCATAATAATATTTGATAGCTTACAAGAAAACTTATGGGCCAGGTCATTTTCTTTTAAGCTACATTTATTTATTTATTTTTGTTTTTTTTATTGTTTGTAAAATTGTATAGTAATTGGTGCTTAGAATAATATCTAACAAACACCATCATGTTACAACTGCAAAATTATAAAATACATCAACAATCCATATCAAAACAATATCGAGAGTGATTTGTATTAGCTATGTATCTTAGTGTTGTTTTTTAATTATCCTTAAAGCATAGTATAATGAATGGATAAAATTTTTTCCAATGTTTATTCCAGATTTGTTTTTTAATTTATTTTTCAAGTCATAAATCTAATGGATTATTTGTTTGGATATTACTATGTTTTATAAAATAATATATTCTGATACTCTGATTTTCTCTGGAGTTAATGAAGTTACTTTTTTGTCGATATTTTTTTATTGTGAGGTAATTAGGGTGGTTTCAGTGCAGAACAGCACATAATCAGTTATTTTCATTCAAGTTTAAGAATTCACATTAAGTAGGACCTTAACGAACAGTTAATGTATTCCTGGGGTGATAAACGGTCACATGACAAGTTACTGTTTTGTGTGTAATAACTGGTATTACTTCACAATGGATATATTCATTTTATAATTTGATTATACATACAATGATTTTCATTAGAAATGCTGTAACTGTGGTATAAAGTGATCATAAAATAAAACTGATAACATCTTGTAATCAAAGCTATATAGTAGAAATGTTATTTGATACACTATTTTTTATTTTTTTCACAATTTAACTTGATTGCAAAGAAATCAGAATTATATGAATCATGAATCAGTCTTGGGTCTGCTTACAAGGTAGAAATAGTACTTAGCATTGTTTTTAAAGAGGCATTGTGTTGAGCTGTAGACTGAACCCAAAACCTCAAGCATGAGTGGCAACACTATTCACTGCATTACTGCCCTGCTGGACATACTAAATGCCTTATAGCAAGCTGTGAACGTGTTATTGTGAAGTGTCAGATAATCTTGGTGTCATTTCATGTTTGTGTTGCCCCAATACCTTACATTAGGTATAATCCTATAGACTAGAGAACTCTCTGTAACATGTTGTAAAACAGAGACTATACTTTACTAGAAAACTTCAGGTTCTTTTATAGTGGAATACTGAGCCCTACTCCTTTTCACACTGTTCCCATCCCTTACCAAGTCCAGTCTTAATTATGACTGCCAGAACAGTGTTTAAACTTGTTGTAACCGTGAGAATGCCAAAACACTAAACAACTCATTGACTATTGGAAAACACCAAATATAAACTATACACAGAATAACGTGTCAATTATTTTGCCAATATGTACGACTATTTTTATAATCCTTTCTTTATTTATTGGTGGAATCATGATTTCTTTGAAAAAGATATGGAGTCTTTTAACAAATTTATCATCTCATCAGACAGTTGTGTTTTCTTCTATATCTTTTGTCTTTGTTTGCTGGTTGAATCCTAGATTTCTGTTTAAATACCAAGTGTCCACCGTGGCCATCTCAAGATCACTTGACCTTTCACCACTCAAGTAGAGGTTTGATTCCCGCATGTGTGAAAGTTTGACTGTAACTTGTGGAATGCTGTTGGTTCCTTCACCAGTAAAACTGGATGTGCTATATATAACACCATTTTTATTTGTTGGTCGAAACCAGAACCAGTACAACTAGATGTCCTATATATAACACCATCTTTATTTGTTGGTCGAGACCAGAACCAGTAAAACTGGATGCCCTATATATAACACCGTCTTGATTTGTTGGTTGAGACCAGAACCAGTTAAACTGGATGCACCATCTTTATTTGTTGGTCGAAACCAGAACCAGTACAACTGGATGTCCCATAACACCATCTTTGTTTGTTGGTCAAGACCAGAACCAGTAAAACTGGATGTCCCATATATAACGCCATCTTTGTTTGTTGGTCGAGACCAGAACCAGTAAAACTGGATGTCCCATATATAATGCCATCTTTGTTTGTTGGTCGAGACCAGATCCAGTAAAACTGGATGTCCCATATATAACGCCATCTTTCTTTGTTGGTCTAGACCAGAACCAGTAAAAACTGGATGTCCCATATATAACGCCATTTTTATTTGTTGGTCGAGACCAGAACCAGTAAAAGTGGATGTCCCATAACACCATTTTTATTTGTTGGTTGAGACCAGAACCAGTACAACTGAATGTCCTATATATAACGCCATCTTTATTTGTTGGTCAAGACCAAAACCAGTAAAACTGGATGCCCTATATATAACACCATCTTGATTTGTTGGTCGAGACCAGAACCAGTAAAACTGGATGCACAATCTTTATTTGTTGGTCGAAACCAGAACCAGTACAACTGGATGTCCCATAACACCATCTTTGTTTGTTGGTCAAGACCAGAACCAGTAAAACTGGATGTCCTATATATAACGCCATCTTTGTTTGTTGGTCGAAACCAGAACCAGTAAAACTGGATGTCCCATATATAATGCCATCTTTGTTTGTTGGTCGAGACCAGAACCAGTAAAACTGGATGTCCCATAACACCATCTTTGTTTGTTTGTCGAGACCAGAATCAGTAAAACTGGATGTCCCATATATAACACCATCTTTGTTTGTTGGTCGAGATCAGAACCAATAAAAATGGATGTCTCATATATAACGCCATCTTTATTTGTTGGTCAAAACCAGAACTAGTAAAACTGGATGTCCCATATATGAAACGCCATCTGAGACCAGAACCAGTAAAACTGGATGTCCCATAACACCATCTTTGTTTGTTGGCCGAGACCAGAACCAGTAAAACTGGATGTCCCATATATAACACCATCTTTATTTGTTGGTCAAGACCAGAACTTTTGCAATTTTTTGTATGGTCAGAATCATTTGATAATTTGAATTTGCGAAAACATGATTTTGTATATAAATATAATATTAAAAATAGAAAGCGCATAACTAATGCTGGACAATCCTTCACCTTGTCATTCTGACTTCTTCTCTAAGATTGAACAAGTTCTTCAATATGTGATCAATATGAATGACAAAATGGAAATTAAAGTGAAGTCATTGATATGTTAATTACATTACAATTTTAAGCTGTATATTTTTTTAGTCCTTTCAGACCAGACTCCTGTTTCACAACCACATTTAAGTATATACTTAAAATCAATGAAATAATGATTTTAGACTGGCTACATAAAAACTGAAGTTGGATTCCATGATATTGGTTAAAACATGTTTACATAACCAGTCATATTAAGTTAAATATTTAAGTAAAACTGAAGAAAGTGTTATTGAAACAGAAGCATGGGCGAGAAGGCCAAGTTAAGAAATGCATTTAAATTATTTATTTTGTCATTTTTTGAATTGATATCTTTATGACAATATGGCATCAGTGATTAGGTACCGTTGAAAACAATTATTTTTTATGGTTTAATACTCATGATGGTGCGATAACATTGTTCTTGCAATAGGCTGTAGATTTGTTTATTGGTCAACTGAAAAATTGTAGAATTCAATACACCAACAATCAAAAACAGCATTGGTTTTTATATGTATAATTTAAAAGGACTTACCTTTTTTTTCTTTTAATTATTATCGTTTCATTTTCAGAAATAGCACCAAGACTTATTTAATTTCCCCAAATTGACTTGTACACTGCCTGTAAGATTTTTGTTGAGATATTTGTTGTTTCAATTTTAGAAGTTATCAGTTACTTGTGGAGATGGGGTGTGCTCGAGTATTGGTTAACCTTACAGGATCACAGGAAACAGTGGTTAGATTGATTGATCATCTAATAGCTCTTAATGGCATAAAAAAGACACTAAATATTCAATCAATTCAATTTTAAATGTTTTATCACAAGGTAGTATAAAAGATGACTGATCCTGTGTGGTTCTGGGGTGCTTGTTTAAGCAATAGAATCGAGACCACGGTTCCCGATAGCATGATCGGAAAAGGCGACAAAATTGGGCTCTTGTTAAATTTGGTTGTTTCCTTCATTTCAAATGTTGAAATGTTCCATATTGATTTTGTAGTTTTGGTATATCATTACCTATGATGTGTTTATAAGTAATTTCAAGTATCCGACTTTATTCACAATATATTATTTTCTAGCTTCTTTGAATAGTGGAGTAAAGATTGAACAATTCAGGTAGCTTTTCCTGATTATTTGAAGAAAATTGGCTTAATGTGACCTGTTTGATAAGTAGAGAGTGTTGGCCTCACAGTCAAGTTTAAGAGAAAAAATATGCACAATGACATTCACAACATTAAAAACTGCTATGCAACATTATAGTTCAAAATACAATGTATACAGAGGCAGACATTCATAGACAATGAGATACAATATGATAATAATAGAGAATATGGCTTGATGATATGATAATGGTATGCTACAGGACGATACAATACAAAACTAACATAACCTCAGTCGATACACAGACGGACAGGCACACATAAATTTTATTAAAAAAATCGCAACCTTACAAAGTATATTACCAGTAGATACAAAGAGAGACATACACAATACATTACAATTCAACATGATATAATAAAATAGGAAATGATAATATGCAATATAACATATGTTACAATATGATGATACTATATTATATGATACAATGCATTAGAATCATATTTGATCCATAATAACATTTGATAGCTTACAAGAAAACTTATGGGCCAGGTAATTTTTCTTTAAAGTGGACAAATATCTGATGTTTTTTTATTGGTTGTAAAATTGTCTAGTAATTGGACAAATATTGTAAAAACAAATTTCACATATAATTGATTTTATAATCATTGAATTTAAGACATTAGTTTTTTGAAATTCAAGAAAGTGAATATTTGGTTATTTGTTGAAAAATAATACAACTAGATTGTTGGAATTCTTAACATTTTCAATCTCAGCTTTTCTGAAAGAAGATGTCACTTTACTTTACTTGTAAAATACAAAAAGCTTGACATAATGGGAGGGGTGTGTGTAGTTATATATTGTCAGAATAGCTGGAAAATGTAATGAATGTCATATAATTTAGAATTTTTTATCTCTTGTAAAGATCATTTACAACCAAGCTTCACTAAATACCAAAAGTGCAGAACTAGAAATATATTCACTGTAGCAATTTTTAATCTCTGACATGAAAAAAACGCAGTGGTGGTCTAGTGGTAGAGCATCTGCCTCAACTGCAGCCAGTTTTATGATGATATTATTTACTTTTATGACGACTTAGGTCTCAAACATCTTGTTAAATTGTGCAAGAATCCGTCTGTGTTCCAGAATTGCTTGTCAGCCTTACAAGGTAACTGAACTCAACAGTTACAATACTGATAATTCACTTAATGCCTGATGGTTGTTTGTGACTGAATTCATTTTTCATGGTAAAGCATAATGCAGAAAACAAACTTATCCCATTAAGATTTTCTTTGGTGTGATTTTAGTCCAAAGAGAGAAACATTTTTCTAGGAAACGTGATTCGTATTTGATATTTTCCAGCTATTCTGACAATAATTTATGTATAACGCTACCCTGCAACAATACACCAAAAAATACACAATAAAAACAATACCTTGACTCATATAATCAAATGAAACTGTGACAGATGATAAAAAGAATACTTTCTTTTGGCATTGTTTCCCAAACCCAAGGTGAGCAGTTTAGGACTAATGAAGCCCTCTTGTTACAAGGGACTATTTTGCAAGAGACCCCATTTGTGATGAACCACGTCTTATTGTAACATTGTACTAAATGACTCACAGTTTTGGCTTGTACTCTTTAGTTCTGCATTATGCTAAAGTTCTAGAACCATTTTGACTTGCTGGGAACAGTTAGCTCAGTGGATAGCATGTTTGACTATCAAACTTGAGATATAATGAATTTTAAACCCTGCCCCAGCACATTCTCTTGTATGATTATTATACAACATTGCCTCGCATTTTCCCAAGTTAGAAAATTGTCAGTTATTTGCAGAGATTGGTGTGGTTAAGTTAACTGATTGTCTATTGTTAGCCCTCAATGGCATAAAATGAAACAGAACCATTATTACTTTGTTATTCAAATATGAAAATTTATTATAGCATCTTAGTATGGAAATTTTTAATTAAAAACAAAAAATACAACAAAACATCGAGCAAACGTGTACAATCCAACTCTTATAGACAACAAGTTATTGGATCAAAGTTGTATATTTCTATCTTAATATGGTGGCCTTCGTTCTACTTAGGACTCCTTTGCGTTAGCTCTGAATCCAATTTTAAAATCCAGCTAAAACTTAGTTTAATAACAAACAGTACAATAAAGTACAGCTTAGTAAAGCAATTTGAGATTGAGAGAGAGAGAGAGAGAGAGAGAGAGAGAGAGAGAGAGAGACAGAGAGAGAGAGAGATATTTTGCCTTACTTTACATCAATTTGTGAAGCATTTACTTCCAACATACACACAAATCAGGTCTTTGCTATGTTTAAATGGGGGTAACAAATTCTAGGCAAATGAAAATAAAGTGACACAACACATTGATCCTGGTGGATGGATCAAACCTAAAATCCACTTGTTCCAGGTCCGACTTTCTAACACAAGATCACATCTTAATTTGTATGTGTAAATCAGAGTAACAGTAAAGTAATCACTGAATATTTATAGATAACTAGAACAGCCAATGAAATCTGAATAGATTCATCCCCTCAGATCAAGTAAAGTTGACCAGGCCAACAGCACATTACTTTGCACACATATGTATACAAGAGGGAGTATTAGGTGATGAATAAATGGGGACTTGATCCCTCTTAATTCATAAAAATATAATAAATTTATAGTCTGCAACATAAATGTTATTAATTCAGAGTAAAAAAGCTACACCCAAATGAATTTTAATAGGATTCACCTTTTCCACAGGTATATGTAAATGCAAGTAGGAGTCCAGTTTCCTACTGTATAATAATGTGTACTGTTCCCCCTTAATAAATGCCTCCAGTTGAAGGGGGTTGTTTACGAGGTATTCGAATCTGAGAATACTAGATAAACTGTTTCACAAACAAATACGTTTCCTTTCACCGACAACAAATATATATTTTTTCTAAGACCCAAATTGATTAAGGGGGTTGGGGTGGAAGGATTTATTCTGGGAAAATAAAGAATGTCATTTCTATTTTTAGTATCCAACAAAGAAGGTGTCCAGAGCCACATAATGTTACACAATACAGCTCGAGGTCCAGCCCTTGGGACACTAAGAATCATCAATTGGCAGAGCAGAATATAGAAACTCAGGTATCATACATCCATTTATTATTGAAAGATTAGGAACTGTTGGAACCAAGAAAATATGTTTCTGTGTGTTGTAATAGCCACAGCACTGATCTAGTGTCCATCTGGTATCTCTGAATGAACCATACCAAAGACTTAAAAAATGGTACTTAAAGCTTCCTTGCTTTGTGTTCAGCATTTAGAGGATAGTTCCAAATCTGGACAGCCCAGTGTCAGTATAATGGACTAGGTGGGTTATCATACAATGTGTTTGTGGCATGATACTCCAGTGTGGCAGCATTAGAATACTGTCTCCAGCTTAAAAAGTAAATAAACCTGTATAAAGCAACAACCTGTTTTAAAAGGCCACTATTGCTAATTCCCATAGCTGACTGCTTCAGACAGGTTTTACTGTAATACCTGCTCAGTTTTGTAGATATTTTTAAAATATGTGCTTCATGAAGCTGAACTGTTATTTTATCTTTTGAATGATTTTCGTTATTTGCTTTATCCCAGGATTACTTTCTGTTATTGCTATGTTGCTTGCAGTGAAATGTGATGTTATTTAAAAAAAATCTCCTTTCAATAATGAGATTATACAATGATACAACTAATGATAAAATATAGTGTTTAATTAGAAAAATTGTTTGCCAGGCTCCTACCTACTTGAAATAAAAATTGCAGCTACAGAAACTTTTTTACCATTTTTCAAAGCGTTGAATTTTTTCTTATAATGATTTCTGTCCATTTTAATTTAAAATGACAATTGTACAAAATCTGGCAAAAAAATAGCTACCAACAGGTGTGCTAGTTTGATCAACCTGTCTATCGCATTTTTCATTGACTCTTCAGTAACCTTGAAACATTGCATGTGTGCACTCTGGTACATGTACCTACATTTTTCATTTGATCCTTACCAAACTTACACAAACTTTAGTTATATACTAGTAACCATAATATCTTGGACAAGCTTTTGAGTGTTTCTTTCCTGATATACTGTCTGAACACTGATTTCATTTACTGTTTTACAGGTTGGGTTTGACAGCATCTGAGGATGGTGAATAACAATACAATATTTACAAGAGGAATAGAAAGAGCAGAATACTGTGAGAATCCGGATTGTGAGAGAGCCTTCAGATCATGCACTGAATCACCATAAACACTGAGCTAAATTTCTAATCTGTCACAGACATTTCTTAAAAAATATAAAAATCAACAACAGAAAAATTAATTAAAAACTGCAACAATGTGTTTGTGTGTTTTTTCACATATTATTATTATTATTTAGTTGGAAGAAAAAGAATAAAAGGACAAATGACAGATATTCTCTTTCATCCTATCACCAGACTTAAAATCTTGACACCAAAAAACTTATCAAGTATGATAAATATGTTGTTGTTCTTCTGTTATTAAAATACATAACAAATAAACAGACTTGTTATATTTTTTAATAATTAGATGCTTAGTTTTGCTTGCTCAATCCTCTGTTTGATCAATACATTACTTGCTCATTCAACTGGATAAGTAGAATGAAAGGTTAGTACCTTTCCCTACAGTCTTTATTAGGTTCAGCATAAAAACGCAACAATGACTCGGCAGAGGTTCACCATTGTTGTGTTAAGTTTCACCTAATAAAATTGTAGGGAAAGGTGCTAACCTTGTATTATCTATTTAACATGTTTGTGGTGTTCATCCTACCATTACTGTTTTAACACATCCTCTGAGTAAATCAAGAGTAGAACCACCATCCTTCTGCAAGTAAATTGTAAAGTCTCACAATGGGCTTGAACCCACAACCTCAGCTGTGAGAGTTGAGACCCTGTGACAGACTGATGGATTGAATATTTAGCATCATTTTCATGCCATCAAATTGTATTTATACACCAGGGTCTTTATAAGCACTATTTAAAGGTAACTTTAAGAAATACAAAAAATCCTCTGTCAATTTGTTTCCAGAAGTCTTTAATTCCTCCAGTATTAGAGTGCAGCATATTACATGCAGAACATAATCAACATAATAATAAACAACACATCATACAATACAATATCATTTTTATTTAGAATGAAGCTTACTGGACGTTTACTAAACATTCAAAGTATAAATTTACATTACGCATCCACAGACATACATGAATGTAAGCATGACTGCGTACAGCAGACAGACTGAAAAATAACCATGCATGCATATACACACACATTTACATGAACTTGTCATTAAGGGGTACATACAAACACTGCAGACAGGATGCACACAGTCAAATGGAGAATCACTATGTTGGGTCTGTTCTAGTTGGACGATTTAATACCAGAGTTTCAGCATATTCTATATAAAACTTTTTGTATGTCTCCTCTTACACAAATGTTTCAATGATCGTCATGTACCCAATACCCATGTGATACCCTGAAGTCATCTTGCCATCACCCATGTGTCTACCTGGAATCGTCATGTCATCACCTATGAGGCACCCTGGAGCTATCTTGCCATCACCAATGTGACAAACTGCAGTCATCTTGCCATACCTCACGTGATACCCTGGAGTAATCTTGCCATAACCCATGTGGCACCCTGGAGCCATCTTGCTATTACCATCGTGACACCCTGGAGTCATCTTGCCATCAACCATGTGACACCCTGGAGTCATCTTGCAATCACCTATGTGGCACCCTGGAGACATCTTGCCATCACTTATGTGACACCCTTGAGCCGGTTTGCCATCATCTATGTGACACTCTGGAACCATCTTGCCATCCCCCAAATGAAACCCTGGAATCATCTTGCTATCACCTGTGTGTGTCCCTGGAGTCATCTTGCCATCCCCCAAATGAAACCCTGGAATCATCTTGCCATCACCTATGCGACACCATGGAGTCCTCTTGCAATCACCTATGCGACATTCTGGAGCCATCTTGCCATCACCCATGTGAAACCACCCTCGAGTCATCTTGTCATCACCCATGTGATATCCTGGAGTCGTCTTGCCATTACCAATGAGGCACCCTGGAGTAATCTTGCCATCACCCACGTGACACCCTGGAGTCCTCTTGCTGTCTACTATGCGACACCATGGAGCCATCTTGCCATCACTCATGACATACTGGAGTCATCTTGCCATCACCCATGTGACACCCTCGAGTCATCTTGCCATCACCCATGTGACACCCTCGAGTCATCTTGCCATCACCTATGTGACACTCGAGAAATCTTGCCATCACCCATGTTAAACCCTGGAGTCATTTTGCCATCACCCATGTGACACCCTGGATCCATCTTGCCATCACCCATGTGACACCCTCGAGTCATCTTGCCATCACCCATGTGACACACTCGAGTCATCTTGCGATCACCTATGTGGCACCCTCAAGTCATCTTGCCATCACTTATGTGACACTCTGGAGCCGGTTTGCTATCATCTATGTGACACCCTGGAGCCATCTTGCTGTCACCTATGTGACACCCTGGAGTCATCTTGCCATGCCCCACATGACACCTTGGAGTCATCTTGCCATCACCTATGTGACACCCTGGAGTCCCTTGTCATCATTTATGGGACACACTGGAGCCATCTTGCCATCACCCATGTAACACCCTCGAGTCATCTTGCCATCACCCATTTGATACCCTGGAGTCGTTCTGCCATTACGAATGAGGCACCCTCAAGTCATCTTGCCATCACCCATTTGATACCCTGGAGTCGTTCTGCCATTACCAATGAGGCACCCTCAAGTCATCTTGCCATCACCCACGTGACACCCTGGAGTCCTCTTGCCGTCTCCTATGCGACATCCTGGAGCCATTATGCCATCACCCATGAGAAACCCTCGAGTCATCTTGCCATCACCCATGTGACACCCTCGAGTCATCTTGCAATCACCCATGTGACACCCTCGAGTCATCTTGCCATCACCTATGTGACACCCAGGAGCCGGTTTGCCATCACCTATGTGACACCCTGGAGCCATCTTGCCGTCACCTATATGACACCCTGGAGTCATCTTGCCATACCCCACGTGACACCCGGGAGTCGTGTTGCAATAACAAATGTGACACCCCAACATCATTTTTCCATCACCCATGTGACACCCCAGTGTCATCTTGCCATCACCCATGGGACACCTTAGAGTCATTTTGTCACCACTCGTGACACCCTAGAGTCATTTTGCCATCACCCATGTGACACCCTACAGTCATTTTGTCACCACTCATGTGACACCCTCGAGTCATCTTGCCATCACCAATGTGGCACCCTTGAGTCATCTTGCCATCACCAATGTGGCACCCTGGTGTCATCTTGCCATCACCCATGTGACACCCTCGAGTCATCTTGCCACCACATATGTGGCACCCTGGTGTCATCTTGCCATCAACAATGTTGAACCCTGGATTCACCTTGTCATCACCCATGCGACACCCTGGGGACATCTTGCCATCACCCATGTGACACCCTGGAGCCATCTTGCCATCACCTATGCGACACTCTGGAGTCATCTTGCCATCACCAATACAGCACCCTCGAGTCATCTTTCCATCACCAATGTGGCACCCTGGAGTTATCTTGTCATCATCCATGTGGCACGCTGGAGTCATCTTGCAATCACCTATGTGGCACCCTGGCTCATCTTGCCATCACCAATGCGGCACCCTGGTATAAACTTGACATCGCCCATGTGACACCCTGGAGTCATCTTGCCATCACCTATGTGGCACCCTCAAGTTGTCTTGCCATCAACAATGTGGCACACTGGAGTCATCTTGCCATCAGCTATGTGGTACCCTGGAGTCATCTTGCCATCACCTATGTGGCACCCTCGAGTTGTCTTGCCATCAACAATTTGGCACCCTGGAGTCATCTTGCCATCACCTATGTGGCACCCTCGAGTTGTCTTGCCATCAACAATGTGGCACCCTGGAGTCATCTTGCCATCAGCTATGTGGAGCCCTCGAGTCATCTTGCCATTACCTATGTGACACTCTGGAGCCGGTTTGCTATCACCTTTGTGGCACCCTGGAGCCATCTTGCCATCACCTATGTGACACCCTGGAGTAATCTTGCCATCACCATTGTGGCACCCTGGAGCCATCTTGCCATCACCTTTGTGACACCCTGGAGTAATCTTGCCATCACCTTTGTGGCACCCTGGAGCCATCTTGCCATCACCTTTGTGGCACCCTGGAGTCATCTTGCCATCACCTATGTGACATCACCTATGTGACAACCTGGAGTCATCTTGTTTTCACGAATGTGGTACCCTGGTGTCATCTTGCCATCACCTATGTGACAACCTGGGGTCATCTTGTTTTCACGAATGTGATACCCTGGTGTCATCTTCTCATCACCCATGTGGCACCCTGGAGTCATCACCAACATGGCACCCTGATCTTCTTGCCATCATCCACATGACACACTGAAGTCATACAAGTTGATAATCTAATCCCAATAGCTTACTCTGAGCAAAACCCAGCTTCCGAGAGTAACTGGCAAATTTCCTCACAGAATTTTCAGACTATGTTGGTCTCAAACCCACAACGTAAATAATGAAAGTTAATATGTATAGAGTATTGCGACGCCTTGGATCATGGTCTGCAGGGAAGGGCATGGCAGGGCGTGCTTTAGTAAGATACGAGTGCAATAAGACTATTCAGACAAGATCAACACAACAGGAATATAGTGAATGAAAATCTTATCACTTCTAGCCATAAGATTGTTGAAGATGAATAACTTTTCTAACTAATATGTGACCCAAACAAGTATCACGGTCAGGGAACTCTGTCACAACGTAGAGTGATTCGCGTCGACAGTTTGTCACAAATTCATGTCGATCTGATGCGGGAAAACACGGCATATTCTGATGTATAAAGTCAATTATTTACTGGATACAGTTATAGGTTTTAAACTTTTTACATGATCGAGTTTCACCTAATATTAATTAGTATTTTCAATGTTCCAATCAACCAATTGTGAATAAGTAAATGTTTAAAATGCAATAATTAATAAATCCTCGCTAAATATGTATGTAAAACGTAAGTAGAGATGAAATTTAAATTTAAAAAAAAAGAGTGATAACTAATTGACTTGTTACTTACACCATGTGAGAAATTCCGTTTGAAAAAAGCTTCGCGTGTCACAGGTTTGTGTCGATGTTGATTTAAATGTCACGGATTCTTCTCTACAGGGTCACAGATTCTAGTCGACACTATTGGCAGGAATGGACATATCTTTTGTCGAAGATTCCTCGCTGTATTGTGATCTGAATGAACGCCTATCATTGATTAGATGTCCTTTCTCAGCCGCCAATGAAACAGCTCATATTTTCGAAAATAAAATATTTCATTTTACATTAAATGTCATGACTGTCAGTAGATGTTAACCTCTTTCCTCTGCCGATGACATCGTTCCAGGAACGAGAAAGTAGATCAAATAAGCCGGTTAGAAGCTACGTGGTATTTTCTACTAGCCAAATGTCTTACCTATGCATGTGTCATTGGAGGAAAATGTAAATGAGGCATGTACCAAAACCGTTCATTTATTTGCGGATTGATATCATTTCGCTAAGTCTTGCTAGCCCGAACATTTTCATAGTGATACCACATGGAAGTCGGTGGGTGTGTTAGGGAGGGGTGGGGGAGGTTAAAATAAAAAAATCACAAACTATCAGACACTCGTTATGTAACGTTTAGGTCATCAAGTTTGAGTAAGAATTTGTCAATATGCAGGCATGTATTCAATAATTTTACGGCGTTTCGATCAAGATTAGCTGCCATTTAGCTCCAGTTCAGATGACGTCGCACACATAAAAGCACGGCAGCGAGGTAACGTCGGGTCATTATTTGACCAGTTCTAGTGTATGGGTGCCTCGCACTCTGATTAGTTAGGAGTTGCGACACAAACGGTAACGAATTGTCTGTACTGAAACGCCATGCTGCCAAGCAGCGAAAGCACGTCAACGTTCAGTTCCGGTCTTTGTTTCTACAGGTTTACCGTTTACCAGGTCGCTGCGACTGTAAACAGTTCAGGTATATCGGAAACGTGCCTCAGGTCTCTCATTATATTTGCGACACCACCATAACTGGAATGCAACCATTATGGCCGTTACCCCACCCACTATCATTGTATTGCGTCCGATTTCAGAAATCCGTTGCATGTTGAAAACTGTGTAAAACTAAAATAAAATTCAAATCGGCCTCTGTTGCATGAATCGTATGACGTGGACTGCAAAACCTGTCGACCGCATGTGCACGTGGAAAAAGTGGAAATGAATGTTCTGGGCACTAAGTGCTATGTACACGGTGCATATGATCTTATTCTCAACATCGCCAGGGTAAAAATACATGTACATTGGACATGATACACAGACAGAGCTACATCAGTTATAAAAAAAGAGGGACGTTTCTTTTTTGCCGAGTGGGGCCTATATATAAGATATCATTACTACATCTTTTTTTCCTTTCAAATGATCAGATAATCATATAAAACGTATAAAACACATGAAAACAAGATTTATTTTTGTGAGGGTGGGTCAAATGTACGATATATTGACATGTGTAAATAAGCACATCTCCAGAATCCTATTAGTATACTTGCGGGTATTCACGTTACTCTAACTTGTCTTTCATGTTTTCCCCTGCAGATCATGATAGTTTTTGTGTACATTTTGTTTTATTATTTCATAAAAAAACGAATTAAACGTTACTATATGTGTTGTGAATCACTTCACGTTGTGACAGAGTTCCCTGACCGTGATGTATGGTACAGTCTGAATATTGAACTGGGAGACTTAAGACAGTAGAACTCAGCAGGTGATCTCAACCAATTATAAAAAGAATGGTCAAAGGGAAATAACTCCTATGATTTTTTAAAACCGTTAAAATTTCTAAATATTGCAATTTATGAAATACTACTCATAATACAATATGATATAAATTAATAAGCATAACAAGTGTTTCCTTATTTTATTTTTCAATATTCTAAACCAACAAATACAAAAATACCTACCTGTTGTAGATAAAGAGACCTGGATCCGATTCCTTCAATCCATGTGGCATGGAGTTTCCCATTATCTCGACTACAAACAGATTAGTTTATGATAATTTGTTTAGCTTGATTACGATGAATGCTCAAAGTTTATGTATACCGCTCTCGAGTCCTTGGTAGATCCAGTACTGAGTGTTGTTTTATGAGAGGCATCGGGTCAACCGGGGGATCAAACCCGCAACCTCTGGTGTGAGCAGCCAACACTCTATCCATTAGACTACCGCATACAGATTGATTCTTATCATTTATATTTATCTCAACAAATATATTGATTTTCAATATTTTATGAGTGAATGAAGCTATCTCTACCTCCAGGCAAGATAAAAAAAATTGGACTGTAGGCTAAATGATATATTAAAGAATACGATCTAGACTTTTTGGAAAGACATAAATTATCAATATCTCAAACCATTAAAATGACAGACAATACAATCTATCCGGAGTACCAGACAAGGTAACACATGTAGTGTTTATTTTTTTCTGGCTTACCACACAACAGTTTAAGATATTTCTACCTCACTGTCAAGTCGAGATGAAATTCTCTTGCTTCGGCACATCTGTGAAGCAACACATCAAATATAATGATAAATGCCATGGACCTGAGGTAGTAGATGCCATACTGTGTCTAACTTTATGTTAAAGAGGTCAGAATTAAACAACTCCAATGCTAACTTACAGAACTCTGACATTCTCTGGGAACTTCTTTCCATTTAACATTTTCGCTACTATACCAAATAATAGCATGCTCATTATGACATTTGCCTACTCGCCAATAACAGGAACATTATATTTATCCTGTCTCTATTTCGCATGTATTGCAGCAAGAAAGAGTAGTATAGCATTCCATAGAACAACACAGAGATATATACTATACCAAGACATTACAACAGCTGTGCATATGCCTATATTATGCTGTGGGAAATGGTAGAAAAATTTCAACATTACTTAAAACTATTTTATTTGCATGTATTTTCAATTGTATAAATTAATGGTAGTGATGGGTTATTTAAAATTAATTAATTAAAAACATTTTATTTGTAATTCTAAACCAAGTGTGTGAAAAAAAACAGCATTTTCAATTCATTTGCAGCCATACAGGTGGCCATCTTTAATATTTAAAAATGCTCAATGGTGACAAGGTGTCATCAAAATTATTTTTCATAAGCAATGTCTAAACAAATATAATGACCAGAAAAATTTACTAACCACTTCCATGCAAGGTTCTGCGAAACTTACCTCTACATCATTCAACTGTTTGCAATTCTTGAAGAAGTCATTGGGAGATTTACAGAAACAGTAGTTTGCCCTGAAATAAATTGTTTGCTTCTTTGACGTTTGCACCTTTGTTTCAATTAAATGACAAGCCATCATTCCTGGGATCTGTAACTCATTGACTACTTCCCACATTTTCAGTGGTGGGAGATTCATGACCACAGAATAAAGTTCATGGCCAATCAAGACATGGCTGTGGTTAGGCTCGGTTATGAACTCCCAAACCATGGCCTGATAGTCAGATGATTTACTAAGCTAGGGCCTGGGAGATATATATAGATTCCAAATGCTGTCATAATTTATACATGTAAATCCCTAAATCGCTCACCTATGGCAGAGGAGACAAAGTGAAAGATGGCAATTGTTGCAGGTGCTAGAGTGTACATAGATTTATAAAATGTAATTTTTGTCAATCCAAGGACCACAACTCCTGACATCTATTTACTGATTTGGCCAGTTCAAAAACTATGGTAACATAACAACTTTGAACATTTAACGCAGATCAAATAGAAACTGCGAGTGTAATATCAAATAAACACTATTTTTGACAAACAATTAAAGGGCCATAACTCTGACAATATTTATCAGATTGACCATTTCAAGAACTCATTCAATATATTATGGTGAAATCAAGTGCTAGATGCACACAATGTCAAACAACACAATTTTTGACAATTCGAGGACCACAACTTCAACACAAATTACCCAATATTGTCCCCAGGAGTAAGGCTTTAAAGTTTTAACCTTCTTAAAAACTTTAACCAATTTTAAAACTCTAATCAAAGTCTAAAGTGGCAACAATTCTGTCAAAGGGCAATCAAGAGTTGTGGTTCTTGTCTCTTAGTTTCCTAGACATGTACAACACACATGTAAAGTTTCATTCATATCCAATGATTCGTTGATAAAATATGTACCAACTCAAAAATTTTAACCTGCTCAAAAACCAAGTCCAAAAGGGTCATAATTCTATCTCAATACAATCCAGGGTTTTTCTCTTGGCGTTCTATTGATGATGCTGAATACACATGTGAAGCTTCATTCATATCCAATGAGTGATTGCAAAGATATCCTACCGGATAAAACCTGAAAAATCATGTCAAAAATGGCCATAACTCTGCCATAATACAACCTAGAGTTATGGTTCTTGTCTCTTTGCTGTCCATTGATGATGCTGAACACACATATGAAGCTTCTATCATATCCAATGTGTCTTACCTGCTAAAAATCTTTAACCTGAAAAACCAATAGTACAATAGTTGAGCGAAAATGTTACTCTTGATACCTTTTTTTTTAAATGTAATAATGATAAACTTGGGCATATCAGGTGGATAAATAATAACATACTAGAATTATATTTTATCAAAGTTATTTTATTTTTTCAACATGTTCATTGGTATGATAGGTGACAAACATCAAATCACAATTCAGTAATTTATAACAATTGAAAAGTTTTCAATTCTTTCTTTCTAAAATTATTTCTCTTGTGTATTATGGCAATTTTATTTAGCATGTTCGACTATTCAAATATTTGTCCCAAAAATATAAAATTAATTGAAACTGATGACAAATCCAAAGAAGAGTTATCTAACTTACAAAATTGACAAAATTGAGTAGGTCTTATAACTGCAATAACTTGTATGAAGTTTCAATCCAATACATGCAGTGAATGCTTGAGTTATAAAATTTCTAAGCCAAACAAAGGTCCTAATTTGCAAAACAATCGTGCAAGAGTTATCCCATTGGATTAAGTTGGTTAATAACTACAAAGCTATATGTAAAGTTTCAATCAAATATACAGAGTTGTTGTTGTGATATGGCTTGACTGTACTTACATGAAAACTTTAACCAAAAATTCTAAGTCGAAGAAGGGCAATAATTTGCATTATATTCATGCAAGCATTATCTAACTTAGTTACTGAAGTTGAGTTAATGACTGGAAAGGCTTGTGTAAAATTTCAATCAAATAAATTGAGTGGTTGGTGAGATACGGACTCGATGGTGCTTGCACACACAACTTTAACTAGATTTTCAAAAGTCAAACAAGAGCAATAATTTGTATTATATTCATGCAAGAGTTATCTAACTTAGTTATTGTAAAAGGGTTGATGGCTGAGAAAACTTATGTAAAGTTTCAATCAAATACATTGAGTGGTTGGTGTGATATGGACTTGACGGTACATGCATGCAAAACTTTAACCAGAGTTTCTAAGTCAAAGAAGGGCAATAATTTGCATTATTTTCATGTAAGAGTTATTTAACTTAGTAATTAATTGTAGAAGGGTTGATGACTGAAAAGCCTTGTGTAAAGTTTCAAGTCAATACATGGAAAAGATATGGACTTAATGCAAAACTTTAACCAATGTGTGATGCCGACGCCCAGGTGAGTAGAATAGCTCTCTTTATTCTCCGAATAGCCAAGCTTATAATAACTATTCTACAAGTTTCCTGAACTCATAGTTAAACAAGATAACCTGCAAACTCTTGTTTTATTTCAACTGCTTTTGAGCAATACATATTTATTACACATCGTAATAAACGAATGAAATGGAATTTAAAACCTCAAGGTTATATGATTCTAGACTCGGTCTGCATATACAAAAGGTAGCAGTTAATGTACTGATAAAAAAAGAACATATAAATTTGCAGAATGAACATAAAACATTAAGATCTGTGGCGCTTCATCAAATTCTATCCATTTTTGTAGCATAAAACAGTCATTTCTAAAGTGACAGTATTGACGAATCACAGAATTGTTCACAGGAAAGTAAATATTATACAAATATTTCTTTTGTTAGTTAACATTCAAACTTGCATTTGGCTGTTTCTATTATTTCTACTCTATTAAGAATGATCTTCTGGGTTATATTCAGGTTATAAAACTTTGTTCCACGCTCAACACAAAAACAAATGGACTAATGAACCCTGGGATTTTTTTTTAAAGTAGGAATTTTAGTTGAGAACAAAAATATTATTATAAGCGCCAGGAAATATATTTTTTATTAATATTTAATCATCAAATTAGGACTTACTTATTAGATTGAAATGTGTATATACATCATCACATATTTATGGTTAGGGTTATGGTAACATAGCAAAAGTACATCTACAGATTCCCCTGGTGCCTCTACAGATTCCCCTGGTACCTCTATAGATTCCCCTCAACAAAGATATGCATATGTTATAGTACCATATACAAAATACATCTACATATTCCCCTGGTACCTCTGCATATTCCCCTCAACCAAGATATGCATATGTTATAGTCACTTATATACAAAAGTACTTCTACTGATTCCTCTCAAGATAGCTTAGTATGTGTTAAGGTGATATAAACAAAGGTGAATCTATTGATTTCCCCTCAACCTAGATGTGATTATATTGTGGTTACATATACAAAGGTATGTTTAAAGATTCCCCTGGTATGTCTACTAGTTCCCCTCAACCTAGATATGTGTATGTTAAAGTAACATGTACAAACTCACTACAAAGGTATATCTACTGATTCCCATGGTATGACTACTGGTTCCCCTCTAGGTTATGTGTATGTTAAAGTAACATGTACAAAGGTATATCTACTGATTCCCGTGGTCTACCTACTGGTTCCCCTCTACCTAGATATGTGCATGTACAAAGGTATATCTACTGATTCCTGTGGTCTACCTACTGGCTCCCCTCAACCTGGATATGTGTATGTAAAAGTAACACATACAAAGGTATATCTACTGATTCTGATGGTCAACCTACTGGTTCCCCTCAACCTAGATATGTGTATGTTAAAGTAACATGTACAAAGGTATATCTACTGATTCCCATAGTTATGTCTACAGAATTCCATCAACATAGATATGCATAGATTATAGTAATATAATTATGTTCATTCCTGTTACATATGGATAGTTATAAGCAGCATTTGTGGAAGCTGGTCGGTCTTGAAACATTGAGTTAAGAAAGGTGGATATGTGGCGGAGCAACTTGCTGACACAAGTCACTTCTTGTCGCACCAATTCTCATATTCTTTTTCCTGAAATCAATATGAAGTAAATTCATAAACCCAGTCAACAGAAGAGAGAGAACATGTTATTTATATTACAAGTTGGTTAAAAGTTTCACATTTTGTTCGAAGTCCATAATTAAATGTAAAAAATATAAACATATTGACAAAGCATACCAAATTAAGTAGCTAAGGTAATTAAATGAAAACAATTGTAATTCTAACACAAAAAAAGAATTTCCCTTTGATTGATATCTTGATGCAGGAAGTATCAGATATTTTACTTCAAACCAGGGCTGGCTTCCTCGGTCTGCAATAATAAATTTGAGGTTCCTCTGTGGCCGAGGGGTCTAAGGTGCTGTCATTCAATGACTATTTACCTCTCACTGTTGCAGTCGTTGGTTCAAGCCAAGTTCTGTAATAATAAAATGTGCTATAAAGTTACCCAGCTACATGAGAAAATATTGTGGTTCTGCTTAGATTTATAGAGGTATTCCTCTAACAATAAAACTAGATGGCATATTCAACCTGTAACATATTGTAAATAGCTTAAACCCTATAAATAAAATTTAACAACAAACTAGAGCTATCACTGAAGGTGATGAATACCCCCGAACGCCGCCATGACAGAAAATGGTTTACCATTGTATGAAGTTTGATGAAATTCCATCCAGTACTTTAAAAGTAATGCTCCAGACAAGGGAAATATATCAAAGGGCAATAACTCTGTAATTAGCAAGAATAGAGTTATGCTTCTTGTACACTGCACTTCCTGTCATTATATTCTACCACTGTACGAAGTTTGATGAAATTCCATCCAGTACTTTGAAAGTAATGCTCCGGACAAGGGAAATATATCAAAGGGCAATAACTCTGTAATTAGCAAGAATAGTTATGTTTCCTGTACACTGCACTTCCTGTCATTATATTCTACCATTGTATGAAGTTTGATGAAATTCCATCCAGTACTTTAAAAGTAATGCTCCGGACAAGGGAAATATATCAAAGGGCAATAACTCTGTAATTAGCAAGAATAGAGTTATGTTTCTTGTACACTGCACTGCCTGTCATTATATTCTACCATTGTATGAAGCTTGATAAAATTCCATCCGGTACTTTTCAAGTAATGCTCCGGACAAGAAAAAATATCAAAGGGCAATAACTCTGTAATTAGCAAGAATAGAGTTATGTTTCTTGTACACTGCACTTCCTCTCATTATATTCTACCATTGTATGAAGTTTGATGAAATTCCATCCAGTACTTTTCAAGTGATGCTCCGGACAAGGAAAATTGCAACGGACAGACCGACCGACCGACAGACCGACCACAGGGTGACTCCAATATACCCCCTCAAACTTCGTTTGTCGGGGGTATAATGAGCTCTCATAATGAGATCCCAACACATTCTATATATACAACATTTTATCAATTGATAATGATATTGATAGTTATATCACATTGTGCCAATGATATTAATTGCAGCTGAATATAAGTTATGTAACACTAGTATATAATGAATTATTAGGGGTCTACAATTGTTGAACACGCAAACAAATATTATAATCATCTATTTTCATACTGCAACTTATGTACTTTTTGGCAGTGGAACATGTGACCTAGTGTTTAAGCATCAGATCAAAGATCAGGAGTCATGGGTGCGATCTTGACCACGGCACTACATCAACAGTTGGTGTTTTTTCTGTTGTGTTCCACCTGGGTTCCCCGCATCAACCTCAAGTTGGATAATGGGTTGGCATCTGTAGAACCTGTAGCTCATGACAAAAATATGAAGTGAAATGATTTATGTATGAGTTTGTTCAACAGCACGGTTAGCTCAGGTTGCCATTGTGTATGTGAAATTGGGTTAGATGGTGGTGAAATAATGTTTGAATGGTGAAGTGGGGGCAACAACTCCAGTGACATTGACTGGGTGGGGTACCGTATTGTCTCTACAAAAATAGTCAATATTACAAATGGAAACTGACCGTGCTATCAAAATGATTGCCTTTTTTCAAAATTTTAAATCGCTGTCTAAACCCAAGCTTCTTCAAAGGTCGACATCCAGACAAATCATTGTCAAAAGCAGAACACCTATTCATGAAGTATATCCAAACCACTTCTCATGAATATTTAAATTAGCTGGTGACGTAGGTACCTCTAGCAATTCCCCTTTTTTTCTTACTGTACAACCAGGGCTACATATAATATAAATTAAAAAAATTTTCAGGTAAATAGTGTTTTTGATTATATTGCCTGTACTTGTTATATCATTCTTTTTGCATAAAGTATCAGAGCAGCTCGAAACAGGGGTTTGAAAACTATACATCTGCCATTTTAATGTAACATCACAGGAAAATAAATTGTTTATATTCTTATTTATGTGAATATTGAACTGGGAGTCTTAAAGACAGTAGAGTTTGTTTTTCTTTTTTGCCACATAAAGTAGTAAGAATCTTAATTTATATCTAAAAAAGTGTGGCAAAAAGTGGTAAAAAATCACATTTTTCTGCCATAAACTGGTATTTATTCATAGTTTGAAAATAAAATAGCATACAGAATGCGTATATTTGGCATGTTATTTACATCTACTATGTCTTATCTATATGCCAATTAAAAATCACTCATTTACTGGGCACATGTATGCATTAATGAGCTGTAATAAGATAGCCACTGTAAGTGTACAACACTTTGCATCTTATCATAATCTTACTGACCAAGCAGTAGGTATCCACAGACTTGAACAAATAAACCAACTATAAAAAGTGATGTATGGTACACATCAAGCCACTAGTGCAATGGATAAGCTCTGAAATACTATTTTTCTTCTAATTTACCAAATCTCTCAAATGTCTCGGAAGGGTCATAGAAAATGCCTCAGTATTTTCAAGTGTAAACACAAATTCTTACCTGTAAAAATTCAGCAACATAATGTACCAACAGCAGGTTGCAGCTTGCAGGCAGATACGCAACCAGGAGAGATTCCGAACATCAAAACTGACTTACCAAAGTGACCAACACGGTTATGCAATCTGAAGCGAGAAACAGAGTCTGTGTCGTCAGGCAGTCGTATAGTGAATATGGGGAAATTGATTAGCATAATAAATGCATTGATTAGTTCACACAAAATTAACAATCAATTTCAATGTGAAAATTTAAACATGGAGCTAGTGAAAGAAGTAAAATGTGGACTAGCATGGAAATTTCGATTTCACTGCACAAACTGTAGCTTCATTTCAGAGGTGTACAAGTCATACACTGAAATTCCGAAGCAGAATAATAGTGCAAAACCAGCAGCAGCTATCAACAAAAACCTAGCTATGGTTTTAATGGACACAGGTGACAATACGAGGGGGAGGGGGGATCAGAAAGTTTGTAGACTTTTGCCATACCTTTTTTATTTATCATTGTATTCTAATAATTCTCAGGGAGCCTGTGCCGCTATATATTTGCAGTAAATTTTTAAAAAATTGATAACTTTTCATCATTAGTTAATATTCTATAGTAACTATGGAAACGTTGATTTACGTAGTCGGGGCAGTTTTTGCTTTTTTTCTTACCTTTACTATTCAAACAAGCGTAGCGTTGCCAAAACGCGTTTTATTTTTAAATAAAAAACATCAATGTATGCTGTATTGTATGCTTGTTTATATCCTTTAAAGAAATGACACCAATTATGCGCATCTCAAAATGACGTCAATATTATGATGTTACGGTATGCCATTTTGTTTAAAACAAAACGACGTCAGGGCACTTGAAAATGGATTAGCACGCGGCATACCGCAGTTCCGTAAAGTTCTGCTCCATGTTAGGTAATACACCTGTTGAAACAGATAAAACAAAAGTATGTACAGTGAGTTTAAGGTCTCTAGTATTTAAATGTCACAAAAATGATGTTTTTAGATGGCCGGCAATCAGTCATTTAAAAAGAGCATATGGGAAGTTGATTTGAAGACATATTGGAATCAAAGCATGTTTTACAGAATTTTGTGTCCAGTATACAATCTTGAGATTTCATTAACATATTCACTCAATGGTGTAAATGGTGGCAAAAATGTACAGACCATGAATGAGTGTGTTTTGAGAAGGAGTGACTCAGTAAATTTGATACAAAAGCACCTATTTAAAATACTGACGTCGGTTTTTTGTTGAATACAACGTCATTATTTTGCCCCACCATGACTAACTGCTATGCTTTTACTAGCGCCTTATTTTTTTAATAGTTGACGTATCATGCTAAAATTTTCAAAATATGTCCCATATACATGTATTTCAAATAAAATAACACTATTGTGCAATGTATAATTGATATAAATAAGTTATGGCAAAAGTATATGAACTTTCTGATTCCCCCTCTTACATAAATGTTTCTGTGGATGGCAGATATAATGGCAGATCTTTCAAATCCTCTTACAAACCTGGCCAGAGCTCCTCACAGACATACACAGTAGCCATTGAAAATATAACTGACCATCAGTACATTATTGGCATGGCTGTGGAAAACAAACTTTGCTGGACTGGAGCCTGGCTGAAGAATCGAGGCTTCGATGTCATTTGTCCCGGAAGACATGCAGAGTGCACTGCAAACATGCAATACCTCAAGCCACATTCCGAGAGAAAATTGACATATGAGATAGCGGCTGACTTGTCTGTGGAAAATTACTGGATTCGTACTGTGACAAGCGACGGTGATGCAGGATTTTACCTCAGACTGCTGGACTTCTACAAGCAGCTAGATGAGACATGGCAGGTTTCACGACATGCAGATCCCTATAATTTGGCTGTGCGACAAGAAAAAAAGGCTAGCAATGCTAACGTTAGTAAGGAGATGGTGCCCCATTTAAGTATAAACAAGGAGAAAAGACAGCAAGCTATTTCAGTACTTTCAAAAGATTTCAAGGCGAGATGCAGTCACATAATAAAAGAACTCACCAGACGCGGAAATGGGGATTTAACCAATATGCTCTCAAAACTATCGTCAGTAACGTCTGCCACCATAGAATGCTATGCCAGAAACTGTAGCAACTGTCCATCTGAGTCATTGGTCTGCACTGGCCTCTCAGAAGGAAACTGGTGGCTGAAGTCTGCTTTTCTGCCAACAAATGGGATCTCATGTTTGAACATGGACCTAAATGATAAGCCAATACTGGAAGTTATACTACAAATGAGGCTGAGTGAGAATGCTGTACGCAGTGTTAGTTCCAACACATCAACTCAGAAAGTGGAAGCCTTCAATCGAATGGCTCTTTCAACAATGCCGAAAGAAACAAATTACGTGAGGAACTTCAAAGGTCGCCTGGCTGCGAATGTTCTGAAAGAAAAGAACACCGTGGAAAAATCTGCGACAACAAAACTCAGGCGCATTTCAGCCACAGCACTGTCAGAGCAGACATCACATCACTTGATGCAGATTTCAAGAAGTACAGAATACCAAAAGGCTTACAAATCAACAAGCAAATACAAGAGCTACGAATTGCAAACTGTGCAAGATTTGATCACGAACACCATGTTCTAAGAGCAGCGCGCACTGGTGCACCGGATTACAAGAAAGGCCAATTTGATGATGATATTGAGCATTGGTATGCATACATTTGTGCAATGGCTGAAAAGTAAACTAAGTGTCACACCAGTATGTACAGAGACACAGATAACTTCAATGATACAGTGTTTAATAAATAACAACACAAAAAGAATATGATCTTACACACAGGTGTGTACTTTGTCTAGGGTATAGCAACCCTACTGATGATGGCTTGATGCTAGCTGAAACAGAGTTTTGGGGGTTAGGGTTAGAAATCAATATTCATGAACAGAAATGACAAATAACCTATATTATAATTTAAACAAGCTAATATCTGGTGAACAAGCAATTACCTACCCTAGCATAGCCTAGCAGCTCACTTTTAACAAAACGACAAAATGCAATCTAGGAGTCGAACCTCTCAAGTTAAATGACCCATTCACTGTCCATTACTGAAGCAGGCATTTTGACTATTGCTGTCTTAATTACTTTCCAAAGTAAAGTGATTGACGTTGATGCACAATTTATTATTACATAAATGACTGGCCTGTTGAGATGGTGGCACATCGAGGTCATGCAATTTTATAAATAGTGCCATTCTGTGACAACTTCTGGTTCGATGCCCAGCAGAAGGCGAGTCTCTTTGGTCCCCGATACCTAAATACTCCATAACCCTTATTGGTGCAACCTGTCCACAGTATACACTGAGTTTTCAGCCAGCTTTGCAGCCCATTTCTCAAAAATTTTGTCCATATTTCAATTATTTTAAAAATTAAGTAATTTTAAATTGAATTTAAATGAAGTTAAAACATTTCATAGACTTCAAATTGATTTTAAATTCAGCAGACGACACTTCTAAACAGGAAGTTGGATCAAATTCTCTGATACAGAGCATTCTGGGACCAAAACAAACAATTTTCATACATTTTTAATATTTTAAATTTTAACTTAAATTAAAAATTTATCAACCTCATGCAAATGTGGTCTGTTTTTTCTGATTTCCAACACCATAGCCTGTCTCCATACCAAATTTCAGGTAGCTAACATCAAAACTGGCAAAGTTATTAAAGATTTACTTTTTTGTTGCTCTCCACTTCTAGGAGTCAGACCAATCACTTTTTTGCCTATATGTTTCAACTGAAATTCTATAGTTTTGGTGTTCTGTCATAAATTTAAAAACATTCCCACACATATAGCACAAGTTAATCAATGCAGGAGACCTATTTAGCAGTATTTCTGTGTCTCTGTAATACCATCATGATAATCTCGTTTTTTCACTATATCCGTTCGTCCCATCACTCTATCCAAAATGTCAGGAAAATGCTGGTGCCCGAGTTTCATTCAAGTTGTCTCTATCGTCATAAACTCTGACAAAACAGTCCCAGAAAAATACAAAAATATCCTGTTACTTTGTAAATAAAAAATTACACTTTCACAAGGGATGAATAATATATGAGGAAATGTAAACATAAACACAAATGAAATGCACAGTTTATATTTTAAATTGACCTACTTCTGCACACAACTACCTCTTGAACAAGATGTCACCGGTCTTCCTCCATATGAAGGGTTTGAACAGGGTTAATTCAGCATATTTCAGAAATGTTCGCGCATTGTATTAGTCAGAGCTATCAATAGTTTTGATGGAGGTTAAGTGATAACTTTCATATTCGATGAGATTGTGATCAAATTTCTCAGAAGTCTCCTCCTGATGTTTACTTTCTTACTCGGTAGCTATCATCCAGGTCACATGATTATATGTCAGTAACTCAGGCAATGAAAACGTCCAGCAGTCTTTTTCAGTATATATAATCAGTATAAACAGCTCACTTGTTTGAACAAAATTAAATCCGATCTCCATTATATGCCTTTGTCTTGTACGTTTTACCCTACATCTTAATTAATAAGATATTTTAGACAACACTGTTTTTGTAGTCCAATTTCTGATTCATTAATAAAAACTTTGGTATATCTTATTATTTTCTATGTAAAATAAAACCATTCATACGAGAGCTCAAATAAGCCTGACCATCATTTACACACATCACAAATTTTACAACCCTCAATTGGCAGTTTAACTTTGTCAAGCACTTTTTATTTAATATGACTTTTAAATAAACCAGCTAAAACATGAAGTAATATTCTTCAATATATAAAAATATTATTTTCCATCATTTTAAGTGTATATATTTCATTATATGTACATAGCCAAGTGATCTAAATGATGACCATTTACATCCCTCAAGTTATGGGTTGGAGGCCATTTTGTTCCAAGCGCTATATGTGAGAAAGTTTGCCAGTAACTTGTGGAGAGACTGTGGTTAAAGCATTTAAAGGCACATACTGATGTGTTCCTCCATCAATAAAACTGGATACGACATATAACCTATCAGGTGTTGAAATGGTGTTAAACCCATTGTTTGTATTCAGTGAAACTGATGCAGTGTGATGTAAGTGTGTATCTAGACAACAATTAAATGACTATAACACTGAATAATGAATGTATTTGATTTATTGATTGATTGATTGAATATTTAGCATCATTTTTATGCTATCAAGGGTTAACAAACGATCAGTTAACCTAATCACTTTTTCCTGGGATCCTGAAAGGTTAACCAGTACTCAAGCACACCCCATCTTTGCAAGTAACTGATAACTTTCCCCCCTTGAATTAGCATTGAGAGACAAATAATAATGATAGTCAGACATGTAACCAGCTGAGCTAATTGGATCTGGCTAATGTATTTGAAATTGATATAATAATTATTGGTTATTAAAATGTTTACCATTCCGGAGACACTATCCAGCACTGTGGTTCCACAATTAAGTCCTCACTCACACATTCCACAATGATGCAAAATCACCTCCACACAAAGGCATCATTACATAGCAGACTGCATGTGACATAACATAGAAGTCAACAACATGCGGAGGCAGCGAACATCTTGCACATATGTATACAACTCTGTGTCGGAAGTTTTGAGGGGCTGTATACTCACATGACAGCATAGAACTGCAAACAAATTGTAGAATAACTTCAAAATATTTTTAACTGTAATTTAGTCAATCCATTTATATCATAAACTATATGTTAAGTTAATATATATAAAAATAATAAACAAACTTGTTATTTCCATTATAGTTCTTTCACTATAGTTCTTTAATAAGTGGTCTATATTAAAGCACTATGTTAATAGATGTTTTAAATTGGTTCATCAGCATCATTCTATAAACACTCCACATGCTGAAGATCTTTATTGTTTATTTATTTAATAGTTTTATCACACAATATAACAAGTATTTTAATAGTAATGACCATCATAATATGTGTCAACAGCGATTCTTCAACTATGAGTGTATAACTTACAGTCAAATCTTTTTTAAAAAAACCCACTCATTTTTGTGTTAATAGAAGCTTATCTTGTACAATAAAGCTAAATAAATGCGAGAGATAATCTTTTAAACTGCACCTTTAATAATGGCCTCCTCCACCTGTACACTATGAAGAAAGTAAAAGTGTGTTTTTATAGTTTCTCCACTGATTCACCCATTGCTGCTTTTGGAACTATGGGCCATTATAAATTAAGTTAATGTGTCATCCAGTACCAAATCATCAATTTACTGCTAATATAAGCAATCTTTTACAATTTAACAATGTAGAACTTTGTAAAATACATACATGTATATGCCTTACATAGTTGCAATGCTTATTTATATTCATCACAAGTTCAGAAATTATTCAATGAAAAACAATTTGACAGACAGGAGAAACACTTAATTCCTCTTCTTAATTATCAAACAATTAAATGAACAATAAAATACAACTGTATTTATAACAAATACAAGCAAATTAACTATATTTAATACATATTTACATAGCAGATAATTGCAGCGACCACGTCCATTACAAGTATACTCAGACAGTATGGAGCCGCGTCCATTACAAGTACACTCGGACAGTATGGAGCCGCGTCCATTACAAGTACACTCGGACAGTACGGAGCCGCGTCCATTACAAGTACACTCGGACAGTACGGAGCCACGTCCATTACAAGTACACCCAGACAGTACGGAGCCACGTCCATTACAAGTATACTCGGACAGTATGGAGCCATGTCCATTATAAGCGTTCACATATGAACAGTGATTACATATGTTTTTTCTATTCATGTCTTATCATATGTACAATAACATAAAACATAGCAAATTTACATCAAATAACATAGGCCACTCTAAAAATAATTATAAGAGAAAATGATAATGCAAATCATAAAATATTTCTAACTCATAAAATATTATTCTAATCACATATAATTATTAAAATATATTAACATTTTTTTAAATAAAAGTTGAAAATCCTTTGCTTAATTTGATTTCAGTCTAAAAAGTACATAAAATAATATAATTAAAACTTGACAAGCAAAAGAAGCACTAATGAACATTTATAGGAAATGTTTAAAAGATTGATTATCACTTGAAATCAGATTTGTAATGAACTGATTAGCAATGGGCTTTCACACTGTAATAAAATATTGACATTGATTTTTACAAATAAAATAACATACAAACAGTATTTATATAAAGTATATATTTGATTTCTTTAATACATTAAAACAGCTTTTGGCAGTAAAGCTGTTCTCTTTATTTGAATAGAAATTTCATTTTTATTGCTATCATTAATACTGTAAACAAATCTTTGGAACATTGTTCTGCACAAATCATAATATGTACAAGTCACAATGTTAAGTAGCATGCCATGTGAAAAGCGTGCCAAGCATTTATATATTAGTAGGGACAAAATAGCCGCAAAAACATCAAACTGCAGACTTATTGCAACAGAAAATGTTTTAATAGTTTCTAAAAGTTCAAACCTTTTCCAAATACGTACTGAAAATAGGCAAAAATCGGACATCTCTTTCATTTTAATTTTTATCATACAAAAATATACCTATTTTTTAAATTGAAATTTGAAATAAAAGTTGTTTAATAAAAAAATAGCCACCAATAAAATTTTAATGGATAAACTGGACATGTTTCAACACAATATTAGCATGTTATTTTTTCTATTGACTGCAGTCTTTAACAAAGTTCTATTTTATTTGAGAAACATGACAATATACAAAAAAAAACATGTCCAATTACCCCACCCCCTTTATCATGTTTTCAAATTTTTAATAAAATCTTCCCTTTCTTCATATTTTTGATCAGATTTATCATAACTTAACAATTGGAAACAGATCTTCCCAGCCACGGAAGAGACATTAAGCTGCCGGTCTTGTGTACAGGGAGAATAACTCTGTGTACAATAAAGATTTCAATGCATTTCAGTTTTAAACAGTAGTTAAACTACCCGTAAAATTTCCCTCGGAGACGTATATTTTTCATAACATTTTATTTTAAATTAAACATCTTATAAGTAAAAAAATATTTTCGATTTTTTATTTCTCTAAATCATCTGTTAAAATGTATATCGACGTGCCGTAAAACACCATTCATTCAGTCAGCCAATTATGCGTTCAGTTCATATATATTTTTTGTCGTTGTACAAATTATCATAAAATCATGTCTGCGACCGCTCTGTATTTATATAAACCAATCAAGAAACAATTTACTTATTTTCATCGGTGACATTATCCATTGCTAAAGAGCCGGGCCCGATTAGTTCAGTCGGTTACGCGTGTGACTATCAAACCCCCGCCCAGCAACAGTCTCAGTGATGATTGATATACGACATTGTGTCTCATTATCATTCGTCTCTCACCACTGATTCAAGTGGGAAAGTTATCAGTTACTTGCGGAGACGACGGGTTGTGCTCGAGTACTGGTTTATATCAGGAAACAGTGGTTAGGTTAACTGATTGTCTGTCAGTCCTTGATGGCATAAAAATGATACTTAATATTCATTCAATCAATCAACCATTGCTAAAGAGTTGAGACAACTTACTCCCCGGCATTCACTGCACATTGGAAAGCATTCAAGTTCATGTTTCTTGCATTCAGTTTTACATTTACATCTGATAACCTTCAGAAGTCTGTCTGGTGCTGGTTGTCTGTCAGTCTGGATAAGAAGCACATGCCCATTTGTTATTTTCCGTCCACATTCTTGAACGTTCAAATCATTTCCTGTCCATATTTGTACCTGGTCGTATACTCTGTAACTATTGTATTTCGCAGCATTTTGGGTTGGTGGCAACTATTCAGGAGCAACACATTTAAAACTCCTGCAAATTTTTGGAAGAATTTAGACATGCGTAAAGATCTTAAATATCTTCCTTTTTGCAATCAAAAAGAATAACTAATGCTTTTTGGCCAGCTTCGCTAATGTCTTCATGAGATGCATCTCCTCGATGAAACGTCATTGAACACTCTCGGAATTGTGCATCCATTGTAAATTTCTTGAGGTATGTATGAAAAATATATTACTGCATGTTTCAGGATCTATTTGTTCTGGGTGTCTTGGATATGCCAGATATATTTCTTCTTTGTTGTTTGAGTTTTTTCCGTTTCAAGTATTGTCATTAACGTGATAGCAAAGCAGCACCAATAAGTCAGTGTCATCTCCAATCACTGTAACGGCTGAGTTTAAAGCATACTTAACCGCTGTTGTTACTGTTAACAAATCTGCATCACCTTCTGATTGAATAGTCTAGATGTACTTTGATTGAAGATGGGTTCTTAACATGTCAATGAAGCTTGATTTGTTGTTAATATTTGCAAGGAATATCTCCTTTTTTATACTGAACGTGGTATTGCCATAAAACTTAACGTCAGTGCTAACTCTTCCAGAATTTCTCCTTTGATGGGTACTATATTTTGTAGATGGAGAATTTGAATATCCATCAAACACAACAACAATATTTTGGCCAGTACATTTATCCGAGCCAGTTATTTTAGACATTGCATCTTCAAGCCGTGGTTTGCTTGGAACTCGCATAAGACCATTAGCGTCTAACAATGATGGTGGATATAAACACAACTTGTATGTAAACAGAGATCTGATTTCATCTTGTGTGATAACTTGCTGTGCTGCAAATATTAATCTTTGAAACAACAACTATGGGTCAACTGTTACGTGGTGGTCGTCGATTTTGACGTTCAATTTGGAATCCATTGTTAAATAAGTATTCAAATATCATTTCATCAGCCATTGCAGTAATAATATTTTGACCCAATTCTTCAGCTCTATAAACATTTACCTGTTCTATTGAAGAACATTGATTGAATGGGTTTCTGATTTGTATGATTTGTAGAAAGTCGGATAGCTTCATCATGTCACTGTTGTCTCATGTCTGTTTAGTTTTAGATGTGTCGCTGTGTTGTTCATTTGGTGTGTACGAATTGCCAGTAAATTGCTGCATTGCCTGATTCATGCTAACACAGGACGGCGTTGAAAGCAGTCATGTTGCCATCAGAAGTTCTGTCATAACCCTTCCTCTGGTCAGACCACCACTTGTTTTCATACTTCTCATCATCATCTGTTCTATTATGAGATCAGTCGATAAACCGGCCCAGAATCTATCACTTCCTCTGCCAACATGGTACTCTTTTTTAAATTTTCTGTAAACTTCAGGATTGGTATCAGGCAAACATACATATTTTGCACGTACATGCACACCAATTTCGCATACAGGTAGTGCCCTGATGCAGCGGAATAGGGTAACATATGAATTAATGTACCCAAATGAAGATCCCAGTCACCCGTGCGCTCAAACTAATTAAACGATCGTATAATTGAAATCATTTCAATGTATTGGAACCAGAGTTTGTGTGTTTTAAATCCTTCACAGGAAGTTTTGTATTATTCAATTTTGAGATTGATCTGTTCAAAAATATGTGTTTCTTCATTACAAACAGTTTCAACCGTAACTTATCCATCTAACACATCTTCAAGTATACATTTTACAACATTTAGATTCTCCGCTGTCTCTACCCTTGAACTATCCTCTGTAAGTTGATGAAAATCTTGCAGATTAGAGCCTTGTGTCACCATGCCTGTAGCTGTTTCATCTTGGTCGATATTGGCCGATAACGGAGTATCGTATATACTGTCCAGAATTAGTGCTGTTAGAACAGATTCTACCAGCAAATGTCCCAGTACAGCTCTGGAAATGGCCTTACTGCTTAACATATAACTAACAGCTGTCTCAGCATATATATCACTTCCAATAACTCACGCAAACCAGAACCACCCATTAGAGAACCAATGCTACCAAGAAAACTTATCTCTACATGAAGGCCACCAATTCTGAGAATAATATTCCGTAACACACTACATTGCGCTTCATGTTCAAGAAGTTCAGAGGCCTTCCACCAAAAAGGTTGATCAAATGTAAGTATCGGTGTTGAATTATACTGTCTAGCCTGTTCACTAACAAGCATAAGCATACAATTCTCGTCGCTGGATTTCATATCGATCATTGGCACGAATAGGACAGTAAATTTGCCAGGATATGAACCTTGTTGCACTGTTTGCATAAAAGCATTCCAAGAAGGTCGTTCAGGCTTTAATAGCCATGATATTTCCTACAAAATATCAACATTGTACTTTTTGTCATTTTGGTGATACACGGGCAATTTCTTTAATTTCAATAGGATCTGAAAGTTTTCCTTTGGTTTAAAGTAAGCAATGTTAATTTTTCTTACAGCCATTACATCTTCAGACGAAATGGAAACCCTAGGAATAGGTATGGTTGATTTATTTCCTTGTGCTACTGTTGTTATGATACCCATACCATGGAATGTAATGAGACCATCAACCGTTCTTATGTTGTGGTCGACATTATCTGCTACATATTGTATAAACATTCCCGGTTTATGGTCAGTAAGTTCAGTACCCTAATGTACAACTGAGCTTCTTTAACATATGCCTACTATGAATACGAAGAACAGAATCCATGCTGATGCAGAGAATCGATCAGAAATCGGGAACCAAACTGTCTGTGCATTTGTACACCAAGACCGATTTGTTAAGATTCAACTATACATCGTGAGCGAACGGATTACATTATAGCCTGTCCAATGGATGCAACTTTACAACTTGCATCTTTTCCTGCAAATAGATCATCCAGTAAACATCTTACAGAACTAGATAAGTAAGCTAAAGTGTCTATTTCTGATTCAATGGCTTCGTAATCAAGATAAATGCTTTTATCTGTATCAATTGATTTAATGTCATTCTTTAATAATTTAGCAGCTGTCTCTATGATTCTCATTTTTTCTGCTTCGGAATTGTCTTGCTTTTGGCATGTTATAGAACTGGTCCAAAACTGAAGAAGCAGTAGCTGTTTATGTCACTATAGTCTTTCCGTAACTATTTGTTTTATAATTTTGTTTCCAAAATGGCTAAGTAATATTTGTTTCATGTGTTTGAAGCTGTATGACTCATATGTTGTTCCTTCTAGGTACTGTTTCATTTTCGTAATAAGATCATTTATCGAAATTTGTTCATCATCATTTTCTTCAAGAAATTGCAAAACACGTAGTAATGTGGCGTAAGTTTCATCTACAGATGGCCTTCCAGAGCGCACAGGTTCAACTTCGTCAAATGTGGATTGCTTTGGAATACCCATATTTGTTCTGATGTTAACACTATAGATATGATGATATATGGTATCTGCTGCGTGCATATCTTGTATTCACACTGGATTCTAGCAAATACTATTTTTTCATAGGTTTGTCATTAATGTTATTGGATTTACCACAAATAAACAATCATCTTTAAAATTAAACATACTTTCTGAACGAAGAACTTGCTTAACACTGCTTGTTGATTGACTTTCTGTTTCAAGTTTTCTTTTCTGACTATTAGTAGATTTTGCATTAATATATGACAGTCAACAGGTTTTGTGCACATTTTAACCTGGTTACAAAGTGACACTATCATTGTGCTCTTTGTTAGCTCTGTTGATACCCTTTCAACCTTTGACTCTCAGTTTTACAATATCATGACCATTTTCAAGACTTTATGTACACAACGGGCATGCGTCCATTCTTCTTTTGCTGACTATAATCAACTTAACAACAGAAAGATACTATCGTACATTGAATAACTTTTAAAAATATTATATCATAAATTGATACCGCGTATTAAACAGTAAAAGAACAATGCTGTGTGAAAAAATACTGGATAATGACAACTTTCAGAGAAACATGTACTACTAGTGCCAGCAGTCGCCAGTGATAAGCTCGTTTCTGAATTGAACGCCGACATGTTTTAAGCTGCATTTTATATACAAACAAAAAACCTAAAATACTCAGATTGATAATTTTTTGTCAATAATTTGATTGAATTTCTATTCGCAGAGCTATTCAATTCGTTCAAAAGTATACAATTCGATTAAATTACATAAAATTATGCCAATTTAAAAATTTATTAAAACCGAAAGTACAAAATATGTCATAGTATTCGGATAGTACAATTGTCTGAATTATAACCAAGAAAAAAAGTACTTAAATGAGCTCCGATTTTGTCCTATTTTCATTTCTGTGGTAAAATTAAGTAATAGTTTCAGCAACTGCAAAAACATTTTCTGTTGCAATTAGTCCGAGGTTAAATTTATTTTTATCAGTCTATATGTAGTTCTAACAAATGTCAAATAGTAGAAAGATATCATTTCAATCTTTATATACACTTTAAATTCGTCATAGACAAACAAGTAACTGCCAATTGTTTGGACACATGTTCAAATGTGACTGCAACAAAATATGTTTGATCTCACTTGCTATTAGTAGTTAATAGTTTTCTAAATCCGAAAATGAAATTTGTTTCTCTGAAAAATAAGAAGGGGGTAATTTATATACATATATATTTCAAAAATCGGTTACCTACAAAATGTTGACATTCTGCATAAATCTCTACTCTTCTAAAAAGAGAACTTCAATTTTTTCCTATTTGTTATCGTGTTCATAAAAGACTCAGAATAACAAAAAAAAAAGATTACAGAATGAAGCAGACTTTTATTCCAGACTTGGTAGCTTATGGTGTGCACATCATACAAATTGCATTATTACATAATATCATGCTGGACTAAATAGCAAGTATTAAAAAAAAAAAGATGCCAAATATACAGGCTATGTGCACTCAGTATAAATCTATGTTCTGCTATATATGGGAAAAGAAAAGATGTTTTGTTCAAGAAATATCCATACCTTATAACAGCTGTCTTTACATCAAATCTGCATCATCAGACATCTGAGACATCAGCCACAAAACTGACCATCATCACTTGCACTTTGATGTCAAGCGTCTGTATCTACCAGTAAACAAGACAATGTTGTACTCTTGTGCCACAAGCCTGAAGAAGTAAATAAAATAGAGACCACTGACCGAAGGTAGAACATGATAGAAATCAAATTATGGCCAACAACAAAATGATGAAGGCATTTAACAATATCCTGATTCATCAGGAATCTGCCCAAAACTTAATTTTGTAATCGACAGCAATGAGAAACAATATTTTGCTTGGAAATGCACATTCTGGTGCGTCAATTGTGCCTTGGAATCAAGGAAACATGGTTATTTACCTTTCAAAGTAAACCAAAGAGCAGTCTCAAAAAGTTGGTGCTAACACAAAAAATCACCAACAGTACCAAAATGACAATCAGTATAGCAATGCAGGCTTCAGCAGCATTGTAAACACCATCTGTGGTATAGAGTTCTGCACAGTTCATTATAATGACCTACAAATCAACACCTTCACCCAAGTTTCATGGGTTATTTTTAAGGCATATAGTCAGCATATAAACCTGAAATGGGCTGTCTCCTCCAACCTGGCTCCAGACCAGAGACACTGTCTATAACCAATCTCAGTTCTACCAAAAGCCCACAGAATACAAACAATTACTGGCTACCTGGCTCCGGCTCAATAAGTTACTTTCTATGTACAATTTATAGGATGCCTCCATGATGCCAAGAAATATTCTCTATTGTAAGCAATATATAGAGGGGTTATCCAGGAATTGCATGAAGCTTCAAACTTTGCAGCTGAGTGCCAAGCCCTAAAGGTTAAAGAGGGGAGGAGTGTAGTGAATGTACATAGGTACAGGGTTAGTACTTGGATGGGTGACCATTGTCACTCTTTAATTTACATAGGTCAAAATGTTAGCTCTACATGCTATAGCACTTGTCATGAAACTCAAACTTGCATGATACTTTCCAGAATTCATATTCAGTTCAAACAGAACACATACAAATAAAAAAAAAATAACATACTAAGAAGTAGTCCCATCTGCTTGTTCTAGCTAGAATTTCCCTCAATTTGCACCATTCTTTAGGGAAATATACTGTATACATAAGTCTACAAATCAATATTCCCCGTGAAGAGTACTTTGACAGTCACACCATCTTGAACAACCATTGTCTGTTCTATAGAACTACTTCTCTACTACCATTTTGAACTGAATTCCTAGTCAACACTACAGTACTAGATAATTATGTAATGATGTACAATAGTGCCTCCAAAACTGACATAGTCAGATAGCATCTAAACTCCACAAATATTTGCAGATTAATTATATGCTACTTATGCATGAGATCTCAACACCCTATGTTTTGCTCAGCTGTAGTTCAGTGTGTTGTTTGCCTTTTTTCAATTTAACTTTCCTTCAATATATTTGTTCGTGCAGTAATAGCTTTAAGACAATGTAAAGATGAGAACTGAAATAACAAAAATTGCTTTTTGATGTTTAAATATGTTCTAGTGTGCATGGTGCTTGATAGTATCACAGTCTGTCTTGAATATATTATTTGATAAACATATTGATATGTGTGTACTGTATCTATGTTTAGATGGTTAGCTGTATCATGCTATAATCAATAAAGTTATGTTCTATTCTTTATCAAATAATGTTGTTAAATACATGACTTTACACATGTCTTTAACAGGCCTTCTAAAATTCCAAAATGCAAATCGGTCCAGGTTTTTTACTACCGTAAGAATCGCACTTATTTTTTAAAAAATCACTAAAATTGCCTTACATTATGCCATTACTACTAAGACTCTTTAATAATTATAGAGTGTTAGCTGCTCATTCTAAATGTTGCAGGTTTGATCCCAGCTGCAGCCCAATGGCCTCTAATAATTAACAACCAGTACTGGTTTTACCATGAAAACAGACTTGAGAGCTCCAGGCTCATCAAGCAATCAAGTTTAAATAAATTGCTGTGTTCATTTCTAAATATTGTGCAATTCTAGACCATGTAGATTGTACTATGAGATTTTAAACATTAAATCTTTAATACAAACTACATATATTACTTTGACTGAATCAACCAGGACAGATACTTTCTTGTATAAGTGGTATAACTGATCTGATGTGAGAGTGATAATTGCTCCATCAACTGGCCACTTGGCATTGTTTGTCCAAGTAAGTACAATGTAACACATTGTACTATTTACTTAGAGATCATTTGCTTGTCTAAGGTAAATGGTAGTCCTGGGGAAAATATTGATCACTGATTGGATTATCAACATGATGACAGTATCAGGTCATTTGATATTGAAGGAATAATATAGTAAGAAAGTTTAAACCAATGTACATAAAAACTGGGATAAACCTACATTGTAACATATGACACTTGTGCACTAGACAATTCCTCATTGGGGTTTGGAGGCAGTAGTAACCACTAACCAGTGCTTCAGACTCCCTAGAAATAATATTACTTCAGGTACCTTTGACTCGATACCCTCTCATCATTAAATGGGAATGAAATGGGAATGTGCGTGTCTGTATTGAAACTGCAGACTCCCCAGACACAGCAACTTGTCAGAACCAAATCATGACAATCTTGGGAAACACACCTGATTATAAATAATCAGTCATATTCAGAATTAGCTCACATAGCAAATGTATCTAGATATATTTTTGTTCTAAATGTCTGTCAATAGTGGTAAAATCTGATAACAACTAGAAATATGCCTATAGGACACATATGTGCACTACTTCAGATGACTTGAAAGAAGGACTGAGGGATGGACAAGGGTAACACACAATGCCCCATCATAATTCTTTGAATTGCTGGGGCATAAAAATAGCAAGTTCTCTCAGCAAAGTGTTATGCCACACATATTCAGTAAATATTGTGTCAGCATTTTATTGCTATATATTTTCTTTGACATTCGCAGATTAAAAATATTTTTTGTGTAATAATTTTTAGCGCTTTGATTTATTTGATGTTTGAAAATGGTTTTCACATGACGGTGTTAAATAACTAACAATCAAAGCATATTTGATTGAATCTAAATTAAACACAATTCAAGACTATTTATAGATTAAATATATCTAAAGAATAAGTTTGCAATTTTCATATAGTATGAATGTTAACACATTTTATTCTGGTGTTTTCATTACAGCATTTCAATGTGTTTTTGTTGATTAACGTCTCGTAGACTAATTCGTGTCAAAACAAGTTACATTTTAACAACATATATCATTTAAATAATTACAAGAGACAGCGGATTTGTACAAGTGTTTGTTTTGACAGGTGTCGCGTTGTTGCATAATGCCTATTTCCTGAACTAGTACATGTACATCAAGGGCTTTCGATTTAGCACCTTTTGTTATAACAATGATTGGTATTTAAGATAATGTATATTTTATCAGACAATTTGATTAGTCAAAATAAATGTTATATTATGTTTGGCTTTAAATCGAGTTAGTTTTTGAGAGTTTTGGGAAGGGAGAAGTCATATTAGAAGCGAGTTAAAAAAGTGGTTTTCCACAGTGGTTATAGATATTGGATTTCCGAAAAACAATTTATACATGTGTGCTAAATTTACGTTGATTTTGAAAAACTAAATTAATCGTTTTGCCTGGTTATACCGACATAGATAAATAAATATTGGTTCTCCAATTGTCAAAAGTTGATTATGCTTATTTCATATAAAAGGAAAGAAACTAGAAGTTGGACTTGTTCACCTTTTTACCAATATTAAATAATTAGACTAAAACATTACAGCGTAACAAAAGGACAAACACATTCTCTACAGCTCCAGTTTTCAAATGATCGGACAGGTTGTATCCATGGACACACTTTATGATCAAAAGTTAAGGACAATGAAGAGTTACTTTATGAACAAATCATGGCCATATAGCTAAAAATATTGGCATATTTTGATGTCACCAATTACTTTCACCTAATTGAAAGAAACATGCGCCACTTTGATTTTTTATCACATTTGGCACCATTGGTAATCGACAGCATGCGCTCTGCTAAAGCACAATATGTTTCATGTTTCAAGGGAAGTAACCCATCTGTCTGTCCTTTTAAAATGGCCAGCATCCAAACATATTAATCTTCATTATGACTGTAACACAGTATAAACATGATAAGCAAACAAACCTGTAAGATTTATGACCATGTTTAGCAAACAATATATAGCATTTTTCACAATACAGACACTACTTTGAAATATTTTGTGAAAAATATATGATTCAATGATATATGCAAAAACATTTTGAAAGAAGTTATGTAGTATACAACTTACACTCATTCTCACTCAACTCACTTAAAGAAAAAGACTTACAATTAAGTAATGTTCACTTGACAAGCAGTAAACTTTGAATGCAAAACATTACCTTCACAAATGAAGAAACACTACATTAATGGCTTGACGCAAGACTGGTCCAAATCACTATTTTTCACAAAAACATTTTTTAACATATCTGAATAAAGCACATAGAAATACACATCTTGTTAAAATAACAGACTTTTATTCTTACTTATTTTAATATAGTTGCTAAGAAACAAAAAGGTCTATCTAATAAAAGAAGTTTTCATAGACGCAAAACAGGTCCAAGTAGAGTTGGTCTTGTCTTGCGTTTAAATTATATTACATAAAACAGGTCCAAGTAGAGTTGGGTCTTTTAAATGGTTCTGGCATTGAAAGAGTAATAATGGGGAGTTCAATAAATAAACCAAATATATCTGTTGACATACTGACATAATAATATGAACTGATGATGATGTTCCATTATGCCTAATAAAATACATGCTATAGTCTAAATCTATTCCAGAAACTTACATTGATTAAACTTCTAAGCAAATAATTTTACCATGGAAACTGAAGTAACTGATTCTGAACATACAAGTTTAAGTCACAAAACTGAGTAGGGGTAGTCAAACAATAAATTTTGATAATGAAGTGTTGATAAATGAAGAAATGGATCTAAGTAAAGATGATCCACAATGAAGAAGACAAAATATTATATAATAAATAGAAAATTTAAGAAGTAACATTGTGAATGAAAAAATAACTCAAGAAGGATATATAACAGTTTAGCAGATAACACAACCCGATAAGTTAACATGTCACCAAATCATATCAGATGGGAAAAAAGTAAAAACATTTTCATCAATTCCAGAAAATGGCATTTAAAAGTTGAACAGAACAGAAGGTCAATCTGTTCCTGTATTGCAAAACATTTATCTTGCATTTGCCAGATATAGATCATGCAATGGTAGACATTGCTATAAAAAAGTGTGGATTTACTTGAAACAAAATATCTGGTGCAGTCTCACCGGACTAAAGCAGGAAAGAGCCAGGTATAAGTGTGTTGATATCTTTAACCTCCAATTAAACATTGCCTTTCACAAGCTTAATTTCAAAAAGGACAGGTGTGATTTATGCTCTTGCTTTCGCTTCTAAAAAGTTGTGATGCAAATGGACTGTGGAAAATACATTAAATACAAAAAACTTCACATCAAAACAAAGAATTTGATAAAGGGCAGGAAATTTAAGACTATGAGCCTGTTTGGACCTTCAACAGATTCTTCCATGGCATGAAGGCATATCATGTCAAGGAGCAAATGAAATTGCCTTTTACATTTATAAATTCCTTGACCTTCAGTTAAGAAAAGACAAAAAAGAAATAATTTTGTGTTGTGATAATTTTGACATAAATATGTTGAATCATTGTATAATGGTAAAAGGCCTCCAAAGCAGTTGGTCTCTAAATATAATACACTAGTCAAAATGAATGAAAAGGGTTTGTAGGTTATTCGATGCCAATAGGAAAGAAGATTCCAGATTTAATCTACATGTACAAAAACAACAAATTAACACATAGATGAAAAATTCACATCAACAAACAAATATGCAGAATGAACTTAAAACCTTCATACATGCAGAACTGCAGAGTTTCAGCAAATTCTGTTTTATTTCTTAAATTGTCGCTTCTTATGACATGCACATGCCACAGTGATCCTTTCCTTGTCATCTCTCATATGACTCCCAGGAACCACACAGGGGCTGGTAATTTAACCACAAAATTGAACATAACAAAAAATGATAAAATGAACATGACACCAATTCAGAGGATCACTACTCCTATGCACTAGTCAAATATTTCAGTCTACCATCGTTTTTACCTCATTCTGAGCCACAAGTCTGAGTTGGGGGAAGGTAGAGGTATATCAATAGGCTTATTATACCCAGTATGATGATAATAAATAAAATAGTGGTATTTTATAGGTATAGCTAGTACTTTATTGCTAGATAAATGGATATAGCCTGGGTGATTTTAAGCTGTACTGGGTAAAGTTATAAACATAACATTGTTAAAGAAAAAGATTAAAAGCAGGCAATTTATCTTTAAAAATATTATTTCAGTCGAAAAAATAATTAATGTATATTGTAATACTCGATAACATTTTATTTCTTATTTGAGATAGGCTAGCATCTAGTTCCGAATATTTAATTTGAAAAAAAGTTTTCTGTTTACATTATATATTTTATTATTTATTAAGCTAAATTGTTATGTTAAGGGCAGAGGCCAATGAAGTCATTATGTGTTACCAAACTGACTGTACAATCATAATGTCAATTTTGATTTGAAATGTTAAAAAAGAACTTTGAATTCTTATCTTCAAAAATCTTAAAAAGTCAGAGTTCTGTACTAAGTTGAACCTATTTCACATAAAAACAATTCCCTTCAAGACTTAAAATACTCTAGTTGGTCTAGAATGACTCTTAATGTATCAGTGCAAGACAAGCCCAACTCAACTTGGTATTGTCTTGCACTGAAATATTTAATGCAAAATAGGTCTAAGTTGAGTTGGAATTGTCTTGCGCCAAGATTTTCAATGCAAAATGAGTCCACTTCTCAAATACACTATTTCCAGTTATAAAAATGTAAATTAAATTACATAGCATAAATTCTTTTATGATTAAGTATAAATATGCTTTGTTACATCCTTCTTATCCAAATATTAAAGAATATAATCAGTTTTTTGCTTCTCCTGAACAATTTTCAAAAAGTGACTTGGTCCAGTCTTGTGCCAAGTCATCGACATGTACTGTGGATTGCTTCTGATATACATTGCCAGGCATCTTTAGATGAGAACTACAAATAAACAACATGGATTAATGATAATGAAAAAAAAAACACAATATCATTGTAAATTTTAGAAAAATTATACAAAAACAACAACTAAGAATGATGTCTTTTGCAAGTGTACAAAATTTAAAATTTTCTTCTGAACATAATTATCCAGCTATATAAATGCTCTGTACAAGATGGGATGCAAATGGGATGGCAGTAGTGGATATAGTATGAGCTGCTCATCTCAGAGGTTGGGTGTTCGAACCCCAGCTCGACCAGGCCCTTGTTTCGCCAACATATACTTAAATCAGTGTTCAATTTATACCATGCCATTGCATAATTGACCCCTTTAAAACATAGGTGGTGTACTTTCAACAACTACCAGAGCCATATACAAATGCCACTGATGTTCCAGTTATTTACTTTATTATCCATTATCAATTGAAATATATCAGCTTTTATTCTGATTGGAATGTTAATAAAAATTTTCAAAACGAATATTTGTATATTGTGGAAGTAAATGTATAGTTGGAGGCTGGTTGCCGAAAAAATTAAAATTATTCAGATAAAATAGCGTAAGCTGAGGTAAATATATATCAGTCTATTGCCACCAAAGGCTGTCACCTGTGTGAAGAAATGCAGTCCAAAAAGAGAAGACCAAATGCTGCAATTCTAAATTTGTCGGTTCCTTCAGCGTGTATGGATACACATATTGGAAATTCATCAATCACTTAACCATCAGGGTCACTTTTTGTACGACATTTGCTACATAGACAACTTGGAGTTTTCAAACTTGCATTCTGTCTATGATAGGAACATGGGCAAAATGTAATACAGTGTTATTCTGGCTGCTGTGGAACACAGTGACGAACCAAAGACACTTTTACCCGAGAAATCCCAAGGCACTTAAGCTGAGCACAGGTTGACATATCAATGAGGGTTGAGCCAGTGCCAACATGGAGAAAACAACAGGGCTAAGTACCAGGGCTCTGAAAGTATATAAGACAGAAACAATTACCACAAGAGAATACAATCCACTCAACAGTACAGACATGCAAGATTAGTTTAAACAATATTGTATTAACATAAGTACATATATTTAGAATACATTTAACAATGAAGCAATAAAGTCATACATCTAACACATTATGTGAAAATGATACAGAAAAAAAACTTTTGAAGTTTGTGTGAATCTGCTTCCATAAATTTCAACAAACAAAATGAAATCCATTAAAAAGGGCATGTTAGTCACTTAACCTCCCCCATCCCACCAAAATCCAAAAATATTCGGGACCTGTCACCATTAAGTGTCACATACCAACCAAATGGTCTGTGAAAATAACAATATATTTTATAATAGGCAGCGATGTATCCATGAATATCAAAAGTAATGGACTGAAGTTTCAGATTAGACACTCATTTTCATGTTATATTTACATTAAAATGTGACCATGACCTTTGTATAACTTTGACCTTGACATCTGATGTAAAGGTCTGGGTATTTCTACAAGTAAAATGCAGGTGACACATCAAGACATAATGATCACTTATTTCAAGCTATTTTGAGACAACTTTACAGACCAGACATGAAATCTCATACAAACTGAAAGTGTGACCTTGACCTTTGAGGTAAGGTTCTGAGTCTTAACGTGACACTTTGTCATGTCATGTTAATCAAGTGATAAATTGAGCCAAGTGTTTTTGAAATCCATCTATGTATGATAAAGTTACAGACCGGACATGAAATCTCAAACAGACTCAGTGTTGTCAAACAATCTCAAAGTGTGACCTTGACCTTTGAGGTATAGGTCTGGGTTTTACATGTGATATGTCGTCATGTCATCTTGATCAACTGAGAACCTGGTCTTGTTTTAGTACCACCACAATCTCATAAGGCACTGTTTTGAAAGCAATGGCAACCTTAGTCTGTAGTATGGACCTTCTCCCGATTGGGTCCATTAAATAGCAATCTTGGGAAAGCCACATTTTAGAACATCAGTTGGTCAGTTGCTTCAACTAAAAGTTTGAATTAAGCCACAGTTTAGAAAGCATTTAATTGCTTTGAATTGTGGGACAGGCATATAATTCAGTCTCACTATTTAGCATCAAGAAAGGTCAAGAAGCGACAAGAAGCGTCAAGAAGCGTCAAGAGCTTTATTATAAATAAAAGTTACCTACAGGAAATAACCATGTGTATATTATACCTATATAAACATATATCAGTTGATTTTTTTAAATTACATTCATAAATTAAGTAATAATTGAACTTTGTTTCTCCATTGGGATACCAACAAGAAGATTTGCCATTTTGTTTATGCAAAGGATAGTAACCCATTAGCGTCAAGAAGCTCTATTGGTGTAGCTGACACTAATTATAAACATGTTCTACACTAACACTTAATAAATTGATTTTAAATTGATAAATTACATTCAAATAGTGTTTTTTTATTTATAATTGTTGTGATTGCTAAAGAAACGTTTCATTACATGTTAACCTAGACCTATTACAAAATATCAGCATCAAGAAATCTGACAACTAGCGCCAGGAAGCATAACCTTATAAAATTTTTTTTCAAAATATCAGCGTCAAGAAATCTGATAACTAGCATCAGGAAGCATCACCTTGTAAAAATTGTTTCAAAATATCAGTGTCAAGACTTCTGACAACTAGCGTCAGGAAGCATTACCTTGTAAAAAAATTTCAAAATATCAGCGTCAAGAAATCTAATAACTAGCACCAGGAAGCATCACCTTGTAAAAATTGTTTCAAAATATCAGTGTCAAGACTTCTGACAACTAGCGTCAGGAAGCATAACCTTGTAAAAAAATTTTAAAAAATTAGCGTCAAGAAATCTAATAACTAGCGCCAGGAAGCAACACCTTGTAAAAAATTGTTACAAAATATCAGTGTCAAGAAATCTGATAACAAGCGTCAGGAAGCATCACCGTTGTAAAAATTGTTTCAAAATATCAGTGGCAAGAAATCTGATAACTAGCGCCAGGAAGCATAGCCTTGTAAAAATTGTTACAAAATATCAGTGTCAAGAAATCTGATAACAAGCGTCAGGAAGCATCACCTTGTAAAAATTGTTTCAAAATATCAGCATCAAGAAATCTGAAAACTAGCGCCAGGAACCATCACGTTGCAAAAATATTAAACTTATACATACAAGAGGCCCAAGAGGGCCTGAGGACGCTCTACTGACTCATAGTGGCCATAGCACTTTATGAAATTCTACTATGCAATAGAAACATTGGCCATCTTGAATTACAGATAAAATAAAAAAATCTTCTGTATAGTCTCCTATGCAATAGAAACACCCATGTGAAGTTTCAGTTTAACTGGCCTAGTGGTTTCAGAACAGATGAAAGAAAAAGAAAATTTTCTGTTTTCCCATAGTATCCCTATGTAAAATTCTAAGTCCCCTTACAGGGCCCCTATAAATTTTAGCCCCTAAATTCTTATCTGCAATCAAACCCCTACACATAGGGATAATTTATGCAAAATATGAACAAATCTGGCATACCGGTTCTTAAGAAAACAAATTTAGTAATTCCTAATTTTTACCCTTTTGGGGCCCTTCCTGACCCCTTTAAGACAGTGGAACCCAGTCATTTTTACAAATCTTAACCTCCTTCACAAAACAATGCTTCTGTGAAGATATAGGCAAAATCATTTCCATTTTAAAAAAAACAAAATAAACTAGAGCTATCACTGAAGGTGATGAATACCCCCGAACACCGCCATGACAGAAAATGGTTTACCATTGTATGAAGTTTGATGAAATTCCATCCAGTACTTTAAAAGTAATGCTCCGGACAAGGGAAATATATCAAAGGGCAATAACTCTGTAATTAGCAAGAATAGAGTTATGTTTCCTGTACACTGCACTTCCTGTCATTATATTCTACCATTGTATGACGTTTGATGAAATTCCATCCAGTACTTTAAAAGTAATGCTCCGGACAAGGGAAATATATCAAAGGGCAATAACTCTGTAATTAGCAAGAATAGAGTTATGTTTCTTGTACACTGCACTTCCTCTCATTATATTCTACCATTGTATGAAGCTTGATGAAATTTCATCCGGTACTTTTCAAGTTATGCTCCGGACAAGAAAAAATATCAAAGGGCAATAACTCTGTAATTAGCAAGAATAGAGTTATGTTTCTTGTACACTGCACTTCTTCTCATTATATTCTACCATTGTATGAGGTTTGATGAAATTCCATCCAGTACTTTTCAAGTGATGCTCTGGACAAGGAAAATTGCAACGGACAGACCGACCGACAGACCAACCACAGGGTGACTCCAATATACCCCCTCAGGGGTATAAAAAATATTATAATGACATGTGTCCCCTAATTGAACCCTCGGGGCGGGGTCATATTTAACCCTAGGGACACCATTTGAACAAATCTAACAAAACTATAGTAGGTCATCATTACTACATAAACATTTTGAAAATCTGTTGGGCCGTTCATGTTAAGAAATTTTTTTAAGTTTTGGACTATTTTTAGTAATGGTGGCCATCTTGAATTTCAGATAAAAAAAAAAAATCTTCTGTATAGTCTCCTATGCAATAGAAACACCCATGTGAAGTTTCAGTTTAACTGGCCTAGTGGTTTCAGAACAGATGAAAGAAAAAGAGAATTTTCTGTTTTCCCATAGTATCCCTATGTAAAATTCTAAGTCCCCTTACAGGGCTCCTATAAATTTTAGCCCCTAAATTCTTATCTGCAATCAAACCCCTACACATAGGGATAATTTATGCAAAATATGAACAAATCTGACATACCGGTTCTTAAGAAAACGAAATTGGTAATTCCCAATTTTACCCTTTTGGGGACCCTCCTGACCCCTTTAAGACAGTGGAACCCAGTCATTTTTACAAATCTGAACCTCCTTCACAAAACAATGCTTCTATGAAGATATAGGCAAAATCATTTCCATTTTAAAAAAACAAAATAAAAAAATATTATGACATGTGTCCCCTAATTGAACCCTTGGGGCGGGGTCATATTTAACCCTAGGGACACCATTTGAACAAATCTAACAAAACTATAGTTGGTCATCATTTCTACATAAACATTTTGAAAATCTGTTGGGCCGTTCATGAGAAGAAGATTTTTAAAGTTTTGGACTATTTTTAGTAATGGCGGCCATCTTGAATTTCAGATCGAAAAAAAAAAATCTTCTGTATAGTCTCCTATGCAATAGAAACACCCATGTGAGGTTTCAGTTTAATTGGCCAAGTGGTTTCAGAGAAAGTGCTGCTAACAGACGACCGACGTCAGACGACACGACAGACAACGCGCCATTGCATAAGCACTTCTGGCCTTTGGCCAGTAGAGCTAAAAATCAACATAAGAAGCATATAACATATATTTTCCTATAACTATATAAAGTACCCATTACTTACCTTCTAACTCATAATCTATATAATATTTTATTCCAGCTTTGGCAAGCAAGAATAAGTGATAATTAAAATAGAAACAAATAAAATATAAAAGTTTATACAGGCATTTATTTTAAATGGTGTTTATGCCATAATATTTTTATTTTCAGAATATACTTGTGAAAACACATATAGATGTAAAATCATAAACTAATGAAGTGTTGGTGATGGGTCTTGACATAATGATAAAATATGTCCATATGATTTTTTTAACAGAGTGAAATTTTTCATGAATAATTAATTCGCTTGGATTAATGGTAATGTTTGTACGTTTGATTGTATAATTAGATGTTTGGTTACTCAATAAATTAAATGCTGTCATCCAAGCTGCTCAAATGTACAAACCACGAAAACAGCGTGTGCCTTATTTTAATTAGGTTTCTTTACAAACAAACACAAGTCCGCTTACACGCTCGTTTAGCGGTTAGCTTGTGGACATGTTTGAGTTAATGTCAAATAATAAGTATGAAATGAAATTAAAATTTATCATCGACACACAATTGTGAATCTCAGCAGACAATTAAAAAATAAAGTAGGAATGCCTGAAACCCAATCAAAATATATATATTTACTGACCAGACGGTTTAACATCTTTAGAAACTTCGGTGGCCTTTTAGGATAAAACAAATGAAATTGAGGAACAATACACACAAGTTGCACCCTACTAAACAGAAAAACTTATACCATCTATTAAAGAATTTATTTACAATGTTCCTATTAACTGGAAAAAATCACTGAGTCTATCAATCATTTACTAAAATTAAATTTAAATAAAAAAACAGAAAAAATGCCTGATCTGATAGACATGCTAGAAATGGAGGTATTACACCAGGAATCGTTGGTCAGGGGAGCCTTGTATGGCCATGGTGACTTTGAGTCCTCCCCAGAGTTTGTCTACAAATCCAACTCAAGCTTCGTCATTTCACAAAAAAAAAATAATTAAGGAAGCAAAAACTATATCAAAAAATGTTAAACTTTGGCAAATCACGAAAATTCCATGAGCCATAATGTTTTTTAAACACAAGCTTTAACTTACAGGCTGTTAGGCCCCGCCAGATGTAATAGCATATGTACGAGTGTGTTTATTTGATATGAACACATATCTGAACTAATTTCCTTGATTTGCTAAAGTTTGAAATAATACTATAAAATAATAAAGAAGAAGAAGAAGTATAAATCATCATAGAGTCCAGGGTTTTCACTTCCTTTTGTTTGAAGAGGCCTTTTTTAGATTTAAGCAGGCCCAATCAAATCAGGGCAGGGTTTGGGTGGGCTTGCTCCCACAAGATTTTTTTTTAGGTGCAAAATCCTGCATTCTAGCGCATTCTGGACATTATATATAAGTTCTGAAAATGTCACTTTCAACACTGTAAATACTTATTTGAGGCACCAGGTTTATAATTTTTTCTACGCCAGACGTGCGATTCGTTGATACAAGACTCGTCAGTTCAGTGCACTTGAATTGACAACCAGTCTGTCCATAGACACTGCACCATCTGATTCTTGTGCTTTATAAATGACTATTTTCTGTTGTTGTTTTTTGTGACTTAAGAACTATATATTGTTTACATTATAATTAAAATTGCAGCATATGATACTCAAATATAATTGTCAAAAAAAAATTCCTTTTCTGAGCAGACTAATAATACAAAAATAAGAAGAAGCGATATGATTGCCAATGAGACAACTCTCCACCACAGACAAAATGCCTTATAAGTTAACAACGTTTTGATTTCAACAATAAGCAAAACCCATGTCTATAAAAGCACATTTAAAGAATGTCAATATGGTTATTGAATTTGTCTGCGGGGGAATTTCAAACACCTTTTTTATATTAGGTCCCCTTCGAATTTGAATACATATGATATGCATTCTAACGTTACAATTTGAAAACATTAACAAAATTGTTACACTGAATCCAAATGAATAGTAATTCATACTAACAATCAACCATGGCTGATTGATAATTGGGACATTATTATATACATGTCTTATTTTATTTACCATGAGAACCAATGGACACTGACATGAAACATTATCACTGAATGATTTTGTAATAATAATCATATACATGCAGTTAGCCAGTAATTATCAAAATACATCATATCATGCATCTGAAAATTAACATAAAACAATTTTAACAAAACAAACAAACATGCATTCAACAGTAACAATGCAAATATAACAAGCATGCAAATTCAAATCATAAACAAATAATGTACATGTTTTAATGATGCTGGATTCAGTAGTGGTCATCAGAAAAACTATCAGTAATAATCACATTTCCATGTTTCAAAAAAGCGTGAAATTGGTAATTTAGCATAAATCTATGAAATCGAAAATATAAAAAAATCCTGAAAACAACTAATTTGATCATTGTGTCAAGCATCAATACAAAATTAAAAAAAAAGCTACATCATCATTTTCTTCTGGCAATACAGTGTTGATAAATTTTTTTACTGGCTTTCCTCAATTGACAAGAGGGCAAATGTATTTAGATAGGGACTTGGACAATAAAAATGGTGCTATTCATTTACAACCTGGATTCTCCCGTCCTACCTTTGGGGACCCCCTAAAAATTTTGGCAGCAATCCCCCTTCCCATTCTCTCTGGGGTATGAAAAGATGTGTAAAGAAAGAAAAAGAAGAAGTGCTGGTCAGGCTCATTTATTAGAAAACATAAGCTTCCACTTCTTCTACATTTAATTTGATAGTTAAAGGGTTACATACCTCACAACTGCATATTTATATTGTAGTCCCAGAAATAAATCTTTGATTCTGAACGGGCCCAGAAGTTCTGCCAATTGCAACTTTTCTTCTTTGTACCCTACCCCTTTTTCGAATGCTCTGCAGCTGCCGGCAGATCGACAGGACCCATTTTAGCTGAATTAAACTATAACTCAATTCAAACTGTTCCAACTATTGCCAAAAGACAAAGTTATCGGAACCTTTTCTACTCTTTGTCGCAGTAGTTGAAGTGAAAAAATCATGTAGCGTTCTCTTCATTACTAAATCTAATAACTCTTCAATATGCTTGATGACTTTTACTAAGGTAAACACACATAAACTGATGACGATTGTGAAATGTAAAACTTTATTTGTTTACGAAATGGAAATGATATTGACCCGGAATGACTGAAGGGATTAGGTTTAGAGCACACCGTCACGAATCTTCAATCATAACAACGATAAACACGTGTGTCGATATGTAAGTCTGAAATAACAGCCAATGAGAATCGTCATTGAAAACATGTGTCGGATACAATATAAACAAAAAGATTGAATATTGTATCTTCAAACTCCGTTGTAAATATATCTAATAATGAAAAATAGAGGACTGAATTTTTTTTGTTAATGCCAGCTGAACCGGCCGGAAATTGGATTGAACAGGTCAATATGGCCGGCGGCCGGTTCTTAATGAAAACACTGATAGTCCATTGCATATGTAGTCCATGACACCCCTTGCTCCTTGACTCTTCTTGTCGCTAAATAGTGATATAACCTGTAACGAAACATTTCTTGAAGCTTCTTGACTCTTCTTGTCACTAAATAGTGATTTTATTGGAAAGATTTCTTGACGCTAAGTTAATTTTGGCTTGTCAAAAAATAAAATTAAAATTGAAAATGTCCACTATGTATTCAATAGTAATTTATTAATTAAGTGTGGAATAGGTATACTGTATAGTGATATGAAATGTAGATCGATGCTAGCCGGTTACTATCCTTTGCATAAACAAAATGGCGGATCTTCTTGTCGGTGTCACACAAAGAAACAAAGTTCAATTATGACTTTATTAATGTGAATTCACTTTTTATTAAATTATTTATATTTTTTTGAAATCTTTTTATTGTTATCAATGTGGATTTATAGCTACGATACATATTTTAAATATATTTGATGAACAACAAAGTATAATTTCATAAGTTTTGTAATAAATGCCAATATATTTATCCATGACATTATTTTTAAAAAGGACCCCATTGGAAATAAGTTGTTAAACTTTATGGGTTATCCTGTGAAATATATATGTTCTCAAAATTATTATTGTGTAACAAGATATAATATTAATCTGTGATATCTGATATATATTATATTAGATAATCAACTAGTTTAATATTATTTAAAATACATGTTATTGCTTCTGTATTATTGTATGTTAATGTGTTTGATGTATCTTTGTATTTATGACATACATGTATATATATTATCACAAATAAATAAATAAAATAAGAATAAACTTGACGCTTCCAGACGCTAAATAGTGAGACCTATATTAAGCTGGCCCACCATTAATTTCACATAGACTGAAATATTAGCACATTAGACTGTCACACTTACAGTTGTGCTCCAAACTCCATGAGAATTTCCAGAATTCATATTCAATTCAAGCAGAACACAAAAAACAGTTAAAAACATGGGCATTAACTGCTTCCAATTTCACAATTTTGCTCAAAGCGAAAGTAGGTGTCCCTATTTCACATACAGGGGTCAAATCAGCCAAATTATGCAAAATTCTTACCGTCTAAGAAATAGTCCCATCTGTGTGTTATAGCTACCAGTCCACTCAATTCTGCACCATTCTCTGGGAAAATATATTCCCTTCACAAGTTCACATTGCAATAGTACCTGTCAAGTTCATTTTCACACTCACACCATCTTGAACGACCACTGTCAATTTTCTATGGAACTACTATGGTACTACCATTTTGACCCCCTGGTTCCTGGTCCAAGTCCTATATGAAACCATTAATTCTGACTTTTAAAAACATATGGCTGTGCTCTCATACCTTACTGCTAGTGTTTAGAGTAGATTCCACGGCTGTATCTCAAAAACTGTCGTTCACATTCATGTGCCAGTTGAACCTATGATATTGCATCAAATTCAAGGGAAAATCCAAAGATCCGGTAATCCGCACAAACTGAAAACAGTAATACAACTATTTTAGGCTATCTAACATACCACTACCTGCATATATATTTATCCATATACATTTACTGTCTGAAAATTATAAAATTAAGGAATGCCAAATGGAGATATAAAAATAATAATTTTTTTTTAGTCGACTGTATAGAAATTGGCGCCATTTTTCAGAGATTTCTCAAAAAAAATAAAAAATTCCCAGAAAAAAAATCTGGATTTGAAAATTGTCAAATTAAAATGCACATTAATTACCCATATATTACTAATGTAACCATGGTTAAATATCTTGAAAAAGAGATAAGATTTTTTTTTACAGCCTTTCAACTTTTGCTGGTATTCTGACAAATTGATCAAAAAAGGCCAAATTCTCGAACAATTCAGAAATTCTATAAATTTAATAACTTTTTTTATTCATGATTCAAATTTGATGATACTTGTTAGGTACTAAGTCAATAGTATTTATAATCTGAAAGTGAAACTAGTTTCAGTGTTTTTTTTCGGCCATTTTTATAGCCGTTATTGGATCATATTCCCAATGGCAAATAGTATCTTTTTTTCCCAATTGAATGGTAAAAATTCCCAATTGAAAGCTTCAAAAATGTAAATTGAAACTTGCCATACTTCCTTGATAAAATAAAGAAAGTTTTCCCCATTCTGAATTTAGTATGACATTATTTAATTAAATGGCCTGATAAGCAAGTGTACACTTTTTATAAATATATAAATATATTTAATGCAAAAAAATTTCCCAATGTTAATGAAAATGCCGCTAAAATTCCCAATTCCAAGGGTATGGGTCATCTTCCCAAAATGGTGAAAAAAAAACACTGAGTTTCTCTGTCATACAAGTGAGAGAAAATTTATAAAAAAAATTAGATGTCTGCTACCGACCGAAACATTGAAATTCTGACTAAATATCTACATTTATTTTACATAATTATTTTTTTACTTTAAATAAAATGTATATTTTACTATTTATTTATTGTTCTAATGTTCTTAAATCATTTTGAATAAAATAAATTAACCAAAAAGAAACAGGCTTCCATTCCTGACAAGTTGCACATTAAATATATATCAAAGAAGACATCCTGCTGTGCTAAATAGCAGGTCTGAAAACAGAAACCAAAAACAAGTAACCAGATTGCCAAAACAGGTAACCAGATGGTCATGTCCACTTCTCCCATGTTTATATTCTGCTATATAAGGCACTGTAGAAACTGTGATGTTATTATTCCACCATGAAAGGTAAAAGAAAGAGAAAACATGCTATGGTCCAGAAAAACTGCACACCTTATAATAAGGGCCTCATCAGATTATCATCAGCATCATCAAACCGACAGTAGCGAAAGCAGTGGCAGCAACAGCATGGCAGCTAAAAGGTCAATAAAGCGGTCTACTTCTTCACTTTCACTCTGCAGTCAGAAGTCCACATCTACCAGTCAAGAAGCTAATGTGCTACTCTTGCGTCACAGGCCTGAAACACACAAGATCACATTGCGGATAACTGAAAGTGATAAAGAACTGTTAGAAGATATTCTCAAAAATCGCTTATGTGTAAAAGCAATAGAAAGCACACAGTTTAATTATAACACAATCAGTGGAGTCATTTAATGATACACTATCAAAAAGTACTCCTAAGAATGTGAACTTCTCTCATGACTATGGTGGAAGATGTGCATCAGCTGTTCTCCGGCACAACAATGGACAAGCTACTACTTTAAATAAAAAAATAGACTTCATCGGTATTTACCTGCCGAAGAGAACAGGACAGGCAGTTTCAAAAATTAGCACAGACATGAGAAATCACTGATAGTACAGGAAAAACAAGCAGTACAACAGACGTAGACTTTTGCATCATGGTGAAATGGAGTCTCGCCATCGGTGGTATGGACTTCTCAAAAATAATAGACAATCTGATTACTTAAAAAATAAAGAGTGACCATATCTACCAGAAACCTGAATAAAATGCTGGAACTGTGATAAATAGAGACAGAAAATTATAAATTCTTAAGATAAAATATATATAGAATAAAATAGAATAGAATAGAATAGAACAGAATAGAACAGTATATGCTTATATCTGTTTGTGTGTGTGCGTGTGTGAGTGTGTGTGTGACCATTGTTTTATATTGTTTTTGATAATTATCTTGTGCAATGCATACAAGAAAACATGAACAAATTAAAAATGAAAAAAATGAAACTTAACCTACCTGTGTTCTTCTTATTAAACTTTCCAGAACAGAAGATAAATAGACTTCACCTGAATTAAACTAAATCAAACTAACCATATTCCACTATGTGGGCACTAACCTACACTACACTGCTATACATGCTATTCCATGCTAATTGCTATGTAAAAATAATTGCAACAAACCATTAAAACTTTAACACCACATGACACCCCTTGAACTGCCCATGTCTGCAGCACGTTCCAGCAGACACACACGTCTCCCTCTCAATGTTCGTTCCTAGTGGCTCGTGGGAAAGGTGGTCCTGGTTTATGCACAATTTATTGTGACATAAATTGCTCACACACCAACCCTTTGGTCCCAGCTCCATGCTGTGGATTTTCAAGCATATGGCAAGACTGTGAACTAAATATGGGCTGATACGCCTGAGCCAATCTGGACCAAGCCATCGACACTGTCCGTATCCATTTTGGGTTTGACCACTAGTCTAAATGACAAACACACCATTCTCACCTACAACACTGCTCTTCTCTAGGTTCATTGTAATATACTGTTTGTAAGCTGCCTCCATATTGCTGAGGCTGACAAAAAGTCTCTAACCAAAAAACGGCCTCAAAACTGCACTCATGGCCCGAGAAAGCACATAAACTTACCTCTAGTTTGTAACTGCATCATTTAATAATCATTATTAACTGCCAATAAATACATGTATGCAACTTATTTAAAAATAATAAATTAAATTATATCAACCTACCTGCAGAAAATATTACCAAAAATTCCAATTCACTGTTTACAACAGCCATCTCCATACAGAAGCTGGCCCACCATTAATTTCACATAGACTGAAATATTAGCACAGTAGACTGTCACACTTACAGTTGTGCTCCAAACTCCATGAGAATTTCCAAAATTCATATATTCAATTCAAGCAGAACATTAAAAACAGTTAAAAAGATGGGCATTAACTGCTTCCAATTTTACAATTTTGTTCAAAGCGAAAGTAGGTGTTCCTTTTTCACATACAGGGGTCAATATTGTATGTTGTATGGTGTTTAGCATCGCTTTCAACAATTTTTCTGTCATATGGTGACGGTTTCTACTTGAGACAGTATTCTAAGCACAATCACACTGGAGTATCATGCCGCAGACACATGGTATGATACCCCACTCAGTCACATTATACTGACACCGGGCCGACCAGACCTAGAACTCTCCTCTAAATGCTGAGCGTCAAGCGAGGAAGCTTCTAGTACCATTTTTAAAGTCTGGTGTTTGGTATGACCCGGCCGGGGATTGAACCCACGACCTTCCGCATGCGAGGCGGACGCTCTACCACCAGACCATGCCGCGGTCTTTTATACAGGGGCCAAATCAGCCAAATTATGCAAAATTCTTACCGTCTATGAATAGACCAATCTATGTGTTATAGCTACCAGTCCACTCAATTCTGCACCATTCTCTGGGAAAATGTATTCCCTTCACAAGTTCACATTGCAATAGTACCTGTCAAGTGCATTTTCACACTAACACCATCTTGAACGACCACTGTCAATTTTCTATGCAACAACTATGGTACTACCATTTTGACCCCTGGTTCCTGGTCTAAGTCCATATATTTCCCTGCTATTTCATTGACACAATAATTCGTGAGATATCAGGTTCTGGAATAGTCTGACCACCGTATGGCGATTGCTTTTTAAATCTGCTGTGAGGTTTCAATATGACAGTGCCAACAGTTTCCAAAGTGGTCATTATAAAGATGCTCACTCTGGTCACTCATGCGACATAACCAATGATCATTTAGCCAAGTCATACAGCTCAGTCCATCAATGATAGGCAACAAGTACATTTATTGTGGAGTAACCAGTTTCGGTGACCTTAAGAAAAACACGTGGATTATAAGACAATAAAAGCAAACAACTGATTTATAAACATGACTTACTTGTAAAATAATCCAATCCTCATCAAACTGTCTAGAGAATATTCAATTCACATTAATGTTTAAAATCCGACATCGAGTGTTATTTATTTTTTATCAAATCATTTTATACAAAACAACCACCATCATCATCATGAATACCATCATTTATCACTTCATCATAATTAATCATCATCATCAATTAAATCATCATCACCTTTGCCAAACGAAACATTCTTGTAGTCGAACCGGTCGGTTGACGAAACCACTGTCTTGCCCAAGCATTGTAGAATTCGATATACTACAAACGGACAGTTGTAAAAGACATTACCAGCAACAACCATAGTCCGTTATCTGAATGTCAGACGATACTGCCATCGCAAAAACATGTTCCTGCTTTATTTTTGTCAAAAGCAAAACACACATGTGGATCTGCACATCTCGCAGACGATATTTGGAGCATCATGGGATATATTTATGTAGGACATTATGACGTCATGCTGGCCTATACAGGACCGTAGCCACACTGGGTGAAACGAAGGAATTTACCTCCTGTAGAATTTGTGGAATTTTGTTTGTTGACTGTATTTTTGTGGCGACTGATACCCGTGATGTAATATGCAGTTAGTTTTAAAGGAAATTGAGGATGTAATGCCAATATATGCCTTATTCTCATCGATTCGTCCCCTCGGCAATGGGGTCCAGCGGTTTTAGGAGATCTGGGAACATGGTATATTCTTTGTAGGGATCTGGGGACATTGGCCAATACTTTCAGGGATCCGGGTATCAAATACCTAATTTTGGAGATCTGGGGAAATACTTTTGGGGATCTGGGGAACAAGGACCCATCCCACCTGGGAGGGCATCGACAATCTCGTAAATTCCCGGGCCGTGCTCGCGTGACTATTCGTAGCGTTCGGATATTGTACAAGTTATTGACCGAATCTCGATTTTCACGCAAAGTCAAGAAAAAGGTGAATAAAAAAATAAAGATCAAAATCTACGATGAATAATTTATAAAATAAAATGTCTGATAAAAAACAAATCCCTTTGAAATAACTATTAATCAACCCATGTAATTTTCTATCTTATTCTTTATTTTATTAAAAGTTATTAAACTCAGTACTTATCATTAACATCGTATCATATCAAGCTAGCAATGATATGTATCGCACAAGAATGAAGTAGGCCTATGTGTAATCGGCACCCAGGGGCGCAGCTAGCATAAAAGTTGTGTGCTGGTCCAAACTAGTGGAGTCCGGGGGGCCACCACCAGGAAAAATATCAAAGTGTGTCATTTAGAAAAGCAAGCATCAAAGATAATTAAGACTTACGCTAGTTTTGAGACCATCGGCGACGCACGCTTTTCTAAACGACAAACGTCTGTGCAGAAAAAAGTTTTAATCTGTAAGTAAGATTTTATAGGTTCAGACAAACACCTTCACAACGGATATTTTTAAAATTATATAAACTTTTAAAAAAGTTATTCCGACGAGCGATTGCAGCTATCCTGTCTTATATATTTATCTAATAAAAAAAATTACAGAAATAAACATCTAAACGATAGGAAAATTAAGGGAATCGTCCATTAGAAACATCTCTTTTAAGAAGATTGAGCATTTAATTAACATCATCGTTCTATACAATATCTGTATCATGTAACCCATCTGTAAAGGTGAATTTATTGAAGTTTTCATTATTTTTTGGCAATGTATACTACACATATTTCAGGAGGATGTATACTACTAATATTCTAGGAGAGAATGTATACTACTAGTGTTCCAGGAGAGAATGTATACTACTAATATTCCAGGAGAGAATGTATACTACAAATATTCCAGGAGAGAATGTATACTACTAGTGTTCCAGGAGGGAATGTATACTACAAATATTCCAGGAGAGGATGTATACTACTAGTGTTCCAGGAGAGAATGTATACTACAAATATTCCAGGAGAGAATGTATACTACTAGTGTTCCAGGAGAGAATGTATACTACTAATATTCCAGGAGAGACTGTATACTACTAGTGTTCCAGGAGAGAATGTATACTACTAATATTCCAGGAGAGAATGTATACTACAAATATTCCAGGAGAGAATGTATACTACTAGTGTTCCAGGAGAGAATGTATACTACTAATATTCCAGGGGAGAATGTATACTACTTATATTCCAGGAGAGAATGTATACTACTAGTGTTCCAGGAGAGAATGTATATTACTAGTGTTCCAGGAGAGAATGTATACTACTAATATTCCAGGAGACTATGATATCTCTTCTATCTTGTTTTATATTGTCATTTTTTATTCTTATTTTCTATAGTTAATTGATATGTTTATATAATGTTTTTCTTTAAAACATTATTATAATCACTAAAATTCAAGCAAAACAAGTTGCTACTATTTCTTTGCATACGTGTATATGTGCGTGCTCGTGCGAGTGAGCGTGTTTGTATGCGTGCGGAAGAGAATTGTATGCTTGTCCGAAAGTATATGTGATCGTTTGTATTGCAAATATATCGTCACTTGAATTTGTAAGTGCTTTTTGACGCACTGTAAGTGCTTTTTGACGCACTTTGGAGGGCTGTAACTAATGTGGTATCTAATTGTTATTTTGAGGCTAGAAAGCCTAAAATTCTTGTGTATGAATATGTCTCCAAGTTTTTGTCGCACACTGTCTCTTCAAAGAGAATCTGACTTAGTCTTTGAAATGGGCTTGAACTAACGACTTAAGGAGGAATATACCTTTTAAATTATTTTCGAAATCAGTGGAATATTTGGTATGTAATGAAACTAGAAGTAATTTCCAATTTGAATATGCTTTTTTCTTCGGTAAATATAACACTTCTTTACCTATGACGTCGTAACATGGCCATGTTTGGTCTTTTTGACGTCCCGATTTATAGCAGCAAAATCGCGTATTTGACGACCTCAGTCAAGTTATACCGAATGTACAGAATCGAAACACATATCACCACGTACACATTCAACGGATATATGAATTTACATATGCAATAATTACGACGAACGCCATATTCTGAAAATATTAGCGAACGGAAATTATTATTTTCTCGACTTTTTCGAAAAAAATGCTTCAAATCAAAATTACCAAAAAACAAACTGAGCGATTTTGGAATAATTTTTATTTGATTTCTAACAATATGCTTCACAGTGATTGTGAGATTTTAAGAACAATTGACAAACTAGATATTTTTTTATTTTTAATTATTTAACCCTACCCTACGTCAAGAAAGACGTCAACATATTACATAATTCTACACGTTTTCCATAAGATTTTCGGCAGCTGATTAAGGTTAAATTATTTTCTAAATCAGTGGTTCAATTAGTATATTATGAAGCTAGAAGAAATTTCCAATATGAATATGTATTTTTTGCAGCGGTCAATAGAATATACATTTATATGTGACGTCGTAAACATGGCCATGTTCAGCCTTTTTGACGTCCCAATGTATAGCAGCAAAATCGCCCCAATGTATAGCAGCAAAATCGCGTATTTTTTCGACCTCAGTTGAGTAATTCTTAATACACAGAATAGAAACATATATCACCATGTACACATTTGACGAATGTATGGATTTACAGATGCAAAAATTATGACGAACGCCACATTTTGAAAATACTAGCGAAAAACGGAAACTTTTTTTTCTCCCGATGTTTTCGTAAAAACGGTTTCAAATCAAAATTACCAAAAATCAAACTAAGCGAATTTGCATAATTTTTATATGTTTTCATACTATATATTGTACAATAATTGTGAGAATTTTAGATAAATTGACAAACTAGATTTTTTATGATATTCAATTATTTAACCCTACCCTACGTCAAAAAACGCTTTAAAGCAAACGTCAACGTCGGTATAGCGCATGGGGTATACGTTTTGTGATAATTAAACAAGTTTGTTCTTATCATTATATTAGTATTTTGTGAACACTAGTTATATATACTTCTGCTGTTTAATGGCAACTAATTTGTCTATAGCATTTATGATAGCGTGTCTGTTTGGTGCACGTACACAACCGTCATTTTTTTCGCTTACAGGGAACTGGATTCCAAAACATTATTCTCATTTCTGACTAGCTCCACGACTGCTAGTGAAATGTGGACATCACGGTTGTCAATTATAAGAACAACAGGTCTGGCCTTTCTAAAGTTCGGTGCAAACTGTTCAGTAAACATTCATAAAATGAGCTTGAAACAATACCCACTATAGCAGTGAAAAGCCACCCTTCCACCCAGCCCCATGCTCCTACGTACGTTCAATGACAATATACCTGGATCGTGGCTTTTCACTGCTCATCATAGACGGTATTGTCTATAAAAATATCACAGCCCTAAGACAGCCCCCCCCCCTCCTCTCTCTCTCTCTCTCTCTCTCTCTCTCTCTCTCTCTCTCTGTGTGTGTGTGTGTGTGTGTGTGTGTGTGTGTGTGTGTGTGTTCCAGGACAGGAGGAATGGGCCACATTTCTGTCCATGTATCAAGGTTTTAAGGGAATGTATTTAGAGAGACATATTGTATCAATGAGCTGAAAACAAAATCTTCAGTACTTTTTACACTCTTTGATAATTACCTCTTCACCTGTCCTTTATTCAACAAAAACATTTCCTTAATATCAAATGCTGATCGAATGTGCGATTGAACTTGTTAACCCTGTTTTTAGATTTAGTTTTTAAATTGACACAGTGTCTCAGATAAGAGTTGACTGAATAGGATGAATACTGTTCAAGATTAAAATAATTAAGTGAATCTTATAATAAAATAATTAAAGGGGTCATTTTCACACAGTAAGTTTACCAAAAATTGAGTGAAAAATTGAGTATTGCATAAATTAAAGTAATTAAATACTTTACCGTGATTAAATAGTCTATGTTAATTGCACAGTATTGTGAAATTGTTTCTGATTTGAATTATCAGTATTGTATCAAATGTTGCTACCAGTAATTCTTAAATGAACAAACTAGTTGCTTCCTGTACTAATGCAGCTACATGTAACTCAGAATTTTGGTCCAATTCGTCGTTGACAATGTCAAATATAATTGGTTCAAAAATACTTATAAAAGAAATGTGTGTTGGGGGCAAAAAGTAACGAAAATTATATTTTGATTTGGGTTAGAATGTTTTTTTTCCTTTGTAAGATGATATTTTGACCTCACGTCGACATTTTGTCAACGTGTGGGATCTTGATCATCTATATGCGTTTACCACATACGAACAATATGCTAACTTCAATAAACTGATACACATCTCTACTTGATAATAACTTGCGAGGTACAAACTGTAATAACCGGGAATCAGTTTATCTGGCTGTACCGAGATACAGGAAATATGAAACAGCTGTTTGGAAATGCATGCATTAACAATGTTTGAAGCGAAAGGAAAATTATGTGCCTAACGGGTGCGCTTAAAAACAAAATTGTTTCTGTTTTCCACCAATTCATTTGAGTAAAATACACAAATACACAGCTTATATTGAGCACTGTAAAATTAAATTTATAACACATGGAAACAATGAACGGACAAAAATGAAAAAAATAATGCATTTGTAATTTGAGACAGATGGTACTATTAATGACTGTGTCGACTTTGGTTTTATTTGTGTAAATAACATTTTATGCATTTCTGTGTTTTTTTATTTTGCATCGTGGACATGTGCATATTTTCGCATTTGTTTATACTCACTGGTGGGCGGGAGAAGGCGAAGACCATTTCTGCAGCCTATATTGATTGAGTACTTTATTATGTGTGCAATTTTATCACATAAATGTGTCGTGATACAAAGAAAGAAGCAAAATTGTATTTTGTTTTATTTTGCCGTATTAAATCCCAAAATTTAACTACATGTAATTATAATACAAGTGCACTCATCTCTTTCCTACCTCACGATCTATCTTGTTGTAAGCTAGCCTGATTAATAAGGCGTGAATGGACAGCTTTTATTTTATTATTTTGATATCTTATCTGCTGTCCATAACGCCTTGTCTCGGGAGACGCAAAATAAAAATCTTTAAAAGGCTCCATAGAGACGTGCAATATGTCGCACTAGTTGTAAGCATGGTAAAATGCGGCAATTGTTAAAAACGCAGCGGAGTGACATCTTCACGTGATTAACGATACAAAAACTGGAACAAAACTCGGGTCATAACAGGTGGTGGCAAGAGATCTCGTATCTACAATACAACACTCCGTAATTATAATAATGGATCACGGCGATAATGTTAGTGATGGTGTACATCGATGGTCGATTATTCACGTCTGCAGCCACAGCCGGACCACGAGTGAGCGAGGACGGAAACGAGAAGCAGTTATCATTTATCCTGTGGAACGTTCAGGGACTTGTAAATAAATTAGATGACAATGATCTTTTAAACTGGATTAATAATTATGACATTGTTTTGTTAACGGAAACATGGATTTCTCAAAATTCTAATATAAACATTGATGATTACGAGAGTTTCAGTTGCCCAAGACCGAAGTGTAATAAAAAGGCCAAACGTGATAGTGGGGGCCTTGTGGTATATTATAAACAAAACTTACAGACTCATGTGGAACATATCAAAACAAATTTAAATGGCATTATATGGTTCAAAATAGACATAAATTTTTTAGGCACTGATAATGATGTTTATTTCTGTGTTTGTTACAATTCTCCCGAAAAATCTAATGTATATAAGAATGCACGTTCATGTTTATATGAGTATGACTTTTTTGAACAGTTGAATGATGACATCATGCACTATAGTACTTTAGGCGAGGTTTATTGCACTGGTGATCTGAAAAGTAGGGTAGGAGAGAAATTATATTATACTGAGAACATTGACCTTGATCAATTTGTAACCATGCCTTCGGGAGATGAACCAAAATGTACGATTGTTAAAAGAAAGTCATCTGACAAGCAAGTTAATATGTTTGGAAATAAATTGTTGTCATTATGTAAAGAACAAAATTTGATCATTGTTAATGGGAGGCTTGAGGAAGTAAAATTTACATATCACTGTATGAGCAGAAACCGGACAGGGGACTACTTGATAACTAGCGCGAATAATCTTAACAATATCTATTATATGAATGTGTTGGATTTAATGGAGTTTTCTGACAATAGTCCTATACAGTTTGCGTTAAGTTGTCGCATGACTGGATATAATCATACAGATAACGTATATATTGACAAACTTGTTTGGGATGCATCTAGGGCCGAGGGATTGAATACTTTACTCCAATCTAAAGTTCAAAGTTTTAAAGATGTTACTGATAACATGACTGAAAATAAAGATTCAATAAATGACAGTATAATAAATTTTACAAATATAATATACGATACATCTTTCCAATTATTTGGAAAATCCTTCAAAAAAGGTAATGTTAAATGTAAGAAAAAGAAGGCCGAATGGTTTAACGAAAATTGTAGGAAAGCTAAAACGGCATGTCTTAACTCCAAAAGAATTTTTCAAAGAAATCAAACTGAAGAGAACAAGAAGCATTTTCTTGAAAGTAAATCTGCTTTTGCATAAACTAAAAGAAAGGCTGAATATGCGTTTTATTCGAGAGAAAAAATGAACCTAGCTAAACTTAGTAAAAAATGTCCAAGAAAATTCTGGAATAACATTAACAATTTTAATAAACGTAATAAACAGGGGTTATCAAATAGCCCAAATATGGAGGAATTTGTACAGCACTTTACAGATATCTCGAATACACCTCATGTTAACCTAAACTTTGATGATATGAACGGTCATAACAATATGGATAATAACAATCATGGCATAAATATAAATGATGAACATGTAAATAGACAACAGGTCAATGTAGAATTTTTAGATAAAAACTTCGAGGAGTCAGAAATAAGTCAGGTGATATCATCATTTTCTCGAAATAAATTGCCCGGATGTGACGAACTTTTAGCAGATTTTTTCATAGACGGGAAAACTTTTATAACACCTTATATTGTTAAAATATTTAATAAAATCTATAATGACGGTGTTTATCCAGAAGCGTGGTCAAAAGGCATTATAGTCCCTATACATAAAAAAGGTGACAAATTAAATACCGCGATTTATAGAGGGTTTACATTAATAAATTCCCTTGCTAAAATATTTTCATTGTGTATTAGAAATAGACTTAATACTTGGTGTGAAACAGAATATATACTTAATGATTCACAGTTTGGTTTCAGAGATAAAAAAATTAACTGATTGCATTTTCATATTACATTGTATTATACAAAAGATATTGTCAAAAGAAACTAAACTTCATTGTGCTTTTATTGACTACGAAAAGGCATTTGATACAGTTATAAGAGACGCGCTATGGATTAAATTGGTTGAAAACGGTGTAAGCTGTAAAATGATAACAGTTATCAAATCACTTTACTCGCGAGTTACGGCTTGCATAAAATTATCTTCTAATTTATCTGATGTTTTCGATGTCACGCTTGGATTGAAGCAGGGGGAGCCACTCTCTCCTCTTCTGTTCATTCTGTTTGTTTATGATGTGAACAATTCTTTTAATATAGATAATCTGACTGAATCTGATATTAATCACTTGTGTATATACTTATTATTATTTGCAGATGATATTGTTTTGTTTACTACTGATCCCAAGAGTCTACAATTGCAACTAAATAATCTGTATGAATACTCATTAAAATGGGGATTTAAAATTAATATCAATAAAACTAAAGTTTACATTTTTGAAAACAGAAAACAAGTTCATAACCTAGAATGGCTCATAAATGGTGAAAAATTGGATATTGTAGACAATTTCTCTACTTAGGAGCCAAATTTATGTATAACGGTAATATGAAAATAATTCCAAAAACTCTAGCAGATCAAGCTCTAAGAGCTATGAATAATTTATTATCATTGTTCACAAGAATGAAACTCGATATTAAAACAAAATTATCACTTTTTGATACAATGGTAGTACCTATTCTCTTATACAGTGCAGAGAGTTGGGGAGTGTATGACTACAAAGATATCAATAAAATACATATAAAATTCTGTAAGCGTATTTTTGGAGTTAAAACCCAAACACCTACTCTTGTTGTGCTAGGTGATCTAGGCAGATATCCGTTATCGATTATTTGTAAAGAACGAGCAATTAAATTTTGGATAAAAATCAAAAGCAATCCTGGTTCTCTTATCCATCGAGTTTTCATGGAACAATATATAAATATGAATAATCAACAACAAAAACAAAGCTGGGCTCAAAGAATTAAAGCAATATTAGACGATATGGGGTATAGTTATATTTGGGATAATTTTAATACAAATGTCAATTATTTACCCATTATTAAACAACGACTGCGAGATCAATATATCCAATTTTGGAGAAGAAATATTCATACAATGCCAAAACTTAATTATTACTGTAAATAAATTTAAAACTGATTTTATATATGAGGAATATTTATCTTTAATTACAGATGATACCAAACGAAAACAATTGAGCTGTTTTAGATTAAGTTCACATAATTTTGCGATTGAATCCGAAAGATATACTGGTGTCGAAAGACAGAATAGAATTTGCCAAATGTGTACGAACAATACTATAGAGTCCGAATACCATTTTTTACTAATATGTCCAAGATACTATGATTTACGTCGTTAATATATTCCACCGAACGCATGGCCTACGTCTACTAAATTTGTAAATTTAATATCCACGAAAGGACGAAAACAACTTGTTAATATTTCTAAATTTATATATGAAGCATTTAAGGTTCGTAACAATCTGATTAATACCTAATTTTCGTATTTCGTTGTTTTGCTTAAAAATTCAGAAAAAAATGAATACATGCTCGCGCGGCAGTGTGCATTTTTGTGTGTTACAGTTTTTTACTGTTTCTCATCTATGTTATCTATGTTATATATACTATGATACTTAAACAATTCAAAATGTATTGATTGTAATATGTAATTGTTATGTCTTTGCCATATGATTTAAAAATATTGTAAATGGCCAAAGGCATATTTTTTGCTGATTGTTTGCCAATAAAATTGAATTGAATTGAACTGGTATTTCGCACTACACACCTGCCGAAACAAAAAACTTGCACAATTGAAACATAATCCGATGACCGTACGGTTGAATCTCTTAACTATAATGTATTGACGTCGCTTCAGAAGTTGAGGCTTACGCCGTTTTCAGGGTAATGCCGTGAATAAAAGACTGTTCATATTGTTGAATAATCATATTGTATAAATTATTTTATACCAAATTAAAGGTAATTCAATTTTCTTTGTAATTGTAATATTTTTATTTGATCATCGTGTAACATGTACGCCAGGGAAATCGTTAACGCTTTTGCGTCAACAGAAAAGCACGGTGAGAGATGTAACAGAAATTAGCAACTGGTACGAGTTAATAAAATATTTTAGGGAGAAAACGGAGCCTAGTCGTTTTGAGAACACGTATGGCATTGAGACTAATACAGACGGAAGTGATGTCCAAAAAAAAATTGCGGCAACAAAAGATAAGATAGAAAAGTATAATTTAAAACTGTATAAAACTATGAGAGTTTTGGGAAAAAGGGAATGAAGAAAAACATGGCTAAGTATTAAAGTCATTTCACAAATTTATATTTCAACAAAACAAAACTGTATGTACATTTAAAAAAAAACGTGTTTTCTTGTTATTTATGAGTATTTTCGTAAAGTTAAAAAAGTCTTAATGGAAATACGATTTCTAGTAAAAATGTCACAAATGGTAAAAAACGTGTATTGTTAATTATACTTCTAAATTTCTCATCAAATAAAATGTTTCCTTTAAACGTATATCAATTTTATTTTAATCACATAATAGTGTTTTTTATAAAGAACAACATGTGGTTATATTATTGCAAATCTAGTTATAAAGTTTATTGATTTCTAGTAAAAATGTCACAACGGTAATATTTAAATCGACCTGACGTAACATGTATTTGAGAAAATACGGTTTTAAGGAATGTAAATATATAACCCTTATACTAGCACCATCTATTCTTTAAACTATGTTTGTTTTGTAACTTACATAGTTTTATTGCCATGGCAATGTTATATAAGAAGAAACAATCGGATTTTGGGTGCTGCTTTGAGTGTCTTGCAGTGATTTCAATTGACCAAAAAGTATTGTTTCTTAACTGCATGAAGCTAAAACATATTTTTTTCTCGCAATTAAAGCCGTCTTTTTTAAATCCTTTTAATAATATGATATCAAACTAAATAGTGTGACGAATAACGCCTTGTACATATAAGAAATCCATAACATTGGTGTATTTTGTTACGCTGTTATACTTTTCTGTTGGTTGATAACTTTATATATGTGAATAGTCTAAGTATTCCTTATTAATTATTAAGTTACATTAATAAACGTACAGAAAACGTAGTTAATAAATTGTCAGGAAGACGCTCATTGAATTTGATGCAATGGAATCGCATAATCTCGAACATCATTATGTGGTCGAACAACGCTTAGAGTGTCCGATTGAAGCCATGTGACTAGGTCATGTGACTTCTGATATATAAGCAGCTTACCGCCAGTATTCTTGGTTAGTCTGGTGTTACAACCCGACAGAGAAGGAGCTGCAAGAAGACTTTGCATAATTAATTTATTAAATTAATTATTATTATTATTTGGTAATACAGGCTGGGACTTTGGTCCGAGGTAACAAGTGAACGAGGGATTCCCAGAAGCGCAGTTTTCAACTCAGAGTTGCAGAACCCTCTGAAACTTGTGAACAGTGCTACGGGTCGTAGTCTGTTGGGTACCATTGTTTGTCTCAGACAGGTGTTGGGACAGGCTTGGAACAATGCTGCAGGACTAGTTTTATTTAGTTAAAACAAAGTCCTGAGCAAGTGTTTGAGATGTAAGTCTGATACTTTGGTGCAGCTCGGAGTTTCGAGTTTGGTGTGCTGCAGGACTAGTTTTATTTATTTAAAACAAAGTCCTGGGCATTTGTTTTGAGTGCTGCAGAACTAGTTTTATTTTTTAAAACAGAGTGCTGGGCATAGTGTTGTGCGGAGTGCTGCAGAACTAGTTTTATTTATTTAAAACAGAGTTCTGGGCATAGTGTTATGCGAAACGTTTGTTTGAAACGTTAGTTCGAAACCTTTATAATTTGGTTTTATATGTATAAGTTAATTGTACGTGATTATTCTTTTTTAAACACGAATCATTTGTTCAATCATTTGTCATCCAATCATAAAGCAAAGTAGCTTGAGGAAAATTATTTCGCAATTTATCTTAAATTAAACGGCAAGTAGTCCAAGTAAAATTCTTATATATCATATTTATTAGTAGTTGTGTACACAAACCGCTCGGTGCACGTTACAATAGCTTACGTCGTCATTATTCCGAAGTTATTTCATCGTTCAATACAGTTGATGATTTAGCCCACAGACGCATTCCCGCGAATTGCACGAAATAGACATGTCCGTTAAAATTGTCCGTCTGCAGAATAAGGAATCAAACAATGAATTGATGGAAGTGTTAGAAATAAGTGCTTTTTCAGATTTACTTCAACTGCGACCATTTGAATTTATTATCTCTAGAAAAAAATCTATTAAACATTTAATAAACATAAAATAATAATATCAAATAATGGTATAACTACTAATAAAAATGACGTTATTCAACAAATTCAGTTGCACTAAATACAAACTTCCCTGAGGTCCTTAAAACAAATTTGAGTTGGAGGCCATTTGGCCCAACCGGCGGTCCCTGCCTCGTTTTGATATAAACAATTTACAAACCACGTTTCATCATGATAAAGGGAAACAAAGGTGTTGCCTAAAAAACATATTTACTTCTGTTTTAAGTGACTTTGGAATTACAATTTTGACCTCAAAATCAATAGCAGGCTTCTTTTTTGTATTAAAGTAATTTACCTTTATTCAAAACGCGTTTCGATCGAAAGTTTATTTTTTATTTCTGACGGAACTGAATATTCCGTACAACATTTCTGTGAAGTTATAAAAAAATCAAGCCAGTAATTTTGGAGGTGTGGCCACTTCAAGTACATTTCTTACCGACTGACGGACGAACAAACGACACATCGCTGCGTACGCTATGTAGTATACTTCCTGTCCCGATAATCTAGAAATAGAACAGTAATTTACACGTACTATAATACAAAGTTGACATTGTAGCACTAACCGATCTCTGTAACGTGTGTCCTGCAGTCATATAAAAAGTATATTACCCCCACCCCACCGGACACGCATAACCACAACATAAAAAAGAATTAAATACTTTCTGAACTGTTTAATGCATGACAATTATATAAATCAATATACGAAATAAATCATAAGCATTATTGCGGTTTATTACATGGAATATTGGAATGTTTTTTGAAAATAGCACACATTGAGCACGGCAATATTAACATATATAATAGTATAAAAATAAACACAGTTTATATATTATAGGAAAATTATGGTCAAATGAATGAACGAATCGGAATGAACGGATGAATGGATGGATGGATGGATGGACGGATGGATGAATGAATGGATGGATGGATGAATGGATAGATGGATGAATCGGAATGAACAGATGAATGGATGAATGAATGAATGAATGAATGAATGAATGAACGAACGAATGAATGAATCAGAATGAGCGGATGAATGGATGGATGAACAGATGAATGAATGAATGAATGAATGAATGAATGAATGAATGAATGAATGAATGAATAAACGAATGAATGAATAGATGAATTTATTTTTGAATGTATCGGATAAGTAAATGAATAGGAATGAATGAATAAATGAATGAATGAAACAATCAATCAAGCCATTGTTATATTCCGGTGTAACAACACAAAATAGTTACATGACCTCAACAGGAAGTTTGCAGTCTCTTTGTTTCCAGTCTCTTTCTCCGTGTACAAAAACAACATATTAACATACAGATTGAATAAAAAAACAGAAATTCACAAATAAATATGTAGAATGAACGTACACTTGTTACATCCAGAAGTTAATTAATACATAAGGTGTTGCCTCATACTACACACAAAAGCCCCAGTAGTGCTATTTTTGCCATCATTCGCGTTGCACCATTGAACAACACAATCTTTCAGAAAGACACAATATATATGTTTACTTGCTATGTTCTAATTGACATACATGGACGCATGTTAAACATGATTGAATGGAAACAAAAAACATAAAGAAAATTGATTTAGTGTAAGTATTGCCTAAAATATAATTAATTGACCAACGTGTGTAACGAAAATATAACGAAGACAAATAATAAACGAAAGGTTACATCCCCTGTTCTACCTTCAAAAATAGTTGTTTATATAACTAGTATTTAATTGTCACAAATAAAGTTCATTAAAAATACGTGTGTGTTTCTTATTGTATAACTCACCCAGTGCCATCTAAATAAATAAATGAAGTCATATATTATACTAGTACACTGCAGTTGAGAGAACGAGAGAGAGAGAGAGAGAGAGAGAGAGAAAGAGAGAGATGATATGAAGGTATGTATCAAAGCATCTGTAAGGCCAATATTTTCAAATTGTAACTAACAAACTCATTGTGTAATACTAAGTAAATAGTTTTGTACTGGAACCAAATCCATGTACATATCTAAACATGAGTTCATTTATGAACATTGGATTGATCACCAAACAGCATTATATCAACGAATACGTTATGATATTGTTGAATAGCGGCTATCATTTTCTTTCTCTGAAAAGTGTGCAATGGTCATTGTAAAGACGTGTATAACTTGTACTTTTCAATTACCATTATAATAGTATGTTTGGAATTTTTTATGGAGCAAGTAGACTCTGTAGAGCAAGTAGACGCCATTTCTTATTGGATGGCTGAAGAAAGGAGTTTGCACATAGCTGGGTATTACAATATACTATTCTTATGTTATTTGTATTACGAAGGTCGTAGCTGATGATGTCTCCTGTATTAACGATGGTTAGGTTAAAAGGGGAAGATCGTTTACATTTTGAAAATGATGTAAGTGTGTGTTTTCCCCCTGCGTTCTTTAAAAATATCCCAACCTATTCCATATCTAGCAACTTCAATTTTTTTCTAGTGATTGTTCCTTGGTTTTAGAACAGTTGACCCATACTACATTTGCATATTCGAGAGTCGGCTTAATAAATCATTGTAAATGTCATGTATATAAGTTCTAGGTACTGTACTTAAACTACTGTTTAGTATGAATTTCAGTTTTCGCATTACGTTTAATCTTTTTCATGTATTTTCTTTAATGTTTTCAATATGGCTAAGTGTAATGTACATGCAGTGAGAAAAGCGGCATGAATTGCAAACAATGATAAACAGGCTTGTGTCATCAGCAAAGAGTTTGATTGTAGCATTTATGTCAGTAACAATGACATTTATATACAGTAGAAAGAGAAATAGACCTATAAAAGAACCTTGGGATACCACAGCTTTGGTATTAACGGTATCAGATGCTGTTGGGAGTATTATTACACATTGTTTACGATCGTACCAATAATCTAAAGACCATTAAAGACCCTCTGTCTCAAGTTTTAGTTGTTATCCATTGTGCCATCATAACACATAAACAGCACGAATTTCTTTTCCTTGTTCAAATGAAAGGCAGAATATGTTAAACATTTTAACTAGTTAATGTACAATAGAGTTCCTTGCTACAAATTTAAATTTGCCGCCCGTAATTGTCATTATTACGTCGATATTCATGTATTTAAATTATTTTGTTCTCTGAATATTTTAATGGTTTAATGTGTAAGCCCACCATTGATTTTTCATTCAAAGAGAGTCTAAATGAAATAAGTGAAACTCTTATTTTATTGTTTGTCGACCTCTGCACTACAAAAATATGATTAGACAAATACGGGCTACGTGCAATCTAAGAGATTATTTTCTGTCCAGTGTGTACACTGCTGAAAAAGTGAAAGAAGATGTAAAAATCATGTATTCATACCCCAATTTCCAAGCATCATATTTTTATATTTACAATTAAAAGATGACAATGCTTTTTGTTAAAAATACATTGATAATGCAATTAAATAGAGCATTAGAATAAGCAGTTTTTAGAGAAGACGAAGCAATGATTATTTGATGCGACTACCATGGCAACCACACAGAAGCATTTCCGGTGGTGGTACTATGCCTAAAGTGGTCATCTCATAAACGGCTAGTGTTTTATTGTAAAAAGATCCGACATAATATCGTATAATTGCAGTGTCCATGTTTGTGTTCTACTGCCCCAAATACACTGAGCATGGAGAATTTACGTTTAAGGTTGGTGTGTGTGTACACGTTGAAGGTGGGTATGGGTGTACATTGCCAGGAAATAAGAGGCGATACACATTACAAGATTTAAGTCGCGATGCAATGTACATCACGATACTGACTTTGAAACTGTATCTTATGCCACCACCATTAGTGTTTGAAAAGGTCCATGTAATAACTATGCTCATATGTAAATTAAACGTTTTTTTTATTTTTATTAACAGAGAACAACAGAACTAAAACTTTATCTTCTTGCTCATTTTATATGAAAAGAAGTTGGTTTATTGACAATTTAATAGTGAATAACTAATCTGAAAAGTGTATAATTTAGTATCAACTAATGACAACTAATGGAAAAAGAGCCTGTCGATATGCTTTGCTTTTATGGCCAATTTTAAGAACGCCATTTTTGAATACCTATATAACAACAACACGAAGTTTCCTAACGGTAGCTTTAAATGCTGGGGTGGTGAGGGGAGGGGGAGGAGTGGTTCATCACATGGTCTATCTCCTTCTTGGAATAAAGCCATTGTAGAACAACTGAGTATTAGGCTAAGCATATATTTCAAAGCAGACGATTTATTTTTCGGAAAAGTAAACAGGAAACAGATTTACTATAGAAAAATCCATGATTAAACTATATCGCTGTCATCTCGAGTCTGCGTCGTATGTATGTAACGTTTTAATTAAACACGCATTATGTAAAGATATTATTAATGTTTGCCGACACCAGTGTACTTATTACACTGTGTAACTGCTCACTTCTATGCTCACAATGTTCGTCAAGTGATTAGCCAGTTTTATATCCGAAAATACTTCTTGCCAGTTCTTTTTTTTTTTGTTAGTTTTTATGAGCTAGTTTTTGTTTCATCAAGAATGGCATTGCTATGCACGATATCTGACAATCGTAGGTTTAAAGAATGCATTGCATCGCGATGTTTTGGAAGTTTCGTTTCTCACCGATACACACATCGGCGGAAAGGTGAATCGTGATCCATCGATGGATCAGTGAGTCGTGTCATTTCTAGTATAAAGCGAGCTAAGCTGATCTAAGTGCTGCAAGTGCTCTGATCGTAACCACATCGCGAGAATACTCTCCTAGAGGGATACAAGAGATTATGTTGCCTTTCACAAACATACACGCACGCACGCACGCACGCACGCACGCACGCACGCACGCATGCATACACTCTCTCACGCGTGTACACACACTAGGAAAAGAGAAAAAAGAAAAAGGATACGTTGAGAGAGAGAGAGAGAGAGAGAGAGAGAGAGAGAGAGAGAGAGATTTTGTTGTAAATGATGCGTAAATATTGAAGGACTATATGTCAGACTGTTTGTCTCAATAAATACAAGGTAAAACAATGGAGTGGTTACTTAGAGACCGTTTGCTTCCCGCCATTTTCCTAAGACATTGTAAACAACATCGATCACTGATTGGATTATTGACTTATTGATTGGCAGCCCGCGTCATGTCAGTTACACATCAGACAGAATACATACTGAGGAACGGTCCGGCTCAACTATTTACACATCAGACAGAATACATACTGAGGAACGGTCGGGCTCAACTATATACACACCAGACAGAATACATACTGAGGAACGGTGTGGCTCAACTATTTACACATCAGACAGAATACATACTGAGGAACGGTCGGGCTCAACTATTTACACACCAGACAGAATACATACTGAGGATCGTTCCGGCTCAACTATTTACACACCAGACAGTATACATACTGAGGAACGGTCCGGCTCAACTATTTACACATCAGACAGAATACATACTGAGGAACGGTTCGGCTCAACTATTTACACATCAGACAGAAACCATACTAAGGAACGGTCCAGCTCAACTATTTACACACCAGACAGAATACATACTGAGGAACGATCAGGCTCAACTATTTACACACCAGACATAATGCATACTGAGGAACGGTCCGGCTCAACTATTTACACACCCGACATAATGCATACTGAGGAACGGTCCGGCTCAACTATTTACACACCAGACAAAATACATACTGAGGAACAGTCCGGCTCAACTATTTACACATCAGACATAAAACATACTGAGGAACGGTCCGACTCAACTATTTACACATCAGACAGAATACATACTGAGGAACGGTCCGGCTCCACTATTTACACACCAGACAGAATACATACTGAGGACCGGTCCGGCTCAACTATATACACAACAGACAGAATACATACTGAGGAACGGTCCGGCTCAACTATTTACACATCAGACAGAATACATACTGAGGAACGGTCCGACTCAACTATTTACACACCAGACAGAATACATAATGAGGAACGGTCCGACTGAACTTCTTATTATATATAATGTGTGTCAGGTCACGTGAATACAGTATTGTACCCAACACTATCTAATGTTGTTAATGGAAATAATAACAGTTCCCATTTGATTTACGTTCCCTTTCTAAAATCAGACGATTGATTATACAATAACTACAATATCTAATGAAATATTTAAAATATTAAGGTCTAGACGAGCTATTGATAATTAAAGGGACAGTATGGATTTAATGTCAATTTAATGCCTTAATGATGGCACAGAGCGTACAAAAGATAAATCCCGACTGTCGTTAAATACGAATCTAAAATTTCATGTTTCATAATTGTTCACAATGACTCGGCACAATAATCATATAATACTCTGTCGCGTGGTAGAAACTTTAATTGTAATGATCAGCCATTATGAAAAAATGCATACACAAATTCGGAATTAATGCATGTTTATGCATTGTAAATGTCAGCCTAAAGCATACCTATTTTGAGACACGACATGGAATCACTGGTGAAAGTTCTTCGATTTTGGTAAGTTCATTTCAATTGTTAGTGGACCATAACTGTATGCAATATACAAAACATGGAATCAAAGGACCTGTGGATTGATGAGAAAAATGTTGTTGTTTTTACAATTATAAGGTTTCAAGTGACACAATGGGACGGGCCAAACTAGATGAGGAGCATGGAACTGTGGTATAGAAATCATCTTAGTCCTAGAATTTGCCATTTCATTGTGGACGATGTATACGCTTATAATGAAAAACGTTTAAATACCCCGGATTATGACCGATATATTTATTATGAGTTTTCTGTTCAAAAGATACCATGGTTGCTAGATTTAACAAGAACTGGTAAATGACCATAGGCCTATACTAAGCTCAGAGCTTATATGAACGGCTCTCGCGTCTGCTTCCTGGGTAGAACCAGTACTGAGTGTTGTCCACTTCCTTGGTAAAACCAGTACTGAGTGTTGTCCACTTCCTGGGTAGAACCAGTACTGAGTGTTGTTTTATTTCCTTTTTGTTTGTACTTTACATTTAAGGCCACATATGAATGCTTATCGGTATACGTACATAAGGTCTGATGGAGTCTCGCAAATATCAAACAAAAGCAAAACATATTTTTTCACGAAAAGAAACATAAAATATGCTTTATTGCTCTTTAAAATATTTATCAAAGGTGAAGTTCTTTCAAGTTTATAGTTTATATTAATTGCTTTAAGCTCAATTGCAAAGAAGCTCAGAGTTTTTATGAATCTCTTTCGATTTCGCATCTTGGATAGAATCAGTACTGAGAGACATCGGGTGGGGCTGTGTATCGAACCTGAAACTCCTGGCGTGAGCGGCCAACACTCTACTCACTACACTATAACCCCACTTTGACGTAGATCACCGTTTAGCTGTTTATTGATTATTGGTCGCTGTGCTCTTTATATGCTTCCCCTCTTGTATTTTGTTCTTATATTTGTTGGCGAAAGACAGACAGGGAAGTCAGAATATGTTTACATTGAGGTTTGTACAAGTGAGATGATCGATCCCTGTCTGTTGTCTTTTGCTAACATTGTAGTTGTGTCTGTGTTCTATATTCCATTTCCCATATCTAAATACTAATAAGACATACGACATAATACCATTAAGGTTTTCTCTAATATGCAGGTGCGTGTGCGTACCTCTATGAGAAACTAACACTTGTAACAGGAGGTTACGGTGGATTTTTTAAACATGTACTATATATTTGCCATTTCACGAGGAATAGATACGTTCCAGATAGATAGGTTCCTAACATGCGCCTGACTATCAATCAGGATTGTGAGTTCCAATTTTTCCCCGAATATGTATTGTGATGATGACCACGAATATCCTACCCTAAATTTGTTGGGTAGTCAGTGACTTGCAGCGTCTGTGTGCCTAGCACTGGTTAATCCCGAGACCGATGGTGAGGTCCTATGCTCGCCGTTTGATAACTGAAATATTGTTTTTAAAAAGGTGTAATATCCTATACCAAAACAAAAAGTTATCAGTTACTTGCGGAAATGGGGTGTGTTAGACTGAGAGTATTGGTTAACCTTTCAGGATCCAAGGAAAAAGTGGTTAGATTAACTGATACGCGTTTTCCCGCACCAATCACTGAAGGCCTTTGAAAACAGTGCAGGAAGAGTTCAGATTAATCGTAACGAGCAATCTGAACACTTTCTGCACTGTTTTCCACTCTGTCAGTTTATATAAACATAATTCAACCATTAATTCAAAAGCCTTCTATATTAGGTGTCCAAAGGCGTATATATTAGAGGTGTCCAAAGGCATCTATATAAGGTGTCCAAAGGCGTCTATATTAGAGGTGTCCAAAGGCGTCTATATGAAGTAAAGGGTTAATATATTTAATCCGTCAAAATTCAACAATAGGACTGATAGTTTTGTACGCTGCTTTTTTTAAAAAAAAAAAAGAATCTCATTAATGTCCATTTGACAAGCTGTACCACGATATATTAAAATAATAATTCAACTTTTGTGTCTATCATGTTGATCATCTGATTGTAACTGATACCATCGCTTATATTTATATAAACATCGTAGAATTTTCATTTGAACAGTGGCATATAATGTACATTATTCAACTACAAAAAGGGATACAAAAAAGAACAAGAATTGTGTTCTATTAATTTCTCTTTTATATATATGCATGTGTTGGCATGAGGAATGGCCATGACTGGTTAAGAAAGTGAATATATATAAATATTTAGAACATTAATATTAAGTTACTAGTTACCCCGACAACGGATGTAACCTATGTTGAGCTAGCAAATGCCAAAAAGGTTCGAAAGTGGAGTCAAACGTAACGGAGAACCTTACGCCATGCGAACTAGCTATCCTATACAAAAAGGGGCTAAAACCCCGTCAATTTCTCCCTTTATATGTCCAATTAATAGTCAAATGGCCATGCCTTTACCGATCTTCAGCCAGTTGATGGATATATATGTGTAAATGTGGTTGCGAAAGTATAAAAAGCTGCAGACAATGTGTTTAACATTATATCGCAACCCAATTCAGACAAATGTGTGTCATCTAGGGAAATTATACTTCGAGACTCTTTAATATCCGGGTACTTTATGTATGCCCCACCACGCTTGATACAATATGTACTTATACAACTATTGGTTCTATTCCTGGTTTTGTTAGCTATGAAATTAAATGGCAAATATCGCCATGACATCCTTGGTAGTATCTGTGACCCTACGATGATTGTCTGTGGCATTACTGACGAAATTTTGTTAAGTAACTTTTTTATTTCCCATGTGACCTCTACCATGGGACGTAAACCTATGTCATTACCATCACAATGTAGCACTAGTAGTGCGGGAGGTTCGTTTAATGTCAATAAATTATTGATGACTTCCTCCAGGTCAAACACCATCATTCCGCCTTTGAACTCCCATAGTATACTTCGATGCTGAAAACGATGCTGCAAATAGCAAACATTCGTATTGTGACCGACAAACTAAATGTAATGCTGCTATAAGTTGTTTTAAGACCACTGATGTAATTGGTTTCCTTCTGTCAGTGTGTTTTCTTCCTATACGTACACCTTCTAACATTCGTTTAACCATGAAAACATTGGTGTTGTCAATGAAACCATTAATTTTGTTAACATAACTTATTGCCGCAATATGACAGTTAACAGTGGAATACGGATACTGCTTTATTGACATGTGAGCTATGTACTCCGCAATATCTTGCACGGATGGGGGCCATGAAATCGGAGTGCCTCTGTTTTTTTCTTAACTTGTCAAAGGATCTTATGGCAGCTGCAAAGCTCGTACGTGTATTTCCAGCCAAAGAGACCCCATTGAGGTTCTCTATTTCTTGTGAAAAGGTTGTGAAAGGCCTCTGAAACTATGCACGGTACCTTGGAGGCGTGATCTAGCAAAAGGCTTTCTAGTTTCTGCCACTGAAATCGACTAATAGCATCACATATTTTGTTTGTTTTTTTACCCATGATATGTTTCGCTTTAACTTGAATGTTAAAATAAAAAATAAAGAGTACGATATGTCGAATCAAAGACATAACTATTTTGTTTTTTGATGATTTTTTATTTATTATTTCTGCTAATGCCTTATTATCCGATCGAATGATTAACTTTTTTGTTTGTCATTTTCCCCAATTGCAGAAAGCTAGCATTATTGGGACAAGCTCTAAATAGGTTATATCTCTAAACACATCTTCCTCCCAGAATTTGGGCCATGCTAAAACAGACCAATCTCCTTGGAAATAAGCACCACAGCCCATTGATTTATTCCCTGCTGCATCGGTGTAAAGCTCTATAGATTCATTGGTTATCCAGTCCTTGTCATTGAACATAGTTACGCCATTGTAGCTCTCTAAGAATGTTAACCAGACATGGGTATCTTCTCGAAGTCCTTCATTTACCCTTATAAAATGATATGACTTAGTGGCCTGAGATATAGCATCATAGAATCGTCGGTTAAATGCTCTACCAGAAGGAATTGCCTTTGTTATAAAATTCAACAGGCCAACTACTGACTGAATTTGTTTTAGTCGAATCTTTTTACATTTAGCTATATATTTTAATAAATCTCTTGCCTTTTCAATTTTCTCCAAAGGTACCTTTATTTCTTGCTTGATTGAATTTATTTCTAAACCTAAGTATGTGATACAAGTTACCGAGCCCACACACTTGTCAGCATTTAATGGTACCCCTAAATACCTAAATATGTTATTAAACGTGCGTGTAAGTAGAGCACACCCGTCATATGTTTTGTCAGCCATAATAAAATCATCAAGCAAATGATCTACGGCTGCAGACCCAGATTCATTGATTAAGAGCCACTGCAGAAATGTTACGAATTTCTCAAATATAAAACATGAACAAGATGCACCCATGGGAAGCATTTTTTTAATCCAATAGCCCTTCTCAGAAGTTATACCCAAAAGTTCAAAGTCGCCTGGCCATATTGGACAAAGACTGAAAGCTAAAAAATATCCGTTTTAGCCATAAATGCGGCATTTCCTAAATCGCATATGATGCTGACTGCATTATCAAATCGAGAGTAACGTACATGGCTATAGTCTGTGTCTATGTACTCATTCACACTACATCTTTTGGGTATGATATATGTGTTATCAGTCCCCAACCACCTGTGTCTGAGAACTAGACCCGCAGGATTTATTCTCAGAGTCGAAGGGGCCTATAATTTGGCCTAACAACATATCATTGTATAAGTTTTCATTTAAAATTTGCTCATTTGATTTTGCAGAAATTAAAATAATTTAAATAACTGTTTGCATTTCGAGGGGTTAGGGCTAGAACGTCGTTAGTCCAATTTTGGTCAAAAATGACATTTTGATACAATATTATATTTTTTTTTCTGCTCTATCTTTGACTTCAATATGGAGTATTATGTCATTCAATAAAATATAAATATTGTCTTAAAACCATAGTAGTAACTGCTTATCATCTGCTTTGTGTTATGCCAAAACGTTGTAAGTACATTTTATATAATGCCAGAACGATGCAAGTGTACTTACTGCAGTTTGTCTTTTCTACATTAGCCAAATATTTTGCGACAAAATGTAGTAAGTACATTTGCTGCATTTTAGAAAAACACAGTTTCATGTTTATCATGTAGTCATAATGAAGCAAGTGTATTTAAGTCATCTTAAAATATACAAACATCGTTTATGTTTGTGGTAAGTGCACTCAATTTGTTTTGAAAACCCCCCCAATAAAGTTAGCATTTATTTGTGAAAAGTCGTAGCAAATGTATTTAGAAATTAATAGGGATCTATAATAGACAAGTCAAATACATTTGGAGGAAATACAGTGAAACAGAGTGTAGACACCAGAATAAGATGTGGAAAATAAAGTTTAGATATAAGTGACAGAAATAAAGTAACAGATAGTTTAGTTCAGAATAGTGAGGCAATGGTTATTTCAATTAAGATTACAGATAAAATAGAATGTGGAGCGCGTGGTCCAGTGGCAGAGCACTAATCCGTGATTAGAGTGTCTTGGGTTCGATTCTTCGCCATGGCTATGCGTGGTGTCCTTGAGTCAGACATTTGTTTGCATATGCGTTGTACTGGTTCTACTCAGAAAGACTTGGAGCATGATTTGTCTAAGTTGTGACGACTTAATTCACAATCAAAATAAAATAATAAGTTTAAACTAAGATAAAATAGAAAATGATGTTAACAAAGACAATGATTGTGACAAATAAATGTCTAATAAATATCTTGAAACAAGTAAGGATTCCAATGCTGAAAGTTATATTGATATAGATATTCCATTTGCTGTCCTAAAGAGATCTTATAAAACCACAATCGGAGATCTTTATTTAGGCCAACAAGTGAAAGTGACTTGGATATATCAAGTAAAAATGAATAATGTAAATGATGTTAACAATCCTACATTTAAGTTGAATAAAACAGACATGAACTCAAGTGATTCAGATAACGATAGCCTTCCTATTATCAGTAGAAAGTAAAGTAAAGAAACAAGAAACGGAGTAAAAAGTGGGCAAAAAAACCACACCAAGTATTAGATAAATGAAACGTATGTCAGCTAAACATACACTGCGCAAACACCAAACAACACATGGGATAATTACTGGAAAAAGAAGCCAACATCATTGTCAAGATATAAAAGGCTAACTCCAGAAAGACCATTAATAGCAAGACAGAGACTCTTCAAAGTAAGTAAAAGTGCCAAGCTGAAAAACTACAACCAACACCGGCCAAGGCAATTACTTGGTAAACAGCACACTCAAAATGTAGATGGTCTATTTCTATTTAATAAATCAAGACAGAAATTGCTTTTTCAAGGCAATTCAGTTTTCTATTGATGAGTTTCAGACACCGGAAGAACTTTGGCATAGTGTATGTGAACGTCGTATTAGCCAATTTGAATCGTATATATATTTTGTAACTGTGATGCAAACGACAATGAATTAAAGCAAAACGAAAAGTATATAGAACAGGTTGAATACCTCAGAGGAGAAGGCAACTGTTCTTATGATCTTTCTGATGCTTTACCATTAGCTATTAGCAAAGAATTGAAAATATATTGTAGTAATCGGTCACATCTATGAAATTAAATCATCAATTCAACATCACTTTCAAGATGTTGAAAGTGTTTTAAATGTACCGGTAGTGTATTTGTAATTACCTGACATTGAACATTATAATGAATGCTGCAAAATATTACCAGCAGTGACTACTGAGTAAATTAATTTAGATCAAATTCAAACACAGCTAGGTAGAACTACTGGAACAATAACTCCAATGAAACAAGCACAATATACCAGCCAAAATAAGTTTATGGAAAGAGTAAAAGGATAAGATAAACACAGCCAGATAAAAGAGGAAAACATACGAAAGAAAAGGAGAATATTTGGTCTGTATTATAAACATTCGTGTGGGAAGTAAGTGAAGGCTAAATAATTGCTGGACAGTAATTGTATATGTAGATACAATTGCTATGAGAACTTCTCACATGAGGCCAGAGAAATATTTTCAAATCATACTCGAGTCATGGCTCATTATTAACAAACGCCAAAACATTTTATATGTATCAATGTAATGAAAAATAAAAAACAAACCTGCAAAGATAAGCTTCTATTCATTAAAAGAAGAGCTTGCTCTAGATCATATTTATTTGACAAAAAGCTATTCTTTCTCCAAATGCAGTTGATCTGGATGACAAATAGATACAGCAGATGAAAATTAGATGGTTGCAATTCAGAAAATATGAGCCAAATAATATATATGTTAAGCATGATTTTGACCTAACTGCCTTTCATTGTATGAAATCAAAGTCTCAAGAAAGCAGGTGTCTGTGACAGCTACATTTCCACATTGTTGTAGTGAGAAATTAACCATATATTAAGCTAAAAGAAATGACTTGGTGCCTCTTTGCAAGGACGGAATTATCCCATCTGAATTCCATTCATATTTCTATGGCATCACAGCCTCCAAGATGACTGTCTTCCAGCTTCAGATATTTCAGAATTTTGAAAAACACACATAGATACATAGACATAGACTTAGTGCAGAATAAATGTGTTAAAAACAGTCAAAAAGCTTTATCAATATTTATTGTATTGATACGTATGTATATAACAACAACCTCTATGTTTCTATCGTTATGAGTATTGCCACTTATAACAATTTGCATGAAAAATGTACTTGTTTTGATTTTTAATCATTAAATAAATCCTGATATTTTTGTAGTAAATGCAGTTACAGTATTTAATACACTGACATTTACTATTGTGATGTAATGCCTGTAATGTAATGTTGTAAGTACACTAACCTCATTTAAGAATAGATTTTTGTTCAATGTTTTAACATGTCAAAACATAGTAATTACATATACGCCAATACAGTTCTAATGAAATAGCTGTTTTTAGTTATGTCAGAATGCAATATTATCATTTCATATTTTCTGTATGTATTTTTAATATCATAATCTATCATTAGCCAATTTTTATTACTGTACTATTTTCTGTTCTAAAACTGTGCATTCCAAAAACTTTGTTTTGCCTTTTTCTCAGTTTCATAAAAAATGCACTTACTACGTTCTAGCCCTTACCCCTCGATTCCATCGTTTGGAGATGCGTTTCCCACTTGAGTGATTTGATATGGTTCTCTTACTATACCATAAGGGTAATATCAAGACTCCATTTTCGATTTGTATTTAGGAGTTGTCAAAGCAATTTCCTAGCAGACACTTAAGCTATCGTCTGGAAAAGAGGGATATGTTTCATTTCTTTAATCCATGATCATCAGAAAAATTCATTGAACATGAAAATGTTTTGTAAGTAAAATAGGATGTCTTTCAACAATTTAAAGAGAGTAATGCCCTGTTCAAAACAATAACCAAATTTCAAATCTGTATTGCTACACTAGTGTTTTAGTTTCATGTGTTCTCACGTGGATAAATCATTTTCAGATAAGGCGTATAGAGACAAATTAACAAAAATTACTGAAATAATTATGCGCTACCAGAGATTGAATTAATTTCATACTAATTTGATATTTGTTTTAAAATAAAAAAAGTGTTACCACAATGGAGATCAATGGACTTTGAATTATACAATGTATACATTTCTCTATTATTACTTGTGAACTTAATGTAATTTTATCATATCAAATATGAATGATAATTGCTAATGAAACGCGATATAAGAAATAGAAATAGAAAGAAACCTTTATTTGCAATTCAATAGGCCATAGGCCCGTGTGAACATATACAAAACAGGAATAAATTTACATACATGACGTAACACATACTGTATCTTATATTACAAAAAATAAAATGTAAAGAAACAAGAGAAAATATCACGTATGCATAACGCAATGTGCATACATATATACATACATAAAACATATATACCAGATACATGGTAATCAATTGGTTTTATTTAATGAGGTTACATTTAATAAAATCCATACATAAAAAAATTGTAGAAAATCAAACACAGAAAATAGAGAAATACTGTCATGTATTTTTGTTACGGAGAAAGTACATGTATGATGTTAATACACAAGTAAGTATACTTTATAATTTTTGGAATATACAAATTATTATTTTTTAAAGCCACAATCAATATGTTTACAAGCAGACATAACACAATTACTTACTTACACATACCATATGCATATACATGTTCACATTCATACGTATATATATTTTACATATATATCAGATACAGTTTAAGCCAGAGACACGGTAAATACAATAGTGTTATGTATTTTCAATGATGTTCCTCTTTTCAAAAGATTTAAAAATATACATGCTTAAATTTCTAACTACATTTTCATCTTTACTACCGAAAAATTGTACTAGTTTATACATACTTGGTCTATACCCATTTGAAGTATTTATTTATAAATGTTCTACGTAATTCTACATATAATGAACACTCCATAATGAAATGATATTCGTCCTCAATTGTTTGACAAGAGTTGCATTTTCTATCTTCAAATGGGATACTTCTCGGTCTATGCCATCTACCAGATTCTATTTTAAGGTGGTGCGATGAAACAATTAATCTATTAATTGCTATCCTAAATTTGGGTATAGTTATACACTTCAGAAAGAAATGATAGTTAAAAATAATAATTTCTCTAAAAAATCTTGCCCTTGTGGAATTTTCCAAGCGTTCATACCAGGACTGTAGACTAGTATCTTTAATTCTTTGACTAAATATACTTAAGAAAATGTTTATATTACCAACACCTTGTGCAAGCCAGACATTATAAAATCCCAAAGATGACAAGAGGTTACGTACTAATGTTACCCAGGAAACTTTATTTGGGTAAGTTTCAGCATCATGTTTCAACATGTTATATATAATTTACAATATTTATTTTCACAGCTATGCAAAATTTTGAACCAATATTTTATAATTTTGTAATATCTTGTATTAATAAGACTCATTCTTCCTAATATACCAGAAACAAAATCATTTTATGTTGTACGTTTTACCTTTAAATACATTGTACGTACTCGTTCAATATTATTTGAACTATGAAATCCCCAGACTTCGCATGAATAATTCAGAATAGGTAATATAAGTTTATCAAAAAGTTATAATCTATGACTAATAGAAATATCGGAAAAATTTATGAGATGTTTATTCAGTTTAAAAATTGCTTTTTGAGCTTTTTCAGCTAGAGTCATTTGAGCTTCACTTAAAGATCCTCCTTGAGTGAAAACTACACCAAGATAGGATAAGGACTTTACAATTCCCACTTGCTCTTCATTGTAAACAAAACGTAAATTTCTAGGTAGCAACCCTGCTTTTCTAAATATAATTACTTTTGTTTTGTTAACATTGACTTTTAACCTCCATATATTACAATACTCTGAAAGAATATCAAATCCTTTTTGCAGTCCTTCAGGGGTTTCAGAAAATAAAACAATATCATCAGCATAAAGAAGTAGAAAAAGTTTGATCATATATATATATCAATACCATTAAAATTGTTAAGAATAAAATGCTCCTCCATGTCATTTAAAAACATAGAAAATAGAAAAGGCGATAAGCATTCTCCTTGACGAACCCCTAGCAAACATGAGAACTCGTTACTTAACGTATTATTATATTTGACACGTGATTTTATACCATTGTACATACTCCTAACAACAGTTAACATTTTACCTCTAATACCAAGTTGTATCAATTTAGTCCATAAACGGTTCCTTTCTACATAATCAAAAGCTTTGCTAAAATCTATAAAACTACAATACATTTTCCTATCTGTATTAATCATATGCAAAATTAGACCATGGAGAACAAAAATATTATCAGTTGTACCCATACCCTTTCGAAAGCCTGCCTGTGCTTCAATATATACATGATAATTTTCAGCCCAGTTATTTAGCCTATTGTTAAGGATTCTAGTAAATAGTTTTCCCATTGTGCTCAATAATGTAATGCCCCTGTAGTTATCTGTGCTATTAACACTTCCTTTTTTATGTAAAGGAATAATGAAGCCTTCTGCCCGTGGCTCTGGGAAGTTATCTGTATTTAAAATAGTATTGAATAATGTAAATAAGTATGGTAATAATATATCCATGCCATGTATAAAATATTCATTTAAAAAATAATGATTACCTGCACTCTTTCCATTTTTAAATTATTTTATTGCATTTATAGTCTCATAATTACTAATAGTTTCGTCTAGTTTATCGAACATGACCTGAAACTCACCTTTCACAAAACGTTCATTGAAATACAAAACATCCTCATCCGGATTAAAAAGTGATCTTCCGGATTATTTATACATTTAAAATATTGTTCAAAGTCAGACAATGATATATTTGAATATTTTACATGTGAAGTGTGTTTCAACATGTTCCGATACAGTTTAGCATTTTTATATCTATATAATTCCAAATTCTTAGTTTGGTTATCTGTATAATTCCTTTTACAAGTTTTTAACTCAGATTTGTATTCAGACCGGGACTTTACAAGTAAACAATTTCTTCAGATTTACATGATCGGAAAGAATTCAAATGTGTACGAAATATATTTCTCTTTTCTTCACACTTATCATCAAACCATGTATTTTTAATATTTTTATTTTTGTTATTTTTTAATATTTTCTTTCTGAACAATGGATTGGTAATTTCATTCATGAGACTCGAAAACGTTTTTAAATTATCCTCAATGTCCTTACTATTAATACATGATTCTGTATTTTCTGTCAAAATCTTCAGATTTTCTGTAAAATTAACATTATTTGAAGCGTTAACATACACATCTTTAAGCTCACTATTCCAGCTGTATCTGCTATCTAAAGATATATAGTCATTTTTGCCAGCATTCTATGTATTTGCATATTTATTTTCAACATGTTCATTAAACTCAAAAACACATTCAAGTACACAGTGGTCTGATAAAGAATTAGGATCATGTACTGTAAACATTTTACAATATAAATAAAGGGATTCTGATACTACAACAACACTGCATCCTCTGTGACCTACAAACGTATATTTACCAGCATCAGCGTCATTTCCAATACGCCCATTCAAAATTCGCAAACCAGTCTACTTGCACAAATCCAAAAAGGCAATGCCATTGCTATTTATATGACCTTTATCATGAGAAGTTCTAGGCGTAAATGAATCTGCGGTATAATCATCGGGTAAGAAATCATAACATTCATAGGAATCAAAAGTTACAAAATCTGGCCTGTCTGAAGTACGACTATTAAAGTCACCGGCCAACAATATATTACAGCAACTGTTTGTTTCATTGTGTATTAAAGCAACAGACTCAATTAATCTATCAAAAACATTTCCGTCAATATAATTAAATCTACTACTGCCTTCAGACATAACATAACACAGACAGACAAACAAATCACTTTCCAAAGAAAACAGTCCGCCATCAAGTTTCAACTATAAAATGTCATCATCACTTTGAAAAATACAGTATTTTCACTCACTAATGTATTACGTACATATATAATTATACCACCTGAATCTCACTTGCATTTATTTGATTTTATTCTATGTAGTTCAAAATGTTCAAAATTCTCGAGATCAAAATCGTGCAATTCGTTCGACCATGTCTCTGTAAACATAATTATGTCATTCTTGTTAAAAATTGACATAATTTCTGAAGAATGCAATTTATTTAAGTTTTTAGAGATAAGACTTTGTACATTTAATAATGCCACTTTCAGACGCACTTTCTTCTGTAACCGCTAACCAGTGTGTGTATGTTTACTGTTAGAAACAGGTGATGACATATTAACATTTCTATTCCTGTTTATCTGAGTGGAACGCGTATCACGACTGTGGGTAACTCTGGATTGACTATGGACTGGTGACGACGAAACGTTTCGTTGACGACGACTGGAATTCTTACGGGTAGTCGATCTGTGTCGATGCGATCCGGATTCGGGACTAGTGGGAAAAGGACCCTTGTCCTTAATGTTAGACGGTGCAACATTTATTGGTGTTGCAAAAATCAGATTCTGATTAGAGCAGCTAAGTTGTACATTTACGTTACTTTGAAACCTAGCCGGCGAAATGATGTTATCGTTCACAGAACGTTGACTGTTTTGTTTAGATAACTCTAAGGCAGTGTCACTTAGCACGGACTTGTCACAGGTTGAGTTTTGAAAATATTTCAAACCAAATTACATAGGACATTTTCAGCACAAGAATCATGTAACCGTGGAGGGGGAGTGGGGAGGAGATTTTTATATACCATTATAACTGTGATCTGTTCCATTGCAAAATCTATAGACCTGTAAAAAGATGTGCCAAATAATCACTACAGCTTTTTTTTTTCCTTTATATTTCTTAAGATGTGCCACTTTTAGCTTAAAATGCATTTCATATATCTCAAAGATGGCTTTCTACTTGAAAAAACTGAGCAATTCTATATACTACAATATTCTACAATACCCACTGTCGTAGCTAGCAGGCAGCATGGGTGTGCCCCACAGGTGGTATAGGTATATATACGGGTATAACAATACCCACTGTCGTAGCCAGCATGGAGCATGGGTGTGCCCCACAGGTGGTATATGTATATATACGGGTATAACAATACCCGCTGTCGTAGCCAGCAGTCAGAATGGGTGTGCCCCACAGATTGTATATGTATATATACGGGTATAACAATACCCACTATCGTAGCCAGCAGGCAGTATGGGTGTGCTTGCTCCACAGGTGGTATGGGTATATATCCAGGTATAACAATTCCCACTGTCGTAGCCAGCAGGCCCCACATGTGGTATATGTATATATACTGGTTTAACAATACCCACTGTCGTAGCCAGCAGGCAGCATGGGTGTGCCCAACAGATTGTATATGTATATATACGGGTATAACAATACCCACTGTCGTAGCACGCAGGCAGCATGGGTGTGCTCCACAGATGGTATATGTGTACATACGGGTATAACAATACCCACTGTCGTAGCCAGCAGGCAGCACGGGTGTGCTCCACAGGTGGTATATGTATATATACGGGTATAACAATACCCACTGTCGTAGCCAGCAGACAGCACGGGTGTGACCCACAGGTGGTATATGTATATATACGGGTATTACAATACCCGCTGTCATAGCCAGCAGGCAGTATGGGTGTGCCCCACATGTGGTATATGTATATATACGGGTATAACAATACCCACTGTCGTAGCCAGCAGGCAGCATGGGTGTGCTTGCTCCACAGGTGGTATGGGTATATATACAGGTATAACAATTCTTGCTGTCGTAGCCAGCAGGCAGTATGGGTGTGCTTGCTCCACAAGTGGTATGGATATATATACGGGTATAACAATTCCCGCTGTCGTAGCCAGCAGGCAGTATGGGTGTGTTTGCTCCACAGGTGGTATGGGTATATATTACTGGTGTAACAATTCCCGCTGTCCTAGCCAGCAGGCAGTACGGGTGTGCTTGCTCCACAGGTGGTAAAGGTATATATACGGGTATAACACGTACCGCTGTTTTATTTGGTTATAAAAGATTATACTTAACTTCTAATAAAAAAAATGTTAACAATAAGCATATCGTTGAATTGGTCAGCGTTTTCCGACTGGCCAGCGTTTTCTTCGCATACTAATTTCGTCAGTCCATACTGTTTATATTTTGAGCTTAACAATAAATTATCTAAATAAACATTTGCTATTTTCATGTATATTAATCAAATATAAGTTATTTATATACAAAACAATTAAATAAAACATGTTTACAATAAGAATCTTATCAACTTGGTCAACGTTTTTCTGCTTAACTCGGATTTGGTCAGCGTTTTCTCCATATTTTGAACTGAAGAATAAGCTATTACAACAAACATATGATTATAAAAATTTTATGTATGTTATTCAAATACATCTTACTTTACATGAAACATGACTTTAAATTAAAAAAAATGTTTACAATAAGAATATTATTGACTTGGTCAGCGTTTTCCGACTGGTCAGCGTTTTCCTCCCATAATTTGGTCAGCCCATAGCTGACGTCTGCGTTTCATAGTCAGCGTTTTAGAGTGGCCCCATTTTCCTCATAATAAAAACAAAGGAAAATCTTTATGAGCATTTCACTATGTAAATATTCCGAATATAGTTTCCGAGTTCCGGCCATTTTTATCATCTGGCGCTAATTATGAATTTACCGTGGATCATAATACTGCCTGTATCTTTCGTACATATGTGAAGATTGCAACAAAACATATACAAACAGGTACAACTAACTACTGCACTATATATGAAATTAGTTAAGATTGATACGAGGGTTCAAAGCACATGCATTTTAGGATTATTTGTCTGTGTCATTCCGGTCATCCAGTTATAATGAGTTATTTTACCAGAATTTTCAGTTATTGTGTATGAATTTGTTTGGTGTTAATGTATTTATAATGGTGTTTTCTGAGACCATTTAGCATCATATTTGCTTTTGTAGTGAATGTACATAGGTCACTTACAACAGCCTCGTTTATTGAAGTGCACGGACTGTATTGGAAGTTAAGCAACAAAGTATAACCAATTTGAGTTGGTGTTCACCAAAGACGATGAATCTGCTCAGCCGCCACAAACTACTAAACATGTGAATGTAGATGTACATGTAGTTTAGTAATTGGAATAGACAGTGTATCGAAACTCCTGAGAAACATCAAGATCAACAAAGCAACCGGCCCATTGAGTCCTACAGACATGTGCCACAGAAGCAGCACGAGACATCACTGCCATCTTCCAATGCTCCATGGACTCCCAAAAGATTGGAGTGACGCCAAGGTCGCACCCGTATACAAGAAAGGAGATAGACATACTCCAGAGAACTACAGACCAGTTTCCCTTACATGTGTCCTGTCCAAGTTACTGGAACACATAATCTGCCACCACATTCTAAACCACTTTGACAAGCACAAGGTCCTCACTTCTTTAAATCACGGTTTCCTCTCAGGCTATTCCTGCGAGACTCAATTAGTAGTAACAGCCCATGATTTGCTCAACTACTACGACAACAACAATCAAGTCGACACAGTCATCCTTGACTTCAGCAAGGCCTTCGACACAGTACCACACAAGCGCCTACTACAATAGATCGACAACTACAGAATCAGAGGCCCCATACTCACCTGGATTACAATCTTCCTGACCCAACGAGAGATGTGCGTTGTCGTCGATGGTGGGAAGTCCCGCCCTGCCCATGTAGGTTCCGGCATTCCACAAGGCACTGTACTTGGACCCCTGTTGTTCCTGTGCCACATAAATGATCTGCCAGAAAGAGTCACATCACATATACGCCTGTTTGCGGATGACTGCCTTCTATATAGAACCATCAAGACCACCAAAGACCACCGACTACTCCAAAAAGATCTTACCAATTTACAGCAGTGGGCTCAAGACTGGGACATGAAGTTCAATGCCAAGAAATTCTACCTCCTCAGTTCCTAGAATCGGTCCAGTCACTTCTACACAATCAATGATGTGATCCTAAAACAAGTTCAGGATAACCCATACCTGGGAATCACTATATCAGATGACCTGAAGTGGAAAACTCATATTAACAAAAGAGTCAAGCGAGCCAACTCTACATTAGCATTCCTCCAACGAAACCTCAGGCACTGCCCAAAGGACTGTAGAAAGAATGCCTACATAGCGTTCATCAGATCCAAGCTGGAATATGGATGCACGGTCTGGGACCCTTATCTGCAAAGTAACATCGACAAACTGGAACGTGTCCAGAGATCAGCAACACGCTGCATAACAAAAGACTACAGATCCCAGGAAGTAGGATGTGTCACTGACATACTGAGGGACCTAGAGCTACTACCTCTACAGGAGAGACGATGCCACCAGAGGCTGATGCTGCTGTACAAGGTGGTGAAATGGCACGTACTGGCCATCAACATTGACCATTATCTAAAACCGCTGACACCAAAATGAACTGTCAGTGCAAAGCAGTACGAGGACTTTATTCAGAAAAATATTGTGGAAAACAGTGTGAACAGTAACAAGTGCTTTAAACCAATATTCACAAACACATTGAATTACAAGAACTCATCCTTTGTGAAAACTGCCATAGATGGGAACAAACTTAATGACAATTTAGTGGAAGCTGACTCCATCGAGTGTTTCAAGTCACTACTAACAAAATTCGACTAATGTACATACCTTTCCGTTGAGTTAAAGCCAGCAGTGGTCACTTCAATGTACTAATCAAGATCCAGGTATAGGGTTAGTACTTGGATGGGTGACCCAAGTCACTTTACTTTTTAGCTTGCTGGTACGACTGTCCAGGAGAGCTATTGCCATGACTCCGGCATATTCTGTAGACACCCAGGTTAAACTTTCGCGTTTAGTTGTGTTATCCCATAGGCACGCTTTGTTGTCTTCTAAAAACTCTTGTTAGTTTTAAGTGCATATCAAAGCACGTTGTTGAATGATTTGATGTTTTTTAAGTTAATCGTTGGCTATTTGCATATCCTCGCAGTACCATGGTTCTGTATGCTAACCTATAAATTCAAAACAATAAATGAATTATTTCACAAGGTAATTTCTACTTACTTGTTAGAATAATTCCACCTCCCTCTAAAAAATGTTCCAATTAATATTATTCACTAAAGTGACCATGTTAAATCAGCCAGAAAACAGTCATATTAATAAATATATCATTGTCGGCATCATCAACATCGTCTAAGACACCCCGGTTAAACTTTTGCGTTTAGTTGCGTTTAAGTTTAAGATATCTATGCAACCACTCATCGGATGTGAATGAAACTTCACATGTGTGTCCACCATCATCAATGGAACACACAGAGACAAGAATCATAACTATGGATTGCATTTTGGCACAGTTAAGGCCCTTTTTCGACTTAATTTTTCGGGTTAAATTTTTTTATCAGGTAATATATCTATGCAACCACTCATTGGATATGAATGAAACTTCGCATGTGTGTTCACCATCATCAATGGAAGACACAGAGACAAGAACCATAACTCTGGGTTATATTTTGGCACAGTCATGGCCTTTTTGCGAAAAAAGTAGACGTCAAGACACTTTGTAGTAAACCATGACGTAATTATGTGAAATATGTGCAACACTGAAATCTCGCGCGAATAGCGAGAAAAATATAAATGGCCTCAAACCAAGTTTTGTCTCTATTTAGGGACCTTCTATGATTGTCAATCCTCTTTTTTCATGGATTGATCATGTACATAATTGACTAAAACACTCACCGATTGTTAAAATTATACTTTATTTATGTCCATAACGTAAAAATATCAACAAAACTGCACATTAAACATTTAAACAACTAAGTTTTTACAAACAATCCTACTTTCAAATCGTGTTTGACAGTTATCATACATGTTGAAAATTAGATCTGACACCGGTGTCACTTGTTTACTAAATCATGGGCTTGTATAATTGGATTATTTAACAGTAGTCACACTGGAAGGTAAGGCATGGCGGGGCAATTAAAGGATGACGCCAATCAACAAAATCTTTTGAAGGAATGTCACATGCGACAAGCGTTATGACTCTGAGGGAATCCCTGGATGTGTATTGACTCTAGTTCTGTGTTTGGTATGGCAGACTTTTAGTCATTCAAAAAGGGGAGACTATTCTAAAATGTTTGTTTTTAAGTAATTTCCAGGAAATTGAGAAAAAACGATAACGGACAAGTTAGCAATAAAATTGATGGGGAAATCCAATGAAGGTAAAACAATCGAAACCATCGATAGTCCATGAAACGGTCGCAGTAGTTATTGGTATTTAATACTTCCTATCGATAGAGATATACAAACCTGTCTACAACTGTCGCAATGCATCAATAGTTTGATCTATCGTTACACTCCTGTATAACAAAGAAAAAATTTAAAAATTGGCAAAGATGTGAAAGCTGATGCCCAAAAATTACTAATTATCAGTTTCAAAATTAGAAACACACACAAAATGTTTATAACACTGGTCATATTTAATGGACATGAATGTTGTGTAATATTTACCATTTAATCATGTACAAACTAAGACTTTTTAAAAAAAAGAGAAATTAGACTATGTTTCAGAAAATTTCATGCTGATTTAAATTTTTTCATATTACAGATCTTGGACAAAGATGAGAGTTGAGTCTCAAGGCAAGATGTAGATTTTGTTGTGATGCAGCAAACCACAAAAACTGTATCATGCAAAATAAGATATGGAGCTAGTTGTTAAGAAGTACAAACAACCTCATGTGGAGAAGTTATAGATGCAGAAATCAGGGCCTCCTCTGGCTATTTAAAATTAAGAGCCATTTTTGTAGCCAACTAAACTGCGTTAAAATTCTGAATTTGTTGTTATGCAGCAAACCACTGAAACCGTATGGAAAGTAATATATGGATCAAGTTGTTAAGAAGTACCAACAACTTCATGTGCAGAATTTGTTGTTATGTAGCAAACCACAGAAACTGTATGGAAAATAAAATATGGAGCTAGTTGTTAAGAAGTACCAACAACTTCAAGTGCAGTAGGCAAAGATGCAGATATTCTCCATAAAACAGGTACTGGTTTTTATATAAAAAAATAAAATTAAGTTAAACAGTATCAATAACCATTGTGTCATGTCTGCACCTGTTTTATATAAATGAAAGTAATAAGTGGATTCTGTCTGATGTTCAATGCATTTTTAAAGCTTGTCTTTTTGAAAAACAAAACAAAAAGCTATTGTCATTAACCTGGCATCGTTGTAGTCGTCAGTCGAAAACTTATGTTTAGCACAGCTTTGATCTCTTTCAGAACAAACTACTCGTGTTTTGGTGAAACTTCATAAACATTCGTATCATGTTATAGAAATAATGTATATTATAGTTGACAAGTTTTTGTTTGTGGATTTTATGAGTGCTTTATTATAATCCCTTCTGGACTTGTACTCTTTTCAGGGCACTTGCCACATTGGTACTTCCAGGAATGCTGACAACTGGTGATGTCATGTACTTAGTTTGCCCAAACAGTTGACTTGAACAGTTTACCTGAATGTTTGTTCTGTTCACAGGTGTCTTTGGTAAGTAGTGTTTTTTGACATTTGGCACATTTCATGCCTTGACAATGTCAATGGTTTTGTTTGTCATGTTTACAGATCTTTGCCAGGCTTACTATGTCTGCGTGTCATTGTAAAGAAAGCTCAAAACTTGTAATAACCACTTTCAACTCCTCTAATTGGGAAGGGCCATTACTGAGTGTTGTTTTTGAGAAGCATTGTATCGAGCTGGGGATTAAACCTGCTTCTTCGGTTGTGTGTGGCGAATAAACACTACACTACAGCCATGCTTAAACAAACAGATTGAATATCTAAAAATCAAATGATTTAAATACCGTAATGCTTTACATGTTACTATGTCATCTAATATTAAAATAAATACAAATTTTGTTCACACTGATACAGTTTCTATAGATAAGCGGGACTGGAAAGTTTTACTCGTTCACTCGTCCGCTCACAAGATTTAAGAAACTGACCTTAATATTTCTTGGAGTTTAAGCATTTAATTAAAATGTTAGAAATGGCGGATGAGTAGCTTTTATCAGAAATTTCAAGCCCTGATAAGAAATATTCAGGAGTTGTAGTCAACTACTTACCATGACAGATGGAATAATTGTGAGAGTGTATTTGATTATATATTAGGTGTTCCTGCATGCATGCAAATTTTTACCTAAAAAATGGTATCAAAGTGTTTGTTTATTATGCCACCGCCATTTTTAATAGGGGGGGGGGGCATATAGTATCACCACTGTCCGTACGTATGTCCCATACTTATGTACATATGTATGTGCGAAAATGGTTTCCGACTGATATCTTTAGTTTTAATGAACAGATTTGGTGTGTGACTTCACATTCAGATAGTGCAGGTCAAGTTTGTATTTCGTTCTGATGATTTTTGATGGAGTTATGCCCCTTTTTGGCATTAGATTATTGACAAATTATGTCAAGAAACTGGTTTCCACTCAATATCTTTTGAAGGATTAAATGGATTTGATTCATATTTTATAGAAAGATGTATGGTGATAAACTACAGCTCGAGTTCAATTTCTGTCAAAATCCCTGCATATTAATTAATAGGTGTTCTGGGCTCTGATTGGCTGATAGTTTCCGACCTCTAAAGTCTATTTATGGACTGATTTTGATGAAAATTTATATTTGGCTGTATATCAACAAGACCCATGTAAAGATCGACAATTGATTGAATTGGGCGCATATTAATTAGGTGATCTGGACTCTGATTGGCTGACAGTTTCCGACCTCTAAAATCTTTATTGATGGACAGAGTTTGATGAAACTTGATATTTTGCTTTATTGATATCTACAATGTAGTTAAAAAGCAGGTTCATCTGTGTCCCATGGACACATTTCTAGTATATTCTTGAGTTCAAGTTGTAAGAATATTCTTAAGAATAGTTGATGAATACCACTCCATGTCTCACTGAACTGCTGGCTTAACTCCATGCAGAGTTATTGCTCTGTTCTTTAAAATTGTAGGTTGCTATCTTACATTTCTATGAACACTTCGGAATAGCCGTCAAAGCAACACTTTGAAGGTATGAGTCACCTTTTTGTGATACTTCTTATTTGTAGTGTGTAAACATTTACAACATTTTAGAGAGTGGTTGTAGAAATTTCATACTGTCAGTTTAGTCTAAGAGTTAATAGGGAGCGTCACATCAGTTGATAGGTATCCACATTATCATTGAGTAAACAGTATAGTAAAGGACTGTTTTTTTCTATTTTAAGTTGTTGCAGGTTTTGGTCCAGAGAAGGATTTATACACAGAGACATGATTTGGCAGTAATGTTACCACTTGAGATGTATATACTTGCTGGTACAGGCACCTTATAACAGACAATAGGTACAGGCACCACATTGTAACAGACAAAAGGTATAGCATAACATATCATACATTTCTTTAAACAAATTCTTCTCTGGAACAACTTGACAGGTTTTCACTAAATTTGGTATGAATCATTGATACATGAAACCTTTTTTTTTTTATAAGTATGTTTGTTTTTTTTGAAATTTCAAAAATCTTCTTCATTGGAACTACAACAAAGTTTTTATATCTAATGATATTCTTCCAGGTTTTCTTCAGTCCTTAGGGTGAAAATCTGACCAACCCCGGGGTCTTATCAGTTTAAACATACATAAATTTTCATCCCAAAGTCTGTGCAGCCAAATTTGTATTTATTTGGTAAAATAGGTGTTTCAAGTTTGTTCAAATGGAGGGTTCATATTGAGGCCCAGCACAGGACTTTTGATTTTTAGATCTACTGGCCAAAGCCCAGCAGGGCTTATGTCATGGTAAATTGTCTCGTCATCTGTCCGTTCTTCTTCCTTCAAATAACCTTTTTCTTGTAGACACAATAGCACCTTCATTTAATCTTAACCAAACTCGCACAGCAGTTATGTAACCACAAGATCATGGACAAGTTATTGAACCAGCGTGATTCAACCACAAATAGGGATTATAAACAGGTTTTAAGCGAAACTTTACTTTTCTCTGAAAGTTCAAGGCCTAGCCTTTAGATATTTTGTGTGTAGCATTGCATGGTGTTCTCCTAAAACATTTGTTGAAGAGGAACTTACAAAAAAACTTCGCCTCTGAAATGTTAATGTCCATTTGTTGCAAGTAGAAAGATTCTTGTTAAAATAGGAATAATATAAAAATTATTTATAAAGATTTACTGGGACTGGACGACAAGTTTGAGTCATGTCTTGAATAGTTACTCACAACCAATGTACATCAACTTTCTTAGATTGGTTGTTAAAAATAATGTGGTTGTTTTATAGCATAAATGTCTGCATATAGCAATTATTAAAAAAGAGGTAATAAATTCTATTTATTTTGCTTTTATATTACTATTTAAAGTATAAGTTTTAAAAGATAATTTATCATAAAAAGATGAATGATAAAATTATAATCAATGATAAATATAATAATCATGAACTAAACATCATTTTCAAGTAGGTGTTTACCTGAATATAAAGTCAGAGATTTTTGGTACAGACACACACTCTATAATGCCAACTGGTGGGCTAGCTCCTGGGACTACTTGGCAGAGAGACTAAAAACATTAGTCACAAACACACAGGTACAGGGAAGAGCGGTTTACTGCTTCGTTAACAAGCAATACCATATTTAGCTAGTTTCTTTCGACGCTAGCTGTAAGAAGTCTGCTTGAGATTTTCAGTGTCAAAGTGTACTTGAAACCTGGGAGAAGCTTAATTGCATATGGGGGACAAAGATTCTTTCTAGCTACAGGCTTTGGGAAGACTTTGTGTTTGAAACTCATAGGAATAGCTCTTGTGCTGGAACTGGGGATTTTCTCATGCACATTAGTTTAATTTGATGTTTTTAATTTGAAATTTGACCTAACCACCTTGTTTCATGCACATTAGGTTAGTTTGAAGACCTAGGTTTGAAACAATCTTCATACATATAGGCGTATTTTTATGCTTGAACTGAGCAGTGTTCAAGACATGCAGTTTTGGTTTAGGTTTAAGTCTCAAACATATGCTGTCCAGACACGTTGTCTGAACAGCAGGTCTCATCATTTAAAAAAATGTTGAGCAACAGTTAGTTCAACACTACAGGGTTTGAAACATTATACTGTATATAGTTGATTGGTATGATCAGTTGTCTGTAAGATTTCTAAATATTAGAATCATTTTATTTTATTTTTTTGTTTGAAGTTAACTTATCATGAGGCAAGAAACCAGAGTAAAATTTATATATAATAAAGTTTGAACAAAATTGCTTAACATAGTTTCAAGCTAGGCTGTTTCACAGCTTTATTCAGTGATGACACAGTCGCGTTACAGAAGACCCGTTTTAAGTTCAAGCTACTCGCCCAACATCTTGACAGGTTGCCACGCATTGCAAATTGTTATGAAATCCAAGTACAGTAATAAAATGCATTCATCATTTCCATGATGTGATTGCCATTGTAATTGAGCCATAATCTGGAGTCCAGGAATTTACGTTACATCACACAAATTCTACATTAAAATTAATATAAGCTGCAGAACCATATAATAATAATTTAAAGTTATTTGCAGAACCTTTTAAAAACAAATAATTCTCTTAATTGTCACATAGGATACTTTATTTACAACTTAAAACTTCTCTTAAATCATTATTTTGTTGTGTAATTTCTTGGTTTCTTGGTGCTCATTTGCATGTGTGTTTGCACTAAACACGTATTACTCTAATCTTCTAAACCAAAACAGTTTGTGTGTTTTTTTTCGAAATAAACTTCAGTTTCCTCTTATTTGAATTGATTAATTTCTGTTTTTTTATTTGCAATCTAAATATGAGAATTTGACAAAATATTTTTTCTGTAATGTGGCGTAACCAATCGTGTCCTCAGAGTTACGTCATGACAAAATGTGTTGTAGCTTACAACCTTGACATCAACAATCTCGTACACATGTTGTTTTTTACGTGATCGACAGTGCAATATGAAAATGACGTAAACATGGCATTCTAGAAACCACCACTTAAATATGGCATATAGCCAACATATCGGTTACAAGAAACCTGTCCTCTTTTGTTACGTCACAGTATCTGAGCATAATGGAAAATAACCAAGCAATTCGCCCACGTAACCTTTTAACTTTGAGTCTGTTTATGACATCAATACCAGTCAGTTCTGTGGCTAGCAACGAGAAGAAAGGTTGAGGAATCAACTTGATATATGGCGGACGATAATGTACAAGTGGTCAGATTTTGGAAAAAATTACAACGACAACATTGTTTTGATTCATCCTCCGGTCTCCTAAATGCATTTAAAATGCTTTTAAGCATTACCAAAATGATATGTGATGTATGAAAGTACAATTATGAATAATTAATTGTATGTAACAAGGTTTTGTTCAGTTCTGCCTGACCGATGTAGTGTATCATATTACGTCGACAACAAGAATCTCATGGTTAACAGTGATTGACATGCTGTACCCGTGAAAATGAAATGGGTTTGAACAATTAAGATGTCTGAAAGTACGAGGGTACAATATGAACTTTAAAATATATATTTGATGTATAATTTACTCTCAAATTGTTTGTGTGTAACAAGTGAAATTGGGACACAATTTTCACCGTGTCCAGTGTTACACCTGTGCCTAATTTATTTATGAATACAAAAATCCAGTTCAAATGAATGTTTATGATTGGTCAGACATTGTTAACAGAAATGTCCTGTGATTGTTTTTTCATGAAGACAGTAGTTGAAACACCTGAATCAAATTGTATAGATGTATTGAGTCTGCAATGGTGTAACTTGGTGTCTTTTATTGGGGTCTACATTGGTGTCCTGTTACACATTTTGTGTCCAGTTACATCATACTTCCACTTGGCACTAATTGCTAAATATCGAACTAAATAACCAGTTTTACATTTGAAAGAATTAAACTAAACCTGGTTATTCATTTAAGTAGACTTAATAGAAGAATGCAAGAAACTAATTTGACCATAAATAAATGAATTTATAGTATAGTGTCCAGTGTTACTAACAGTGAAATTTATAAATCACATTCCTTTATACATAAATCTAGAAACTGTAAATATTTTTAACAATATAATAACAATTAATAGTGTAGTAACCTAATAAAGCATGAAATTTAACAAGAATTAAATATTAAAATAGAGGGCACCAAAGGGTTTGTGATGTAACACAAATTCCCGGACTCCATATTATGGCTCAATTTTCACAATGAGTTATTTTTATTTCTATTTCAGGCTTTGGTGTGCAGACATATTTCTGTCAGCTTGGAGATACTTATATAGAAAGGACAAGAAGAGACCTGCTGTATGACTTGTATAAAATGTTTTTGTCCTGATGAAACGCAGTTGAAGTAAAGTACAGAATAGTCAGGTGTGTCTATTATTTTAATGCCAGACATAGATTAAAAGTCATTTACAGGGTACAGACATTTCATCCTACAGCCCCTCCATGTGCTATTCTACTCCCGACAATGTTCTTTACAATTTACTTCTTTCATCATAATAGATTTAAAAAAAGAATTGTACACATCTTTTAAATTTATTTGTGGATATATTATTTTTAAAAAACAACAGTTAAAAATTACCGTTTTTCCAAATCGTGTGAATGTTCGGCGATATATCTAATTCTGATGACGTGTTGAAAATATGTCACACTGGTTAATTTTCTTTATATTTCTGTTGTATCGAGTAAAAAAAAAGACTGCAGCTGTTAAATTTGTTATTATTTCCATTGTTATGGGTTCAATTGAGTAAATTCATGGTTATTTGAAATTTATTTATATTAACTCGGTAGAAATCTGTCAGAAATGGCGATAAATTGTCAAATTTCAAGACCTCATTTAAGCAAGGAATTTTAGAAAATTCCTTAATTTAAGGCATTTTCATTTTTTTCCTGATTAAATATGCAAAGAACAATTCATAGTGATCTCAATTAGTACATTAAAACGTCAAAGTCAATTATTTCACACACTGCGTTTAAATTTTCCTTTTAGCAGAAAAATTGGTCAGAAAGCCGGAACATGACCAGGTTTTAATATCAATACCGGTTTGTACATAGATAAACATTGGCAACCTCCATGTGGTGAATGCCGTGTTTTTAATAGTCACAAACGTGATGTTTCAATATGGCAGCGCACAGAGTCAATTTCTTATCTTGTCTTCATATAGGGTTCAGTCGCTCATGCAGTATTCTGCGTGCTAATCAATTTTCATTTTGCTTCAAACAAAATGGCAATCCATAACATCATAATATTGAAGTTATTTTGATATGCGTATAATTGGCGCAAATTTTTTATAGGATGCAAACAAGAATACGATACAAGACACATTGATATGTTTTATTTAAAAATAGAACCTGTTTTGGCAATGCTATGCTTGTTTGAATAGTAGAGGTAGAAAAACAGCAATAACTGCCCCAGCTACATAAATCAATGCTTCCATAGTTACCGTAATGTTGGAAAATTATCAAAATTTTTGTAAATAATTGGCCAAATTGTAATTTAATAATGGAAATGTTATACTATTTCTTATGTAGACAGCACACAATTGAAAACAGTTGAACCATTGCACCTTAGTCATCTAACTTTGTTTCCATTCAGTTGTTGGCATTATGTCCCAGATTCGTTAGGTACTTTCACATAATAAATCAGTTATGTACTAGTATGTAGATTATTTTAAATTTTTGACCACTGCCTGTGTGTAAGTGTTTACATCAATCTTGAAATATGTACTTGTACACATTTTTTGTCACACACGGTTTACAATCGTTGATCGGAACAACAAAAGCAGTTTGTTCTAAATAGAAAAGGTAAACAAAGCAAATGATGTAGTTTCTAAAAATTGACGCATAAAATTATAATAAGGTGGTAATGTAATTGTATACTTTGAATTCCCTGATGCGTAAGTTATATAATTATGTGTGTGTTGGTAATGTTTATTTACACCACCACGTTGAGTATAAAATGTCAATATACTCCCTTTAACCCTTTACTCCATAGATACACGTTTTCCTGCACCCACCACAGACCTTTGAAAACAGTGCAGGGAGAGTTCAGATTGCTCGTAATGAGCAATCTGAACACTTCCTGCACTGTTTTCCACTCTGCCAGTTAATATAAACATAGTTCACCCAATGATTCAAAAGCCCTTTATATTCGAGGTGTCCAAAGGCGTTTTATTAGAGGTGTCCAAAGCCTTCTATATTAGAGTGTCCAAAGGCGTCTATATCTTAGAGATGTCCAAAGGTGTCTATGTCTTAGAGATGTCCAAAGGCGTCTATGTTTTAGAGGTGTCCAAAGGCATCTATATGAAGTAAAGGGTTAATTAAGCAGTTTCTTGTCTGAGTTGACTGCTGTTTAATAAAGTTTCACTGGCAATTATTTTTAGAGATTTGTTAAATGGCTATTTTACCAGTGATGTATACATGGAAACTATAAAATTTTCTTAAATATATTCTTGTATAGGCCTTGTATCTATCATTTTGTTGTATTGTTGTTGTTGTATGGTGTTTAGCGTCGCTTTCAACAATTTTTCAGTCATATCCGACAGTGTCTACTTGAGACAGCGCTGTCACACTGGAGTATCATGCCGCAGACACGTGGTATGATACCCCACCCAGTCACATTATACTGACACCGGGCAGACCAGACCTAGAACTGTCCTCTAAATGCTGAGTGCCAAGTGAGGAAGCTTCTAGTACCATTTTTAAAGTCTTTGGTATGACCCGGCCGGGTATCAAACCCACGACCTTCCACATGCAAGGCGGACGCTCTACCACTAGACCATGTTGTGGTCTATCATTTTGTATTTAATCTTATTTCCTGAATATGTTGCAGATACACAGTGTCAACTTAAACATGAATGCCCAGGGGCCAGGAAGTAAATAATGGCACTTTGAAGTATTTCTACAGAAGATTGTCAGTATGGCGTGTGAGCAGTTTTAGAAGCAAACTTTACAGGTATTATAAAGATAAATTTGAATAGAGAGATGAGGAAAAGTTTCTAAGTGAAAACAATCTGACAAGTGTAATTGAATTTGTACTTGTAGATGATATCTACTTTTCTGTGTAAGACAATTTAAAACAAAACAACAAAGAACCTTTTACTCTGACATGAATTGAACTGTTTTGAAATAACTTAAAACATAAAACTCTGAACACTTGTCTATAAATCAGCCTTTCATACACAACTTTTTACTAGGTCAGTTTGCTCAGTCAGTAGCGTGTCTGACCATCAATCCAGGGGTTGTGAATTCAAATTCCCGCTTGACCGCAGTCTACGCGATGATTGATATACAACATTGTGTCTTATTGTGATTCATCTCTCACAATTGATTCAAGTGGGAAAGTTATCAGTTAATTGCAGAGATGGGTGTGCTCGAGTACTGTTTAACTTTCAGGATCCCAGGAAAGAGTAGTTAGTTAAATGGATTGTCTGCTAGCCCTTGATGACATTAAATGTCACTAATTAATCAATAATTGAGCAAATGTATAACTTTGACAATGGATACCGCCGCCTGAAGACTAGAGACAATCTACGAGTTGTATGGTCAGCTCACTTGTGTGTCTGTTTATTGCAGTAGTAACATGGCTGATTTTACATTGACAAATCTTTCATTTATTACAGGGCAATTACTTGAAACAAGTTGTTAAAACTTCAGTGAACACATTGGTGTAGTAATATTATTAAATATTAAATTTGAAAGTGTAAAAATATGCCTTAATATTTATACAATGTTAGAATGGGAGGGAGAGGGGCAATACCACTGATACAATCAGTAAGATTTTAAACACTGTAAAAGTTGAAGTACAAAAATTACTGTATTTGTTATAAACTGCAAAATTCTTACTTGTTTTGTAAAAATATTATTGCATTGTTTCTGGTATATGATGGATCTAGAGAATGTGTGTTTGAATCCCAGTCTGGCCACAGTTTCAGTGATGATTGATATACAACATTGCGTCTCACCGCTGATTCAAGTGGGAAAATTATCAGTTACTTGCAGAGATGGCAGTGCTCAAGTACTGGTTAACCTTCCATGATAGCAGGAGAGAGCTGTTAGGTTTAATGATCATGTGCTAGCCAACAATAAAGATGCTAAATATTCAATCCAATAATCCTTGGGATGTTTTATTTTGGAAAAGGAATTTTTAAATAGAAAATAATTTTTTCAATACCACAGCTTTAAAATTTCCCTTGAAAATGCATTATATACTTGTTAAATAATAATTCATATATTTCACGTTTAGATAGTGGTGCACAGTATTACTGGTATACTGACATGCTGCAATACAGAATCACTATTATGACAGACTGACATACTAATACGCTTGGTGAATTCCGTAAACTATTTAAAATAATCCGTCAATGGAAATATTAAACCTAAATGATGTCAGTTATTTTAGATAATTTTATGGAGTTTCCGAGTTCAAAACGAGGCTATAGCATAGTGCCCGCTGATCTTCTGTTCAAAATATTTTACTGATTTGACTTGAAGCAAATTTGATAACCAGCAAGGTCACACATGTGCATAAGACTGTCACATAAATTTTGACATGTTTCGCTGATTCATTACCAACAACAACAAATATGTTGGAGATCAACAAAGAAGATGAAAATATAAAAAGCGTGAAGAGTGAAGCTTTGGATTGGACACATTTGGGTCTGGCTCAGAAGAAAATTAACAAATAAATATTAGCAAATGTGGATGCATGTAGATTTTGCCAGAGAACTGAAATGTGCAGGTGGCTAGACAAATTTTCAGAGGCATCATCCACAATTTTCCTACAGCAATACTCGAAGTGCATAAAAATTTAATTTGAGATTGGTCAGTGTAAAACTATGTTTTGTTAAAGGTTTATTGTTGTATTCTTCAAAGTTTAAATAGAAGGAATCTTATAAAAAAAAAAATCAAATAGAATCTATCTATAGCAACTAGATAGATAGATTGAATAGACTTATTTGAATGGTTTTTGGTGTGATTTGTTGTTGCTGACATGACAGTTAATGCTTTATTGACCAAAGTTAGAAAATGGATTCGTAGATAGCTTTTGTCATCAAGGATAATCAGGTTACCGTTAAGGCCCATGGGCCTCTTTTTGTATATGTCAGATAGTCCATACTTGATAGATTTGCAGCACTGTGTATTTTATTGGAGATAAACCTGTAAAAATACTGTTATTTTGTTTGGCTTTTTTCCCAAAATAAACTGTACAGATGGTGGTTTCTTGTTTCAGATTTAAAGGAATATTCTGGAATAACACATATACCAACCAGAAACTACACTCACTTGTTACAAGACAACTATCAGAAGTAACCCATATGCAGTGCAGATACAACACAGATTCAAATTGTACACCAGTTAGTCTGGAATTCTCCAAGAGATGAATTTATGTGACATCATGGATTGTCAGTTAAGTCTAGTGTGGAATAAGATATTGAAGAGGAACTACTAGCAGCTTCATAGATATAAACATGGACAAAAAGGTTGAAGTAGAGTAATCAGACAATATTCTGTGTAGTTGCTATACAATACACGTGTCTAGAGAGACCTTACTCAACACTGGGATTGAATTTTGACCCAAAACAAATAGGAATGAACAATCTAAACAATCACTTGTAAAGGTTAATGGTGTTGTCTGAAATTTGCTAAAATTCTTTGTTAGGTATGTACATTTAAATTGAAATAATTGTAGTGTTATTGTAATGGTATTATTATTGTAATTGTAGTATTATTGTATTTGTAGTATTCAATATTTTAAGACATGTACCATTAAAAGAAAAAAAGAAGAAAAAAAAAGAAAAAGAAAAAAAGATAAAAAAAAAAAGAAAATTAGAGAAAAAAATGGGAAGAAAAGAAAGGAAAAAATGAGTGAAAAAAAAGAAAAAAAGAGAAAAAAATATACAAATGTATGGTACAATAGATTTTTATTACATTATAGTTTTTATGTCATAAGTATTACATTGTCTATGAGAGCAGAACAAGATTGTCATTATGATGTGAAAACAAGTTCTTCATATACTTGTTAATAAACTCACCATCTGTGATGATTATTAAACTATTGCACAATTTAGTGTACAAGATGTTGAGAAAAAGTTTTTGCTCTGAGAGTTGTTTATTTATTTTTTATCCTTTTTGATTTTGTGACTTGCTCTCAAAGATTATGTATGTTTATATATGTTGTAACTTGAAGTAGATTTGTATTAATTTATTTTTTATATTTCATTACAGAATTTTTTAGTGGTAAATGGAACAAAAGATTGCGTAAAATGTTAATTTTCTAGCACAAATTTCATTTGAAATTGGTGTTGCCAAAATAGCAAATATATTTTTGTTTCACTGTCTACTGCCGACATTAAAATTTAGTATGTGTAATGATGACTATTATTACGTGAATTAAATTTTTTTTTAAAAGTCGTGATATTATAAAAGTTTATGTTGATGTATTGTCCAATGTCTAAGGAGATATTACAGATTTGCTTTTAGGTGTGAAATTTCTAGACAGACTTTAAAAGGTACTTTTAAGTTGTTTTTTTATAACCTCAGGTGCTGGTTTAAGATCACCAGAAGTTATGGGTTCAAACCCAGCTTGGTCCAAACAATTGATGTGATAACTCTCCTCAGAGGTTGTGGGTACAAGCCCAGCTTGGTCCAAACAATTGATGTGATAACTCTCCTCAGAGGTTGTGGGTACAAGCCCAGCTTGGTCCAAACAATTGATGTGATAACTCTCCTCAGAGGTTGTGGGTACAAGCCCAGCTTGGTCCAAACAATTGATGTGATAACTCCTCAGAGGTTGCGGGTACAAGCCCAGCTTGGTCCATAAAATATATGTGAAACTTTCTGTCAAGACAAGGGGTAAATAACTTAAGAGTCATTTGAACTTGTAGATAATGAGTAAACAATCTACATAATGTGATATGAAACCAGGTTTGGAGGGAGGTCAGGAACACCTGTTGGTCTCGTAATCTACTGGTGTTGCATAAAAACTTATTTCACTTTTTTTAACCAGGTTTTCTGGGAGGGTGGATGGGCTAGCATGTGTTTACATTTTTATTTTGACTCGATAACATCTGATAGCATTATTTTCATTAGAGCTACCCTGTTTAATTTATTAAATTAATTACTTATTTGAACTAACACTTTATGTTGTTTTAACCAAAAAGATATTTCATCTTCTTTCAGAAATATAATCTCGTGACTAACCAAATATAGAAATACTTCTTATGATAAGAACAGCCTCCCAATTATCAGAAGGTTGTTTTTGTGAGGCTGGTCAGTGGAGTGACCCTACCTGTAAGTTTATTATGTGTGCTCAGTGTTGTTAACAACTGTATGTGTGTCATTTTTGTTATGTGCATTTTTGGTAATGTTTTTGTCTTGTATTCTATGTATTAATGCCTGTACTTTTGTTGAGTTAATTTTGAGATGTTCATGTTTTTGCATGACTATTCATTGTTAAAAAAAAATATTGTCTTCTTAATTACATGTTACCTTTATTTTTGTTTATAAGTGCATTTTAGTAATAGTTGCTTATTGTTTGTATACATAGCTGTTTGTATGTTTATTTTGGTAAGTTTTAAATTGACCATTGTTATTTTCATGTATTAATCTATCTGTTGAGAAGTGGATGTTATTTTGTTCATTATAGATCGGACCTGAGGTTGTTTTTTCCAAATTATGTAATACTAGTATTTTATAATCAAACTTTCCAAAATTTGTTTAAATCTATTTATTTTTCATTACAACAAGTTCTTACAGTTTATACAAATTTCTATGTCCTGGGTTATTACAAGTTGTTACAGTTTATCAATTCTATTTAATTTTTTAGTCGATATGCTATGCAATTCTCTCTCTATGACCTACCATGTATATGTATAAATGTAGATTAAGTGTCTTGTTCAAAGGTGTTAAACAACTGTGATTGATAGTATAAACCTCTGATCGCTACACAAGATTAACATTGGCTTCTCAAATATATTCATTTTGCTTGTGTTTATGTGTTTATGTATTTATATGTTGTTCACATCAGTTTTTTATATTTGTTTATAATTTCATGTAGTCATATATTGTTTGCCATATTGTTCTTTATCAAAGTTTAAAACCAGCTTGTTTACATCTAATAATTTTTCTGTATTTATATTATTATGCAAATTCCATCATTGCTCAACTTCTACTTGCTTAGAACAAACTGTTTAAAACCTTAAGTAATGATGGTTTAAAGGACAGTTTATTTGATTGATTCGTGACAGCATTTATTATAAACAGTTTGTAATAATCAGAGTGATTCACTAAATGCTGACACTTCCAAACACAGAAGCCATTTCGCAACTTTATCATAAGCTATTTTTTACGTAGACACCATTTTTTAACATCTGGAATACGTGGCATAGCTGTCAATTTTAGTTTTATCAAAACACGAATATGTCATGAATATGAATAATTCTTTTTCTTTTTTATAAATTTTTTACATATCTAAGTGAATCTTATAATCTGTGGTTGCAAATATACGTTAAATTACATTACAATGCAAACAATACCATTTAGTGGAGTTTCATTTTTCAAGGTAAATTATCTCTACAACCCTGTTCATGTATATCACGGTTTCACATTGTGGACCCCGAGATCTGCTAATAATGGGACTTGAGTGTATATAAACAAATGAGATTTTCTACATGACTGTAGGATGATTTTGTAGTTGATGTAGTAACATGTTATTAAGTGTTTGTCAAGTATAATAGGTGTTTTACACCTATTTATAGCACTTAAAATAGTTTTTATGCCCCCCAAAAATTGTTTTGTCACTTGTCATGCATAGATGGATTTTGTAGATACCTGCTACAAATGATCAGCATAACATGACGACGTGTCGTGAGTAAGACCCACACCCGTACTTCAAAGGTTAAGGTCACAATTCGAGTTTGTTTGACAATACTTTGAGTTTGTGTGAGATTTTGTTTCCGGCCTGTAACTTTGTCATGCATAGATGAATTATAATGATACTTGCTACAAATGATCAACATAACATGATGATGTGTTATGAGTAAGATCCAAGACCGTACCTCAAAGGTCAAGATCACAATTTGAGTTTGTTTGATAACACTTTGAGTTAGTGTGAGATTGTCATGCAGAGATGAATTTTTATAATACTTGCTACAAATGATCAACATAAAATTACGACGTGTTGCGAGTCAGATCCACACCCGTATCTCAAAGGTCAAGGTCATAGTTCGAGTTTGTTATAATGTGTCACATGTAAGACCCACATGCATACCTCAAAGGTCAAGGTCACACTTTGAGTTTGTTTGACAACACTTTCTGTCTTGTCCGGTCTGTAACATTGTCATCTATGGATGAATTTTAAAAACGCTTGGCTCAGTTGATCAACATGACATAATTAAGTGTCGCATGTAAAACTCAGAACCTTTCCTCAAAGGTCAAGGTCACACTTTTAATTTGTTTGATATTGTGTGTCTGGTCTGTGACTTTGTCTTTAATTTTGTTCAATTTATCAAGTTGACATGACGACATGTCATAAGTAAGACCTAGACTCGTACCTCAACGTTCAAGGTTACTTTTTGAGTACCGGGTATGTATGACAACACTTTGAATCTGTTTGAGATTTCAAGTCTGTCCTTTAACTTTATCATACATGGAGGGATTTCAAAAACACTTGACTCAATTTAGCAATGATCAACAATTGATCTGTAACTTAAATTTAGGGATTTTAAAATAACTTGACACAAGTGATCAGCATGTCATGATAATGTTTCACCTGCATTTAACTGTTAAAATACCCAGACCATTACATCAGATGTCAAGGTCAAGGTTACACAAAGGTAATGGTCATGCTTTAATGTAAAAAAAAAAAAAGAATTTGCATGTCTAGTCTAAAACATCAGGCCATTACTCTTGATATTCATGGATACATTGCTACCTATTATATCATATTTTGTTATTTTTCACAGACCATTTGTGGGGCATGCAACACTTAACATTGACGTTTATTGTAGGAAAAAAAATTGAAATACCCCAGTATGTGTGCAGACCCTTGATTTTATTTCTATTCTCGATGAAAGACATAAATCATGTACATGCACAGCAGTTTTTTAACGACAAGATCTCTGATAAATTCTTGAACCAGCATAATTAGATCACAAATGCCCCCGCCACAGGACTTTTAATTGTAAGCTTTATAAGCTTTAAAAAATATTTCCTCTGAAAGTTCCAAGTCAAAGACTTTATATGTTTTACATATAGCATTGCATGGTTACTACAAAAAACATTTCTTCTGATCTGAAATGTTCATCTATCCATATGTTGAGTGATTCTTGGGCCTCCTGTTATCGAAATAATAGAAAAGAAAACTAAATAAATTTAAGAAAACTTCTTAAATTTTTTAAAACGAGAACGGCACCACCATTATATATAAAATGTTTAAAGTTTCTTAAATATAAGGTTTCAAAGACAAATACATGGTGGTTAATATTTTCATATGGTTATTTGTTCAAGTGTAAAGATTGATTTGATGCATCAGGTCCTCCTTGGCCGAGTGGTCTCAGATGCAAACTCAAGATCACTTACCTGTCACCGCTTAGGTCATAGGTTCAAATCCCGCAAGCTCCAAAACTTTATGTGAGAAAGTTTAACAATAACTTATGTAAGGATGATGGGTCTACTCAGTTTGACTCAGTCTGAGGTTTTCCTCCACCAGTAAAACTGGATATGCCACATATAACCTGAAATGTGTTGAAAATGGCATTAAACCCCATTAAAAAAAATGTTTTGTTGCATGGACATGATTGATATTTTATTACCACATTGCTGTGTCTTTTTATGATTGCTCTGTGCCTGTCGGCTGTCTAGCCCTGTGCCTGTCTGCTGTCTAGCCCTGTGTCTGTCTGCCATCCATCTAGCTCTGTGCCTGTCTGCCATCTAGCCCTATGTCTGCCTGCCGTCTATTACTTTGTAAAGTGTGTGCACTGAAGCAGCACTTCTCTAATCTTGCATGGTAGTTATATAGCCATGCTATCGCAGCACAGCCTACCACAGAGCAACAACCTCCTACAATGACCACCCAAGTAGACACCACTACAACCAAGAGAACTAGCGCCCTCCCTGACCTTACCCGATCCACCTTGACACATACACAACACAAACAACGCACAACACAGCGATAATTTAAGCTACACCGTCCATATACAACAATACACATATTCCGCCGGTGCTAATTCCCAGCCTCTGCTACCCCCAATATCTTAAACAACAACAACATACACTCTAGTATTACCCCGACCCCATCCAAATCAACACCCAAACATAGGGAACCTTGATTCACACGGCGGCATGTCCAACACCACTACTAACCTACCATTTCCTTACCTCGGCATATCAGGATAAACCAACTAAAGGTTAAATTAACCGACAGGTATATCCTTATTTTCACAGTTTTAGGAACTTTAGAAACAGTTCTGCGGCAGAACCACAAAACATCAAAATTTCAAAATTAATCTTTTTACAGTCCACACTCTATTGTGCAAGCCCCCGGGATAACCTGGCGGAGGGACTATAAACCTTAGTACCACACACATGTTCTGGAACTGTTCAAATTGAACAAATTATGTTATAGCCTTTGTATTGTCAAAAATGCACTTACACCTGCACCTTTTACTTATACCTGCATTTTTATTTGATCTTCACAAAACAATAGATATATTACCATCTCCAGACAAATTCATATATTGGTCAAAATGGATAATTATGTCAAAAGTTGTATTATTTGAACTTGTGTGGACCCAAATACTGGCATTTGTCATTGGATCCTCCCTACCTAAGCTGGCTCACTTTAGAGAGCATCTGATATTACTCCATGGAGTTTGAATCCCAGTCTGGCTTCTGTTATGATTGATACATGACGTTGCATCTCATTGTCATTTGCCTCACGACTGGTTTAATTGGGAAAGTTATCAGTTACTTGCAGAGATAGGTGTGCTCAAGTACTATATCCCAGGAATAAGGGGTTTGATTGTCTGTTAATTCATAACAGTGTAATAAAGTGGAGCAGATGGTCCAGTGGTAGAGCACCAATCCCATAATTGGACGGTCTAAGGTTCGTTCCTCTGACACGGTTATGTATAAAACACTTTTCCACATATACTTAATACTGGTTCTACCCAGGAAGTGTTCAAGCATGATTTGTCTAAGTTGTAAGAACTTGTTTCACAATCAAAGTAAAATAAATAAGTTTAAACTATAGTATAATAATAACTATAGTGTTCAAACAAACTCTCCACCACTATGACACATTATATCTTTACATCAGCATATGAACTTTCATATAATACAATAGAGAGTAAATGTTGGCATTTAACTGCAACACTATTTTATTCCATCTGCACCACCTTGTTAGTTCAGTCATAAGCACAATCCAGGGGTTGTGAGTTTGAATCCCCAGCCTTCCACAGTGTCTGTAATGTTTGATATACAACATTGTATTTCATTGTCATTCATCTCATCACTGATTCAAATGGGCAAGTTATTAATTACTTTTGGAGATTTGTATACTTGAGTACAGATTAACCTTCAAGGATCCCAAGAGTACTTGGTCCTGTTATGAAATATAAACATTAATGGTATACTTGAGTATGGTTAACCTTCATGTACTTGGTCCTGTTATGAAATACAAACAGTAATTGTGTTCTTGAGTACTGGTTAACCATCAAGTATCTCTGGAGTTCTTGGGCCTGTTGTGAAATATAAACAGTAATGGTGTACTTGAGTACTGGTTAACTATCAAGGACCCAGGAGTTCTTGGGCCTGTTGTGAAATATAAACAGTAATGGTGTATTTGAGTACTGGTTAACCTTCATGGATCCCAGGAGTACTTGGGCCTGTTATGAAATATAAACAGTAATGGTGTACTTGGGTACTGGTTAACCTTTATGGATCCCAGGAGTACTTGGGCATGTTATTTAATATAAACAGTGATGGTGTACTTGAGTACTGGTTAACTTTCATGGATCCCAGGAGTACTTGGGCCTGTTATGAAATATAAACAGTAGTGGTGTACTTGAGTACTGTTTAACCTTCATGGATCCCAGGAGTACTTGAGCCTGTTATGAAATATAAACAGTAATGATGTACTTGAGTACTGGTCAACCTTCATTGATCCCAGGAGTACTTGGGCCTATTGTGAAATATAAACAGTAATGGTGAACTTGGGTACTGGTTAACCTTTATGGATCCCAGGAGTACTTGGGCATGTTATTTAATATAAACAGTGATGGTGTACTTGAGTACTGGTTAACTTTCATGGATCCCAGGAGTACTTAGGCCTGTTGTGAAATATAAACAGTAATTGTGTACTTGTGTACTGGTTAACATTCATGGATCCCAGGAGTACTTGGGCCTGTTATGAAATATAAACAGTAATGGTGTACTTGAGTACTGGTTAACCTTCGTGGATCCCAGGAGTACTTTGGCCTGTTATTTCATATAAACAGTAATGGTGTACTTGAGTACTGGTTAACCTTCATGGACCCAAGGAGTACTAAGGCCTGTTATGAAATAAAAATAGTAATGGTGCACCTGAGTACTGGTTAACCTTCATGGGTCCAAGGAGAATTTGGGCCTGTTATTTAATATAAACAGTAATGGTGTACTTGAGTACCTGTTAACCTTCATGGGTCCAAGGAGAACTTGGGCCTGTTATTTAATATAAACAGTAATGGTGCACTTGAGTACTAGTTAACCTTCAAAGATAAAAAAAAATATTTTAGCTACCTACCTACCCACATGAAAAATACTGAGTTGGAGTACAATAAATATTTTTTGAAGGATAGCCTAAGCATATTACATTTGAGTATAATTTACGCAATGCTTCACTAGCAACATCTTAATAGGATAAATAAGGAAAAGGTCACGGGTCACATTTACTTACTGATGGAAAACCGTGCAGTGGTTTATAGACAAATGTACCTACATAGTAGAAAATCAAGTATGAAATGTAATACCTCAGCAGTGGTCTAGTGGTAGACCATCTGCCTTGCATGTGGAAGGTCATTGGTCTGATCCCCAGTTGGAATATATCAAAGACTTGAAGCTTCCTTGTTTGTTGCTCAGCATCTAGAGGTTAATTCTAGAACTGGTTGGCTTGGTGTCCATACAGTAAAACCTGTCTTAAGCAGCCAGTCAAGGGGAGAACCAAAAATGGCATTTTAAGACAGGTTGTTGCTTAATACAGGTTTATTTGTTCTAAAAGCATATAAATGGGATATTGCCAATATGGCTGCTTAAGACAAGCGGTTGCTTAATAGAGGTGACCACTTACACAGGTTTGACTGTATATTGTGGTTGGGTGGAATGAGGTTAGAATGATATCTCATGTGGACACCATCTCAATATGACTGGAAAATATGACCATACAACAACAGTGTTAATTGTATATTAAATTAGTTGTATCAAGGGTAAACTTTACTTAAGGTCAGCAGCCTGATCACAGTTTTCTTTTAAAATATGGAACAAGTCTTGAAAATTACAATAGGTCTTCATTTTTACATGGTAAATTTTTACTGAATAAGCAGATACAGGTGTGGATGTTGTTGTCTTTTTCCCTTTTTATGCACCCATGGGTCAAAGTGTTTGAACTGTCCATCTGTCCGTCTACACACAAATGGGTATTTAGAATATCCGTTCATACATACATAATGTATGTATATTGTGGCCTCAGCTCCTACAGTTTTCATCCATTTCTAATCAAACTTGCTATCCATAACTTGAACTTGCATATATATCATCAGGGTTTTATGTCCACATTATTATTGAAGGAGTTACTCCATTTTCTTACTTAAAAAATATTTTATATATAGACCACCTTTTTCCGCCTACATTTTTCATCAGATTCTAATCAAACTTGCTATACACCATCTCCAACGGCGTATTGTTGGTGGGGGTACCCATATTCTAATAGTGGACACAATGTTTTTGTTCACCTTTTTTATTTGTTCTTCTTTTTTGTTTGTTCTTCTTTTTATTTTTTGGGGGGAGGGGGGAGTTTTTTGGGGGGTGGGGGAAGGGGTGGGGAAGGGGGAGGGGGGTGGGGGAAGGGGGGTGGGTGGGGTGGGGGAAGGGGGGTGGGGGAAGGGGGAGGGGGGTGGGGGGAGGGGGGTGGGATAAGGGGGTGGGTGGGGTGGGGTAAGGGGGGTGGGATGGTTGGGGTTGGGGAAAGGGGGGTGGGTGGATGGGGTGAGCGGGGATGGGAGAGTGTGGAAGGGTGTGTGGTAAGGTGATAGGTGCTTTGAACAACATTGCTTAAAAACATCCTGTTTGTACTTGATATATATATATATACAAGGCCTCTATTGCAAAGTAAATGCAAACAATTACCACTCATATTTAAGTATTATTTTCACAGTAGCTTCAATCCACATCAAACATCAGCAGTTGTGATATCTTTTCAGTCCATTACTGGTTTCACTGAAGGGTTAACCCTCCGTCCGTTCGTCTGGCATATGTCCTTCTAGCCATCCATCTGAATAGATTATTAAAAAAGTGTCCAAGCCACATTCGTATAACTTAAATTGTGGTTAGAGTGCAATAAGGAGATTATGCAGGCCATTTTATTTTTTCAGTCTGACAAAAATTATTGTTGCCATGGCATCAAAATTGGTAATCCGGTAAACCATTTGGGGATTTGTGTATTACTTGCAATACTCCAGTGTCTTAATAATTTATGAAAATACCAGTAAAAGAATGGCCAGTCAAAATGCAAATTACTTCTGCTTAAATGTTATATTTTTTGGGTTAAATTAAGATTCTTGGCAAAAGTAATGTTTACATCGCAAACTTATTTACCTCGTGCTTGGGTTATCTGATCACTTGTGTTTTTGTTCATGATTGAAATTTTGTGTGCTCTGACACTTCTTTTTTATTGTTTAACCGTATTTATTAATTGCCCTCTTTACCAAGTTCTTGAACAGGCCTGATTGAATAACAAATGTTATGGCCCTTTGTTTTTGTATGATTGGGGTTAAAGCCACTATGAAAAAGTACTTGAATCTGAGTGGTTGCTGCTTTGCTTTTGTTTGTAGACCACGGCGTGGTCTAGTGATAGAGCGTCCGCCTCGCATGCGGAAGGTTGTGGGTTCAATCCCCGGCCGGGTCATACCAAAGACTTTAAAAATGGTACTAGAAGCTTCCTCGCTTGATGCTGAGCATTTAGAGGAGAGTTCTAGGTCTGGTCGGCCCGGTGTCAGTATAATGTGACTGGGTGGGGTATCATACCATGTGTCTGCGGCATGATACTCCAGTGTGACAGCGCTTACAATACTGTCTCAAGTAGATACCGTCGCGATATGACTGAAAAATTGTTGAAAGTGACGCTAAACACCATACAACTACAACAGCTTTTGTTTGTGTAGTCCTGGTCATAATTACTAGTATTAATATTCATTTATTTATATTGTGTGTATGTTTATGTCAGCTCTTGGATGTTTTATACCTGCGACCATTGTGACCTTTGTATATATACAAATATTTTTAATGTGAAATCACAGTTAAAATATACACAAAGACATAGGTCACAAAGATTACAGACATTGAAACAGGTAGGGCTGTCATAAACATGTGCAACATGAATAAATGAATATTAATACTGGCAATTGTGACCAGGGCTACACTGCATTAGTTGCCTTGTACTTTTTCCGCATATGCTTTGTACTGGTTCTACCCAGGAAGACTTCGGGGTGATTTGTCTAAGTTGTAAGAACTTGTTTCACAATCAAAGTAAAATAAATAAGTTTAAACTTTGTATTGGAAGTACCAACAGGATGTTTTAAAATGCATATGTTGATCAAAGTACTTGATGGTAGGTAGGTACTATAGGTATGAAGGTAGACTTGTAGGTAGGTAAACCTGTAGCTTGGTAGACCTGTAGGTAAATAGACCTGTATGTTGGTAGACCTGTAGTTAGGTAGACCTGTAGGTAGGTAGACCTGTAGTTAGGTAGACCTGTAGGTAGGAAGTTAGGTAAACCTGTAGTTAGGTAGGCCTGTAGGTAGGTAGACCTGTATGTAGTTAGACCTGTTGGTTAGGTAGACTTGTAGGTAGGTAAACCTGTAGTTATGTATGCCTGTAGGTTGGTAGACCTGTATTTAGGTAGACCTGTTGGTTAGGTAGACCTGTAGGTAGGTAGACCTGTATGTAGATAGACCTGTTGGTTAGGTAGGCTTGTAGGTAGGTAAACCTGTAGCTAGGTAGACCTGTAGATAAGTAGACCTGTATGTAGGTAGACCTGTAAGTAGGTAAACCTGTAGGTAGGTAGACCTGTAGGTAGGTAAACCTGTGGTCAGGTAGGCCTGTAGTTAGGTAGACCTGTAGGTAGGTAGACCTGTTGGTAAGGTAGACTTGTAGTTAGGTAAACCTGTAGTTAATTAAACCTGTAGTTAGGTAAACCTGTGGTTAGGTAGGTAGACCTGTAGGTAGGTAAACCTGTAGTTAGGTAGGTAGTCTGTAGGTATGTAAACTTGTAGTTAGGTAGACCTGTAGTTAGGTAGACCTGTATGTTGGTAGGTATGGTAAGTTGGGCTGCCAGACTTAGAAAGGTAGATGTGTAGGAAGGCGGACTTTAAGAAGGTGGTGGGTTGGTTAGGTAGATAGGTGAGTTTTAGTTAGGTTGAAAGTGGGTGGGTGTGTAGGTAATTAGGTGCTTTTTCTTGTCATAATATTGGCATTCAAAATATATTGTAAATGTCTCAACTGATGTCTATTTATTGTTTTCCATAGTGTTGATGGCTTTGAGGAAAACAGATAATTAAAGTGACATATGACATGTGAACAGGGGCCAGGTCGCTACTTTTAAAGATTTCCTACTTGACCAGGATTCATACTTAGGTATGGGCAGTAAGTTTTCACCACTTGGCCAGTTTGTTTCTCGATCAAATATTATTACCAAATTCGTTTCCACTGATTGAGAAAATATTCATATGTTGATTATAATGCCCTCACCATTAGCAAAATGTTAGCACTGTCCATATGTTCATCTATCTTTTGAAATCAGATTAGTTTCTGATTATTAACTTTTGAAAGTGTCTATATATTCATTTATCATTTATTCAATTAAAATTTTGTATGTAGCTTTATTATTATAAAACACAGGTCAAGTTCGTTAATTTCTAACTCTGTAAAAGTTTTAGGAGTTGTGGCCTCTTTATAGCTGCATATTTGGTAAAATTTACTAATATAAATCGGAAGTTGGGGAATCCGTTTCTTAAGACAAATTTCTGTTGCAAAAATAAAAAAGTAATTATCAATATTGACGAAAATCAAAATCAAAAGTGTTTCATTTTTTTGTTCTACCGGCCAGAAGGGCTTATGCGTCTACAGTTAGCAGCACTTTCTCTGAAACCACTAGGCTGATAAGATTCACCTGTGCATTTGGACAATAGGGTTGTTTAACTGACTTTATGATGTAAAAAAGGATAGAATTTATTTATCAGATATTTTATTAATACATAAAATTCAAATAAAGTTCTTATAAAATGATTGCATTTTTAATTTACATCTACATAAAATGTGTTCTCCAACACCCCCTTGTTGACATGAAACCACTTTCCCTATACTTTGATTTCAAAGTACTGATGCACTGTGTACAATGTATATGTCATCACTTTTTGGCCGTCATACTACACATCAGGGCATTGTTTTCACCAGTAAAAATAGACCCTCTATTAAGAAGTTACCTGTGTTAAGCAGCCAGTTTGGCCATTTTCCATGGGTGACTGCTTAATACAGGTTAGACTTAATATTGATTAAATCTTGTCTAGATAACTCCTAACTTCCCAACAACAGAAAGTGGCTGCTTTTCTTGGTAGGCATTACTTATTATACCCCCGACAAACGAAGTTTTGAGGGGGTATATTGGAGTCACCCTGAGGTCGGTCTGTCCGTTGCAATTTTCCTTGTCCGGAGCATCACTTGAAAAGTACTGGATGGAATTTCATCAAACGTCATACAATGATAGAATATAATGAGAGGAAGTGCAGTGTACAAGAAACATAACTCTATTCTTGCTAATTACAGAGTTATTGCCCTTTGATATTTTTTCTTGTCCTGAGCATAACTTGAAAAGTACCAGATGGAATTTCATCAAGCTTCATACAATGGTAGAATATAATGAGAGGAAGTGCAGTGTACAGGAAACATAACTCTATCCTTGCTAATTACAGAGTTATTGCCCTTTGATATATTTCCCTTTGATATTTTTTCTTGTCCCGAGCATAACTTGAAAAGTACCGGATGGAATTTCATCAAGCTTCATACAATGGTAGAATATAATGAGAGGAAGTGCAGTGTACAGGAAACCTAACTCTATTCTTGCTAATTACAGAGTTATTGCCCTTTGATATATTTCCCTTGTCCGGAGCATTACTTTTAAAGTACTGGATGGAATTTCATCAAACTTCATACAATGGTAGAATATAATGACAGGAAGTGCAGTGTACAAGAAACATAACTCTATTCTTGCTTATTACAGAGTTATTGCCCTTTGATATATTTCCCTTGTCTGGAGCATTACTTTTAAAGTACTGGATGGAATTTCATCAAACTTCATACTATGGTAGAATATAATGAGAGGAAGTGCAGTGTACAAGAAACATAACTCTATTTTTGCTAATTACAGAGTTATTGCCCTTTGATATTTTTTCTTGTCCGGAGCATAACTTGAAAAGTACCTGATGGAATTTCATCAAGCTTCATACAATGGTAGAATATAATGAGAGGAAGTGCAGTGTACAAGAAACATAACTCTATTCATGCTAATTACAGAGTTATTGCCCTTTGATATATTTCCCTTGTCCGGAGCATTCCTTTTAAAGTACTGGATTGAATTTCATCAAACGTCATACAATGGTAGAATATAATGAGAGGAAGTGCAGTGTACAGGAAACATAACTCTATTCTTGCTAATTACAGAGTTATTGCCCTTTGATATATTTCCCTTGTCCGGAGCATTACTTTTAAAGTACTGGATGGAATTTCATCAAACTTCATACAATGGTAGAATATAATGAGAGGAAGTGCAGTGTACAAGAAACATAACTCTATTCTTGCTAATTACAGAGTTATTGCTCTTTGATATATTTCCCTTGTCTGGTGCAGTACTTTTAAAGTACTTTTAAAGCTATCAGTGATAACAGTTTAATAAAGTTCATGAAAGAACTAAGTTGATGAATACATGGAGTTCGAGCAAAGCAGGTTCGATATTGTATTCCTAGTGCTCTTGTTTGTTCCTTATCCATAAAATTGTTGTCCCTCAACATAACTCGAAAAAGTATAACATTTATTGATTGCCATGAAAGCTTGTACACTGCACAATAATTAAAAAGACCGTTTTTAATTTTAACAAAACCATAAAAAAATTAACAATACAAACAACTCAATCCATAACATTCTCTTTTATTAAGAATTTTTTTTGTCTGGAGCATAACTTTAAAACTATTGGATATAATTTAATAAAACTTCATGCAATGGTTAACCATTTTCTGTCATGGCAGCATTCTGGGGTATTCATCACCTTCAGTGATAGGTCTAGTTTGTAATCCAGTTGCCAAGAGCATAATGTTCTGGTCATATTGTTTGATTTTGCAAAAGTCATTTTAAGGAAAAATTGACAGAAATATTGAGAAAAAAATGCTTTGAAAGTCAATATAAAAGTTAGGGTAGCTTCAATTTTGAGTGAGTAGGTAGGAGCACGGCCTAGTAACAATCCTTTTTTTAATGATTTTATAATGACTCGATCCAGACTACTTTATAACAGTTCTAGAGTATCAGTTACAAGTATTGTTCAGTATACCCTCCCTGAATTCTTATCCATTAACTTTGGCAGAGTTATGGCCCCTTAAATTATGTTACAGTGTCTTTATAATAAAAAATTAAGGTCAGCTGATGTATTGCAGAATTTTAATGAAACTTGAAGCTTTGGTCAATATCGGTGAAAGAACAGGAAATTCTTGTATTTTGTAAGAGTAATTAATGACTTTTTATGACATGATTAAATAATTAATTATAAAATTGATTATATTACAGGTGAGGGTGGAAAGTTTCAAGAAACCAAAGATAACATCACAGTCACTGTTTTCAAGTCAGACAACTCTGAATCCTTATTTGCAGTTTGGCTGTTTCTCACCAAGGCTGTTTTATTGGAAGTTATAAAGTTATATAGAAGGTAACTTATGTTAAAATTATTTGGAAATAGAAACACCGTAGTACTTGGGAAACAACCTGTTGCCATTTTAATAGACAGTTCCACAGCGCACACGAAGAACTACTTCTCAATTCAGGTTGATCACATCACATAAAAATGAGTTCCAATAAAAGAAAAAGAAATTCAGGCAATGAAATGTTTGGGGTTGCTTTGAATAAATAGAGTCAGTCAGGAAACTGTAACCACACATATAATTTGTTTTGGTCTATAAAATAAAAAATAAAAAATTGCAAAAAAAAAAAAAAAAAAGATTTTCATAATTTAATTTTCTACCAGTGTTCAATCTAGACTTTGCCATTGCATCATTGGCCCCTTAAGTGGCACACTTTAGTTAAAACAACTCCAGGGACTGAATTGGTGCAATACAAATGCCACCCATGTTCCAGTTATTTCATATTTTGTCCGTAATCAATCGTATTAAATTGGCTTTTATTTTGACTGGAATTTGAATAAAATTTTCTGAAAGCAATATTTGTATACGGAAGTAAATAATTTGTTGGAACCTGATGCTGATAAAATAAAAAATATTCAGATAAAATAGTGCAAGCTGTTATTATACATGTATACACAATTATATCAGTATGCAAGCATTTGTATAACTGGTATTGTGATTTATAAAAAAAGTGTCGGCATACAAAACTATGCTTTTGCTATGTTCTAAATGCCATTTTTTTGGGGAGAAATGAAAAATGATATCATAATCTTTCTTTTCTATTGTTAAATATTAAAATAACTAGGCTGTGGTGTTCTCAGGGTGATGCGGTAAGATTGCAAAAAAACAAACGTTACAAACAAACTGCTTAACAAATGATCATTTAAGGTCTGTTTACTAGTTCAGTACTTTATCAGTCACATGGAGTGTAAACATAGAGTAAACAAGCCAATCAAATCCCGTTACTGCTTCTAGTACTAATTATAGAATGTCTATCGAAACCAGTCACATGGAGTAAACAAGCCAATCATATCCTGTTACCGCTTCAGGTACTACTTATAGAATGTCTACACTAATCAGACAATGAACAGCTCATCATTTATATTGTTTTTATGATGGCCCCTTTCTCTGAATGACTCCCAAGTTTTCATGTGATGTGGTCTGGATGCCTCCTGCCTTTACTGCAATCCTAGGTTCTGCTACTTCTTTTGTCTTGACTACATAATATACCACAAATATATAAGTTTGTGAAAAAAATCTGTTTAACTTTTTACCAGTAATGACCCAAATGATACATTTATTCAACTTTAAAATGTTTCAACAAGACCAGCTGCCAGAGTGGCCAGTCATTTTATTTTCCATAGAAATGATGGGTACACTTAATATATGCTCAGTTCTGTAATTGACCGGTGCTATTGGTAAGTTGACTGTGTCCAGTGGCCACACATTGGACAATTGTCCAATTCCGCCACAAACAAGAAATGTTAAAACTTTCATCTGCACCTTCATGTTCAAGATAACAAGATTGCTTTGTAATTGGTATAAATATATTAAGTACATTTTCTTATATTTAAAATACATCAAGTTCAGCTTAAATTCAGGTCCTACATGGCAAAACGGACTAAGACATCTCAATATCACTAACTTTTCATCATTGAAGTTGTACAATATGTAAGAATGTTTATCAGTTACTGGTGCAAAGATATTTAATCTCAGCTTCATTTTGTGGTCTTACTCCAACAGGAAAAGTGGATGCCATGTATAACTTGTAATGGGTTGAATCTCCATAAAACAAATTCTAAGTTTATGATTAGTGCATTGTGAAAATGTCTACTAATGTAATTTCCAGTAGTTTAACACCTGTTATAAACAGCAGTATAAGAAATGGTGTTTTTCCCGACATCTGGAAATATGCCAAAGTAAGCCCTTTATTTAAAAGCGGTACAACTGATGATCTAAACAATTATCGACCTATATCAATACTACTGACACTGTCTAAATTGATTGAAAAACATGTTCATGAATTTTTATTCTATTTTTAAATCACTATAAATTATTGTGTGAATTTCAAAGCGGGTTCATAAACAACACAAACTTTGTGAAACAGCTCTAGTTCATATGATTGATACTCGCGGCACTAAATCAAGGACATTTGTTGGACTCCAGGTACAATTATGATAGATTTTAGAAAAGCTTTTGATTAATTGACCATGCAATACTTTGTAAAAAATTGAAACTGTATAAATGCAATGAAAACACAATAAAATTATTTGAATCTTACCTTACTTAAAGAAAACAGAAAGTAACATTAAATGGAGAAACATCTGTTTAACAAACTGTTATGTGTAGGGTACTGCAAGGCTCTATATAAGAACCTCTCTTGTATTTGATATTTATAAATGATCTCCCTCTCAGTCTCGAAGGAGTTATATCAAATACAAATATATATGCCAATGATGGTACAACAATATTTGACATAAATACATAAAAGAATCTTCAATAATCTTTAAATATTTTAAATGGATGGTGTTTAAAAAATTGAATGATTATAAACACATCAAAAACTAAAGTTCTATTTGTTACTAAACCACAACGGCGTGTTAGGCTTATTGATAAAAATATATCATTAACGTATAATATTTCATTAGAACCTACATCTAGTGATAAGGTTCTTGGAATGCAAATAAATAATAACCTTAAGTGAGATACACATATCATGTTCTTAAGGAAGAAAATTTCAACCTACTTGTGGCTTTTATCAAGAATAAAAACCTACATTCAATTAAATTACAGAATCATTTTCTATAAAGCTTATATTCAACCCCATCTAGATTATTGTAACGTAATTTGGGATAATACAAAAAAGATAAACATAAACCGTCTCTTAATATTGCAAAAGAGAGCATGCCGTATTATCTCAGGTGATCAATATTCAACATTTGCAGACACTATGAAGTTAATAAATGCACTTTCCATTGATCAAAGATTATTTCTCCAAAAAGCAAAATTTATGTACAGAGTTTCAAAAACAATGCACTTTTGTATATAACAGATATGTTTAATACCTATGATAACATTGAAATTCATAGAATTCTACGTTCTACAAATGAAATAAACTTTATCACCACAGAATTATTCAAAGGTAGTTTGTCCTAATTGGAACTTTAATATGGAATAGTATACCAGTTAATATCAGAAACTGTACTACAGTCAAAAGCTTTACATCAAAATAATTGTGTTAAATGGTTATAAACTGAATCCTACTTCATATGTTCTGAAGATAATATTTAGTAATAATTAAACAATTATTATAGCAAATGCTATAAATAAGCCACCACCTCCAATGTACACACATGTATTATTAACTGCAAATAATTATACTTGTTGTTTTTATTGTTGTTGCTTATTTTGTTGTTGTAACAGCTGTAGTGATATTCACTTTCTTGATTAATTTTGTATACATATTTTGTTTTGATCAAAGAGACTTTCAAAGGATTACTTAAAAAAACTAAAAAAAATATATATATGTTGTCATATTTCATGTACAATCAATTTGCTTGCAATGCTTTAAATGGTTTTATTTTGTTTTGCTATTGTATTTTGTAAATAACATGTAAATGTATAATTAGAGGGCCTCAAGGAGGATTAGTTTCAAACTAATTGGGCTACCCTCTTAAAATAAAGACTTCATTTCCATTCATTCCATTCCAACATTATGTACCTCAGGTCAAGAAGGGGAATGATTCACCATTATCATGTCCGGGTCAGCTGTTTGGGTGCAGCAACAACAAATAATTCCAGTTTCAACAGAATGGAGGGCAATCCAATAAATGTTCAAATACTGTGAGACAAAAACCTGGATGCCTTAACCAAGCAGGCTGAGGTATGTATTCAGTCACAGATGAACATGGTTGGGACTCTGGATTATTGATCTTATTTCTAGAATTTTCTGACACCTGGTTTCACCAAAATATTAAACAATTTTTTAAGCCTCCAAATCCAATACTGGTTCCAGTATAATTGCATATATATATATTTTTAGTGTCTGGTGACCTTTTATGATCGCCTTTTGATTCATTTTGCGGTACTAAAGCTGCATACAACATTTCACTATGATCGAGCTTACAGTTTTTGAGAAGAAAAAATTATAAGGCTTGGATGGACAGCTTTTTGTCATTATTTGGATACGCGATGCGCTGTCTTGGGAGACGCAAAATTGAACTACTATTTATATATTTCTCATCTGAAATAGTATCAAATCCAGAAATATCAGATTCTACGGCTCTGCTGAGGCACTGTAACATTGATGTGCTGAACCTAATGAACTTGAAGCAACAGCCTTTTCTCTAATGTTTTGTTTATCCTGTTGTTGAGGTTTCAACAACAATATCTTAGACAACTGTTTTGAAGGAAGAAATCCAAGTAGTCTGAATGAATGTTTACCAGCCAAATGAGCGTAAAGTAGTTTTAATAGGTCAACCCTTTATTATGTCAAATATTTAAGCATGATGCTAGGATATACATTACATTCTTTACAAAGTACCACCGCATCCAGTTGCCTCAGCCAATAGCATGTGACTAGCAATCCTGTGGTGATGAGATCGAATCTCTGCCCAGTCACAGTGTCCATGATGATTGATATTATGCTGTGCCTTGACTAAAAATATATACTATACTATGTTGCATGTGATCTGGAGGTCAAGATTATAACTGGATAATGTGATTTGTTTTCAGGCATTACTTACCTGTATTGAATAAATATATCTATGAACCCTGGAATGCACCAGAGAGTTTCCAGAAAGGAGCCAAGTGCATTGTGGGAAAAGACTATCCAGTACCTATGGTGAACCATGCAGACGCGAGCAAACTTTGTATGGATAGAATGAAATAAGTCCACCAAACACTTATTCTACATAGATAATAAGGTAATATTGTTTTTTTTCTTACAATATATCAAGAAATTTAAAGTTTTATTTAGATAATAGAAGGTTATTTTTTGCTGGTCTTGGCCTGTTCAGCCAGAAATGCATCTGACTATCAATTCAGGAATGATGGGTTTTGAATCCCAACCTTGCGACAGTCTCTATGATGATTGGTCATGAACTTTTTTATACGGTCATGAGTTTCCTACCTCTGAATATGTGTGTAAGTAGTCAGTGACTTGTAGAGATTAAGTGCTGGTATAGCCTTAAGAATCCAAAGAAAAATGGTTATGTGTGCTGTTGACTAAAATACTACAAAAAACGCACAAAACCCCAATCAAACAAATTGTTATTTGAAAGAAAAATTGTTATATAGAATGGTGGGGTCAAGACAGTCCCTAAAATGGTTTGTATTGTGAAAATTACAAAATCACTATGGCCACTATAACTGGTACAGCATCATCAGGCCCTCTTGGATTTCTTGTTTTGTTTAGAAATAGAAGTAAAAAAGAATCAACTAAGTGTTCGACATATTTATTTGTTTTCATAGGCACAGCTGTGAGTCCACTTCAGTGCCATAACCATGGGTTGCAGATAAGTAAGTAAACAAGAAAGTTATGTAACAATTCTTACTTTCCAGAGAAGGTAGATGTTCTTTAGGATAAGGGAACACTGCATTAACTCCTTTGTCTATTTTTCTTTCTTCTTTAAAATGTCAGCATCAACTGAGCAACTTCTAGCCGAGATAGTTCTCCTTCATTGTTTCGTGTTTAATTCTGTTATCTTGAAGTTATATAACTAAACTGCCAACTTTGATGAAGATTCAATGAAGAGTGCACCCAGTCAAATTCTATGATTCAAGAGTCGTTGCTCTGACGAGGAATCTAAAACATTAAATCATCGAAAAAATCCATTAAACTTTTAACGGTATTATATCTGGGAGTGGAGGGGGAATATAATTGAGGTAATTTTTTTTAATTGATATTTTTTAATTGATATAAAATTAAGTTAAAAAGTAATTGAACATGGGTCTCTAAATCGTCCAGATTATGACAAAAACAATATTTTAATTGAAGTTTAATCCAAATTCTAAATATACAAAATGGGCAAATACTGCTTGTCATTCAGAAGAATTCTGCAGGTGTTTAATCAGTATGATGGATCGAAATTAAACCATGCAACTCTTGTTTGTGTTACACTTGACCTGAAAATAGGTACATATGTGCCCTGTTAACTTCTAAACATTGACACAAACACTGCGTTTCAGCCTAAAATTTGTGGGTCAAACTACATTCAAACCAATTGTAGGGGACGATTGAAACTCTACATTCAAACAAATTGTATGGGGGGTCAAAACTCTACATTTAATCTAAATAAAACTTTGTCTACACAATGGCGTAAGGATTTTGTTAAGAATAAAAGCCAAGAAGTTCCTAGACTGGAGGGGATTGAACCCTGGATTAAACAAGGGGTCAACAGTCTACATTATGTGTCTAGAAAGGGTCAAAGCTCTTCTTGGCAATATGCAAAAGAAATGGGGGTCAAAACTCTACATCATATGTCGACCCTCGCTAAGATATGGGGAATGTCACCCCACTTGCACTGGGAGGGTGGGGGGCTTTATAAGCTAGTAGAGTGTCCCTGAGGCCTCTTGGACCATTTGATTGACTTGTCAAATAAAAGTAGGATAATTTGGTTGAGTTGTGGCCCTTTTCTTATAAAATTTTATCTATTTGACTCGTCAAATATTGTGTAATGTACTTATTATGGTAGTTTAATCATAGAACTATGTCCTTTCTGCTGTGCGCTTTAAAACTTGTATTTATTGGATAAAAATATAAGAGAAGTTTAGTAACCATATCTAAGACAAAAAATCGGATCATAATGTGTTTAGTTGTGTCTCTTGCATTTTCTAAAATATGCCTATTTTGGCCTTTTGTGCACTCTACCTCTTTAGAAATTGACCAAACATTGGTGTAACAATATGATCTCGGATAAAAAAATAACCAGTTTGCAAGGCCTGATTAGCTCAGTTGGTAGCACATCTGACTATCATATAAATCCAGGATTAGCGAGCTTGAATCTGCACTGCCAGTCTCCGTGATGGTTGATATACAATATTATGTCTAGTTTTTATTCATCTCTCATGCAAGTGGAAAGTTATCAACTACTTGGTTTGCTCTGGTACTGGTTAATCTTCCAGGTTCCCAGGAAAGAGTGGTTAGGTTGATTGATTTGTCAGGTCTCGATGGCATAAAAATGACACTAAATATTCAATCAATCGCTCTATTGAATTAACATGTGTTTTTAATATATGTCTAAGTTGTGGTCCTTAAATTGTAATAAAATGGTTTATGTGATGGTCTATTATGCCATGGGTGAGAGAATTTAAACCATGTTTCATTAAACTTTCTTTGTTTACTAAATGATGTTCTATTAATATTTATAACTACAGGTTGTTAAGACATGGGTACTCGCGTGGCATGGTATGGGTATCAGGATAGAATATTTTTACACAGTAAGTAAGTAACAAACATGTCTATTTGTTCGGAAGGGGGCAGTGTCCTTTAGGATAAAGGGGCACTGTATTAACCTCTCTGTCTTTTGTTCCTTACTCTTTTCTTTTCCCCCAATGTTTCTTTCTCTATTATACTTGCTCTGTTGTGGTTGAAGCTGACGCACATCTAACCTTTCAATGAAATCTGACATCCAATTTCAAATTAGATGTTTTAGCTCGACTATGAAGAACAGTACACGTGTAAAGTTCTGATGACTGATTTCACTGACACATGTAAGGTTTTGATGACTGATCCCGCTGACATGTGTAAGGTTCTAATGACAGATCCCACTGACACATGTAAGGTTTTGATGATTGATCGTACTGAAACGTGTAAGGTTTTGATGACTGATCCCACTGAAACTTGTAATGTTTTGATGACTGATCACACTGACATGTGTAAGGTTCTGATGACTGATCCCACTGACATGTATAAGGTTCTGATGACTGATCCCACTGACATGTATAAGGTTCTGATGACTGATCCCACTGACACGTGTAAGGTTCTGATGACAGATCCCACTGACACGTGTATAGTTCTGATGGCTGATCCCACTGACATGTATAAGGTTCTGATGACTGATCCCACTGACACGTGTAAGGTTCTGATGACTGATCCCACTGACATGTATAAGGTTCTGATGACTGATCCCACTGACATGTATAAGGTTCTGATGACTGATCCCACTGACATGTATAAGGTTCTGATGACAGATCCCACTGACACGTATAAGGTTCTGATGACTGATCCCACTGACACGTGTAAGGTTCTGATGACTGATCCCACTGACACGTGTAAGGTTCTGATGACAGATCCCACTGACACGTGTATAGTTCTGATGGCTGATCCCAATGAGACATGTTAGGTTTTGATGACTGATCCCACTGACACGTGTAATGTTCTGATGACAGATCCCACTGACACGTGTAAGGTTCTGATGACAGATCCCACAGACACGTGTAAGGTTTTGATGACTGATCCCACTGACATGTGTAAAACTCTGATGAGTGATCCCACTGAAACGTGCAAGGTTTGATGACCGATCAAACTGACACGTGTAACATTCTGATGACTGATCCCACTGACACGAATAATATTTTGATGACTTATCCCACTGACACATGAAGATTCTGATGACTGATCCCACTGACAGATCCCACTGACACATGTTAAGTTCTGATGACTGATCCCACTGACAGGTGTATGGTTCTAATGGCTGATCCCACTGACACATGTTAGGCTCTGATGACTGATCTCACTGACACGTGTAAGGTTCTGATAACTGATCCCACTGACAGGTGTATGGTTCTAATGGCTGATCCCACTGACACATGTTAGGCTCTGATGACAGATCTCACTGACACGTGTAAGGTTCTGATGACAGATCCCACTGAAACGTGTAATGTTCTGATGACAGATCCCACTGAAACGTGTAATGTTTTGATTACTGATCCCACTGAAACGTGCAAGGTTCTGATGACTGATCCCACTGACACGTGTAACATTCTGATGACTGATCCCACTAACACTTATAACATTTTGATAACTGATCCCACTGACAGGTGTATGGTTCTAATGGCTGATCCCACTGACACATGTTAGGCTGTGATGACAGATCTCACTGACACGTGTAAGGTTCTGATGACTTATCCCACTAACACTTATAACATTTTGATAACTGATCCCACTGACAGGTGAATGGTTCTAATGGCTGATCCCACTGACACATGTTAGGCTGTGATGACTGATCCCACTGACACGTATAACGTTCTGATGACAGATCCCACTGACACATGTAAGGTTCTGATGACTGATCTCACTGTCACGCGTATTGGCTGGATGACTGATCGCACTGACATGCATAAGGTCCTGATGATTGATCCCACTGATGCGTGTAACGTTCAGATGAAAGATCCCACTGACATGTGTAAGGTTCTGATGACTGATTCCACTGTCAAATAAAAGTGGGATAATTTGGTTGAGTTGTGGCCCTTTAATTATAAAATTTTATCTATTTGACTCGTCAAATATTGCATAATGTGCTTATTATGGTACTTTAATTATAGAACTGTCTCGTTTGCAGTGCACTTTAAAACTTGTATTTATTGGATCAAAATATAAGAGAAGTTTAGTAACCATATCTAAGACAAAAAATCAGATCATAATGCGTTTAGTTGTGTCTCTTGCATTTTCTAAAATATGCCTAATTTGTCCTGACAACTGATCCCACTGACATGCGTATTGTCCTGATGACTGATCCCACTGACATGAGTATGGTCCTGATGACTGATCCCACTGACATGTGTATGGTCCTGAGGACTGATCCCACTGACATGCATAAGGTCCTGATCACTGCCACTGACATGCGTATAGTCCTAATGACTGATCCCACTGACATGCGTAAAGTCCTGATGACTGATCCCACTGACATGCATATAGTTCTGATGACTGATCCCACTGACATGTGTATGGTCCTGAGGACTGATTCCACTGACATGTGTATGGTCCTGATGACTGATCCCACTGACATGCGACATGTGTATAGTTCTGATGACTGATCCCACTGACATGCATATGGTCCTGATGACTGATCCAACTGACATGCGTGTGGTCCTGATGACTGATCCCACTGACAAGCGCAAGGTCCTGATGAATGATCCCACTGACATGCGTCTGGTCCTGATGACTGATCCCACTGATATGCATATGGTCCTGATCAATGATCCCACTGACATGCATATGGTCCTGATGACTGATCCCACTGACATGCGTATGATCCTGATGACTGATCCCACTGACATGCGTATGGTCCTGATCACTGATCCCACTGACAAGCGTAACGTCCTGATGAATGATCCCACTGACATGCGTATGGTCCTGATGACTGATCCCACTGACACATGTAACGTTCAGATGAATGATCCCACTGACATGCGTATGGTCCTGATGACTGATCCCACTGACATGCGTATGGTCCTGATGACTGATCCCACTGACACATGTAACGTTCAGATGAATGATCCCACTGACATGCGTATGGTCCTGATCACTGATCCCACTGACAAGCGTAATGTCCTGATGAAGGATCCCACTGACATGGGTATGGTTCAGATGACTGTTACTACTGACATGCGTATGAGCCTGATGACTGATCCAACTGACATGTATAACATTCTGATGACTGATCCCACTGACATGCATATGGTTCTTATGAATGATCCCACTGACATGCATATGGTCTGGATGACTTATCCCACTGACATGCGTATGGTCCTGATGACTGATCACACTGACATGCGTATGGTTCTGATGACTGATCCCACTAACATGTGTATGGTCTGGATGACTGATCCCACTGACATGCATATGGTCCTGATGACTGATCACACTGACATGCGAAAGGTTATGATGAATAATCCCACTGACATGGGTATGGTCCTGATGACTGATCACACTGATACATGTACGGTCCTGATGACTGATCACACTGACATGCGTATGGTCCTGATGACTGATCACACTGACATGCGTATGGTTCTGATGACTGATCCCACTAACATGTGTATGGTCTGGATGACTGATCCCACTGACATGCATATGGTCCTGATGACTGATCACACTGACATGCGAAAGGTTATGATGAATAATCCCACTGACATGGGTATGGTCCTGATGACTGATCACACTGATACATGTACGGTCCTGATGACTGATCACACTGACATGCGTATGGTTCTGATGACTGATCCTACTGACATGCGTATGATCGTGATGACTGATCCGACACATATAACGTTCTGTTTATGGCCTAATTGAATGATCCTTCTGACATGCCTATGGTCCTGATGACTGATCACACTGACACATGTACGGTCCTGATGACTGATCCCACTGACATGCATATGGTCCTGATGACTGATCACACTGACATGCGAAAGGTTATGATGAATAATCCCACTGACATGGGTATGGTCCTGATGACTGATCACACTGACACATGTACGGTCCTGATGACTGATCACACTGACATGCGTATGGTTCTGATGACTGATCCTACTGACATGCGTATGATCGTGATGACTGATCCGACACATATAACATTCTGTTTATGGCCTAACTGAATGATCCTACTGACATGCCTATGGTCCTGATGACTGATCCCACTGTCATGCGTATGATTCTGATGACTGATCCCACTGTCATGCGTATGGTTCTGATGACTGATCCTACTGACATGCATTGCATATGGTCTGGATGACTTATCCCACTGACATGCGTATGGTCCTGATGGCTGATTCCACTAACATCTGTATGGTCTGGATGACTGATCCCGCTGACATGTGTATGGTTCTGATGACTGATCACACTGACATGCGTATGGTCCTGATGACTGATCCCACTGACATGCGTATGGTTCTGATTACTGATCCCACTAACATGTGTATGGTCTGGATGACTGATCACACTGACATGTGTATGATTCTAATGACTGATCCCACTGACATGCATTGCATATGGTCTGGATGACTGATCCCACTGACATGCATTGCATATGGTCTGGATGACTTATCCCACTGACATGCATTGCATATGGTCTGGATGACTGATCCCACTGACATGCATTGCATATGGTCTGGATGACTTATCCCACTGACATGCATTGCATATGGTCTGGATGACTGATCCCACTGACATGCATTGCATATGGTCTGGATGACTGATCCCACTGACATGCATTGCATATGGTCCTGATGACTGATCCCACTGACATGCATATGGTTCTGATTACTGATCCCACTAACATGTGTATGGTCTGGATGACTGATCACACTGACATGTGTATGATTCTAATGACTGATCCCACTGACATGTGTATGGTTCGGATGACTGATCCCACTGACATGCGTAAGGTCCTGATGAATGATCCCACTGACATGCGTATGGTTCTGATGACTGATCACACTGACACATGTACGGTCCTGATGACTGATCACACTGACATGCATATGGTTCTGATGACTGATCCTACTGACATGCGTATGGTCCTGATGACTGATCTCACTGACAACTGTAACATTCTGATTCCTGAACTCACTGACATGCGCATGGTCCTGATGACTGATCCCACTGACATGCGTATGGTCCTGATGACTGCTCCCACTGTCACACGTATGGTCCTGATGACTGTTACCACTGACATGCATATTGTCCTGATGACTGATCCCACTGACATGGGTATGGTACTGATGACTGATCCCACTGTTATGTACATGGTTCTGATGACTGATCCCACTGACATGCCTTTGGTCCTGATGACTGATCCCACTGACATGCTTATGGTCCTGATGACTGATTTCACTGACATGTGTATGGTCCTGATGACTGATCCCACTGAAATGCTTATGGGCTTGATGACTGATCCCACTGTCATGCATATGGTCCTGATTTCTGATCCCACTGACACATGTAACGTTCTGATGACTGATCCCCACTGACATGCATATGGTCCTGATCCCATTGACATGCTTATGGTCATGATCCCACTGTCACATGTATGATTTTGATGACTGATCCCACTGACATGCATATGGTCCTGATCCCACTGACGTGCTTATGGTCATGATCCCACTGTCACATGTATGGTTTTGCTGACTGATCCCACTGACATGCATATGGTCCTGATCCCACTGACGTGCTTATGGTCATGATCCCACTGTCACATGTATGGTTTTGCTGACTGATCCCACTGACATGCATATGGTCCTGATCCCAGCTGACATGCGTATGACTGATCCCCACTGACATGCGTATGGTACTGATGACTGATCCCACTGACATGCGTATGGTACTGATGACTGATCCCACTGACATGTGTATGGTCCTGATAACTGATCCCACTGACATACGTATGGTCCTGATCCCACTGTCACATGTATGGTTTTGATGACTGATCCCACTGACATGCATATGGTCCTGATCCCACTGACATGCTTATGGTCATGATCCCACTGACATGCGTATGGTTTTGATGACCGATCCCACTGACATGCATATGGTCCTGATCCCACTGAATGCATATGGTCCTGATCCCACTGACATGCTTATGGTCATGATCCCACTGTCATGCGTATGGTTTTGATGACTGATCTCACTGACATGTGTATAGTCCTGATCCCACTGTCACATGTATGGTTTTGATGACTGATCCCACTGACATGCATATGGTCCTGATCCCACTGACATGCTTATGGTCATGATCCCACTAACATGCATATGGTCCTGATCCCACTGACGTGCTTATTGTCATGATCCCACTGATATGCATATGGTTTTGATGACTGATCCCCACTGACATGCTTATGGTCATGATCCAACTGACATGCGTATGGTCCTGATCCCGCTGTCACATGTATGGTTTTGATGACTGATCCCACTGACATGCATATGGTCCTGATCCCACTGACATGCTTATGGTCATGATCCCACTTACATGCATATGGTTCTGATCCCACTGACGTGCTTATGGTCATGATTCCACTGACATGCGTATGGTTTTGATGACTGATCTCACTGACATGCGTATAGTCCTGATCCAACTGACATGCTTATGGTCATGATCCCACTGACATGCGTATGGTTTTGCTGACTGATCCCACTGACATGCATATGGTCCTGATCCCACTGACATGCATATGGTCCTGATCCCACTGACATGTGTATGGTCCTGATGATTGATCCCACTGACATGCGTAAGGTCCTGATCCCACTGTCACATGTATGGTTTTGATGACTGATCCCACTGACATGCATATGGTCCTGATCCCACTGACGTGCTTATGGTCATGATCCCACTGACATGCGTATGGTTTTGATGACTGATCTCACTTACGTGTATAGTCCTGATCCCACTGACATGCATATGGTCCTGATCCCACTGACATTCGTATGGTTTTGATGACTGATCCCACTGACATGCATATGGTCCTGATCCCACTGACATGCATTTGGTCCTGATCCCACTGACATGCATATGGTCCTGATCCCACTGACATGCGTATCGTTTTGATGACTGATCTGACTTAAGTGCTTAATTACAAAACATTCATTGTTGTCATTTAAAGTTTACGCAATGACATCCTGTTGTATTATTTTTCAGAATGAGTGGATACAGACCAGATACCAATGAAGATGACATCAGGGAGGTTTTGACTTCCAGAAATAATCTACTACATTATGTACTCCTGACAACTTGGATCATGTTTAAACTAAAATAATGTTTAATGACCCCTGGATTACACTGTGTCAAATTGATAAAGCTTTAAACCAGTGTTAATTATGAAAAGTATTCATTGCTAAATGATCATTAAAAATACATTTGTTTCTGATATATTTCTTTATAAAAATGTCCTTAATTTCCAGGGACTCAAATTAATTCCATCCATTTATGACAAATGCTAGGTCTGGAAATTTTGATATTTTCTAATATCCTCATTGACAACCAAAATGATCATTCGAGATGGCTATAAAATAATGCTGGCAGTTTTGTGTAGTGGATAGGTTTTTGGCTGCTCACAATAGGTCACATGTTTGATCCAGACTCGTTCAGTGTGATTCTCAAAAATGAAACCCAGTACTGGCTCTATTGAATATATAACATGAAAATAATTCCAAAAACTCTGAAGAAAGTCGCAATCAGTTTTCATTGCATCCAAATCTAATTTGCACAGCAGTTATATAACCATAAAATCTCAAACGAGTTCTTGAACCGGTGTCATTCGACAACAAATGCCCCCACCACAAGGCTTATAAGCACACATTAAGCAAAATTATGAAAAGTATTCACTGCTTAATGATCGTTAAAAAGACATTTGTTTCTGATATATTTCTCTATAAAAATGTCATTAATTTCCAGGGATCCAAATTAATTCCATCCATTTATGACAAATGCTTGGTCTTGAAATTTTGATATTTTCTAATATCTTCATTGACAACAAAATGTAATTCTACATTTAATTATAGTAAACATTTAGTAAACAACACATACATCCATATCCATAATGAAATTCTAAATCCATCGTTTTTATCAGAAATTAAGATTAATTGTAGGATAAATGATTTTACAGCATGGTGTTTTAGTTCTGAATCTATACGGTCATCAAACGTTAACGTTTCAAAGGTTGACAGACAGACAGGCAGGCAGGCAGGCAGGCAGGCAGGCCACTGTTGAGCAGGCAGGCAGGCGTGACGGTCCACTGTTGAGCATGAAGGCAGGCAGACCTGACCAGGCAGGCGTGACCAGGTAGGCAGGCGTAACAGTCCACTGTTGAGCAGGAGGCAGGCTGGTAGGTTGGCAGACAGGCAGGCGTGACGGTCCACTGTTGAGCAGGCAGGCAGGCGTGACGGTCCACTGTTGAGCAGGCAGGCAGGCTGGTAGGTAGGTAGACAGGCAGGCGGGCAGACTGAGAGAGAGAGAGAGAGAGAAAGAGAGAGAGAGAGAGAGAGAGATGTTTCTTCGAAAAAAAGAAAGAAATATAAACACATTGAAAAGAGATATATTAGGAGCGTACCAAGTCAAATTAGGAAGTGTATACGAATAAAATGAATAAGCGGGTTTAACTATGGAAACCGGCGCTGTCTTCTGTGCTTCAATTTTGGCATATGATGTACATTTTCCTTTATATTATGTGCTCTCTTCATTATATTATGTAGATTTATCTTTATATGCTGTGTATTCTTTATTATACGATGTAGATTTACTTTTATATTGTGTGGATTTGTCATTATATTAGGTAGAGTTATCAATATATGATGTACTTTCCTCATTATATTATGTAGATTTGTCATTATATGCTGTAGACATGTCATTATATTATGTAGATTTGTCACATGCTGTAGACATGTCATTATATGATGTAGATTTGTCATTATATGCTGTAGATTTGTCATTTTATGATGTACATTAATCATATTATGTAGATTTGTCATTATATGATGTACATTAATCATATTATGTAGATTTGTCATTTTATGATGTACATTAATCATATTATGTAGATTTGTCATTATATGATATACATTAATCATATTATGTAGATTTGTCATTATGTGATGTACATTAATCATATTATGTAGATTTGTCATTATATAATGTACATTAATCATATTATGTAGATTTGTCATTATATGCTGTAGATTTGTCATTATATGATATAGATTTGTCATTATATGCTGTAGATTTGTCATTATATGATATAGATTTGTCATTATATGATGTACATTAATCATATTATGTAGATGTGTTATTATATTATGAACTTTCTTCATTATGCTATGTAGTCAAACATTAACATTATGATATTCAGTTATTATAATAATGCTGTGCACGATATCTTTACTTTTCGACCATTATTACGTCGACCGACGTCAAAGTAGACTGGCAAGCCACCTTAATTCACTCTATTCTTCGAATTGCGGTGGCATAACAACGCATTTTAAAAAACCAGCTATCCAGTTTGAGGCCGAACTACGCATCCTCTTTTAAATACTTACCACTTTTGTGAGCCTCGGTGGCGCAATGGTAGCGCGCTTGCTTATTAAAGTGGATAGGTCTCACCAAAGGGATATTGTTTCGCCGTATCAAATCTTTGCCAATAGAAACAGATGACCTAATGGAAGAGGGATACATAAAGGAATCCTTTTGCAACTTGGAACCCCTGCAACTTTCAAGATACACGGTAGAACATACTTAGAACATAGATCACGAAACTCCTGCTTTAAAGGTGCATGACTTTTTGTTTAGAACATGTTTTAGATCTAAATCTTTTTGTTACCTATAACAGTTTCATGCTTCAAGTATTTCAACAGGCTTAAGTTTTATTTTTCCAAGATTTTCCCAAGATTCGGTGAGATAGTACCTTTAACAGCCTCGTAACTTTGTGACATCGCATTGTATGCAAGGTATAACGTATAATTATGTTACGCATACATGTATATACTTATTAACTTACCTTCTGTACAATGTAGAGTAAGCACTCTGGAACTTATAGTAATAGTGATTTTGTCCGAAATTTTAGAGGAAAAATCATTTTGTTATTGCATTCTACATGTTGCACTAATTTGTAATAGCATGGGCTCGCGGGCTCATTACGAAAAAATGCTATTGACGGTAAAATAGTTCATTTTCTGGAGTGCAAGATTGTAAAAAGGCAATTTATACGTGGAAAAGCACAATGTTTTATGCGACCCCTGAAAGTGATGTCAAATACCCTTAACCTTCATTATGTCACCTGTATGTCACTCATATATACCTCCAAATATAGGCGAAACGGGTGTGGGGTAGCCAAGTGGTTTTATTACCTGTGACGCTCCTCGTCGTTAGAAATTATTCAAATTTCAGTATATTGTTGAAGAGACATCCTTCTTTGAATTTTGGGTATTTTTGTCACTTTTCAGGCGTTTTTAAGTAGAAAAAGTCAACAATTATATCAATATAAGGCATAAAATATGCAAATCGGTTGTGGGGAAGTCCCACGTTTTATGACCTGTGACGCCCATGACAATAAAATGTTGTTCGAATTTCAGTATAATATTGAAATATAGGCATTCCCCTGGAGGTTTGGGTGGTTTTTGTCACTTTTCAAGAGCTTTAAAGTAACACGTCTTGAGCAATAATTATACCCCTTTATAACAGTCAAAGCCATTGCATAATATGTTATCTAAGTTTCTGTTACGATACCCGTCACGACTTATATATAAAGTTGTAATGTGTTTTTAAAGAAACTAGGGAAGCCAGGACCACTTCTTAGAAAAAAACAAGGGCTGCAGTCGAATGACAGCCATATCTCCCGCCGATGCCATTTGAAAAAAGGGCCATAACTCCAGAACGGGTTGAGCAATTCCAAGATTTGTTTCTTCCTCCACAACTAAGCATTAGTAGTAGTAATCCCTGAAAGTTTGAATCGATTCCATCCAATAATGAATGAGGAGTTGCGGTCACAAAATGTTACACGGACGCACGCACGGACGGGTGCCATTATCATATTATCCTCCAATGTCTATCGGCAGGGGATAATTATGTTGTAAGTGAACTTTAGATGGGTTAGGGTTTGGGTTAGGGGGTCGTTATTCTATAGGGGGTCACAATTCTGTGTGAGGGTCTTTTTTCTACGTGTGGGGGAGTCATAATATTATGACCGGGGGGGGGGGGGGGGGTCATATAAAATAATGACCCCCAATTCATCATTCTATGGGGGTCAGTTTACAACGTTACACCGGCTTCACCGTAGAGTATATAACGTCATTGCACCAAATCATTTACGGCATGTTGATACAAATCATAAAGTGATAAGATGGCATTTAATAATAGCCGGAGGTATAGGCGGATTTAAACTCCTCATAACATCCCTTCAATGCGATGATAACAATAGAGCTGAAACGATTTTGAATTGATTTTAAAAAGGAGTCGACAAGTTTGGTATAACCTTAAGGGTACGAAGCGATCAAGGGATGGAAAATAGAAAAACAGCAGACTACATGATTAGTACTCGGGGCGCAAACTGTAACAGCATGATTACTGGTAAAAGTACACACAATCAAAGAATCTGTAGTGAACGTACATAGGTCACTTACAACAGCCTCGCTGTTAAGCTAGCTTTTATAGCGACATGGTTGAAGTGCACTGACTGTATTGAAGTTAAGCAACGAAGTACGGGGTTACCGCGGACACTTTTAATCAAAAGATTAATGCGAGATGTATATGAAGGAGTTCTTTGTTATCACTATGATCTGTTTCATTTCATGGAAGAGCAAAGAATAATGGACATTATGAACGACATAACATATATGCCCTCCATCATGTATACCTTTCTAAAATTAACATGAAGCTGACCATTTGGCAAAACGCATGGGCAAAACATGGAAATTCGTACAGTGAGATCATCACCGATACGGTTGTTTACAGCCATGACGGTCGCTCGTCACCTCGGGTGTTGTCACAAAAAGACTGAGCGACTTGAGGCACCTTACCGACATACCTGGCTGTTTATGGTCTGCGGCGACCTGGCATACCCGAGAGACGAAGACCAGAACCGACCATAACACCACGTTGCCACGTACGTCGGCGTCTGTTGCCAGCTACCTTCACTGCTGGGCGGCATGGTGTCTCGGTACAGACTATTCGTCATCGTTTGCGTCGTATCTCCAAACCAAACAAAGCGTGGCGCCAATACACTGGGCAAATAATAAACCGACGTCTTTGCGCCGCAACGTGCGACGTCATCTGAACTGAAGAATGGCAGTCCAGGTTGATCTGGCAATACTTAGTACAGATCATTGTTTTCACACGGCCATTAGTTCCCCTGATCCTTACCAGAATTGAGAATATTACATGATGGTCACACTCACTTTTAGCGAAATTTAATGCAAGTGACAAATTCTGACTTAAACTCGATGACGTAAACGTTACATAACGAGTGTCTGATATTTTTTTTGTGTGTGTTTTTGACTCCCATCGACTTCCGCATGGCACCACTATGAAGTGCTCATGTAAACTAAATAAAGTGAACTGATATCAATTCACAAATGAATAAACTTTATATTTGAAAAGTGACATATACGGAAATATAGGACCAGCTTTAAATTTGACAAAAAATCATTCAAATGATCAACTAAAATGGCTATTTTAATCCTAGGCGAGAAAAAAAAAAAGCGATTAAGTATTTACGACAATGTGTTATCTGACGATAACTACACATGTATAATAATTTATTCTTTATCAATATAAATCGAGTAAGAAGTGTTCAATTATAAAAAGTTATGTATGTAAATGAAGTTGTGATACATCCACGATTTTTTCATGCAACCTACATTATCTTACTTGAACATTAGTGAGTGTATCATACATTACCCACATCTACATCACCTCCTTGACTTTCGTTTCGACAAGGAAAATGAATGAGTAACCGGTTTTATACAAGTTTGATTTATTGTACATGCTCTCATTTTCTTGAGCCGCCCCTTATTATATTATTATACATATTCTTACCAATAAGACTAATTGATTGATTCATTCTTTATTTCCTCCATAGTACAAATATACAGGAGAGTATAAAGATTTCTACAGCAACATGGGAGTACAATACATATACAAAAACAAAATACACATATATATGCATTAAAAACAAACATATAACTTCGATAGTTCAAACAACTTACATATATACAATTGAAATAAATAAATGATGTGTCCATTCAAATTGCAAAATATATTGACACTTTTAGAAGAATATTTCCTATAATGACTGATATGACTTGTCGAAACGAAACACAAGAGCATACACTATATGGGTACTAAAAGTGGTTTTAGTTCCAAATATTATTTTTCAAAACCAAAATGTACTCTTACCTTAAAAGTTAAATGAAATGAACGCATTACTTGAAGATATTTTTTTTTAACACTTTGAATACAAACAATAAATATATAATATAATATTTAAAATTAAATTATTATTGTGTATTGTTGTTTTCGTTGTCAATACGAGATAACGACGAGCTCAGCTACAAAGTGACAAAACACAAAAGATGAAGTATTGTGTGTTTTATCTACATAAACGTGTATCTTCATATGATGTAAATGCCTAAATGTAATTTTTGAAATAGCAACTGTTTGTTTATCTGTCATGTTTAAAGAAGGATAACCGGAAACTAGTTCTATAATTTGATTAAATGCGTTCATGTTACAAAGCTTATCGTACATATCTGATTCACATACTTTGTGTATATTACATAATAAAGTATGTCGGAGGGAGTTATTTGACGAGCAGAACAAAATTTAATGTTCAGCTACAGTTTTTGTAATGAGACTGCACTGCGGACAAACAGTTTGGTATTTGCGAGCAAATAATTTACCATTTATAAAAGTAACAGTTCTACAGTATGGTAGAGAATCGTGATATATTTGGGAGAAATACCAAATACTGTTTGGTACGATTTCTCTTTGTATATTGAGAAAACTATTGAAACTGTCGCCTTGAACCAGTCTTGTTCTAAAGTCAAATTCGGCTATTTATGTATACTTAATTTAAGTTTTTTCCCCATTGTCTTAACGTAGGGAAGAATGCAGTGTAAATGTATTTCGTTAGAACATCGGTCAATTTGTATTTGCCTAGAATACGGTAGGTATCTGGCATACAACCCTGCGTTTTACGTGGATAAGACATGAATTGTATGAGCCTAATAACAAAAAGTGTGTTTATCCTGAAGCGTTTGTTAATACTACGTTATTGTCCAAACATCAAGAGCTTTCGCTTATCAATTTCATGCTCGATCGTGTGAGGCCAATTAAAGCTAGCGCTACGTCACTACGAGTTTGTTTTGGTAAAGACTGCATATGTTTAATACATTGAACATGTACTCGTTTTAGCGATTTGAGTTGTGTGTCCGTTATGGCGTTCCATAGTTCGCAGCCGTATAAAGCTCGCGAGAGGACAACAGTTTGATATAGATGTTTTACTTTTATTGGGTGTAAACCATTTTGATGTACGCTACACTCGGCTAATCCAAAATATGTTTTTCGTAATTTAGTGCACGCGTCTTTAATGTTTTCATCCAGACACATGTCTTTACTACATGAAATGCCTAGATGAACATATGTATCGGTTTCAATGACAGTACTTTGGCCTAAACGCCATTGCCTTGAGTTATTATGTGAATCAGAACTGCATCCATTAAAAACTGACATAACATTTATTTGCATTATAAGTATATCGTTCTCGGATAGATTTATTATGACATATGGACATAAGTTTTTCTAATCCGTTCTTAGTCAGTGAACTGAGCATCATATCGTCTGCAGATGTTGGGCAACAGTAACCCGTATCATTTATTTTCAGACCGTAATAGGATTGATCTAACTTATTCATTAGATCATTTACGAAGAGTAGATAGAAGTACGGGCTCATTACTTGGCATTGCCTTGTTCCCTGTAAAACTGGGAACCAATCCGAAGATTGGCCTTGTGACCTAACGCAGCTTAAAATATTTTCAAACATGTTAATTATAATTTTAAAAATAGATTTGTTGACAGAACAGACCAGAACATATATTTTATTTGACTTATACATAGTTCATCATATATATATATACTTTCATATAGCAGTGTTCGAGTGCTGAAATTAAATGAGGATGACAACATTCAACTATGTGTCAAAGACAATCTAATAGATAAAGGACATTTTATACAATTTGCTAGGTGAAAAAGAGTATTTCTATTATCTAACTATAATAATTCTATGAATCGAAACATACTAGGTCTCTGAAAAAAATAGTTGCCTATATATTGTTGTCTTAAATCTATTGACACCTGTTTTATATAATTTAACCATCGATATGCTATGATATACGTAGTCAAATGCTTGTCTCACGTCGAGGAAGCGTGTTAAAAGTTTCGAGTTGTTTTCTTGTGCAAAAAAAGGATACTTTCTCGTAAAAGAAAAGACATGAGTGTTACATACTAGTATACTCCCAGTTACCGCAAACGTTTTATAAGGGCATAGAATGTGCACATCACATTTTATTTTGTTGGTTGCATACATTTCGCTTTAGTAAAGCTTTTTAATGTTATCAAATAAGTTTAAAATAATAGAGATTAATTTTAAAGATTAATCTTGGTTATTCTGGTAACAATTTCCGTATATTTTCGGACACGCTTTACGGAAGCAAGTTGTATTTTAAAGACGCTAGTTTCTCTATAGTAACTAATCCTCGCGAGATCGAACGTGAACTGGTCGGGTATATAAGGCCATGTGACCGCCACGTCGCCCTCGCACTTTCATATTGCACAGGTAAAAGCAAAAAATCAATATCGTATATAGCTATGCCGGGGAGGGGTAAAGGTGTTAAGAGGAGACAGGTAGTTACACGGGCAGCTGTAAAACGGCGGAAACCCTCAGTGGTTGATGGAACGGACGTAGATAAAGGTAACGTCATCGATTTTGAACAAATTATTCAGGCATCTAAAATTTTACCTCAGACGGAGACTGGGAAAAATGGCAAAACTTACACGAGTAATGTGCATGATAACCCGCCTAAAGATTTCAACACTGTTAGTGACATGCCAGATTCGAACCTACCCGGCGTTATCAGACACGTGGGTCAACAGACAGACCCGAATAGCAATATTTTTACAGGAATGAATCAATTACCAAACCTTGATAACGTTAGTTCACATGGCTATTTTGCACGCATAGCACAAGATGATATCGCCTTACACGTTCCTTCTACGCTAAAACAGAAAATATGTAAAGGCGACTATCTAAATTTGGCTTTACTTTTAAAGGGTGCGGTGGAACTGGCCGAATTTACTTCAGGTAGTACTTTGAGATTATCACATAACGGTATTATAGAAAGCCGCCCGAGCTAGTGTAAAGATGATATCGGCTAGATTGAACGCTGGACAGACGCGTTTATAATTTACATGTCTATTTATTTGGCGACACATTCGAACAAAATTCACGAGTTGCTGCAATATCTTTATGTAATCTGTGAATGTTCCTCCCGTCATGGGGGGAAATTCTGGAAAGTGTACGATCAGTAGTTTCGCATGCGCCAAGCTCTTACGCCAGCCTCGTGGGCTGCGATTAATCACGACCTTTGGATAAGGTGCATGTTGCTCAGTAATGAGCCTGTTGCTAGTCACGTGGAACAAAAACCGTATGCCGCTAAAATTTGTATAGCTTTCAATAAGGGTGCGTGTCAGTGGCAAAACTGCAAATTCAGGCATGTCTGTTTCCATTGTGGCCGTTTTCATGCCTTGCTTCACTGTAACACGGGCGCTAAATCCCACACAGCACCGTACGCCCCATAAACAGAAAATATAGGGGACAAAGTGAATCAAGCCCCGCCAGTTTTCAGTACTAGTTCTTTTCGTGGCCGGGGAATGTGGCGAGGGCAGCGTGGCTACCCCCGTGGTCAACGAGGCTCGAGCAGAAGTTAAAAACACACCCATGTTATCTAACATCGTCAAGCTTGCTTTTTCACCAATCAATATACAAGCCTTACAACTTTGGTTAAGTAATTATGAGTCATCTGATGCCACTTTTCTTTTGAACGGTTTTAAACATGGCTTTAAATTAAACTACACGGGTCCACGTGAAACCCGCTTGTCAAAAAAAAAAAAAAAAAAAAATCTCAAATCTATTAAGCAACTACCAGAAATCGCTCAAGAAAAAAAATACAAAAAGAGATCGACGCGGGCCGGTTTGCAGGCCCTTTCGACGACAGCCCTATTAAAAACATACAAATTTCACCTATAAGCATTGTTCCCAAGAAAATTCCAGGGGAATATAGACTTATACATCACCTATCATACCCGGAGGGCATGGCTATCAATGATTTCATCGACCCAAAATTATGCTCGGTTAAGTACACAGAATTCGACCAAGCGATTCAAATAATTCATGATCTTGGGGTAAACTGCTTTTTTATTTAAGATGGATATTAAAAACGCGTTTAGATTATTGCCAATACAGCCCGAAGATTACGAGCTGTTAGGGTTTTCTCTCAACAGTAAAATTTATCTTGATAAATCACTACCTTTTGGCGGTAGCATATCTCCGAGCCTTTTTGAAAAAAAAAAAAATTCAACTTTCCTCGAATTTTGTGTCAAGACTAACATGAAACCAGGCGGTCTAATTCATTACTTAGATGATTTTTTAGGAGGCGAAAAAGGCCATGCAAGTTGTTATGCTCTGATGCAAGTATTTACAACGATTATGCAAGATTTGGGTGTACCGCTAGCAGATGAGAAAACCGAAGGTCCGACTCAAGTTCTTGTTTTCTTGGGCTTAGAACTGGATTCTCAGAAAATGGAGGTTCGAATCCCGCTAGCGAAAATTACTGAAGTAATTCAAAAAATTCAATACACTCTGTCAAAAAAGTCGGTAACATTAAAAGAAATGCAGTCGCTCATAGGGTCACTAAAATTTTGTTGTCGCGCAATAACTGTAGGAAGACCGTTTTGTAGACGGCTTATTAATTCCATCTGCGGCGTGACACGTTCATACCATCACGTTCGCGTGAGCAAAGAAATAAAACTAGATCTAGAAATGTGGCTACATTTTTTCAGAAATTATAACGGCATCTCCGTATTTCATGACAAGTTTTAGGTGTCAAATGACGACGAGCAATTGTACACCGATAGCGCCGGCGGCACAGGCTTCGGAATTTGGTTTAAGGGAAGGTGGCCATTAAAGTGGCAAGAGAACGGCATAACAAAAAAATATTACCGCGTTAGAATTTTTTCCTATCGTCGTAGCGGTTTTTATATGAGCGAGCAGTTGCGTAACAAGAAAATACGCTTTCATTGTGATAATCAAGCTGTAGTTCACATCTTAAATACCATGACTTCAAAGTCATCGCCGGTAGTAACCTTACTAAGAATACTCTCACTGCAGTGTTTGCGTTTTAATTGCTTGATTAAAGCCTCGCATATCCCTGGGGTAAAAAACGAAATAAGTGATGCGTTATCTCGCTTTCAGCTCTCCCGGTTCAGAATGTTGGCGCCGGAAGCAGACTCGAACCCAACACCAGGGCCACGCCAACTTTGGGATATCTTCACAATAGATACAAGCAACTGGTTCGTGCAGGGATAGCCAGAAATACGGCATTCACTTACAACACGGCGTTAAACGCTTTTCAATCATTCCGTACACTTTATAATTTGCCAGATGCGTGGCCGGCGCCTATGAAAGATATCACCCTTTTCATTGTTTTCCTTTTCGAAAAAACCTAAATCGCCAAAAACTATTTCAACATATATATCAGGACTGTCATTTTCTCATAAAATTAATAGTTGGTATGATATCTCAGAATCATTTATCAAAAAACTACTAAAACTCCTGGTTTCTATCGGAACGACGGCGTACACTAATCAGACGTTGGCATTGACTATTATTTAGACGCAGTTAGGGAGTATCTGTTAAAGATTTTAGAATAAGAATTTTGGGGAAATAAAATAATATTTTATTTTGTGGCGGAAAATTCTTACGTTTGGATGCGATCGGGGGCATAACGAAATATTACTTATGTATTGGCATATTTCAAATTCATTCTTTTGCATGCCTATGGGTCTTTCAACATACCATAGCAGTCATCTGTGATATGGAGGAGACTCATGCGGCTAAAAAATTAGTTTTTTGGGAGTGGTTTTCGGAGCATGTAAGAACTGGCCAGAGAGCGATAAGGGCTAGGCGTTCTTACATTGTCTCACCCGTTTATGTAAGACTACTTTATATTGAAACAGGAAGTAGGCGAAGTTGCGCTGTTACCTGGTTGTATTATGGTGTCAAAGGGGCACCTGGTTGTAATATGGTGTCAAAGGGGCACATGGTTGTATTATGGTGTCAAAGGGGCACCTGGTTGTATTATGGTGTCAAAGGGGCACCTGGTTGTATTATGGTGTCAAAGGGGCACATGGTTGTATTATGGTGTCAAAGGGGCACCTGGTTGTATTATGGTGTCAAAGGGGCACCTGCTTTTATTTGGTACTAAGGGGGTACCAGATATTATGGTACCAATGGGGTACCTGTTGCTATAATGGTACCAATGGGGTACCTGGTTTGGTTTTTAGTACACCAAAGTGGTGTGTGGCTATCATACTTAAGCGCAACAAAGTTTTGGTTATATATGCCCTCGGTCGCTTCCTTTAGCTTCAATAACAGTTATCTGTTGAAGTCACAACGGACATGACCATGCGCTCCACTTATACTGAAACAAACTAAGTGATTTGATTTAATTTGGGAATACTTGATTATGTAATATTGTGAAAATAAAATATGGTAACACTTTTCGACGTTATATCAATTGAATCTTAGAGAAATCCTAAGTCCCCCGTTTGGTTGTTTGGTCCGAGATTGAATCCTAGAATAATAGAGATTAATTTTAAAGATTAATCTTGGTTATTCTGGTAACAATTTCCGTATATTTTCGGACACGCTTTACGGAAGCAAGTTGTATTTTAAAGACGCTAGTTTCTCTATAGTAACTAATCCTCGCGAGATCGGACGTGAACTGGTCGGGTATATAAGGCCATGTGACCGCCACGTCGCCCTCGCACTTTCATATTGCACAGGTAAAAGCAAAACATCAACCCACCCACCGCACCCTTAACCAAGTTACACTTCCTAAAAAATCTCTATTTTATGCATACAGAATTAACATGTTAACTGTTGGTCAGTTATTTAATTTCAGTACATGTTATACACCATGGACTTGAGGCACGTTCAAAGACACAAAGGCTTCGCACTACAACAGTCTGAAATGTGGCGATTTCATCTTCGGAACTGAGCAGGCAATGAACATTTCGGTCCAGGTGTTGTTTGTGAACCGTCGAGTTTAAACGATTAACAGTGACAATTCAGTGTTAACATGTTACATTTTCAAATGTGCCAGCAGTGGCGGAAACGAACTGACGTTGATATAGTTCTAAGTGAAAACAACGAGAGCTAACAAAGTGACTGTCTTAGGCAAACTACATGTTACACACCATGGACTTGAGGCACGTTCAAAGACACAAAGGCTTCGCACTACAACAGTCCGAAATGTGGCGATCTCGTCTTCGGAACTGAGCAGGCAATGAACATTTCTGTCCAGGTGTTGTTTGTGAACCGTCGAGTTTAAACGATTAACAGTGACAATTCAGTGTTAACATGTTACATTTTCAAGTGTGCCAGCAGTGGCGGAAACGAACTGACGTTGATATAGTTCCAAGTGAAAACAACGAGAGCTAACAAAGTGACTGTCTTAGGCAAACTACATGTTATACACCATGGACTTGAGGCACGTTCAAAGACACAAAGGCTTCGCACTACAACAGTCCGAAATGTGGCGATCTCGTCTTCGGAACTGAGCAGGCAATGAACATTTCTGTCCAGGTGTTGTTTGTGAACCGTCGAGTTTAAACGAGTAATAGTGACAATTCAGTGTTAACATGTTACATTTTCAAGTGTGCCAGCAGTGGCGGAAACGAACTGACGTTGATATAGTTCCAAGTGAAAACAACGAGAGCTAACAAAGTGACTGTCTTAGGCAAACGTAATAATGACAAATAGTTTGAACTGTATATTTTATTGTTATGTATCTATGAAAGTTGCTATCTCCTATTTTTCTTCATTATTCTTTTGCTTTTTTTCCTTTTCTTCTTTTCATCTCCCTTTGTCATGTCTGCGGAAAATTCTTACGTTTGGATGCGATCGGGGGCATAACGAAATATTACTTATGTATTGGCATATTTCAAATTCATTCTTTTGCATGCCTATGGGTCTTTCAACATACCATAGCAGTCATCTGTGATATGGAGGAGACTCATGCGGCTAAAAAATTAGTTTTTTGGGAGTGGTTTTCGGAGCATGTAAGAACTGGCCAGAGAGCGATAAGGGCTAGGCGTTCTTACATTGTCTCACCCGTTTATGTAAGACTACTTTATATTGAAACAGGAAGTAGGCGAAGTTGCGCTGTTACCTGGTTGTATTATGGTGTCAAAGGGGCACCTGGTTGTAATATGGTGTCAAAGGGGCACCTGGTTGTATTATGGTGTCAAAGGGGCACCTGGTTGTATTATGGTGTCAAAGGGGCACCTGGTTGTATTATGGTGTCAAAGGGGCACCTGGTTGTATTATGGTGTCAAAGGGGCACATGGTTGTATTATGGTGTCAAAGGGGCACCTGGTTGTATTATGGTGTCAAAGGGGCACCTGCTTTTATTTGGTACTAAGGGGGTACCAGATATTATGGTACCAATGGGGTACCTGTTGCTATAATGGTACCAATGGGGTACCTGGTTTGGTTTTTAGTACACCAAAGGGGTGTGTGGCTATCATACTTAAGCGCAACAAAGTTTTGGTTATATATGCCCTCGGTCTCTTCCTTTAGCTTCAATAACAGTTATCTGTTGAAGTCACAACGGACATGACCATGCGCTCCACTTATACTGAAACAAACTAAGTGATTTGATTTAATTTGGGAATACTTGATTATGTAATATTGTGAAAATAAAATATGGTAACACTTTTCGACGTTATATCAATTGAATCTTAGAGAAATCCTAAGTCCCCCGTTTGGTTGTTTGGTCCGAGATTGAATCCTAGAATAATGTGCTATGTTTTGTAACTCTTCAACCACTTTTTGTTGGCTCCTTGTTTCTAAAGTCTATGCATTAGAAGTGTAGAGTTAACTACCATATCGAAATACCATCAGTGCGCTTATATTTCTTTATCAAATACCCCCATCTGTTGTCTTATACACATGTTTGCCTTAAGCAAACTGATCTATACGATACTTTCAGTATATACAAATTGGAATATGTATACCCATTATTTATGTAGGCTATAAGTTTAGCCACAAAATTTACTTCGGCGATTACTCTTAAAGTTAATTTCGTCATATATTCCCAACTTCATCTACAGGAAAATCTGTTTCATCCGAATGTTTCATCATTTTAACACTGAAAGAGTCCGCATTTTCAATTCCTCGTTTTGCAGCCATCTTTATTTTTATTTAAAATATTTCAATCAACTCAAGCCAAATAAATCTACGTATCTATCCGAGATTTTACTCATGAATGTTCAATAAAACTGATATTTCTTGATTTTGTTGATTTAAACAGAGTTATGACGAAAATTAAATCACCTCCGGGTAAAAGCTAATTATACGGTACACGCCCGAGTGACGTTTGGTGATTTAAACTGACCTTGGTCGAAATTTCCCATAGTATAGTCATAATTTCCCGAAATATAGTCATAAACTCCAGTCATTTTAAGCCCTGTATAACTACTTGCATTAAAATTATTATATATAAAAAATCTCCAAACTCTTCACCCAAATATTTCTTTTAGTTTCTTAGCATTTTGAAATTGAAATTTTGTTACTTTGCATAGGAAAAAAAGATACTATTTGACATTAGGAATGGGCCATATTAACGGCCTCAAAAATGGGCAAACGAGAGCCCTGATTCATCTTGGCAGTGCCTGGACTATGTGATGAATGGCAGGGATAGATTCATAAAGAAAATGTTCCGCCTGGTTTTTGATACAGATGCAATCAATGATAAAATACTATTTGTTTGTTACAAATGTTCATTAATATGGTGCTTCCATACCATTTGCTATGTTATCATACCAACTATTCGAAACATTACATTGACATATCAATTTTTCTGAAAGAAAGAGCTTAATATTGTATTTTAACATTATCGACCATTGTCAAATGAAGTTTTCGCTGTGGTAATTTGTTTATCGTCCATGGCCTGTAACCTGCCAATAATTCGTTTTCTTAAGACAATGCGTTCACGTTGTTTTTTTTATATGAAATTCGTGTTTATTCATGAGAATAAATATTAGTCTTTGTTTGACGTCAATAAAATCATTAGGTCTCTAATGGACATCTTGTTAACTATGAGCACATGAATATGTGTTCTTAGCATGTACAGTAATATTATGTAACAGTTGAATAAGACACATGAGATGTTTAATGAAGGGAAAACATCTTTATTTACAAATCATGGAACCACAATTCATGCTAAGTAAACAGTCTTTGTGAAGAATAGTGTAGTCAAATGCTACCATGCGTTCAAAGTGAGACAACCATTGTCTGTTGATTGTAGACCGCGAATACCGGTACACCAGTATTGTAGACCGCGAATACCGGTACACCAATATTGTAGAACGCGAATGCCGGTGCACTAATATTGTAGGCCGCGAATACAGGAACACCAATATTCAAGACAAAGATACAGGTTTAACATGAATACCTGATTTATGACATTCAAAAGTAAAAGTTAGCTAGAAACAGATGCAAAACGGGAACTAAAGTTACAACTGTGACTGGTTTTTTAGTAGGCTGTTCCTAAAGTGATGACAGAACATTTAAGAGAACACTTGACACTGGTAGTAAGCCAGGTGGAAATCCTGTGTCAAACTTTGTATCTTTACCTGTCTTGTAATTATATTATTTATAGTTGAATAACTGATATTGTTACACATTGTGGTGAATATCGTGCCAGAAAAAAATATATGATGCAGAGAGCTGAGTTGCCAAAAATGCACATTTAATTCAGTAATTTTCCATTGCACGCGTATGATGTTAATCATAATTTATATATATTACAGTGACATGGTGCAACCGTTGATAAAGTTCTTTTTTTTAATTATATTTCTTGTAACAGTTAATTAAATGCAAGGTTGTACCATTTTATATGAGTATAGAACCTGAAACCTAAACATTGAATGGGCAATGATCGATATTTTTTAAGGCCAAATTTTATAACCTTTTGAATAACTTTTTTAATTAAAAAAAGGAAAACACCAATTTGTTAACTTTTAGGTGATAATTACTGTAAAACTGATAGTTAAATAATGCAGATACAGATACAGATATTTTTATTTGACTTTAGCATACATTACAGCTAATCATCAACATATCAAAACAAATAAACAAGTCATGCGCTGAAAAACATATATATATAAAATTACAGAGTAAACGTATGTAAATACACATATATTTACATACTTTACATAAATTGTATGGCTAGACTGAGAGTGTATACAAGATTTTAATGGATTTTAATCAAATGTAGAAGGAACTTAAGACATATGTATTTACAATTAAACAATAATCTGTATTTTGATTAAACAGTGCTTGTCTCTTTTAAACGGCTTTATTAACAAATATTGCTGGTTTCCTGAGTAACTTTGTGTTTCTTGTATTTAACAGTTCCACAAATTTAAACATACTTATATTTCTTGTGTAGTATGTAGGTATGTATAGTAGTCTTATTTCTCTATAAACATCGCATTTTAAAACGAAATGAAACTCGTCTTCAATATCTCCGCATGTACATAACATACAAACACGTTCATTCCTTGGAATCACTGGACTACAATGTCTGCCCTGTTCAATTCTTAAATTATGTGAATTTAGTCTCAATTTTGTTAAAGCTTGTCTATTCTTCAGTTTCAATATTTTATCCAAGTAAGGCTCAGATTCAAAGTTTGTCTTTATGTTTCTATATAATGACAATGACGAAAACATTTGCATACCCTCTCTCCAGTTTGATATATAGGTGCCTTTAAGTCGCAATTTAAACACAGGTAAAAACGCATTTAACAGTACTGAGTCAGGAAACTCCCATACCTCTCCAAAACCATTTGACTGTAACATATATTTAGTTTTTGAGACCCAGTTAACTAATCCATTTGACATTCTTGCACACTATTCTTTATATACCTGATATAAAATAAGTTGTTTTCTTTACTGCCCATTAGCTTAAACCAATATTTGACAATTTTACACTTTCTGTTGATAGACAGGGGTATTCTTCCGGTTTCGCCATATACGGCTAAGTCACATGTTGAGGGTTTCACACCTTGTACCCATTTGCAAATTTTTTATGTACACGCTCAATGTTTTGTGCTGCAACAAACCCCCATACCTCACTTGAGTAACACAATACTGTCCCAACAAAAGCATCAAATAGATTAAACAATATATTTACTGGCGCCTTAACCTTTCTTGTCATGGACAATAGACAGCTCATCGACTTAATTGCTTTATCGGCCATAGCATTTGTCGCTTGTGCGAATGACCCTCACTCGACATTTTTAATCCGAGATAATTGAAACAGTTTACAATTTCTATCACCTGACCCGCATATGTCCATAATACATTTCGTGCAAGTTGTCCACTTTTCCTGAATATGACAACTTTAGTTTTTTCAATGTAAACAGTTAAATTCCAATCTTCACAATAGTGTTCTAGTTTATTTAACGACGACTGGAGTCCCTCGGCACTTTCAAATAGCAAAAATGCATCGTCTGCCAAACAGAGCAGGTAAATTTGTAGCTGATCAAGCGTTATGCCCTCTAACGTGTTTTCTTGAAGTTTATTTTCCAAATCGTTCAAGAAGAATGAAAATAAAATTGGACTACTTATCTCCCCTTGGAATAACCCGATCTTGCTCTCGAAGACGTCTGACAATGCACAGTGCTTATTAAACAGCCCTCCGATTCGTTACTACTGGAAGTGACCCGGTATCACCTGAAAAAACTGTGTTAAAAAACAAACGCTGAAGACATTGCAAGATCGAATTTAAAATGGAAACTTCACAGAATGCTAGGTAGATAATTTGTCTTTAAATGAACTGTAAAAAAAAACATAACTTACACTTTAAATATTGGTTTTATTAGCAATAAATGAAAAGTGATTCGTTTACACCGGCGACATTGTATATGAACAAATCACTGCATGTAAGATTTATTTTGAAACAACTGAATATTATTCCAGCTTATGAAATTTCACATATGTAAAACATTTCTTACTGATCATTTTTTGCCATGGACTCGTGTCAGATTTTTCAAAATGAAGGTCAAATATACAAAAATAACATTGGATGTATGAATTATTTAGTATTAACGAAATGTATTATCCCAACTCACGAAATTTCATAAATTGATAAGTAATACAAATTGAGCTTTAAAATAGATAACTATATCAAGATTATATTGAAATAAGTACTGCTATAAGTATTACTTAAACAGCCGTCTTCTGTGACTGAGTGGTGTAAGCGGGAGGTCAAAGGTTCGAATCACGGCGGAAGCACTTGGATATTTTTCTGATGGATTATAGCCGGTCACCCAGTAGCTAGTTCAATTGAGGGGTATTGAATATCTAACAATGACAGTTTTCGGAAATTAACTATGTACAGCATAAAGATGTCTCATAAGCCCAGTGCCATAATAAACAAACAAGCTTTTTACGTATTTGCTATAACATATCCCAGTAAACTTCGATTTTTTAACAAATTATCAAGATGTACATACGTAACTATTATAAAATATTAGTTAAAAATTCTAAAAATGAATAATGTCAAATATGATAAAATAGTTTATAATCTGATAATTTATGATACTGAAATAAATCAAAATAATGTTAACTCGGCATCATTAGTAAAATATTTACTAGCATCTCTTGGTTTTTAATAATGTTTGGTTACAGCAAAATGTCGGGAAAGATAAATTTCATTATATTTTGTTGAAATACTTAAACAAAGATTAACAGATAATTTTATTCAAAATTGGCGGAGCAGATCAGAAAATTCTACGAGAGCATCTTTCTATGAAAATATTGCGGAGTTCAGATTACAGCCATACTTAGAAAACTTAAGTGTTTTTAAATTCTGTCAGTCCCTTACAAAGTTGAGAGTCTCATTCCGCAGATTACAAATAGAAGCAGGAAGATGGGTAAAGCCAAATAGAATACATGTTAATGGATGACGATGTATATCTTGTGACATTGTAGAGGATGCATTTCATTTTGTATTAGAGTGCAAACAATATATAGATTTAAGGAAACAATATATAGCACAAGACCAAGCATGTTGAAATTAATAATGTTAATAAATACAAATAACAAAAATTTTGTTCGTAAACTGAGTGTTTATATACAAAAAGCGTTTGAAGTGCGAAATACAATATTATATAATAAATATTTCAAAAAAATATATATCTATAATAATTTTAATAAAGCGTAATACTTTATTGATTAATTATTTGTAGTGGTTACACAATCGTCGTGCAATAATGTTTATCATATGTCACAGTTCATATAATATAGAGTTCTTGTTAAACTGAAAACTGCCTATGGATAGTGGTTATAAAATGTCATCACTCACGCTTGTTTCGCAATTGATTCTTACCATCTAACTGGGTGTCCTTAAAAACAACACAGAAATTCCATTTTACTATTTGTGTTAATTATATTCCGGCTACCAGAGTTGCGCAGTTCATGTAGTTAAAGCTAGGTAATCTGGTAATCATAGCAGTTTTATATGATATGGGGATCTTTATAGACACATATAAAGTCCCTCATTGTATTAAGTATTCGATTATATGTTGAAAAATATTTACGTACATTTTGCAATTACACTACCAAAGGTTTAACACTGTATATGGCAATACTATGGTTATGCTGAGTTACTTAACTTTTGATAAGTTAATTGTTTAGAATAGGTTAAAAAACGGCCTATTTGACAGTTCTTTCTCTCCTTTGATTTCGAGTTTAAGGCGAGTCTAGTGTTCTTATCCAAAGTGTCAACATATGTACATATAATTCATGTAAATAATATATGATTTATTATATGTTATTATAATGTAACCGAACAAATATGTTTCACGGCAGAATGTGAATATCTGTGATATTCGTTTAATGTCATTTATTGTTCTTAATATTGAAAACTATTGTATTGCAATTTGAATGTGTATAACTATTAATGAAACGACACATGTTGTTCATTCTAGAACAAACAGTTTAATTTTACTTAGAAGCAATATATTGATAATAATACTTAAAAAAAGAGTAATTATTATAATACATATGATAAAAGACTAAAGCCAAAGAAATGCTTGCAATTCAAAGTAAAATATCTATGATATCAATATATAAACTTCAAAGAAATGTTTTTTTTTTTTACCATTTTGAATTTTTTAAATTGTTTGATGCTATGGTTGTGCCGATATTAACATATGGATCTGAACTTTGGGGATATGAATATGCATCTCAAATTGAAATTATTCAAAACCAGTTTTGTACCAGATATTTAAAATTTGTATAAGAATTGTTTCCATGCCCTTTCGCTCGGTGAATGTGGTAGATTTCCTTTATATATTACATATTATTGTAAATGCGTAAAATATTGGTTGCGTCTTATCCATATGGATAATCGCAAATATCCCAAACAATGCTATATCATGCTTCGTAATTTGGATTATGTAGGACGGGTTACATGGGCAACACATGTTAAATCATTACTTTGGATATGTCTGGATATCGGAAAATGTAGGCGATGAAAAGATTTATATTCAGTTTTAAACAGCGTTTATTGGACTGTTTCTTACAAAACTGGCATGCTGATTTATATCAGTCGAGCAAAGCTAGACATTATAAGTATTTTAAAACTAACTTAGATGTAGAAAGGTATCTCACTTTGAAAATTCCAATTAAATTGAAAATAGCACTCTCTAATCTACGATTTTCAGCTCATTCACTTTTAGTTGAATCCGGAAGACACACCAATATACCATACAAACAAAGAATATGCTTTTTATGTAACTCTGGAGAAATAGAGGACGAATTTCATGTAATAATGAAATGTGCGTATTATGATGATTTGAGAAATCAATATCTTTCAGAATTTTTGAATGGTAACCATAATGGATTACATTTATTCTATAAATTAATGAGTACACAAAACGATAATTTGCTGATAAAACTCTCCAAATGTGTACTAGAAATGTTCAATAAACGGAAATACTTTATTCAAGTCCAAACTGAAACAAACTAAAATATGATTATGCTACACCTTTATAAGATTAAATTAACACTTGTACATTTTACACACTATATGTTTGATAATTCATGTGTTTTCTCTTTTTGCTCCTGATATTGCCTTTATCCTTTTGACACATTGTTGTATTATTATAATATTTGTGTGTTTTTATATTATGGGCCGTATAATATCTTTACAATTGAAGCTTAACAGCACCTCCTCAAACAAACATTAATACAAAAAAAAAAACAACAAAAAAAACAATTTAGTAATTCAAGTAAATATTTTGAACGTTTATTAGTACTCAAATATTTGACTTTTGTATAAATGCCGTGATGAACATCTCTCATATACGTGTGTTTTGTATTTTGATTTTGTTAAATATTATACTGATCTTCACTGTCACCATGTATATATAATTGTATCTTTACGGGCTTTACAGCTCATTGGAATTTTGAAAAATAAAATAATTCTTTATCTTAAAAATTTAGTTAATTTCATGCATTTTGCAACAAGTCTAATTGCTATTCGGATAAAGTGTTTGTGAACCTTCTTACTTTAATAATAAAGCAGTGACTTATTTACATGTTTATATTGTAAACATTACTAATGCCGATGGCTAACTTTAAACAAATTCAATATGCTAATGGCATCTATATAGCAAAACGTATTGTTCTTAACTTAGCGAAATTTATTCATTTTACTTTCAGATTAAGAAACATAACTAAATGTATATATTAAAAAAAAGTGATTTTTGGTAAATCTGATCTAGGTTGAAGTTACATGTATGACTAACGATAGGTTTAATTGTTTATGTTCTCACTATATTCATATTTTCAAGTATTTATTTTCAAGCCCGTTTTCCACGACACGTATTTTTGCTGTGCTGTTTTTTCCCTAAGCTGCTTTTTATAGAGCAGAATTAACAGGCGCACAGAGAATCAATGTCCATGATGCAGATTGTCAGTGCAGATTTTATAGAAGCACGTGCGTAGAAATACACATGCATTTATTGTGTAGTGCCCATCCAAAGTGAATTTTCACGCATTGTACATACAGACAAGTGTAGAAAAATCGCCTATACTTGCGACTTTTGTCCGTGCGGTTATTATTCAGCGAAAAAATCTGCTCCAATGGAAACGAAAGTATATTACAGTGTAACATTTGTAAACAAGCATTATTAAATGGGAAGCATGCTTCCTAACATGTTTGACAATTTTGCTATATAAGCATTGTTGTATTTTGGACTTTATTGCAAAGGAGTCAACGGCGTGGTTTCGATACTTTTATTAGCGTGTATATTCTGTCCTTAACACCGGTCATAATAAAACAATTACGAATATATGTAAGACGAATGGAATGTCGGATATAACATTCCTCCCCAACTTGTTTAGAAAATGTTATCAAACATAGAATGTATCAATTAACATTAATATTAAGAATCACTATATATTTAGTACAGTAAAATATTTTCACAAAACTTCTTTTAATGATTCTAAATCTTTGCATCTGCTTATAGAATATTTGAATTGTCTTTGTATGATTTGCAAAGTATTATTGTGTCCAATTTATAAAACCCTAATGTCCAGTCTCTCAATTGTAACTTGACTAATTCCATTTAAAAACACTTAAATGTCAAATCTCAAATTATGTTAAATGAAGATGAACACTAGAATTCTATCAAATTAAATGAGAATGAAATAGCTAATGAAACGTAATATTATGCAATCATGTTAACATTTAAAGTTTATAAAACCCCCTTTTTTTTTTTTTTATAACTATAATGACTAGAAACTAAGAACACATTTACATGTTTTGTAATGGAGGCATTGTTTCACAGGGATTCACAGGGATTATTATGCCCTTAACACAGTGAAACAATTTGCTTGTTATCAAGCTTTCAGATATTTGACATAATCTTTGAAATGTGCAGGTTCGCGCCTGGTGCGAATGGGTCGTGGAGACGTTTCTGTTGGCATCAAATTTCCGGCCATTCTGGATGCTGTTGGTGCTGTCTCAATGTCAATGTCTTCTGGTTCTTCAGTTTTATCGACTTTGTTCTGAATTTCCGGACTAACTTTTTTGAATCTTGAAGAGTTCCTAGTGAAAACTTTTGTGTTGTTTGTGGCAGTTATCATATTTCCTTTTTTCTTTTCAACAACAAGTGTCTCAGGTATGTATTTTGAAGTCAACTTCGTTTGATTTTCGTTCTCAATCAGGACTTTGTCTCCAATATTAAGATTTTGTCTTGAAACATTTCTTTTACTATCAAAATAGTCTTTACTCTTTGCTTTCACTTTCCCATCATTTTGGCGTGCTAATTCATCAACCTTTTTCTCAGTTTTTTCAATATGTATTTCAGGTAGTCGTGTGGTAGGTTCACGCTGAAATAGTAATCTAAACGGTGTAAACCCAGTTGATGTATGAGGAGTGCATCTGTATTGTCGAAGGAATCGAAACATTTCCTGTTTCCAGTTCTTTTCTTCTATGTGGCTACTTTTGATTGATTTCATCAGCGGTTTGTTGAAACTCTCTGCTTGAGCATTTGCTCTTGGCCATCTGGGAGTAATTCTCCTATGTGTAAAACCACAGTAAATAGAAAATTGTCTGAATGCATCAGACTGGAATGGACTACCATTGTCCGTTTTAATGATTTTTGGCACACCAAATTCAGATAATACTTTGTCAAACACTGGAATCACTCGATTTGCACATACTGATGGTATGATCTCAACAATAGGGTATCTTGAATACTCATCTGTCACAACTAGTAAGTATTCACCTGATGGCAGTGGACCACAAAAATCTGCACTTAGATTTTGCCATGGACCGGATGGCATTTCAGACATGCTCAGAGGTTCAAACCTCTTGTCATAGGTGTTTGCTTGACAAGGAAGACAGTTTTTTATATTTTCCTCGACATATTCATTCATTTTTGGGAACCACACTTTTGAACGCATGAATGCTTTAGTTTTAGTTACACCTTGGTGCCCTTCATGACCTATGTTGATTGCCTTAGAATGCAATGATCGCGGTAACACAATTCTGTCGTTCCTTAGCAGTATGTTTTCAGAGTGAACTGTTAACTCATCTCTCACATGTCTCATCTGTGTTAAGTCTTCAATGTTTATATCGTTGTCCTCAATTAATTTGACTTCATACCATCGACCATTCTTTGTTAATTCAGTGGCTTTTACCATGGTTTTATCGCGACTTGTTGCTTCTTTTACTTCATCAAGAGTCATAGCATTCATTACTGCATTCTCTGTTATGAAGTTTACGTATTCTTCGGCCACACTTTGCGAGTGTGTTTCTCTCTTAATTGGGTGACGCGACATGTAATCTGATGGATTTTCTTTCCCAGGACGGTATTTGATTACCATTTTAAATGGCTGTAGACGAAGACCCCAGCGTTCAATCCTTAGAGGTGGTTGTTTTTTTTTCCAGATGTTCTCAAGCGGTTTATGGTCAGTGATTACTGTAAACTCAGGAGCACCTCTGAGATACATGACATAATGTTCACATGCCCACACTATAGCAAGTGCCTCTCTTTCTGTCTGACTGTATCTGCTCTCAGTTTCTGTAAGTGCTCTGCTCGCGTAAGCGATTACTTTATTTTCTTGCATGAAGATTCCCGATATTCCGACCGGACTAGCGTCTGTGACTAACTCAGTTTGTTTATTTGGATCATAGTAGCACATCACTGTGTCACTAGATAGCTCTTTCTTTAACACTTCAAATGCATTTCGTTGCTCTGTGCCCCAACACCAATCAGTGTCAGACTTTGTTAGTCTTCTCAAAGGCTCTGTGATAGTAGCATAGTTTCTGATAAACCGCGAGCAGTAACTCGTCATACCCAAAAAACTTTTGAGTTCTGATACATTTTTAGGTTGTTCCATTGTTCTGATTGCTTCAACTTTGACTGGATCTGCTGAGACACCTGATGCTGAGAATACTACCCCAAAAAATGAAATTTCAGTCTTATTAAATTCACATTTTTTCTTGTTCAGGGTTAATCCATTTTTGTGCAAGACATCAAAAACTTTATTCAGTGCTTTATCATGGTCTTCTTGTGTTCTACCATAAATAATTATGTCGTCTGAAATGTTCTTCGCGCCTTCAATCCCCTGAATTAAGGAACTTATAGTTGCTTGGAACACTTCTGATGCTGATGATATTCCGAAGTTCAGCCTTTTGTATCTATATATGCCTAAATGAGTGTTAAATGTTGTGATGGATCTACTTTCTGTATCCAGTTCTAGCTGGTGATATCCAGATCTTAGATCCAGCTTACTAAATATCTGTGCTCCATTTAGATCATTTATCAGTTCATCTATCGTTGGGAGCAGGTGTCTTTCTCTTTCAATCGCATTGTTTGCTTCGCGCATGTCTACACATAGTCTGATTTCATCTTTGTCTTTCTTTGGCGGCGTTACAATCGGCGATATCCAAGGAGTAGGCTGATTTTCTACTTTTTCGATTATGTCTTGTTGGACCAGATTATCAATTTCCTGTTTGACTTTGTCGCGAAGATGAAAAGGTGTTCTGCGGCTCATTTGTGCTACTGGCTTTACATCTTTATTGATATGTAATTTTACTGTTCTGTTCTTTAGTTTTCCAATACCGTTAAATATGTCTGGAAACTGTTCAGTCAAGTCAGTTTCTTTTATTCTGTGCACAATTTCAATCAATTTCAAGTCAAGAGCTGTGCTGTACCCAATCAGAGTTCCTGATTTATGTGCTTTTACAACAAAGAAAGTTGCTACAGTTATGTTCTTGTTTTTTTCAACAGTCAATTCACACTTTCCATGGAGACTGAGTGGCATATTGTCACCATATGGTAGCAATTTGGGCATGTTCTTTCTTGACAGCTTAGGGCATCCTAGTTTTTTGTATGTGGATTCATCAAGAATATTTACTGTAGAGCCAGTGTCTATCAAGACATTGCAGTTGATTTTGTTACTAATTAATACAGTAGTATTGGGTGTTCTGGACCTTCCTTCTTTTATAGAGTAACAGTAATCATCATCTGAACTTTCTGACTGACTGCCTTTCACACCATCATCCTGTATTGTCTTAACCGATCCTTTTTTCTTGAAACATACTTTCATGAAGTGATTTGGCTTTTTACAGTAGTTACAGGTTTTGCCCTTGGCTGGACATACCCCTTTATGTGGATAATCACCTCCACAGTTTCTGCACTGGGTTGATCTGGCGCTATGGTGCCTTTGTTGACCTTGGCTACGTCGAGATACCATTGACCACCTTCTGCCACGACCACGGCCACGATTCACATGATTTGAATTATTTATTGCATTTACTGTTGCATTTGGTTGCTCCATTTCAGTTGCCTGTTCATCGGCCAGCTCCATGGCACGGCCCATTGTTAGAATGTCTGACAACTTCTTATCCGGCTCTCTTAGTGCCCTTCGTCGCAGGCGATTGGATTTGCAATTTTGAATAACCTGTTGGAGGATTTCATTATCCGCATCCACAAATTCACAGCTTTTTGATAATGCTCTAAGTTCGGTTACATATTCATCTACAGACTGACTGTCTTTCTGTTTACATGTACGGAATTTGTAAACCTCCATCTTTGTATTCACTTTTGGGGCAAAATAGTCTGTGACTATTTTTTTTGTATTATCGTAGTCTTCTGCACTGTCCCCTTTTTCAGCATCATATATGTCGAACACTCTCTCGCCAGCATAATGGAGGAGCAATGCCCGTTTTCTCCCATCATTGGTTATGTTCAAACCGACAAGCAAATTTTCTAAACGCCCGACCCACTTTGTCCAACGGTGAGCAGCGTTTGTTTTGTCTGCATCGACATCAAAAGAGGGAAACGGCGGTAAACTCATCTTATGTGGACAGAATGCAACTATAGCAAACCCTTTTGACAGTAATCCTCGTCGCCAATGTTGTATTTTGGACTTTATTGCAAAGGAGTCAACGGCGTGGTTTCGATACTTTTATTAGCGTGTATATTCTGTCCTTAACACCGGTCATAATAAAACAATTACGAATATATGTAAGACGAATGGAATGTCGGATATAACAAGCATGTTCTTAGATCTAAATGGTCATAGTGGTTTTGTGGTTAGCATGTTTGCTCAAAGACCAAGAGGTCCCTTGACCGATTCCCGGTGGTGTTTGGTGTTTCGTCCGTTGTTTATTTAAACGCACTCCCACAGTGCCTTATTCGGGCAAGGTGTTGTAAAAACATGCAATCCTTCGGAGGTATTTTAAAGCATTTTGCCCGTGTACAAGGAGTCATACCGAGTGCCCGTAAAATATCTCACTGATCATGAACATCTACGTTAATCAGTGTTGCAAATGTACATAAACTTCCCTCGGAAACGAAGAAAGAAAGTTAGCTATGCAATTATAAACATTATGCATGTTTGAAATTCTACATATTCTTCATTTCTGTTTTCAGGATGTTCCTGAGGACTTGTCAATCTGCCATTACTAAACGAATTATCTAACCCGTCACTTTTGTATTTTTGACTATCATGTGAGAGCTGATTTGACTACCCATTCTAATTATTATGAAATTACTCTTTCTACTGTTAATGGTCATTGTTATTCTATAAAATTATGATGTTTTTATGAAATTGCTTATATACTTTTGGGGAAAAACATAAAATGTCAAGTGGCCGGTTAGCTGTTCCGTTTAGTATATTTAGTCATTCAAAATCAACCGCCCAAAACATTTAGTCTTCAGTTTTGTGATCTTAAATCAATTTGCTGTCATTACACACTCTGCCATCGTGTTATACCTTTAACAGAAATTTCTATAAACAACTATTTCATCAAATTTAACATTATTTAGACGAATTGCGATGAATATCAAAATTAAAAAGAGTGTCCAGGTTGTCAGGACTTGTTTTTACAATCAATATAAAGAAATAAGTTTGTAAATATCAAAATCAGAAATCAGTGTCAGTTTCCCAATCGATGCAAAACAGATAATTCTGAAAATTCAACTCGCAATGACTCAAGTTATTTGACATTTTAAATGTTAAATTGACAATAAAAGCAAACGGTTTTGATTTTTGTCAAACATCAGAATTGTAATGTTTGATGTTATTTTAATGTAAGCAAGCGACGCTATTGTATACTCATTCTTTAAACGAATTTAATATGCTCAGTACATCTAGAAACGCAACGTGTTTTTCTCTTTTTATTCATACTTTTCTTGTACTTGTATATTTGAATTTTATGTAGTAGTATTGTAAAATCGTGTAGAAACCCGACCATCATCCAAATTTTATCGATATTTGTCATTTAAATCCCGTGCTTCAAAAAGTTATCAAACACCACGAATTACACGTGCAACTTTTACTCATGGTAAAATTTGGTATAAATTGCATCGAACCTTTTGTAAAGTTTGAAAATGAAAGGAAAATCACGATAGAAGTGTCATAGGTTTCAGTATAACGATGCCGCGATTATCCGAACATGAACGAAATCAGGCCGTTGGGATGCTTGTGGCAGGGTCGTCAAAACGGGAGGTTGCGCAACTGTTTAATTGCCATGCGTCGACAATTTCTCGTCTGGAGACACGCTACCAGCACACTGGCACCGTTCGCGATCGCCCACGTCCAGGCCATCCACGTGTAACAACTGCCCGGCAGGACCAGCAACTCCGCGTGAACCATCTCCGGGACAGGTTTACAACTGCTACAGACACTGCCAGACAACTTGTTGGGCGTCATGAGTAAGTAATCCATCATAATTTTATCGATAATGTACCTATTCACTTTAAACCATGATTCTGAAAAATGTGTTGTTTTTTTTACCTGAATAAAATGTGTTTCGTTCTTTTTCAACCGTACTATCCACCCGAACACCATGCGATCGCGCCTAAGGGTAGCTGGACTACGGTGTAGACGACCCTTGAAGTCATCAAGGCTCACAAGGCAACACAGGGCAGCAAGATTACGCTGGGCAAGGACGCACATTCGTTTCATTCAGCGACAGTGGGACTGCGTATTGTTCACTGATGAATCGCGCGTGGAAATGAGCCGGGCTGATGGAAGACAACGAATATGGAGACACAGAAACGAAAGGTACACATGGAGCCGTGTGTACTACAGTACAACAGGTGGGATGGAGGTTCTATCAACATCTGGGGAGGCATTACTCGTCGCCGCAGGACACGCTTGGTGGTATTTCAACGAAACGTCAATGCTCAGTCGTACATTAACGACGTCTTATAACCCGTTGTGGTACCGTTTCTGCAACAGCATTATCCTAATGGCAACGGAATATTGCAGCAAGACAACGCCAGGCCTCACGTTGCCAGGATTACGCAGGCATATCTGCAGCAGAACAACGTTAATTTGCTGCCATGGTCCGCGATGTCGCCAGACATGTCTCCTATTGAACATGTCTGGGACGAACTCAAACGTCGTGTGTATGCACGTGCTCATGTGCCAATGAACCTCCAGGAGTTACAAGACGCTGTCCAAGATGAGTGGGATAACATACCACTAGCGTTAATTGATAGGATTGTTCGCTCGATGAGCCGACGATGCCTTGCATTGGTAAATGCAAATGGCGGGTATACACGTTATTAATTGTTTTCTTGTTCAAACGTAAAATTGGACCCTTAAATAATGAAATTGTGTGATAAAATGTTACAAGTGTATTGATAATGGAATAAAATACCATCAAGTAAGTGCAGTTTTCTTGTCAATTGTCAGGTTATAAAAATATTGTCTGTAGACCAAATGTTGCGTTTCTAGATGTACTGAGTATAGATATAAAAATAATGAAAACATAATAGAAACGTGTAACAGAAATGCACTTATTAAAAAGGAAAACAAATGTACGAATATAAAGATATTGAATGATTACGTTATGGTCAACCAAAAGATTTTTGGAACATTTTTCAAAACAGGATCAATCTAGTTAAGTAATTATAATAGTTATCAAGTTTTTCATGACCGTTTTTTCGAAACAAAATGAAACGCTACCAAGCGCATCAAATGCTGATACGGAGAATTATTTGTAGTAATTTTGATTTTAATTCAACTTCTTATTCTTTTGTAGAACTCGAGGTATAACCCCACCATTGCTTTTTTGTTCTTTTGTCTGTAATGAATAAAACGTGTGTTTACTTATCAGTCATAGGGAGATCCAAATGAAAGAAGTGAAACTTACATTTTTATTTACTGATGTTGTTGATTGCAGTTGACGTACCATGGTGTCTATCAAATATTGACAGGACGTCAAGCACTCCACAGAGACGACACTGAAGCCAGATGTTAGATGTTGACAAATTACCACCAAAAATAATCTGTTTAACATAATCACCTTATTCTGCCCTCCAAAGTGCGAAAATTAAGAAATCCTTTCAAGAGAGCTGGTATTTCAACTCCGGAAATAAAAACATTAATAGAGGAAATAAGTGAAAACTCATCTTCTCATGATCTGCTTGTGAAGATATTGACCATAATTATAAATGATCACCAAATTAATTTCTGTCAGATTTGTACTAACAGAGCCCCAGATATATGCGTATACGATGTATTTAACGTTGGTGGATACGCATTGGATTTGTTTTACATGCGTATCAATTACGCGTAAGCAACGAAAATCAATTTTTATATAAATAGATAAGTTAACATTCTCTTAAAATCTATCTTCATTACACTAATTTCTTGATTTATCCGCGTAAATAAAACTATCTGAATGATTTCAATTCAACTCGTGTCAGTGATAAATTTTACCGGTTATAGTGGTAATCTAGTCCGTGTAATTTACAATATTTTAGTATCAACCCCATCATATTTTGCCTCGAAAAGCAAGCATCTATAAACTGACATGTGATTGTCAGCAAATGAACTGTAAACATGACGCAAAAAATAAAAAGCAAATTGAATTAAGTTTGATGATAAAAGATGATGTTTCTGCTGAGATCATGGTCAGAAGTTAGTGTGGCATATTGCACATCTCTAAGGAGCCTTTTAAAGATTGTTTTATATTGCGTCTCCATATACTGAAGGAGTTGGTCAATCATGTAACCTGCATTCTAACAAAATACATACCCACGACAGTTCTATAATAAATGACAAAACCATTAAGCGATGTCAATTGCAGTTTCCCTAGCAAACTATTGATAAAAACAATAATTTAATAATAATTTAACATTGAATTATCAACTCTGCACTGGTTGCATGTACATCGTATACACAATACTCATCACTATTCTAAAAAACTTGAGAAAACACATCTACTCTGACTTTGATGAGTAAATTTACCCATCGGTTTAAACATTATCTAGAGCTCTGTCCCCGGGTGCCATTTCTAGGGCTCAATTAGGGGAAACATGCGATTATAATTAGTGATGGGCAATCGGAAATATTTGAAAATCGATTATCGGATATAATCTGATGTATAAAATATATAAATAGTCGCTTACAATCGGAAATAAAATTTTACAATGAAGAATCTTAATAAAAAAAATGTTTGCCTTCATCACAAAATTATGTGTGATTATGCTAGTTTGTACAGTTTTAAACTTTGATCTAAGATTGCATAATTGGTTAAGAAGCCATTATTTATTAATGGCTCAATTTTTATTATGTTGGTCTATTTATAGACTTTAAAGTCTTATCTTGTACATAATTCATGTTGTTTTATTATAGTTCTTCTAATAAAGTCTGCTGTTATTTAATTTCACAATCGATAATCACATTGGATGAGTATTTTTGATTAGTTACCGATTTTAATCGGTTAATCGTGACATCGCTAATTATAATAAAGATTAATTAAAAGTAATTAAAATGGAACTGATTTTGAGAATACATAAATTTCGACACCATATACATATATACACATAAGTTTTAACTGGCTCTGATGTTGATCTTTTTTATTCCTGGGTACCAGGCCCGTGTACCAGGCCCGTGTACTAAGTTTTCGCACGTTCGTTGTAACTTTTCATTGATTGCAATGTGCTCATAACTGAAACATTTTATATAAAAACATATTCTTTTATGAGAATAAAAGGATAGATTTTATTCGCTAAGATAATACAACAACATCTATATTATAAAATTGGTCCACCTATTGGGTAGAACTCAGAGACTTGACATTTTCTATTAATTACTCGTAATCAAAAGTTTGAAGCAGTCTAAACTTACTCAAATATTCAGCTTAAACTTTAAGTCATAAAATAAATCATAAAAGTAGTTCATGAAAGTATACTGAACAACAAACAAGAGGCCCAAGAGGACCTGAATCGCTCTACTTGAAACGGATGCTACATGTGTGCGACTTTTAGGGGACCTCCATGCAATGCTACATGTAAAATATCAGGGTATTAAACTTTCAGAGAAACTTTTTTTTTAAAATTCTACTTTAAATGTGCTTATAAGCCCTGTGGCGGGGTCATTAGTAGATGAATGACGCTGGTTCAAAAACATGTTCGAGATCTTGTAGATATATAACTGCAGTGCAACTTTGGTTAAGATGTAATGAAAAATGAAGGCGCTATTGCGTCTACAACATTTTCCCTTTATTACTCTATGTAAAACAATGATCCCTGTGTTGGCCCCAAATATGACCCCAGGGACACGACGTCAACAAATCGTTTAGGGGACCCCTATTCAATGCTACATATAAAACATCTATGGTCTAGTCTTTGATCTTTCAAAGAAAATTATTTTTAAAATTTCCCTTAAAACGTGCTTATAAGCCCTGTGGCGGGGTCATTTGTGGTCGAATGATGCTGGTTCAAAATCTCGTCCGAGATCTTGTGGTTGTATAACTGATGTGCAGGTTTGGTTAAGATACAATGAAAAATGAAGGTGCTATTGCATCTTTAACATTTCCCCTATATAACTCTATGTAAAATGGTGACCCCTGTGGTGGCCCTAAACTTGACATCAGGGACCTGACTTCAACAATCTTTTAGGGGACTCCCATTCAATGGTACCTGTAAAATATCTAAGGTCTAGGCCCTGAACTTTCTGAGAAAATGTTTTTAAACTTTCTCTTAAAATGTGCTTATAAGCACTGTGTTGGGACATTTGTGGTCTAAACATGCTGGTTTAAGAACTCTTCTGAGGTTATATAACTGCTTTGCAAGTTTGGTTAAGATTCAATGAAAAATGAGATGCTATTGCGTCTACAAGAAAAAGGTAACCGGACGGATGACAGACGACGGACAATTTACCATGACATAAGCCCTGCTGGCCTCTTTGACCAGTAGAGCTAAAAATAAAAGGGTATCATCTTATTTTGTACATTTTTTTTTAAAATAAACAACATAAACAACTGTTAAATTTCATCAATATGTATCTGTACGAATCTCAAAGAAAACAATGGGGCCACAATACAGTGAAACCTGTGTTAGTGGTCATCTCTATTAAGCAATTACTTGTCTTCAACTGTGAGTGAGCAGCATTCAATATTGAATTTGACAAGAGAAAAGTTTCAATTTTTATAGATGTGCACGTGTGTTGCATGGTTGTAACTTCAACTGTGGATGGTGTGCATCTGATAAGCCTCTATTTTTTCCTTGCAGTCTGTTAAACAAAAATCCAAAATTATCACATGAGGTACGGAATGTTCATGGAAGTATGCTGTAATAGAAAGTGACTTTAGACTATACTTGACCATATTTCATTGGTTGATAAGAAAACAATGCATGATGAACCTATAAATTGGGGTCAAAGGTTACTAGATGCAAAAAATAACATTTTGAATGTCACGACGTTTCTGATATACCCAAACACCAGAGGCTGCATTTGAGTATTTATTTCAATGGAATACATATATTTCTTGATTATAAATACCATAATCTCGTAAAGTTTAAAGTTATCTTTATATGGGAATTTCTAGATACCCCACCACCTCCCACCCACCCAAAAGTATACAGTATACCTTATATACCTAATACCGCGATATACCTACTACCACAAATGCCCGTATGATAACAATCTGGGAAGACATGTGCAAACTCAAACTTCTGTAAGCGTCGGCATTTGTTTGCATTTCATTTCGACAACTGTTTTTTTACTCAGCACACTTAAGTAACCTTATTACTGTTTAGTATTGATGCCATTCTTTACATGGCTGAAATATTTTTAGACTCGCGGTATTAGGTATGACCCGTATACTTTTGAAAACCTAATTTAGACATTACAGATTTTTGATAACATATTTATTATGAAGGGTTTAAAATGGCTCTGATATGTTGATGTTTGTTAATGCCATTTCAAATATGATTCAATGTTGTTGTTTTTTTAAATTTAAATTGTGTCTCCATTTAAATATTATTCAATATTAAATATATATATAAAGTGAAACAAAATACCTTAAATAGACATTTAAAAAGAGTAAATCAGAATTTTCTAAATTTGTAATTGCCTATAAATACTAGCTACAACCCACCCCCATCCCACGTCCCAACCAATATTTTATGCCTATGATCATGCTTATATATACTCATTGCTCCCGTATTGCCAAAAGGATATCTATTTAATCATGCTAACATAATATGTTGAAAAGGGACTTCCTAACTTGCGCCAATGTCAAACTGCAATAGATATCTCGCTAAACTTATTTTGTGACATATTAAATGAATTATGTGATTTCATTTTGATATTAGTTTGATCTGTCATGCAGGTTTACATGTTGTAAAATATGTTTCATCTTAGAAAGAGTCCGAATGACGATGTGAAGGTCATCAAGCAATATCAAAGTGCTGTCTATTTTTTAGAATAGGGATTTTGTGTCAATCCGATTTAAATATTGATTTTGACATGTTTTGGTGGATTTGATATATCAAACCATTCGTATTTTCTTTATTTATAATAAGAATATGCTTTTTATTCGTTTATAAATAATGTTTAAGACATTTATAGTTTTTTTTACTTTTGCAGTAATGTGATATTGGTCTATCTGTGTTTTGATTGACAAAATATTAATGAAGTTATTGTAGTTAAACAAAACTTTATGTAGCAAAGAATAATTAACCTTAATTGAAATAACAAAATATATCTATACATAATACTCATTGTAACCGTATAATTTTGTATATCAACCAAACTTCATGACTCGAAGTACATTTTGATACATCTTAACAATGCACAGATATATAGTGTAATATAATTTTGTTTATCAACCAAACTTCATGATTGGAAGTATATTTTGGTATATTTTAACAATGCACAGGTATATATTGTTTCGACAGTTGTCATTAATACCGCAACAACATATTATATAATAAGTTAAGTTTTGTGTTTTGCAAGTACATCACGTCACATCAACATGGCATTGTAAGAATATTAAGAGCTCGACTGTCAGAAATGGTACTCCCCTAGCGCTTGAATTCTTTAACAAAATTTTGCAAAAGCTTACTTCCCTATAAATTATTATTTTTCTTTGCATATCTTTTCTTATTTTAATGCCTAAAATGAAACATACTAAATATTAGTTTTACTAGTGAAATGTATTTCAATGAGTACCAGACATAGCGCTTGAAAATGTGTTGAAGTTGTTTACGCGCTGTTACCCCAGCGCTTGCATTCCTGCCTGTGGAGAACCCTGACCTGCGTACAGACACACAGATAACTACATTGACCCACTAGTGTACAGACACATGGATACCTACAATGACATACCTGTGGGTACAGACACACATATAACTACAATGAACTACTAGTGTACAGACACCCAGATAGTTACAATGACACGCCAGTGTACACACACACAAACCACAATGCCACACCAGTGTACAGACACCCAGATAACTACAATGACACACCAGTGTACAGACACCCAGATAACTACAATCACATATTGTTTAATAATAACAACACAAAAAAAAATATGATATGACATTCAGGAGTGTGCTCTGTCTAGGGTATAGCAATCCTACTGCTGATGGCTTGGCACTAGCCGAAACAGAATTTTGGGTTAGGGTAGAAATTAATATTCATTATTCACGAACATATAAATAAACTGTTGGTCAGTGCATGTCAATAAATGACCTACATGAATAATAACCTAAACTATAATATAAACACTTGGTGTTTCGTATGAAAAAGCAATTACCGAGATGCTTAGTCAATCGCTTTTAAAGAAATGACAACGGACAATCTGGTAGCTCCACGTTTTCGGCTAATATAATTATAATTACTTTCAAAGGTCAAATGATAAACAATGATGCATCTATGGTCTAGTTGGCATGCTGCTCCAAGATACACAAGTCCCCGGATCAATTCCATATGAGCTTTCGTCCAGGTTTTTTTAATCATTCCCAAAGTGCCTTATTTGGGCAAGGTACTGTGAAAGCATGCAATCCTTTGGATGGGATTTAAAGCAGTGGGTCTCATACCCAGTGCACATAAAAGAACTGAACTTCTACAGTTCTATGTTAATCAGTGATTCAAATGACTGACAACCTCGCTCATAAACATTGCTTCCTACAATATTAAATCAGTAGTGCCTAATTTTATTCATAATTTGATTTTTTTTTTTTATTTTAACCCTAGACGATATTTCAATCTTACATTTTTGACATTGAATTTGAGTCTGTCTAAAAGTAAAATAATGATGTCTGATGAGGGTCTGTTAGGATTTTTCGCATATGCCATATGGTCCATTTATTTTTTTTACATATGCCATATATGCGAAATATTTTTTGCCATATGCCATATCTGGTTATTGATTTTTCTAAATGCTATTCGAAAATTGGATTTAAATTCTAATAATTTTTTCTATTTTGAGTCTTGATCTATTTTCAAGACTCTTTAAGATCCTTACACGATCTTAGAATAACCGCCAAAAAGCATATCTGATTATAACTGCAGATCAGTACATGTGCACCTATACTCATATAAAAGCGTATACAAGTATACTGGTCATACCTAATACCGCGAATCTAAAAAAAAGTTCAACATGTAAAGAATGGTATCAATACTTATTGAATAAGGTTACTTGAGTGTACTGAGTAAAAAACAGTTGCCGATACGAAATGCACACAAATGCCGACGCTAACGGAAGTTGCGCATGTCTTCCCAGATTGTTATTATACGGGCATTCGCGGTAATAGGTATATCGCGGTATTAGGTATACAAGGGATATGCTCTGTGACCCTATTACCGGTGTATACCAGTAACCGGTGTAATCCGTGAATTCCAAATATCTATAACGTCATGTCATTTGCATATACCATATGTTTAGTGGTGCTGTCAACATTTCCCGCACCTTGTCAAAGCCATAACAAGTTTTTTAAGCTTTTTAAGGTAAGTGTGCCTTTTCTATTACTGAAGTTGATCTTTATCATAAAAACTTACTGTCAAAAATCATTTCCAGCTGAATATCTCCATCTTTCAACCAAAATATCTAAAAAAACTATTTTCTTCGGATGCGTTTCATAAAAAACGCTGTCACGGTAAAAATCATCACAAAAAGTTGGTCCTTTGGAAATTTAATTGTTATATTTTTTAAGTCAATTAAAAATATGAAACATGTTTTGTCTTTTTTCATTTCAGTTTCCAACAATTAGTCAACCGCAGAAGAAGCGAAGAAAGTACGATACTAGTCAGATTGGTCTTGCATTTAAGGCAGTGGAGCAAGATGGCATGTCTGTCCACAAAGCAGCAAGAGTATGTGGCGTGCCAGAAAGCACTTTAAGAGATAGGAATGTATGCCTTCAGCCAGTTCAAAACTTCCCTAGCCATGGACCAGATCCCCTTTTCAAATGAGCAGAGGAGAATAGTCTTAATGATCATATAACTTACATGTCCAACATTGGATATGGCTATTCAAGATGAGCATTTTTGGACATGGCTTTCGAACATGCCATTATTCTTAAAAAGAAATCTCCAGCTGATCCAACTTTTAAAGGTTCCTGGTTTCAAGGGTTCAAAAAGCGATGGCCTGATGTTCATTTAGCAAAACCTGAAAAATTACCCTTGCAAGAGCCAAGGCTACATCCAATGAGTCACTTAACAAACAGTTTAAGGACCTGGCTGACACCTGTAAGCGACTTGACCTGGAATAGTATCCAGAAAGGATTTGGAATATTGACTAGTCTGGCATCTTGGCTGAACATTAACCACCCAAGGTTCTATGTTCAAAGGGAACTACTCCAAAGTCAATCACATCACCCAGAGGCAAAAATGTAACGCTTATTGGTTGTGACAATGCTGCTGGATCAGGTATTCCACCATATTATATATTCCCGGGGAAACGTTGGTGTGATGATTTGCTGGAGAACACATGTCCAGGTGCAGCTGGTGAGATGAGTGAAACTGGATGGTCTAACTCAGTAACTTTTCAAACTTTTGGAATAACCACTGTCTGAAATTTGTCAACGTTGTCAAATGACAACCCCATCTTATAATATCTGATGGACATAAATCACATGTGTATCCGACATTGACAAACTGGGGCAAAGATCATGGAATAGAGTTTTACATTCTGTGTCCACATACATCTCATGTGACTCAGCCCTTGGATGTCGCATGTTTCAGGCCTCTTAAGGTAATTTATAATACTGAGTGCCACACATACATGAGAAAAAAACAGGCCATACTGTTACAAGATATGTTGTTGGTGGGCTAATTTCAAAGGCCCACCTGAAAGCCTTTACAACCTGTAATCTTGTCAGTTCCTTCAGAATTTTTCCTCTTTGCAGATCTGAAATCGTTGACATTAAAATTATGCCTTCTACAATTTATGTTTCCAATGGTCAGAGTCAAATTCATGATGAAAGTGAGGTAAAGAAGGATGAGTCGTCAGCTGAGCAGTTTCTGCAGAGCCGTTAAATTGTAGCTTTTAAGGCCATAGCCTCCAAAAAGAGAAAGTTTGTACCTCAGATTGTAGGCAACTTATCTTCTGCCAAAAATACAAACATATTGGAATACAGACCTACTTCCAAAAAATCCCTCTTTAAAAAAATAACCCAATCCCTAGTTGTTCAAAAGAAAATGCTCCCCAAGTCTGATGACACCGACAGTAGAAGAACTTTGTTGCATCTGTGACAGAAGAATGCCGCCTGCCGTCAATTTGGCTTACGTCTTAGAGTTGGCTAAATGGGCACATTTTGATAATTGTAACCATTGGACACACCTGAAGTACTGTATCAAAGTCAAGGTTGTTAGGCTTGGTTCACAGTTTTTTTTGCCCCCAACTGTGATCCAGCAACAAGGATACTGGTGACACTAACTGTTGTTTTGTTAAAAAAAGTTAAAATACAATGAAAAGTTTTAATTTTTCCTCTTATGACATTCAAAATGACATTTTTTACTTTGTTTGTTTGCAAATACCTGTTTTTTTTCTACCAAGTTACACCCAAGATGTATTTGACTGAAATTATCACTTTCCAGGGCAAATGTTTACAAGAGCATATTTTCTAGAGGAGAACTTTATATATGCACCGGTAACTGGTACCAAAATGTGTACATGTTCAACCGGCAATCTGATCACCTCGGCCTTTATGCTACGCAATAGACCTCTGACATAATAAGGCGCCATTTTGGAAATACTTTCAGTCACATGATAAAATAAAATGGCGGCCCCCTTATGCCACCTGTTTATATATGTACGTTGAAAATATAAACGTTTGTTAATCAAGACTGATATTTTAAATTTCCTTATAAATATGACTCATGTCGAGTGTATAAATAAAAAAATCGGTATAACAACGCCATATATAATCAACTTAATGACGGATACATTATTTGTTACTTTCACGCGAATGAACACAGACTTGTAACACAGGCGATTCGCGTTGGTGTATTCTAGAGCTATACACGAGGTGTATTCTACGGAGGATACGGAAATACCCGATGTTTCACGATTGGTTCAACCGGGCCAAATAACACATATTGAAAGATGGAGTTTTGAGCTGTTTTGATGGGTGTATGTTGTATTTGGAATGACAATCTTTCAAATACAAAAGGTAAGCAGAGAAAAATGATTTTGTTATTTTTTACAGTTATTTTTACGGCAAGTACACCAGTAATACGGTCAAGGAGCATATTAGTATCATTTAATCGCCGTAATAGGGGTGAGACTAGCCCCTTTACGTCTCATTTCCATCCGAACAAAACCAAGTGGAAAATTAGACCACATACATACGTCTTTTTCGAAGGCAAATACTGCGCAAACAATCGTTAATTCCTTAAAACGGTGATTTATATTGATAAAATAATGAATAATAAATGCGTGCTATGCAAAAAAACTGTCCTCAGTAGTTTGATAGACAGTGAATATGACCAAGACATTCGAATTTACCTTGATTTGCTGTCATTAAGCAGCCATTTTACATAAGTGAAGTTAGATGCGAGCTAGATCCGAGCTACTGGGTGAAAACATGTACATGCGAAATCAGAACTTCGGCGGATTGAGCAATATGGGTTATAGAGGAATGAGAAAGTTTTCTTCTGTCCGATATTTCGTCATGTTTTTAGTTCCAAACCTATGATTATTTTAATGAATTTTATTATGATTAAGTGTCATGTTACTGCTGAAGAATAAATACAAAAATAAGATCTAAATTGAAAAATTTACAGAGAGAAATATATATACTAGCGGAAAAAAAGAAACTGTGCATGGGTATAATAGGCTATAACTTAGGAGATATATAAGAAATCGCAAAAAAAAAATTCAATAGGGTTTTATCTGACCTTTATTTAACACCAGCTCAATTGATATGGTTATTGCATCAGCAGCGTCTTAGATAGAGATCAGTTTTCAGAGACGTTCTCTTAACAAAGTTCATCTCATCAATACCGTGTATGTCCGCCATTGGAATCGATGCATGCATGGCAACGACGCCTCATTGATGCGACAAGTGTGCTGAAAAATGCCTGGGGAATACCATTACAGATTCTCACATGCGCACGTGACAGGTCAGGTAACGTCAACGGCTGATTTTGGAGGCGACGTAAGCGACGCTGCATCTCATCCCACACGTGTTCTATAGGCGACATATCCGGTAACATTGCAGGCCAGGGCAGCACATTCACAATGTTCTGGATCAAGAAATCGGTGACGACCCGCGCGATGTGCGGGCGAGCGTTATCCTGTTGCAGAGTGGCATTATGTTGCTGCACAAATGGAAGGACGCAAGGCCGTATGATTTCGTCACGGTATCTGATGCCTGTAAGTGTGCCGTCCACAACAACAAGAGCTGTTCTGCCACGGGACGAGATGCCATCCCACTCGATGACACTACCTCCGCCGAATGGACGTTCACCAACACGACGGTACACTCTAGAACGACCGTCGCTGCTGTCGAGATGAAACCTGGACTCTTCCGTGAAAAGAACACGTGCCCAGTCCTGTTGCGTGAAGTGTGTGTCGTCTACACCAGACAAAACGTGCTACACGATGACGTTGCTGGAGAACAGGACGTACGGCTGGACGTCGTGGACGTATGCCTCGTTCAAGCAATCGATTACGTACCGTTCGGGGACTAATTCTTCTAAGGCCAGGAATACTTCTAGCCGTCAAAGTAGCAGTTCTGAGTCGTTCACGGAGATGAACGACCCGGATGTACGTATCCTGGCGATTAGACGTTACGCGTGGACGTCCTGACCGAGGCCGGTCTCTGGTGGTCCCAAACTGTTGGTACTGTCTCCACAAGGCGTTTACAGTATTTCGGTGCACACCAAATTGTCTGGCAACGTCAGTATGACGTACACCAGCTTTAATCATGCCTACGGCGCGGCATCTGTCAGTTTCATTCAACCTTGGCATGGCGTATCAAAGACGTTTTTCAAAATTATGCTGGTTTTGTGTCTTACAGGTATCAACGCTATGATTTTACACAGGTTAAGGCGACAAACGTGTTTGCGATTGACTGCTGGCCGAAAAAAAAACACGTGAAAACGAAGACGTTGGCCAAACAGACAAACTACCCGTGCAACTCATGCACTGACCAGTGAAAATGACCAAGAGGGATACACAACTTACCTATGTAAAGTTACAAGCTTTATAAAATTGAGCGATACATGAACATTTTACACATGCACAGTTTCTTTTTCCCGCTAGTATATATATGGGTTATAGCAAGGACTTGTATATCTCTATTTTAGTTTAAACTTATTTATTTTACCTTGATTGTGAAACAAGTTCTTACAACTTAGACAAATCACACTCGAAGTCTTCCTGGGTAGAACCAGTACAAAGCAATTGCGGGAAAAAAGTCTTGCTCAATGACACCACACATAGCCGTAGCGGAGGATCGAATTCACGACCCTCCAATCATGGGTTCGGTGCTCTACCGCTGGACCACGCGCTCCATATCTCTATGGGTTATAGACAAATAAGAAAAGAAAACATTCTTCTGTCTTATGATATATATTTTGTAATTTGTAATATTTTATTACCCGCACCCCACCCCCACATAAACAGAATAAATTTGATTAAATCAACTTGTTTAAATGTTTGCTTTCAGACGCATGTTTTTTCGTATATATATGAGCACAGAGCTGGGATTAGTGAAATATTGCAAAAGTAAACACTCACAAGTCAATTAAAGTATGGGCGTCGAAAAATAAGAATATAAACGTTACCTATCCAAGTATTCTGTTTCTCTTTAGACTATAACGGATGTGCGTGTATTCAACACCGCGTATATTGGTGGAAAGGATTGAATGCATACAACATTTAGTGTTCTTGTAAACCGTTGATACTAAAGTCTGTACACGAATATCCAGATATTTCTGCCATTTATATTGGATTGTGATTAAATACAAAAATATTCTGCAGCTTTCATTATTTTAAATAATGTCCGTCTGAACAACATTGGGTGACAAGCTACGACTGTTTGGGTATTTATTGCTAAGTTTTCGACTAATTGATATCGTATGTATCGGCCACACAACGTTTAATGATTCCAACTACTTATTGACAGTATATTAAATTGTTGTTGAAATGGGAATTGTCATAAGCTAACAGTAAAACAAGTTTCTTAAATTGTGAATGTCTAATAATGATTTTAAATAATGAATAACCTATGTATCATTCAATTTCTAACCATAGAACCGTGCTTTAAGCATTGCATTACTCAACCCACAGATCCCTGACGAAGCTATAGCAATATTTTTTTTCAGTTGCAATATGGATTGATACCAATTTAGAGCTAATAAGTGTATCGTTGACCTTAATTCATTAGTACTATACAGGATTATTTTCAATAGTCACGTATGCATCAAGGATTTGACATCGGCTTAACGTTGTACATAAGTTAATATGGTAAAAACATTAGCATTGTGTACTATTGGCGCATGTAGTTATCTTTTGAAAATTAAGTTTTGCTCTTTTACTATACGTTCAACGGTTATGATAGAAGATTACCAGAGATTTATGAACACACGCTTTCGGCATGGAAGTATATAAACCTGACGTAGATATTATCATTAACTGATGAGCTCCTTAAAGTGTTTTAGGATATATTGGCAGGAGGTTGGAATGGGTGGCCGTACTTGACAACATTATGTCGATCTCATAATACACTTACAAAAGATCACTTATGAAAAAGGTAGCAGACGATTAAAAAAATTATGAAAATAACGGATATTCTAAAGTCGAAGCAATGCGGAGAAAGACAATGTCATGTGTGTGGCTGCATTATTTGCCAAAGGAAGTGTACACGAAGTGTTTAGTTTAATCACTATTTTGTTCACAGTAAACATGGTAGTCATACATTCAATTACAAGTGAAAAAGATCCATAAGAAAGCTATACTATCTTATTATCCATTTTCTACTTATAAAGTACAAGTAACACTTCTGCTACACACATAATATTAATTAAACTTTGATAGTTATATTTTTTTTTTTGTCAAAACACAAACACAAGTATTGGTTTGTCTAATTTGAATACACACTGTGACAGGAAATGTTACTTTCTCGGAACATAATAAGTATTGCCTTTCCAATTTACCGTGTAGAGCTTCCATCACAGTGTTTCTATTCAAATCGCTGTGACGCTTGAAAGTGCGCGTCACGTGATAACTGTCAAAAAACGATTGAAAGTAGGATTGTATGTAGAACTAAGTTATTTAAGTGTTAAATGTGCGGTTTTGTGGATATTTTTTACGTTATGGACATATATAAAGTGTTTTTTTAACAACCGGTTTTTTCTAATGATATTACATATTTTAATCAATATGAGTGTTTTGGCTTCCGCACTGAAATCGGTGCGGAAAATCCACCCATAAAAAAGCGAATGGAGTATGCACATAGAGGACGATCAAATAAAAAAATATAAAAATCGTTCGAAGACGTGCTTTGATATGCACTAGGAGCATAAAGATGACCATAATGCAGTTTGACCATTTTCCTACTCAAAAGTAGAGATATACATACAATAAGAGACTCGCAATCTTGAACTTTATTTTCTCCATATAGAAAAAAGTATTTTTGCATATGCCATAATAATGAGGTCATTTATATTTTGCAAATGCCATATGGGTACCCCCATCCCCCACCCCCTAACAGACCCTCTTTAATGAATTGTAATGGACAAAGCGTTATTCGTGAGAAATATTTTTTTCAAACAAAATAATATTGAGCTATCAACTAATTTATGATTTCATTGCTCTATATCATTTATGCATCTGACTTATTTCAACAGTTATCATTTTAAATTAATGTTTGTTTACATACGTTTATTGTTTGTAGCTACCTCAAATGTTACAAACGTTTCCGAAAGGGATCGCCATTTTGTCAGTTCAGCCGAAGTATTTCTATAAACATGTTTTGATTGGTCAATACAGAGAGTTATGGACAATCCGGCCCCAAGCAAATCCGGCCCCTCTACCAATCCGGCCCCTAGACAAAACGTCCTTGGTTTATCCGGCCCCATTTAGCATGGTCAATCCGGCCCCACTTTTATTTATAAATTATAGCATTTATTTTTTGGTATTTCTAGTTAAAAAAGTAATATACTGAATAGTTATTATATAATTTGAAATGCACATAATAATTACTGCGGGATTGTTATTGAAAAAAATGACTGGTAACGGGAATTACATAGTACACATTTAATAATCAATGATTGTTAATGAAAGTACTATATAAACTGTTGTTGTTATTTTTAAAATATTTTATACTAATATCAGATTATTTAAAAAAGAAAACACAATAAATTACCAGTTCCGCAAAGCCGGTGTTGCCACCTATGACATTTGTCGCACGAAATAGCATATTGCCTCGGCTGCACATTGTACCGGCAGGCTATACACAAATCATCCATTTTAAAGTTATCAAAGTTAACAATATAAAACACTAAAATCTAGTATAACAACAAATAGCAGTCCGTTTATGTATCACATCAAATCATGTATACAAAATTGATATTGAATATCTATTAGTACTTGCTACATTTCCATTGTTTCAATATTTGTAATGTATGAAAAGACATGTTAATTTGTTTGCATGGTGCGCGACCAAAGTATTAGGTCTACCTTTAATTAACGAAAAGCGGTACGTTTTTAATTTACAATTTTTATATATCAAAAGAGATGTTTTACTAAATGCAAATGTGTCAACATTGTGGCTATTTTTTTGTTTGCATATCGTTTAAACGATACGCTTTCAATCAAACGCAAATTGTTTTCCTTGTTCAAATAATTGTTGTAATTGTTTGCACAGTGTACGACCCGAGTAATGAAGTTTACCTTTAATTTTTAAAAACCGTTAAATTGATTGTTTAATCAATGTGCGACACAAATTATCAAGTTTAACGCTACCATGTTTATTTCATGAATATTTGAATGATTAATAACTGTATCATATATTTATGTATATAATAATTGTTATGTATGTAATAATATAACAATTAACACTGATATTGCTATATAAAATAGAAATAAAAAGTGGGGCCGGATTGACCATGCTAAATGGGGCCGGATTGTCCAGGGGCCGGATTGTCCATGGCCATTTTGGAGTGGGGCCGGATTGTCCAGGTTCCAATACAGACACCTCAGAATCAATCGGAACATCGCTCGGCAATTTCCGTAAACGTTCGAATGTTCCAATTGAGCCGAGTATATGCGGAAAATTTGAACTCGATGTAGTTAATGTTGAAGACAATGTCTAAACAACTGTCATTTATTTCAGACTATTCACATTTCTAACAGTGAAGAAAAATACTGAGAGAAGAGATGTGGAAACAGTTGATTGGAAGAAAAATGGCTGTGGTCACCATCAAAGGATTCTCGGGTGTGTGGTGAACACTGTGCGAAAGTGAGCCGACATTATAGAATCCTTTGCCAGTATTCAAACTTGGGTACGACGTGTATGAAAATCAAGAAAGGTGAATTCAGTTTTTTTCATCCCGAAATGAATAAGCGGTATCCCATTGTCATGGAGACGTAGTAGAAAACCTCTCGAATCAGCAAACAGAAGACCCACCTGTAGAAAATTTATCTTATGACAAGCAAGACCTACCATGGTATGTGTGGCTGTTGTGTCTCATCATGGGTCTTGTTCAGAGTCACATTTACCATCAAAAGAAAATTGCTTCTATTGCAAAGCAAGTAGCTGAACTTAAGTTACAGATAAAAAATCTTAAATTGAAGAAATATGTGGAAAATTTATTAAAGACAGATGAAGATGTCAATTTTCACACTGAATTGATCACTATAACCACGTTCAACAAGCTGCATGATTTTATTGCACCTCTTGTCAACAGGTGCTGGACTTGAGTTAGTTCTTTGGCAAATAATGTATTAAGTAGCTTTAGTAAAATACCACATTGGTTTGGACCAGATAGAACTAGAGCTATCACTGAAGGTGATGAATACCCCCGAACGCCGCCATGACAGAAAATGGTTTACCATTGTATGAAGTTTTATTAAATTATATCCAATAGTTTTAAAGTTATGCTCCAGACAAGGGAAATATATCAAAGGGCAATAACTCTGTAATTAGCAAGAATAGAGTTATGTTTCTTGTACACTGCACTTCCTCTCATTATATTCTACCATTGTATAAAGCTTGATGAAATTCCATCCGGTACTTTTCAAGTTATGCTCTGGACAAGGGAAATATATCAAAGGGCAATTACTCTGTAATTAGCAAGAATAAAGTTATGTTTCCTGTACACTGCACTTCCTCTCATTATATTCTACCATTGTATGAAGCTTGATGAAATTCCATCCGGTACTTTTCAAGTTATGCTCTGGACAAGAAAAATTATCAAAGGGCATTAACTCTGTAATTAGCAAGAATAGAGTTATGTTTCTTGTACACTGCACTTCCTCTCATTATATTCTACCATTGTATGGCGTTTGATGAAATTCCATCCAGTACTTTTCAAGTGATGCTCCGGACAAGGAAAATTGCAACGGACAGACTGACCGACAGACCGACCACAGGGTGACTCCAATATACCCCCTCAAACTTCGTTTGTCGAGGGTATAAAAATAACATAAAAGTGTGAATATTTGTTGATACTGATGAAGTTACGATTGGGACTACTAAACAGAGATCTTTCTAAACGATTCAGTATATCAGAAACACTGTGTTCAAGAATAATTTTTGCCTGGCTTTGAGCCAGTTCTTCTGTGTTAAGAAGCCTCATATTTACTCCCAACGAAGAAATGTCAATTGCCACTAAACCAGAGAGGTTCAGAGTTTTGTCTGACTTGCATTCGATTATAGATTGTACTGAACTGTTTATAGAAACACCAAAGTGCCACTTGGAGTGACTACAAGCATCACAACACGGTGAAATTGTTGATTTGTTGCTCGCCTATTAGTTTGATTACTTATGTTTCTCCTGCTTATACTGGTCGCATTTCTGTCAAAGCGTTGGCTCTTGATTGTGGCTATTTGGACAAAGTGCCACCATACAGTCTGATAATGGCCGATAAAGGATTCAACATATCTGAAGAGTGCACTGCTAATAACATCTCATTGTATGTACCACCTGGTAAAAGAAAACAGTCGCAGATGACCAGTGCTTCAGTGAGAAAAACTAAGAGAATAGCAAACCAAAGAATTTTAACTGAACAAGTTCTCAGACGTATTAAAACATTTAGAATATTAGCTAAACATTTAGAATATTAGCTAATGAAATTCCACTTTCCTTGATATCGCATGTGGACCATAGAACTGTAGTTTGTGGCGCTTTATGCAACTTGAAAGAGCCTATATATAAGACATAATTATGAAAACTAAAACTTTGTCATTTGCAATAGTTTGTTCTACCCGACTGAAAACTGCCATGAACTTATTTTATAGGGTTGAAAAATCAAGATATATATATCCCTTGTATACCTAATACTGCGATATACCTATTACCGTGAATGTTTGTTTAATAACAATATCCTAGACATGCGCAAAGCTCCAACTCGGCACACTCTATTTAAGTTTTATTACTGTTTATTATTGATGCATGCCATTATTATGCCATGGGTCATAAACTTTTAGTCTCGTGGTAATATGTATGACCAGTATATATATATTACTTATTTAATAAAATATATTAATAATTACATCATATTCTGTATTGTCTTCTTTTATAAGCACAGACCTACAATGTGAACCATCTCTGGAGATATTAATTTTATATTAATCACTCTTGATGGCATGTAACTGATAACTTTCCCACTTGAATCAGTGGTGAGAGACGAATGATAATGAGACACAATGTCGTATATCAATCATATTCTGGAGGAAGCCAACTTAAAAGAAAACTTGATTCAAGCATCAGATATTACGTTAGATATCAATTCACAATGCTGTGACAGGTGATTTGAACCTGGATGGCATATATGTGATAAGCGACTGTTCTACCATATGGAGCTTGAATATTACCCAATTCTTACTTTGAATAATTTAGAAGTTTTGTATGTTATGTTTTACTAAATTCGGATCTGGTCAACTCAGTCGGTAGCGGATTTGACTATCATTAAATACATGGGTCTAAGTTTGCATCCCAACCGGGTCAGGCCATACTTAAAAATGTCAGTAACGTGAATGACTATCAATCCGATGGTCCTGAGTTCGAATCCCGACCGGCAATAGTCTCCATGACGGTCAATATACAACATCGTTTCTCATTCGTCTCTCACCACTGGATCATTTGTTAGCCTTTGACGGCATATAATGATGCTAAATATTCAACCAATCAATCATTGGCGGAGAGTCCAGGTCACCATGATGATTAATATACGACATTGCATATTATTGCCATTTGTCTCTCATCACTGATTCAAGTGGGAAAGTTAATATTTACAAACTTGCAGAGATGTGTGTGTGTCAGAGTATTGATTAACCATCCAGGACGCCAGGAAAGAGTGGTTTGAATAAATGATTGTCTGGTAGCCCTCAATGGCATAAAAATTATGCGAAATATTCAAAGTTAAATTTTGAAAGTAAAGATTAAACAAAACATTGTTTAATGTAAAAAATGCTTTTAATTTAAGGCAAATAAATTTATTTCAAAACAACAAAATAAATAACAGCGGTTTTCATAAATAATTATGTACACAGTTAAAACATATGACACTGGATTCCAGAGATTGTTATATTTTATGAATTGCTGTCTAGCAAGGATTCATAAATATAATTTTCTACAATGTCGCATACGACTGATTCTTTAGAGTAAATTATATGATTTTCATCACATTTCACGCCACAATTTCCACACAGGAAAACTGGTTTTTGTGATAACTTAAATCTACGTCTGTTATGTTCTGTGATTTCATTTTCAGTTAAAACTTTCAATGGTTGACAAGCTTTATTTTTTTCATGAACGTTTGTTGCTTCAGGCATTTGATATGTAGACGCTGTGGCACTCTGATTGTTTGTATTGGTGTTACCGGTACTGCCGTTATCTGAAGAGGCCTCTTTCAATGTACTGCAGTTTTTTTCTGGGCAGTTTTAGATTCATAATTTCTTTAATTACATATATGTGTCTCAAAACCATGAGATTTTTTCCAATGCTGACTCCCAGAAATCTTTGTCAAACATTACTCTTAATGTGACATGTCCATGAAATGTTAAAATAAATAAATAGCAGTAACTTCTTTGCATCACTGCTATCTGTCTCTGCATCTGATAATAATAGGGGTGTGAATGTTTGATACAAAGAACACTATCTTCTGAAGAAATATATGGTACATTATCAACACTTGGTTTCTGGTCCTTTAATGTTTCTGGGTATTTTATTTCACAAAGACCTTAACCACAGCACTAACATTCAACATCGAGGTCTGCACTAACAGCAATAAATGCCACATATTAAATGGGAACAAGAAATAAATAACATAAACTGGAACTCTACAAAATATACCTATCAAATCTTTAATAAATACAAAATTAAGGGCGTTTCAATATAAATACTTGATGAGAATAATCCCAAACAAAAAATTTCTAAATGTAATATTAACAAGAGGCCCAAGAGGGCCTGAGGACGCTCTACTGACTCATAGTGGCCATAGCACTTTTTGAAATTCTCCTATGCAATAGAAATATCAGGGCAGGGTCATTTTTAACCCTAGGGACACGATTTGAACAAATCTAACAGTACTATAGTTGGTCATCATTACTACATAATCATTTTGAAAATATGCTGGGCCATTCATGATAAGAAGATTTTGTAAGTTTTGGGCTATTTTTTGTAACGGCGGCCATCTTGAATTTCAGATCGAAAAAAAAAATTGTCTGTAAAGTCTTCTATGCAACAGAAACATGCATGTAAAGTTTCAGTTTAACTGGCCTTGTGGTTTCAGAATAGATGAAAGAAAAAGAGAATTTTCTGTTTTCCCATAGTATCCCTATTTAAAATTCTAAGTCCCCTTACAAGGCCCCTATAAATTTTAGCCCCTAGATTCTTATCTGCAATCAAACCCCAACACATAGGGATAATTTATGCAAAATATGAACAAATGTGACATACCGGTTGTGAAGAAAACGATTTTAGTAAATCCAAATTTGTACCCTTTTGGGGCCCCTCCTGACCCCTTAAGACAGTGGAACCCAGTCATTTTTACAAATCTGAATCTCCTTCGCCAAACAATGCTTCTGTGACGATATAGGCAAAATCATTTCCATTTTAAGAAAAAAAATAAAAAAAATTATAATGACATGTGTTCCCTAATTGAACCCTCGGGGCGGGGTCATTTTTAACCTTAGGGACACCATTTGAACAAATCTAACAATACTATAGTTGGTCATCATTACTACACAAACATTTTGAAAACCTGTTGGGCCGTTCATGAGAAGAAGATTTTTTAAGTTTTGGACTATTTTTAGTAATGGCGGCCATCTTGAATTTCAGATCGAAAAAAAAATTCTTCTGTATAGTCTCCTTTGCAACAGAAACATGCATGTGATGTTTCAGTTTAATTGGCCTAGTGGTTTCAGAGAAAGTGCTGCTAACAGACGACAGACGACGGACGACAGACAACGCGCCATCGCATAAGCACTTCTGGCCTTTGGCCAGTAGAGCTAATAATACAAGCTTGTGTGATTTTTGTAACATGCATGAAGAATCAAATAAACACTTGTTTTGGGAATGTCACATTTCGAGAAGTTTTTGGACAGAAATTCAAATGTTTTTAAATGAAAAACAAATACATTTGAATTATTCAATGATCTCCTTCGGATATGTGGACCAGAGTAGCTACACTAACTTATTAAATTGTATATTGATATACGCAAAATACTTAATTTTTAAAAACAAATTTGTAAACACAATACCAAATTTTTACAATTTTAAAAAATATTTAAAATACCATGAAAACCTTGAAAGATTAATTGCCCCGACAAAAGACAAAATTACACAACATGACAACAAATGGAATAAACTTCAACTTTTCTAATAAAAAATGTTAATCTATAAAGTGACAGTGTGGAGTAATTTACCTTTCTTTAAAAAAAAATCTTCTTCAATTTCATATTCTCTTTTCTCCGACCTATTCTGTCAAAATCCTAAACTTTATTTCTGATATTACATTCATAAACAAATATATATTAAGATTGCATTATGAATGTAATAATAAATTGTATGTAAATGTACTATGGAAATAAAAAAATTGAAAAACAAAAAATAAATGTTTTTGACTGATGAACAACAAGGCCAGAGTCCTTAGATTTAAATCGTTGGTGTATTTTTTTCAAAGTGTGTGTATATGCCTTTTTTGCGTGTGGTTCCAGCGATATACCATGTTTCATAGGATTTTGTTTTCACAACTTTTGTGTAACCAATCACAGTTGTAGTAAGGTTATCAGGATTGGTTCTTTCATAAGTTCTTAGCGTATTTACTCGACTACATACTCTGTGGAAGTTACTCGCTGTAATTCTTCCTTTACGTTGTTCTTTCCACATATTGCACTGTGCCTGGTCTACTGTTGCTGTTTGAAGAGCTTCAGCCTCTTTTTGTGACAAAGTAATTTTCTCTAAAAACTCATTTTTGAGCTCTTCATCAGTGGACAAAGTTTTGTCTAGTTTTGCAGCTACCTGCAGTAATAATGGTGTGCATTCAACTGTTTTATCTTTGTATCGTCTCTTTTCCATCAGCTAAGATAAACATGAATTTGGATTGTTGTTGCGCAAAGATTTATACAAATCTGATCTGATTTTGCTCACATCTTTAACATTGTTCGATTGTTTTTTGGACAGCGGTGTAAAGCACTGTTCTTTTGTTTTTTTTTGTTTTTCTTCGGCAACATTATTCATGTTTGTTTAATGAGATTTTCTACAGGCTCCCTCTGATACCTTTAATGGTTTGATTGTGGTTTTGATTTTTGATGGAAAGTTCCATTCACATTGTTTACTTGTACATGCCAGTTTAGTTATTTCTGTTTTAACGGCATGTTCGATTCGAAATAAAACACCAACTACCGGTATGTGGCTGCAACATCCAAGCATGCCAGTAGTGCATGAACAATAACCAGTCACAATTTCACCACCTCACACAGATTTACCGTCTTTCCTTACAACAATCCACACATTATATGCTTTGTTGTTAACAGCTTGGGAAGGTGTTACTCTTGATTTCAATATGCACACAGGGCTGTTTGAACTGATTTGATGGAAAGAAATCTCCTTACCCATTCACAAGAAAAGCACCTATATGCTTTACCTTCTTTGTATTCATTCATCAACCGATGCACTTTCTCTTTTGGGGTTTGACTGTTGAGATAGAAAGCAATATCAGTATTATATATTGAAGGCCATTTAGTCACAGCTGTCTTTTCACCAATCCATCCATCTTTCAAAGAAAGGGGATCTGGAATGATCATCTCTCCAACCACAAGCTTCTGTTTGTACTCTGCCAGTAATCAGAGTTCTGCATGTTCAGCGCTTGAATAAACAGGGATATTTTCTTCCAAGGCACAAAATGCTCTGAAAACAAAAGCAAAGCAAAAACTATTATAGATCTATTATTAATATAAGAATGCAATATAATAATCATAAAAAATATTAACCTCAGTTCAAGATGAAACTTATGCGGGTGTAGTAACAGACAATATTCTCATTGGCATTACGCCGATGAATCAAAAAACGAAGATATGTGTGTGGGGTAACAGATCATTTTCATCAGCGCAATGTGTTGGTTTAAATCGTTATTACACAGGATTTTTTACTTCTACAAAATTAAAATGGGTTTAATAATACAATGATCATATAAATGAATTCTCGTATTAACAACTGCTTCTTTTTCGTTAAACTTATTGACTGAAATTTTGCTGCACCAAGCGGAATGCAACTTTTTGTTTATCTTGCCTCGCGGCTATTTCCTCAAAGTTTCTGTGTATTTTCTTTTTCCAAAGTAACAAAAACACCATTAACGCATGTGGCGACCATATCTTAAAATTTTCCAATGTCATATCGTTTAAATCTGCCATTATTATCACATTTATCGAACAGTAACTTTTGGTCTTACAGCATCTTTTTAACATAAAATAATCAATATGGCGGAGATTGATAATTTTTACTCGTTCATACCGGTTCTTCGATAGTAAATGGCAGCGTTGCTGAAACTGTCAATCGGTGTATTGATGTATACATGCCATACCTTCTTGATGATGGCTTCCAATCTGGCCTCGAAACTAGCCTGGCCAGATATTTCCTGCAGAGTTTCAGCGTGTCTGAAACCACCAATATCCTGAAGATTCCCCAGGGTGAGCGGATCCTCAGCAGTGAATTTGTACTCCAGTGTATTCTCTATCACCTCCCAGTGGGCTGTTTGAGTGTTGGATTACGCAAATCTGCGATCACTTGCAGCTGCAAAGGAAAGATCAAACTTGAACATATATGTGTGTCGTATATAACTAATAGATGAGTTCAACAAAAATCAGTTAAGACTGTCACAGGCTTGGTTACATGCCCTCAATTTATTAAAAAAATCTTTTTTCATCTTATTTATCAAACAGTAGTTTTATCTTCTATCGGATTTTAATTCAACATGGAGAAGTTTATTACCATACATGCAATCAAGTTTTGTAGCAAACAAAAAAACAAAAACAAATTCAGAGTAAATAAATTTACTAAAGAACCTGGAAACTTTGCCTCTTAATTTACAAATTATATGAAAATGTTATATCAGAATTTTTGTATATACTACATCATAATTTGCATCTTTTACATCTGATTTTTGTTAAACTTAAAAATTATGAAAAAATAACCCCTAAAACTGTTTTTAAGCAAACTGACAGACATGTTATACACTATGATGGATTTTTTTACATTTACATTTGCTTCAGCTAGAAAAAACAACAACACACACTTACACTTTCTCTCATCATTTCTACTTTCTCCTTCAGTTTTGGTACAACACGTCCTTACATTTTCTCTCATCAGGTCTACTTTCTCCTTCAGTTTTGGTACAATACATACTTATTCTTTCTCTCATCAGTTCTACTTTCTCCTTCAGTTTTGGTACAACACATACTAACTCTTTTTCTCATCAGTTCTTCTTTCTCCTTCAGTTTTGGTATAACACACCTTACTCTTTCTTTCATCAGTTCTTCTTTCTCCTTCAGTTTTGGTACGACTTATACTAACTCTTTTTCTCAGCAGTTCTTCTTTCTCCAGTTTTGATACACCACATACTAACTCTTTCTCTCATCAGTTCTTCTTTCTCCAGTTTTGGTACAACACATACTAACTCTTTCTCTCATCAGTTCTTCTTTCTCATTCAGTTTTTGTACAACATGCTTACTCTTTCTCTCATCAGTTCTACTTTCTACTTCAGTTTTGGTACAACATGCTTACTCTTTCTCTCATCAGGTTTACTTTCTCCTTCAGCTTTCGTACAACATGCTCACTCTTTCTCTCATCAGTTCTTCTTTCTTCTTACTTCAGTTCTGGTACAAATGCTTACTCTTTCTCTCATCAGTTCTACTTTCTCCTTCAGTTTTGGTACAACATGATTACTCTTTCTCTCATCAGTTCTTCTTTCTCCTTACTTCAGTTTTGGTACAACAAACTTACTCTTTCTCTCATCAGTTCTTCTTTCTCCTTCAGTTTTGGTACAACACATACTTACTGTTTCTCTCATCAGTTCTACTTTCTCCTTCAGTTTTGGTACAACAGGCTTACTCTTTCTCTAATCAGTTCTATTTCTTTCTCCTTACTTCAGTTTTGGTACAACATACTTACTCTTTCTCTCATCAGTTTTTCTTTCTCCTTCAGTTTTGGTACAACACATACTTACTCTTTCTCTCATCAGTTCTACTTTCTCTTTCAGTTTTGGTACAACATGCATACTCTTTCTCTCATCAGTTCTTCTTTCTCCTTCATTTTTGGTACAACACATACTTACTCTTTCTCTCATCAGTTCTTCTTTCTCCTTCAGTTTTGGTACAACACATACTTACTTTTTCTCTCAACAGTTCTTCTTTCTCTAGTTTTGATACATCACATACTAACTCTTTCTCTCATCAGTTCTTCTTTCTCCAGTTTTGGTACAACACATACTAACTCTTTCTCTCATCAGGTCTTCTTTCTCCTTACTTCAGTTTTGGTCAACACATACTTACTCTTTCTCTCATCAGTTCTTCTTTCTCCTTCAGTTTTTGTACAACATGCTTACTCTTTCTCTCATCAGTTCTACTTTCTACTTCAGTTTTGGTACAACATGCTTACTCTTTCTCTCATTAGTTCTACTTTGTCCTTCAGCTTTGGTACAACATGCTTACTCTTTCTCTTATCAGTTCTTCTTTCTCCCTACTTCAGTTCTGGTACAACATACTTACTCTTTCTCTCATCAGTTCTTCTTTCTCCTTTAGTTTTGGTACAACATGATTACTCTTTCTCTCATCGGTATTTCTTTCTCCTTACTTCAGTTTTGGTACAACATTCTTACTCTTTCTCTCATCAGTTCTTCTTTCTCCTTCAGTTTTGGTACAACACATACTTACTCTTTCTCTCATCAGTTCTACTTTCTCCTTACTTCAGTTTTGGTACAACACATACAAACTCTTTCTTTCATCAGTTCTTCTTTCTCCTTCAGTTTTGGTACAACATGCTTACTCTTTCTCTCATCAGTTCTTCTTTCTCCTTCAGCTTTGGTACAACATACTTACTCTTTCTCTCATCAGTTCTACTTTCTCCTTCAGTTTTGGTACAACACATACTTACTCTTTCTTTCATCAGTTCTTCTTTCTCCTTCAGTTTTGGTACAACATACTTGCTCTTTCTCTCATCAGTTCTTCTTTTTCCTTCAGTTTTGGTACAACACATACTTACTCTTTCTCTCATCAGTTCTATTTCTCCTTACTTCAGTTTTGGTACAACACATACTTACTCTTTCTCTCATCAGTTCTATTTCTCCTTACTTCAGTTTTGGTACAACACATACTAACTCTTTCTTTCATCAGTTCTTCTTTCTTCTTCAGTTTTGGTACAACATGCTTACTCTTTCTCTCATCAGTGCTTCTTTCCCCTTTAGTTTTGGTACAACACATACTTACTCTTTCTCTCATCAGTTTTACTTTCTCCTTCAGTTTTGGTACAATATGCATACTCTTTCTCTTATCAGTTCTATTTCTTTCTCCTTCAGTTTTGGTACAACACATAATTACTCTTTCTCTCATCAGTTCTTCTTTCTCCTTCAGTTTTGGTACAACACATACTTACTCTTTCTCTCATCAGTTCTACTTTCTCCTTCAGTTTTGGTACAACATACTTGCTCTTTCTCTCATCAGTTCTTCTTTTTTCTTCAATTTTGGTACAACACATACTTACTCTTTCTCTCACCAGTTCTACTTTCTCCTTCAGTTTTGGTACAACACATACTTACTCTTTCTCTCATCAGTTCTTCTTTCTTCTTCAGTTTTGGTACAATATGCTTAATCTTTCTCTCATCAGTTCTTCTTTCTCCTTTAGTTTTGGTACAACACATACTTACTCTTTCTCTCATCAGTTCTACTTTCTCCTTCAGTTTTGGTACACTATGCATACTCTTTCTCTCATCAGTTTTTCTTTCTCCTTCAGTTTTGGTACAACACATACTTACTCTTTCTCTCATCAGTTCTTCTTTTTCCTTCGTTTTTGGTACAACACATACTAACTCTTTCTCTCATCAGTTCTTCTTTCTTCTTCAGTTTTGGTACAACATGCTTACTCATTTCTCTCATCAGTTCTTCTTTCTCCTTTAGTTTTGGTACAACACAAACTTACTCTTTCTCTCATCAGTTCTACTTTCTCCTTCAGTTTTGGTACAATATGCATTCTCTTTCTCTCATCAGTTCTTCTTTCTTCATCAGTTTTGGTACAACACATACTTACTCTTTTTCTCATCAGTTTTGGTACAACACATACTTACTCTTTCTCTCATCAGTTCTACTTTCTCCTTCAGTTTCGGTACAACACATACTTACTCTTTCTCTCATCAGTTCTTCTTTCTTTTTCAGTTTTGGTACAACATGCTTACTCTTTCTCTCATCAGTTCTTCTTTCTCCTTTAGTTTTGGTACAACACATACTTACTCTTTCTCTCATCAGTTCTACTTTCTCCTTCAGTTTTGGTACAATATGCATACTCTTTCTCTCATCAGTTCTTCTTTCTCCTTCAGTTTTGGTACAACACATACTTACTCCTTCTCTCATCAGTTCTTCTTTCTCCTTCAGTTTTGGTATAACACATACTTACTCTTTCTCTCATCAGTTCTACTTTCTCCTTCAGTTTTGGTACAACATACTTGCTCTTTCTCTCATCAGTTCTTCTTTTTCCTTCAGTTTTGGTACAACACATACTTACTCTTTCTCTCATCAATTCTACTATCTCCTTCAGTTTTGGTACAACCATACTAACTCTTTCTCTCATCAGTTCTTATTTCTCCTTCTGCTTTGGTACACCATACTTACTCTTCCTCTCATCAGTTCTTCTTTCTCCTTCAATTTTTAATTGTATAAATAAACATTAATGATATTGAAACAAGTCTGATGATATCGAAAATAAATTTGTCAAATTTTAAGACTTCACAAGAGTATGTCCCTTTTTAAAATAAAAATTGCGGCGTGGTCTAGTGGTAGAGTGTCTGCCTAGCATGTGGAAGGTCGTGGGTTCGATCCCCGGCTGGGTCATACAAAAGACTTTAAAAACGGTACTAGAAGCTTCCTCGCTTGACGCTCAGCATTTAGAGGAGTGTTCTCTGTCTAGTCAGCCTGGTGTCAGTATAATGTGACTGGGTGGGGTATCATACCATGTGTCTGCGGCATGATACTCCAGTGTGACAGCGCTCAAAATACTGTCTCAAGTAGACACCGTCGTGATATGACTGAAAAATTGTTGAAAGTGATGCTAAACACCAAATAACATTAAAAAAAAAAAAATTCAGTGAAGGCATTATTTTAACCTCATGAAGCATCTTTTAAAATACAAACATAGCTTATTCTATAAAATTTAAGGAACACTTTTTTCTTAATATCAAAGCAATTTCTTGGATTTTATCCATTGGTTCAGAATTAAAGCACTTTTCAAGCACTAAACCTAAATTCAAGCACTTTTCAAGCACTAAATCTAAGTTCAAGCATTTTTCAAGGTGTGTGAGAACCCTGCTTTACCTGTGTCCAGTTACCCAAAAGTATGTTCCATTCATCGATGGCATTCTTTAAACTTTGATTCGACATGGGCTTCTTCCAGCGCGTCAAACTTTGTCACCTCAACCTGCTAATTATGAACCAAGTAGTATTAATTCAGATTTTTATTCAGTAAAATTATCACTAACCGGTAGTCATTGCATGTACCTTCATAAAGCTAAAAACATTTTTTTATATGAAATTAATATTTGTACTCCTGTTGTATTTATGCATAAAACATCTTAAATGCAAGCCAGTTTAAACATACTTGTTTTTCATTGATTGTGAAACAAATTCTTACATTTTATAAATACAAATCATGCTCAAAATCTTCCTAGGCAGAACCAGTACTAAGCATAGCCAGTAAAAGGGGTCTTGTTCAAGAACACCCACCAAACATAGCCCTGGCAGAGGATTGAACACACACCCTCCCTATCCTAACATAGTCTTGGTGGAGGATTGAACTCACACCCTCCCTATCCTAACATAGTTGTGGTGGAGGATTGAACCAACAGCCACCTTGTCCTATCACAGCCGTGGCGGAGGATTGAATCCACAGCCACCCTATCCTAACACAGCCATGGCAGAGGATTGAACCCACAGCCACCCTATCTTTGGTTTGATGCATATCATTGAATCAATATATTACATTATAATACAAAACTTTTTGTGTACAGGAAAAATTGATTTTAAATTCATCAATATATTCCATTGTCGATCATGCAATTATATAGTACAGCACATTTAAATACAAGCTACTATATCTGATTACAAAACTTTATGATTCAGTTGTTTCTCAATAAATGTTAAACATATGAAATATGTAACCAAATATCTTTTAACAATATCAACAAAATTTGAATTTAATTCAATGCTTTAAACAACAAATATACTGAAGCAAATTTTAAAAATCAATGTTCACATTATATACTTTATAAAGTTTTATCAATAATTTCTAAAATATTTTAAAACAGCTAAAGCTTCCAAAACGTAACATTTATTTAATTCTTTCAAATTGGTAAAATACGACAGATGAAACAAAATATAGTTGTTAAGAATTTTGTGTGCATTCAAATAAGAAACTACATGTATTTTTTAATTAGAAAAAAAGAAACTACATGTATTTCTAAATTAGAAAAAAGAAACTACATGTATTTCTAAATAATAATTTCTATTTTATTTTATTCTTCAATTTTTTGTTTTATTTTAATGGATATAATGTCATTTTCAACACATTTCAGGTTATATAATTATTGCCAAAAAAGTCGTTGCTTTGAGGATGTATTTGGTTGCCAAAAAAGATTTTAGTAGGAAAGAAATAATCCCCAGAACTAAACACTGTTAATTGCATGAATATCTTCACGGTTATGTAAACAGATTTCTTTTGTCGCTTTCTGGTTTTCTGTCATTTGTTGCAGCTAGCTAGATTTAAGAAGCATTGGCATATTTAGATTGAGGAACACGAGTTCCGATCCCCCACCCCCTGTCATTTTCCCCACCTCCGTCTCTGAAAATTTCCAGAATATTGAGAAAAAAGGTACCTATTTCAGTGAAAAACATACCCGCTGTAAGTTAAGGATTGATCAGATTTACAGAAATAGACCCTGTCTGATGAAGTTCTAGATCCACCTATCAGTTTGGGGTGGGGGGAATGTCTCAAAGTTCAACTGACAGTACCTTGAAATTCTTCTGGTAAGAATTATATGTGAATGCCCGATGTTGTAACTCGTCCATCTGTGTGAGCTGTTTCTTCAGGATTGACTTGACCTTCTCCATGTCAGCATTAGCATCCAGAATGATGGGATTCTGGGTGGGAAAATAATTTATCTTGTAATTGAACTGAATGGTATACAGAATATCAGTCGAAATTCTCTTGTTATTTAACTGAATGACATACAGTAAAACAATTGAATTTCCTTGTAATTGGATTGAATTTAAACCATCAGCATGTTATGTTGGTAAATTGTGTATCCAAAAAGGATTCTACATAATCAACGATCTAACCCGTCATGTGCAAAATGAAATAGTTTATTTAAATGAAAAATCTTCATAAATTTATTGTCATAACAAAGTTTCCATGGTTACCTGTGCCTCCTATTTGACTTCCTTGACCTCCTTTGACAGTTCTGCGATGTCCTTGTCAAGGTGGCTGCAGAACTTGTCGGTGTTGGCGTCTCGCTCTGGCAGCGCATTGTAAATGGCTCCTCACAATTGTGATACTCCAAGTGTCTGTCAAAAATTAAAACAACATAATCATCAATATACTACATAAATTCCAATACACAACAAGTTCTTATGTACAAAGAAGTTCTAATGTACAAAGAAGTTCTAATGTACAAATAAGCACCAACATGTAACATAAGCACCAATGTACAACATAAGCATTAATATACAGTCGAATCTCGTTATCTCGATATTGGAGGGACTACAAAAAAAATCGATATATCCAAATATCGACATACATGTAGATTTCGTCTCAAAATCAATATTTATTGTCGTACATTGATTGTACATCAATATTTCAGATGTAAAACAAATAAGGTCTTAGTGGATAGCGTTATTGGTCGCTCAATTTAGCAATCCCGGTTCAATCCCTTTTTAGGTCTGATGACCTCTCAGAAACAAGACTTACGACTAGTTCTACACAGAAGATGGCATTTACCAAGCCTATGAGATGGCGTCTACCCAGCCCTGGAGATGACTTCTACCCAGCCCAGGAAATGGCTTCTACTCAGCCCAGGAAATTGCGTCTACCTAGCTCAGGAGATGGCTTCTACCCAGCCCAGGAGATTGCTTCTGCCCAGTCATGGAGATGGCTTCTACCCAGCCCAGGATATTGCTTCTGCCCAGCCCAGGAAATGGCTTCTACCCAGCCCAGGAAATGGCTTCTACCCAGCCAAGGAAATGGCTTCTACCCAGCCCAGGAGATGGCTTCTACCCAGCCCAGGAAATGGCGTCTACCCAGCCCAGGAAATGGCTTCTACCCAGCCCAGGAAATCGCGTCTACCCAGCTCAGGAGATGGCTTCTGCCCAGCCCAGGAAATGGCTTCTACCCAGCCCAGGAGATGGCTTCTACCCAGCCCAGGAAATGGCATCTACCCAGCCCAGGAAATGGCTTCTACCTAGCCCAGGAAATTGCGTCTACCCAGCCCAGGAGATTGCTTCTGCCCAGACCAGGAAATGGCTTCTACCCAGCCCAGGAAATGGCGTCTACCCAGCCCAAGAAATGGCTTCTACCCAGCCCAGGAAATTGCGTCTACCCAGCTCAGGAGATGGCTTCTACCCAGCCAAGGAGATGGCTTCTACCCAGCCCAGGAGATTGCTTCTGCCCAGCCCAGGAAATGGCTTCTACCAGGAAATAGACTTTAAGAAGATACAGAGTTACTATAGGTGAACTATCACAGTGTGTTAACTCTAATTAACATAATCATTAGCCCACTTACCTGATATACGGCAAAGTCCTTGGGTGGGGTCGGCACTGTAAACATTTCTATTTCTATTCTAACTCATACATGTCCTTTACAACCATCAACTCCTTCTCCAGTCAGATGAATCATTTTCAGTTCATGTGTCCTGTGAAATTCTGAGAACTTTTGTCCTCGCTGTAAAATGGTTTTCCTTGATGGTATAAATAACGCTATACATACATCAGTTTTTATTGGTCATTGAATGACCTCAATGTCTCAAGATACATGTAACAGCATCTTACCACAATTAATTAATGTTGTTTAAAGGGAGTCTGCATCTTGTCTAAACTAGAACAGACATATACCATATAAAGTTATAAAATACACATATGAAAAATGGTCATTGCTGTATTTGCCGTGTTTGCAGATGTCCTGACAAGCCAGAAATTAGCTGTGCATTTTGTTTAAGAAAGCCGAATTATAAGGGTAGCAAAGAGTGATGAATAAATAGAGGATCTTACATGAGTGCTGATTTATTATTGAATTTATTAAACTACTTGGAAAAAATATATCATGCCCGACTCTGACAAGCGTTATATAATTTTTCTCAACAATAATAAATAAGCACAAATGTAAGATTCATTTTATCACATGACTCAGGAAGATTTTACGTTTACCTTTTTTTTAACACCTCTATAAGGAATGAGAGCAAATACGGTTTATTAGTTTCCATGAGTCATCATATGATGTAATGTCTCAAAATAAAATCATTAAACCATGACAAATCAATGTCATTTATATATTTGGAAAGCACTTCAGCAATTAACGTACAAGAGCCGGTTTATAGGGAAAACATCAAATGAAAATCGCAAGTAATATTACACGAGGTTAATATCAACAAGAAATGTCACTGGTAAGTGTCGCATGCCCCCCAAATGGTCTGTGAAAAATAATATGTTGTAATAGATAGTGATGTATCCGTGATTATCAAGAGTAATGGACTGATGTTTCAGAATAGACATGCAATTACATGGTGTGTTTTTTACATTTAAGCATGACCTTGACCTTTGTGTAACCTTGACCTTGATATCTGATGTAATGGTCTGGGTATTTCAACAGTTAAATGCAGGTGAAACATCATCATGGCATGCTGATCACTTGTGTAAAGCTATTTCAAAATCCCTAAATGTAAAACAAAGTTACAGATTAATTGTTGATCAACTGATAAATTAAGCCAATTGTTTTTGAAATCCATCCATGTATGATAAAGTTAAAGGACGGACTTGAAATCTCAAACAGATTCAAAGTATTGTCATACATACTAAAAGTGTGACCTTTGAGCTACGGGTCTAGGTCTTACTAATGACACATCGTCATGTCATCTTAATCAATTGAACCAAGTTAAAGACAAAGTCACAGACCAGACATGCTAACAAATTGAAAGTGTGACCTTGACCTTTGAGGAAAGGTTCTGGGTCTTACATGCAACACTTAATTATGTCATGTTGATCAACTGAGCCAAGTTTTTTATAAAATTTATCCATAGATGACAAAGTTACAGACCAGACAAGAAATATCAAAATGACTAAAAGCATTGTCAAAGTTAAACTGTGACCTTGACCTTTGAAGTGGGAGTCTTGGTATTAAGTGCAACATGTCATCATGTTGTGCTGATCATTTCTAACAAGTTTTTATAAAATCATTCTATGCATGACAAAGTTACTGGCCAGACATGAAATCTCACGGACTGAAAGTGTTGTCAAATAAACTTGAAGTGTGACCTTGACCTTTGAGGTACTCATGTGGGTCTTACATGTGACATGTCATATTATGCTGATGAATTGAGCCAAGTGATTTCGAAATGTATCCATAGGTGACAAAGAAACAGACCGGACACGAAATCTCAATCAGACTGAAATTGTCATCAAAGTAAAATTGTGACCTTGACCGTTGAAGTGGGATTCTGGATATATATCGAGACACATCATCATGTTATCTTGATCATTTGTAGCTAGTATTAACAAAATCCATCTCTGCATGACAAAATTACAGGCCAGACACGAAATCTCAAACAGACTCAAAGTTTTTTCAAACAAACTCAAATTGTGACCTTGACCTTTAAGGTACAGGTATGGGTCTTACTCGCGACACGTCGGCAGGTTATGTCGATCATTTGTAGCATGTATGATTAAAATCCATTTATGCATGACAAAGTTACATGCCGGACACGAAATCTCACACAGACTCAAAGTGTTGTCAAACAAACTCAAATGCGACCGTAACATTTAAGGTACGGATGTGGGTCTTACTTGGGACATGTCGTCATGTTAAGTTGATCATTTGTAGCAAGTATCATTAAAGTTCATCTATGCATAACAAAGTTACAGGCCAGACACGAAATCTCACACAGACTCAAAGTGTTGTCAAACAAGCTCAAATTGTGACCTTGACCTTTGAGGTACGGATGTGGGTCTTACTAGCGACACGTCGTCATGTTATGTTGATCATTTATAGCAAGTATCAACAAAATCCATCTATGCATGACTTAGTTACAGGCCAGACACGAAATACCGGACGGACAGACGGATGCCGTGATTACTATATGCCATCCCAAAAATATTTTTTTGGGGGCATAAAAATATGTGATAGGTTTATACCGTATATAACTCTCCTGCACTGTAAGGTATGTGATAAGTAGTGATACTACACCAGGTTGACATGAAATAGAAATGTGTCTAGAGGACACAAATGCTCTCACTATTACTCAAATTTAAGTTGGAAAGGGGCAATAACTCATGTAAAATTAAACCGACATTGACAAGGTCATACAACTCAAAATATGTCTGATGACATTGATCTGAAACACATTTTTTTTTAAAAATTAATTCAAAACTCGTGTAAAGTTTGACAAATATCGACCTTGACCTGTATTTTATAATTATAAAGCTACACATCAAACATTTATTAAACACAGAGGCCCCCTAGAAGTTGTTGATCAGAAACCAAATTTTTACTATGGCCAGACGAAGGAACAAATGGACAGACAGGGTAACACTGATAGCCACTTCGCCATTCTTTGACTCGCAGGGGTATTATTATGTATAGAGTTTATTACACTATATGATATATGCCAAATATATACTCTGACTTGTATATCATTGAAGAAGGTCAAGCTCTTCACAAATTTTATAGTAGTGCTTGGTACACTCTCCAACTGGGCGTCCTGCAACTCCGCGATCAATCGATCAACCTCCTTGCTAGCCAGTTTTGCCAGTAAGTCATCCACCACCTGAAGGAAAAAATACAATAAAAATTTAATTATTCCCAAGTGCATAGGAAGAGACAAAGTGAGGTATATTGAATGTTCAACAAATTACAGGTAGCGTATCGCATCCAGCAGAGTGAGTTTGTTTGAATGTTTAGCATTATTTTTATGCACTCGATTGTTAACCTAACCTCTCTTTCCTGGGATCCTGAAAGGCTAATCATTACTCTAGCACATCCATCTCTGCAAGTAACTGATAACATTCCCACTTAACAGTGACTGTGGGCATTGTAACACGAGAAGTTAAGATGCAAAGATAGTTCATGCAGTGAAAACATTCATATTTTCTAGAACATTTCTTTGTGGTAATTTTTTTTTTTAATTTTTTGTTTTCAATTGCACATATGCCTTAAGGTAAACATGTCTTAAACCAGTCTAGGAGTCCACAAAACCACAAATAATGAATTGACAAAATTAGAGGGTTCGGCACAACACTGTTCTATCTATAAATAAACAATTCAGGAAATAGAGCAGTGTTGCTTACAACCACTGATTCATAATCTGTTGAATTACATATTTGAAAATTTGTTGTTTGGTAAATTTCAAATGGATATTTCCTTTTAAAGAATTTCCATGTCCAGTTAATATATATATTTGTTAAAGCTTTTACAAAATGTCCTATATTTAAGGAAGTGGTACTTTGGCACGGTCCAGTTTCACTAAACATCTCAAGCTAAGATTTACATCAACTAAAAAAACTCAATTTCTCTACATGATATCCAAAACTTGTTACACATTAAATGAGCACTGAGATTTGAAATTGAAACAAATATTTACTCACTGGTGAAAGATTAAATGCGATGCATTTCTGTTGATAATCTGACTGCCTGATAAACATAGGTTTATCATGTCAATGTTTATCAGGCACATGGTGTCATTATGTATCATTATACATTTTGACCTGGGCGGAATCTTTACAGACTGTAACAAAAGTTTGATGCTGATTTTTAATTTCATAATTTAGATGAATTAGAAATATTGACATTATAAAGAGAATACCATGTTAGTTTCTAATATTATCAACTGCATCAGGTTTAGCACGAAAAATAACAAAGACTTTTTTTCTAAGCCTCACCTGATAAAGTTGATAATATCAGACAGACACTATCATGGTATTCTCTATATAGAATTTCAAATATCTGAAAATCTGAAGTTGAGTTGTTTAGTGAAATTGGAGCCTGGTAGATTAATAAACCATGACAGTATCACCATGTTGTACTTACATTGAGGCATCTCAGTGGTGAAGGTATCGTTCTGATTGGTCGTTTCTCCTTGATGGTCTCCGCCGGCTTGTGTTGCCCATGGTAAAGCTTGAGGGTCTCCCTAAACCACATAACAGATCTGAAATAATGAGTTGGGCTAACATGTCAATCTATAGTTTGTTAAGCTGTTTTTTTTTCAGTGTGTGTGGGTGGTCTTAGGGTTTTATAAATGGAAATTTTATGCCATTTTTAATTACATTACATATTACATCTTATATATATATATATATAAATATGACATACCCAGTATCTATTATACCGATGAAAGAGGATATCAGAATGAATCAAAATAGAACCACCACTCTTCCAGAAAGAACTGGCAAACTTTCTCACAAGTTTTTAGAATGAACTCGGAGTTCGAACCCACAACTTAAGTGGTGAGTGTTAGCAGTTAATAATCTAACCAAATTTGTATATAAAAAATCTACAATCTACGGACAGCCTTGAAATAGAAAAATGAACACCAGTCCTTATTAAAATGAACATATCAGGATTAAACGCTATAAATGTCTTAAAAAATAAAATAATTATTAAAATGGATAAAAGGCATCTTGTTATCATTAATAAATAAAATCCGGATGGTTAAGTATGTCAAATCCACCAAAATGTGACAAAATCAATAGATTGAATTGAAGTGGTAAAATGAAATGAAATCCCCATTCTAAAAATAGACAGCACTTAAATACTGCTTGATGACCTTTGCATGGTAATTCGGACTCTCTCTAAGATGAAACAATTTTGTATGTGTAAATCATAATGACGGATCAATTTGAAATCAAAATAAAACCATGTGACTCCATTAATACAGCATAAAAAAGGTTACAATTTAAAGTGGGAATTCTAGCCCAGTTTATAATATGAAATCCCTTTTCAATATATTATTTTGGCATGTTGAAATAGGTTACCTTTTGGCAATACGTGGTCAGTGAGTATAAATAGGCATGATATATAGGCATGATATATTTTGAAGTCAATTTTAAAATTTTTGAAAACTCCCGATATATTTTCTTTAAAGCAATTAAAAGTTTTTTGTACAATTACATCTAATTAAAGCATTTGGTAGAAGATGTAAAATAAAAACTACATGGATACTAGGTCAGCTATAAGCATGCTTATACCCTTCATGACAAACATTATATTATTTGAATCTGAGTAAATCTCCAATGATTGACACCCCTTCTAAGTGAGAATAAAATAGTCCAAAACAAAGAATGGACGATTTCATTTAAAAAACATTGATGCGCATTATATACAAATCTACAGGAGATTCAATTCTTTTCCCTGTGGATTTAAGTTTTAAAGCGTCAGGGTTTCCAATGTCTCTCAAAGTTTGTGTTTTTGTCACAAATGTCCCATATCTCCAACTTGCCCATAAAGTCTCATTATATGGAGGACAAAGGACCCCCAGTTTCAAAGTGTTAGGGAAAGCACTGAAACACAGATGCACAGTATACACAAATCCGGACTACACGTGAGTAATAAGGGTATAACGGGTTATGGCATAGGAAGAGAAAGAGTAATACATGCAACTTATTTAAAGACAACACATACCATGATCCTGTTTTTTGACTACTTCTAGGTCCATTCTCTCTGTAGAACTCGCGATGCGGCTTGAAGGTGTCAGCATACTGGCTTGCTGCATGGGATGCCACTGTGATTGCCTCCTGCAATCAGAAATAACAATTTCGAATTTAAACGAAATAAGGAAAATGTATATGGGCAAATTTTGGCATGTACATGCACAGTACTAATACACCGTAAAATGGAAGAGGGAGAATAAAAAATGAATATTTTTGCGCAAAATGTCTTGGTGCATCTGAGGTTGAAGTTCATGACCCTAAAGGTGAGAGGTAAATGATCTCTAGATGAAGCCTTTCAGATAATGTGGAGGTGACAGATATTCCGTATTTAGCAACTCGCATTTTCTGATTCGGTACAGAACCGCAGCAGTGGCGATGTGGTAAAGTGTCTATCCCACTTGGTTCAAATGACAATGATGCACAGTGTTGTAGATATACCTGTATATATCAATCATCAAGGAGACTGTGGCCGGGCAGGGGAATCAAACACATGACTCCTGGACGTGCTACCAACTGAGATTACCAGGATAACTATCAAAAACTGTGGTAATCTCATCCTTCTTCCATGACCACAGAGATAATCTAGGGGTAAAGTGTCCACCTCGTATATGATAGATTGTGGGTTCAATCCCTAGGCAGGTCATACCAAATACTTGAAAACTGGTACTGGAAGGCTTCCGCACTGGGCGCTTAGCATTTAAAGGATAGTGCTAGGTCTGGTCAGCCTGGTGTCAGTATTATGTGACTGGGTGGGGTATCATACCATGAGTCGGTAGCATGATAATTATTCCAGTGTGGCAGCATTTATAATTCTGAAAAACTGTTGAAAGTGACGCTAAATGCCATACAACCAAACAAATCCTTTTTCACAAGGCAGTTCTGCGTACACCATTTGCGGCAATACTCACTCTGATTGAGCGGATGATATTCTGCAGATGTTTGTCATCCTCAAACATTGTCGAGAGACTCGGTCCATCTCCAACCGTCTTGTCCTCAAACTTGTTGTTAATGATTGACCTGAAATGTTAAAATTAGTTTTATAGACATTTTACTAATCACATCTACTAAGCAATGGCCTGTCTTAAGGAACCACTTTTCTTTTTATAAACATCTTGATGTCTTTACTTTGTTAATCAACCTGTATTAAAAGTGTTTGTTTTTTCCTAATACTCACTGGTGATTCCTTAAAAATAGGTTTCAAAGAATAAATCTGGGAAGAACTAACATCCTTCCACACATAATCTGGCATGTTTTTTCACAAAAGTTTTTTTTTATCAAAACTTGGCTCTAACCCATGAGGTAGTGATCTCGAGTTGGCACCTTAGACACTGACAGACATGGATAACGGAAAAAACAACACAATTACCAATATTAATAAACAATTGAATTAAAAATGGGAGTGGTGGTGCAGTGGATAGAGGCCTCTCATACTTCAGGTTGCAGGTTCAATCCCTGGCTCGATCCATTGGCCATATATATATGTCAACTCTTTGTGGTTAAAAACAATTTCAGATGTTATGTCATGAAACTGTCAGAAACTAAAAATCGCAATTATTTCTCATTCCTTATAAGACTATTGATAACAAGAAAATTAATGTCACTGTTAAGTGTCACATGCCCACCAAATGGTCTGCGAAAAATAATAATATATGATATAATAGGTAGCGATGTATCCATGAATATCAAGAGTAATGGACTAATGTTTCAGACTTGACATGCAATTTCATGTTTTTTTTACATTAAAGCATACAAAAGTCCATCTATGCATGACAAAGTTACAGGCCGGAACAAAAACCAAACACAAACTCAAAGTGTTGTCAAACGAACTCAAATTGTGACCTTGACCTTTGAGGTACGGGTGTGGGTCTTATGTAACTCGTGACACGTAGTCATGATATGTTGATCATTTGTAGCAAGTACCGGTATCAACAAAATCCATCAATGCAAGCCGGAAATGAAATACCGGACGGAAGGACGTACAGTCAGACGGAAGGACGGACGCTGCGATTACTATATGCCACAAAATAAAACTGGGGGGTGGGGGGCATAAAAAGAATCTTACCTTCGTGTTTATTTTTTATTGAATTTGTCAAACGCATTGGCAAAAAACAGTAATTTAGGTTGTGAAACAAATATAAATTTGTTTATATTTGTGATCATATACATGTATTGATCTAATTTCATATGACAATTTACATTATATTTTAATTTGTAACTATTATTTGTGATCATGTACCTTTAATGTAAAATGCGGGAAGCTGTAGGGCAGACATCATAAGCAGTCACATAGACAACATGTGTACATACGTGTTCAATCTAATCTATAATGACCCGGGGCATACTGACCACTCTGCGATATATTTCAATCATATATTTTCTTGAGTTATATTTTGACTTCCAACACAAATGAACAAAGAGAAAAAAACATTTACCTGTACATAATTTTGAGAAAAAATATAAATAATATGATGCTCTGCACAGTCTCACATAAACAAATACAAACTGTCAGACAGGTAAACTGGATTTACATTGCACGTTTTGGGAGAGAATTTATTTAGAAACAGACTGTAAGATAATAATAATTACTTACACAATTTTTTTTTTAAAAATACTGATTTTTGTTTCACTTATATATAATGTTATGTAACAGACCTTGTGAATTTTCCATATAAGGACCTATTATTGCCTTCATTATAATACAATATGTAATTCATGTTTTGATAATTTTGGAGTGCAAATAAGTTGTACACACAAGCTGTAATACTCCTGCAGGAAGGTATAAGAAGGGGGTTTGTTCATCTATAACCATACAACCAGCAGCAGATGCTGTTAAACAATCCTGATAATGTGTTAAATTACCTCAGTAACCCCCATAGATTTAGTCAATGATAAAAACTGGCCAGTAAATGACCAGCATGTTTTCTTGACCTACATATCTACAGAATTCAAATGTTTCATTCAAGGAGAAACAGCTTTGTGTTCATTATGATTTCTATTTATTTTCTTTTGAAGAATATGCCAATTTTAATGAATGTATTTGGAAGAAAATGATAATAAGTTAATAATAATAACATAATTTAGTGTTAAAGAATATGTAGCAACATTCTAGAAAGAATGCAGGGATTTTAATAATAGATGTTTCAAAAGTGGAAGTTCATGGTGTCTGTGTTTATCTTGATTGCCTTTTTATACAGCTGCTATGAATGTTTAAGAATTACTATAATACATGTTTATATTCTTGCATTCAATTTCTGACCATCAAAGCAGCTACATTATTATTAGAATATGCAACCTTTGACAAAAATATAACTAAGTTACATCAACATATTATGACCCCTGAACACTAGTAGGGACCAACCTATTTTTCAAAAAAATGAATATTTAATGAAACATGTATAATAAAATGTTATCAAATCAAAGGCCTGAAGGGCCTGAGTCCATATCAATACAGAGTCCATATCAATACTTTTCCAACAGTAGCTATCAAACAGTTTTAATAATGCATTTGAAAAAAATGCAAACACCATGGTACACATCGTCATCTGTGTGAAAATTGACTGAATATTTGATGACCCTGGTGAAAATATCCATTTCAGGACATTTTGTAAACTGGTAACGTGGTGGTCAAGGATTCCTTTCCACATCTCCACATAAAAGTTATCAACATGAACAACCTATATGAAAGCTTTACAAACAAACCTTCATATTCTGATGTTTCTCCAAAATCGAAAGAATTAAGTAGTGATGAACAACTCCAGCCAATTTTAATATCTCCAGTTCAGTAGTTATGATTTATGGATAACGAAATGCATTCAGCACAAAATGTTCCTGATTGTCCGAGAATATACAACACATATCCATAACTCTTTGTCTAGACCAAAACAAACATGACCTACTTATAGATTTATGGGTATATTGACTTGAGTTATGTATAGCTTTCAATCAACAATATAAATAATCAATAAATAGCATTATCAACGGTGTTGCGTGACCTAGATTTAATCAATCTAAAAAATATAACACAGAAACACAACAAACATAACGGTCGTATGACCTAATTAACCGTTAAATATGTTTATCAATACACTGCTTGCATAAGATGACAGATTGGCGCGTTTTTCTGTAAACAACAAATATAGCCCCGAACCTAATTTCGTTATTTGACTATCAAAATTAAAAGAGGACAATCCGTCTTGAATAAAATTTCACTAACAATCACTATTTACTCAAACTACGAGTTATTATATCGAAAACAGTCAAAATTTCACCCCATTAATGATTACATGTCGAATAGTGTTAGAGACTATATCCCCCACCCCCCCACACTCACCAGATGACGTCACTATGCATAGTACAGAAGCTGGCCCATTATTAATTTCACATAGACCGTTATATTAGCACAGTAGACTGTCACACTTACAGTTGTGCTCCAAACTCCATGAGAATTTCCAGAATTCATATTCAATTCAAGTAGAGCACAAAAAACAGTTAGAAACATGGGCATTAACTGCTTCCAATTTCACAATTTTGCTCAAAGCGAAAGTAGGTGTCCCTATTTCACATACAGGGGTCAAATCAGCCAAATTATGCAAAATTCTAAGAAATAGTCCCATCTGTGTGTTATAGCTACCAGTCCACTCAATTCTGCACCATTCTCTGGGAAAATATATTCCCTTCACAATTTCACATTGCAAAAGTACCTGTCAAGTGCATTTTCACACTCACACCATCTTGAACGACCACTGTCAATTTTCTATGGAACTACTTTTGGGTACTACCATTTTTACCCCCTGGTTTCTGGTCTAAGTCCTATATAAAACTGTTCCATTAATTCTGACTTTTAAAAACATATGGCTGTGCTCTCCTACCTTAGGGCTAGTGGTTAGAGTAGATTCCATGGCTGTATCTCAAAAACTGTTGTTGACATTCATGTTCCAGTTGAACCTATGATATTGCGTCAAATTCAGGGGAAAATCCAAAGATCTGGCAATCCGCACAAACTGAAAACAGTAATATAACTATTTTAGGCTAGATAACATACCACTACCTGCATATATTTATCCGTATACATTTACTTTGTCTGAAAATTATAAAATTAAGGAATGTCAAATGGTGATATAAAAAAAAAATTTTTTTAGTCAACTGTATAGAAATTGGCACCATTTTTTTAGAGATTTCTAAAGAAAACAAATTCCCAGAAGAAAATCTGGATTTGAAGTTGTCAAATTAAAATGCACATTAATTTCCCATATATTACTAATGTAAACATATATCTCGAGATGGTGTCCTAAACATATACCACAAGATGATGTCCTAAAACAAATCTCAAGATGGTGTCCTAAACATATATCTCAAGATGGTGTCCTAAAACATACATCTCAAGATGGTATCCTAAAACAAATATCTCAAGTTGGGTCCTAAACATATATCTCAAGATGGCATCCTAAAACAAATTCTCTCAAGATGATGTCATAAACAAATATATCTCAAGATGATGTCCTAAAACAAATATCTCAAGATGATGTCCTAAAACATATATCTCAAGATGGTGTCCTAAAACAAATATTTCAAGATGATGTCCTAAAACAAATATATCTCAAGATGATGTCCTAAAACAAATATCTCAAGATGGTGTTCAAAACAAATATATCTTAAGATGGTGTCCTAAAACATATATATCTCAAGAGGGTGTTCTAAAACATATATATCTCAATAGGGTGTTCTAAAACAAATATATCTCAAGAGAATATCCTAAAACATATATCTCACAATGATGTCCTTAAACATATATTTCAAGGTGTTGTCCTTACACAAATATCTCAAGATGATGTCCTAAAACATTTATCTAAAGATGATGTTCTTAACATATATCTCAAGATGGTGTCCTAAAACATATATATCTCAAGATGATGTCCTACAACATATACCTCAATGTGCTGATCTTAAGATAACGGATATATCAAAACATTTGTTTAGAGTAGAAATAAAAACAAGAAATGTCACTGGAAAGTGTTGCATGCCCCTCATATGGTCGTTGAAAAATAACAATATAATTATGTTATAATAGGTAGCGATGTATCCATGAATATAAAAAGTAATGGACTGATGTTTCAGACTAAACATGCAATATCTTGCAAGGGGGAGGATTGGGGGCAGGATTTTTTATTTGATTTTTTTTTTTATGAAAATAACAAGGATCTGAGCAGCATTAAAATGAGGGAGCAAGCAAGGATGATAATATAGCAATTAATTTATCATGGCCTTATCGACAGGTTGTGTTAGAGCAAGTGAGTGTCGATTCGTGTGTGCCGTGAAGGCGCTCGAGCCTCGCCGGTTCGACCAAAATGCACTAGAAACAGGCTATCCTTGCAAAACACACAACATTCAAATAAGTCGTGCAGGCGTCCAACTAGACATACAGTTAAAAGCTTGCCCTCTAAATGTAGCCCAGACACCCTACTAGCGACTGGGAGTGCACCAAAGACACACACAGCCTGATATATTACAGCTGAGCCATCACACTGCCTGATATATTACAGCTGAGTTACCACACCGCCTGATATATTACAGCTGAGCCACCACTTGGACTGATATTTACAGCTGAGCCACACCGCCTGATATATTACATCTGAGCCACCACACGGCCTGATATTTTACAGCTGAGCCACAACACCGCCTGATATAAAACAGCTGAGCCACACCGCCTGATATATTACAGCTGAGCCTCTACACGGCCTGATATATTATGGCTGACCCACACCACCTTATATATTACAGCTGAGCCACAAGGCCAGATATATAACAGCTGAGTCACAACACCACCTGATATATTACAGCTGAGCAACATCGCCTGATATATAACAGCTGAAGCACCACAATGCCTGAAATATTAAAGCTGAGCCATCACTCCACCTGATATATTACAGCTTTGCCACACCACTTGATGTATTACAGCTGAGCAAATACATGGCCTGATTTATTACAGCTGAACCAAACAACCTGATATATTACAGCTGAAGCACCACAACGCCCGATATATTACAGCTGAGCCACACTGCCTGATATATTACAGCTGAGCCACCACACCGCTTGATATATTACAGTTGAGCCACACGGCCTGATATATTACAGCTTAACCACACAGCCTGATTTATAGCAGGTGAGCCACCACTAGGCCCAATATATTACAGCTGAGCCACACCACCAGATATATTATAGCTGAGCCACCACAAGACCTGATACATTACATCTGATCTACCATACGGTCTGATATATTACAGCTGAACTACACGGCCTGATATATTACAGCTGAGCCACAACGCCTGATATATCACAGCTGAGCCACAACACCGCTTGATATATTACAGTTGAGCCACACGGACTGATATATTACAGCTGAGCCACCACATAGCCTGATATATTACATGTGAGCCACCATACGGCCCAATATATTACAGCTGAGCTACACAGCCTGATATATTACAGCTGAGCGACCACATGACCTGATATATAACATATGAGCTACCACACCGCCTGATATATAACAGTTGAGCCACACGCCTGATTAATTACAGCTGAGCCATCACACAGCCTAATATATTACAGGTGAGTCACGACACGACCCGATTTATTGCAGCTGAGCCACACCGCAAGATATATAACAGCTGAGCCACTAAACAGCCTGACATATTACTGTTGAGCCACCACACAGCCTGATATATTACAGCTGAGCAACCACATGGCCTGATATATTACAGCTGAGCCACTACACGGCTTGGTATATTACAGCTGAGCCACCACACTGCTTGATATATTACAGATGAGCCACATGGCCTCCTGATATATTACAGCTTAACCACACAGCCTGATTTATAGCAGGTGAGCCACCACTAGGCCCAATATATTACAGCTGAGCCACACCACCTGATATATTATAACTGAGCCACCACAAGACCTGATATATTACATTTGAGCTACCACACGGCCTGATATATTACAGCTGAGCCACATCACCTGATATATTACAGCTGAACCACCACAACACCCGATATATTACAGATGAGCCATCACTCCACCTGATATATTACAGCTTAGCCACACCACTGCTTGATATATTACAGTTGAGCAACATGGCCTGATATATTACAGCTGAACCACATGGCCTGATATATTACAGCTGAGCCACGCCTGATATATTACAGCTGAGCCACAACACCACTTGATATATTACAGTTGAGCCACACAGACTGATATATTACAGCTGAGCCACTACACAGCCTGATATATTACATGTGAGCCACCATACGGTCCAATATATTACAGCTGAGCTACACCGCCTGATATATTACAGCTGAGCCACAACAGAACCTGATATATAACATATGAACTACCATACGGCCTGATTAATTACAGCTGAGCCATCACACAGCCTGATATATTACAGGTGGGTCACGACACGGCCCGATATATTACAGCTGAGCCACACTGCAAGATATATAACAGCTGAGCCATCAAATGGCCTGATATATTACAACTGAGCCACAAGACAGCCCAATATATTACAGCTGAGCTACCACAATGCCTGATATATTACAGTTGAGCCACACCACCTGATATATAACAGCTGAGCCACCACACAGCCTGATATATTACAGTTGAGCCACCACACAACCTGATTTATTACAGGTGAGCCACAACATGGCCCGATATATTACAGCTGAGCCACACCACCTGATATATAACAGCTGAGCCACCACACAGCATGATATATTACAGTTGAGCCACCACACAGCCTCCTATATTACAGCTGAGCCACACCGCCTGATATAAAACAGCTGAGCCACCCCACAGCCTGATATATTACAGGTGAGTAAAGACACGGCCCGATATATTTCAGCTGAGCCACACAGCCATATATGTAACAGCTAAGCCACCAAACAGCCTGGCATACTACTGTTGAGCCACCAGACAGCTTGATATATTACAGCTGAGCAACCACGCGGCCTGATATATTACAGCTGAGCCACTACACTGCCTGATATATTACAGCTGAGCCAAAACACGGCCTGATAAATTACAGCTGAGCCACTACACGGCCCGATATATTACAGCTGAGCCACCACACCACTTGATATATTACAGTTGAGCCACACCGCCTAATATATAACAGCTGAACCACTGCACAGCCTGATATATTACCGTTGAGCCACCACACAGCCTGATATATTACAGTTGAGCCACGACACGGCACAATATATTACAGTTGAGCCACACCGCCTGATATATAACAGCTGAACCACTACACAGCATGATATATTACAGTTGAGCCACCACACAGCTTGCTTTATTACAACTGAACCACACCGTCTGATATAAAACAGCTGAGCCACCCCACAGCCTGATATATTACAGCTGAGCCAACATACCGCCTGATATATTACAGCTGAGCCAACACACAGCCTGATATATTACAGCTGAGCCACCACACTGCCTGATATATTTCAGTTGAGCTACCACACGGCCTGATATATTTCAGCTGAGCCACCACACAGCCCGATATATTACAGCTGAGCCATCACACAGCCGGATATATTACAGCTGAGCCATCACACAGCCGGATATATTACAGCTGATCCACCACACGGCCCGATATATTACAGCTGAGCCATCACACAGCCTGATCTATTACAGCTGAGCCATCACACAGCCTGATCTATTACAGCTGAGCCATCACACAGCCTGATCTATTACAGCTGAGCCACCACACTGCCTGATATATTTCAGTTGAGCTACCACACGGCCTGATATATTTCAGCTGAGCCACCACACAGCCCGATATATTACAGCTGAGCCATCACACAGCAATCAGAGGAGTTGGCATCTCTGGCTTAGCCAACACACGTTCCGATATATTAAAGCTGAGCCACCACACTGCCTAATATGTTACAGTTGATCAATCACACGGCCTGATATATTACAGCTGAGCCATCACACAGCCGGATATATTACAGCTGAGCCATCACACAGCCGGATATATTACAGCTGATCCACCACACGGCCCGATATATTACAGCTGAGCCATCACACAGCCTGATCTATTACAGCTGAGCCATCACACAGCCTGATCTATTACAGCTGAACCATCACACAGCCTGATCTATTACAGCTGAGCCATCACACAGCCTGATCTATTACAGCTGAGCCATCACACAGCCTGATCTATTACAGCTGAGCCATCACACAGCCTGATATATTACAGCTGAGCCATCACACAGTCGGATATATTACAACTGAGCCACCACACGGCCTAATATATTACAGCTGAGCCATCACACGGCCTGAAATATTACAGGTGAGCCACGACACGGCCCTATTTATTACAACTGAGCCACACCACCTAATATATAACAGCTGATCCACCACACAGCCTGATATATTACAGGTGAGCCACCACAAGGACAGATATATTACAGCTGAGCCACTCTGCCTGATAAATTACAGCTTAGCCACCACATCACCTGATATATTACAGCTGAGCCACAATGCCTGATATATATCCTATAATATACACAACAACATACATGTACGTAATATTGCAATATCTATAACCAGCTGATGTATTTACTAAACACTGGTCTCGGGCCAACACGATGACTAAATCAGAATAGCACTCTAACATAACACAGAACAGCCAAAGAAAATTAATTGTTCAATTAATTGTACAGGAATAAGTGAAAACACTTTCATTATAACTTTTTCAGATGATAAACGTAGAGGTGAAACTGGCTATGGAAGCAATTTTAAACAATGATTTGCCAGTAACCACAAACAATATGGTAAATGATGGAGACAGCAACGAATCAAAGGAGCAAATGAAGCACAAATAGCCATGTGGGGGAAGCCGATGGAAAGAATGGCTGACGTTCACTTAAAAAAAAATGAGAAACAAGATAACTTGTATAGTATTTTCTCCCGAAATTTTTCCAGACCACATAAAATGAGATCACACTTACATACAAAGAAAGTTTTCAAAAGCCACCGAGTTCAATGTGAATTCATAAAATTGGCAACAGAAATTTGACAACACTTTATTTGTCTTTGCTGTAGGAAAAGTGTGAGATTTGTGTGCTTTATACAGAATAATTTGCTCTGAAAGCATAGAAATGGGAAATAGCAAATATGGCTGTTTTAGAGAATTGGCTGCTTAATAGAGGTGACCATTTACACAGGTTTGGCTGTATATATCAAAACTACTGCAAAAATGCCTTTGAAAGAAGTTATGCAAAATCATGCGACAAAATTTATGTGCAGTGTCCTTGAGCAAAACATGCATATGCTTAGTACTGGTTCTACCCAGGAAGACTTTGAGTATGTTTTGTCTCAGTTGTAAGAACTTATTTCACAATTGATGTAAAATAAATAAGTTTAAAACAACTTACAGAATTATTTTGTCCAATTCAAACATAAGGTTGAGCTCCAGTTAAGACACAAATATGCGATATGCGGATGATAGTCGCCTTGTTGTGTGGTTCTTCACGATGAATAGTTAACATCTCACACACACCATATGCTGTGTCTGAAAATATCATGTGACACAAAGAATAAAATTTTAAAATAGACACTATTCATTACTTACTGGATGTGTGACATATAACCGGTCACATGGAGAATATGTTATTTAAGACTATCTAATGACTTTGAGATCTAAAGTGCAACACCAAAACACTTTAATAAATTAATTTTATTGATGGTTTAGTGCCTCGGAAGCAGGAGATCAAAGGTTAGAATCCTAGTGGAAGCACTTGCATCTTTTCTGATGCAGTCGGTTGCTCACCCAGCAGCTAGTTAAATTGAAGGGTACTGAATGTCTAACAGCCCGATGCCTGGCAACGATAGCTTTCAGGAAGTAACTGTGTACAGCAAAAAGACATCTCATAAGCACAGTGTGGCTGGCCCTTTCAATAGGGATGACACTATCATAAACAAACACTTTACTTTATTGTAGATTTACGGTGTGAAAAACAAACAAAAGTTACTAGTATATGAAGTCAAACTCGCTCTTACCTTTCATTGTCTGAACATATTAGCCTTCGGTGGCATAAAATAACACTAAATATTCAAACAAACAAATCAATTTATGTTCAAAGACTAACTGATAACAAGAACATCAATGTATTGCAATAAACTTTTAAGCTCTGTGTATCAGCTTTATGTATGCTGCATATGAGGGTTTTCCATGGCCGTTGTCTCATTGCCAACTTAAAATCACCAAACTTTTATTACTGTGGTCATAGGTTTGAGCCGAGCTAAATTCAAACACTTTATGTGAGAGAGTTTGCCGGTTACTTGCGGAAGGCCTGAAGTTCTACTACAGATTCATTTTGAGGTTTTGCTCGGGGAAAGAATTAGCAGGGGGGTCTGGTAGGTCAGTTGGTAGCATATCTAACTATCAATCAAGGGGCTGTGTGTTTGAATCCCCATCCAGCCAGCCTCCATGATGATTAAGACAACATTGTGTTTCATCTCCCACTGCTGATTCAGGTGGACAAGCAGGATAGCAGTGTAGTGGATAATGTTGCCTGCGCAAACCAGAGGTTGTGGGTTCCACCGCCAGCTCGACCAGATGCCTCTCAAATAACAACACTCAGTACTGGTTTAAGATTCAAGAGCAAATCATATTAACTTTGAGCTTTCTTCACAATCAAACTAACGGTATAATACATTAACTAAGTGGAATGGTTTCAGCTACTTGCAGAGATGAGTGTGCTCTAGTACAGGTTAACTTTCCAGGATTCCAGGAAGGAACGGTTTGATTAACTGATTGTCTGTTAGCCCTTGATGGCATGAAATGATGCTTATATTCAAAACAATTGTAGGGCATCATGTCCATGTATATCATTCTTTAATTCCAGAGAAAGCAGTGTCTAACACACTAGTTATAGTTTTAATACATATGCATTATTACACGCAACAATATAAACAGTATATCTTTCAAAAGTATCATAGACACAAAACTAATTTCATTTCAATACAAATACATTATGAGAATTTTATATATTGACTAGTTTTTTATCTAAATATAAAATAATCAATTAAAGTCTATGTGAATTTTGTGAGAGATATCCAGAAACTTTAGAACATTTCTTTTTGGAATGTCAAATTAAGAAAACTATACTGCATACAGCTTCTCATCTGTAAATTTCTTTTATTTTTGCTGCTTCTTTCCTCTCTTTAACCCATTTCTATTCTTTTCTTTTTTATATTCACCCTTAAAATATGACTTGTAAGACATAGTATGCATATTATGTTATCTAAATGTATTATGTAAAGTGTTAAGTTTCGACATAATATAGCTTGTATTGATACATGAACAGTTTTTGTATAACTGTGGCCGATTGGTGGTTATATCAAGAATTAAGATCGATGAGGGGTTTATTTGGGTTTAATGCAGTTCTTATATGCTGTTTACACTATAGACAAAAACCTGCAACGACACAGTACAATCCATAAATTACAAGACATGAAAACAACGATTACAACAAACTTCAAACAATTTCACTCGACACATAATTCACACATTTCACATAATACAAATACGGTTTTAAATGAGAATAAAAATACAAATAATTGCTTAACAGGCTGATTTAGTAAGTAACGAAACAAAATAATTTTTATGCCAACTCCCCCCCCCCCCACCCCCCAAATTTTTTTTTGTCAATTTCACAATTTAATTATATAATTTTTTAATTTAATTTTAAACCACTGGAATTAACCAGTATTTAAGCACACCCCTTCTCCGCAAGTAACTGATAGCTTTCCCACTTGAATCAGCGGTGAGAGACGATTGATAAAGAGACATAATTTTTGCGTCTACATTTTCCCTATTAAACTCTATGTAAAACCATGACCACTGTGGCGGCCCCAAATTTGACCCCAGGGACCTGACTTCAACAAACCTTTTAGGGGACCTCCGTGTGATGCTACATGTATAACATCTAATGTCTTGACCTTTTTAACTTCTACAGTAAATGTTTTTTAAAGTTTCACTTAAAATGTGCTTATAAGCCCTGTGGTGAGGGCATCTGTAGTCAAGTCACACTGGTTCAAGAACTTGTTCAAGATCTTCTGGTTATATAACTGCTGTGCAAGTTAGTTAAGATTCTATGTAAAATGAGGGTGGTATCCTGTCACCTTTGGCCATAAGAATTAATAAAAACAAAATACATGTCTTGGTGACAGTGGCTAACAGAAAAGATCAACAATTTATAAACAGGTTTTCAGGAAAAAAATGTCGTTACTTTTACATGGTGAAAAGTCAAATGTATGAATTGAAAAGATCTCTGTAATAATTTTTGTTTGTCTTGGTCATTTATTCTTAATATAATTATATCTTATTCTTCTTACTACTGTTGTCTTTGATTAATTTAGAACTACATGTACATTGTATATCATGTTAAAAATAATGTAAAAATCAATATTTTTGGTGGAGATCCTTTATATAATTGTAATGACATAAAAAAAACTCCCCATTAATATACATGTAGCTTGTATAATATGCATTGTTTTTTTGTGGTTTTTATATGCTCCATGTTATACATACTTACAAAATATATATGAAAACATGCATGTAAATTATTTGTACGGTTTGTTGGGGGATGGCCCACCCCGACCCCTACAGACCTATTACGGGGTGATTAAATGGGTAACCATATTTTATCTATCATAAGGTTAAATGCTATAAATGGGATGGGGAAATTCACCTACAAAACAAAGATTGGAACATTATAATTATTTATGTAATCATTATATTTGAAATAATAATATTTCACAATTTGAAATAATAATTTGTGTATCTGGTAAAATATTTTTTATTTTGCATAGAGAAAGTTCAACGCTTATATGAGCCACTCTCTGGTGCGCTTCCTGGGTAGAACCAATATTAAGTGTTGCTTTTTGAAATGGCAACTTCTGGTGTGAGTGTCCAACAATTTATCCACTACACTACCGCTCTGTTTGTATTATGAGTTGACCTTCATATTTTGAATGATGTTTTAATTTATTTCCAAGATGTCAGACTCATGAATACAAACCCCAGTAACTGACTTTTTTCCCCAAAATGACTTTTTTCAATAATTTGGTATATAAAGGTAAGTTCCACACACCTCAAAATATGGTGGTGAAAATTTTTTTTTTTAATTTAAAAAAATAGAAAATTCCAATAACTGCATTCATGATTTTTCTCAGCGCAAAACCCCAGTAAGTGCACTTACTGAGTTTTTGCACTAAGTTTTTAAAGTACAATACAAAAAACCAATAATGCAAAAAACCAGTATTATCTATGATTTTATAACTTTCCTGCACTATCACTTTTTATTGACCACCCCCCCTTGAAAAGTAAAAGAATATCTGGATCTGAATGACAGCAGCATGTTTTTAAATTCTACAGATATAAATGTATTAGATTTTTCTACTTCTGAAATGCAACATGAAAGTGATGATGTTGATGACGATGTTGTTAGTGGAGGTCTTGATTGGGAGAGTGAAAGTGATTACATTGATTGTAATTCTGGTGATAGAGAGGATGGCAGTGAGATTAGTGATAGAGGTGATGATAGTGAGATGAATTATTATATTGGTAGTGTTGATAAGACTGGTGATAGAGAGGATGGTAGTGAGATTAGTGATAGAGGTGATGGTAGTGAGATGAATTATAGTGGTAGTGTTGGGCAATCTGGTGATACAGGGGATGGTAGTGAGATTAGTGATAGAGGTGATGGTAGTGAAATGAATTATAGTGGTAGTGTTGGGCAGTCTGGTGATACAGGGGATGGTAGTGAGATTAGTGATAGAGGTGATGATAGTGAGATGAATTATTAAAGTGGTAGTTTTGGTAAGTCTGGTGATAGAGAGAATGGTAGTGAGATTGGGGATAGAGGCGATGGTAGTGAGATGAATTATTACAGTGGTAGTGTTGGTAAGTCTGGTGATAGAGAGGATGGTAGTGAGATTAGTGATAGAGGTGATGATAGTGAGATGAATTATTATAGTGGTAGTGTTGGTAAGTCTGGTGATAGAGGGGATTGTAGTGAGATTAGTGACAGAGGCGATGGTAGCGAAATGAATTATTATAGTGGTAGTGGTGGTAAGTCTGGTGAAAGAGTTGATGGTTGTGAGATGAAAAGTGATAGTGGTGGTAAGTCTGGTGATAGAGGCGATTGCAATGAGAAGAAGAATGGTAGTGTTGGTAAGTCTGGTGATAGAGGCAATGGTAGTGAGATGAATAGTGGTAGTTTATTTACATTGTTTTTGTCTTAAAGTATATTTGTCAATGGATGACTTTAGTTAAAAATTAGAAAAAGCAATATTGGCCAAAACAGGTCATAGAAAACTTACGTTGCACTTTGAAGTCCATGAGGAGTGACTGTCTCCGTGCATCGCGATCACACAGGAACATGCTGAGGCGCATCAATGTTTCCTGGTCATTGCAGTCAATCATCTGTAACAAACAACACATGGTTTGTACAGACCTTAGTGAAAATAAATCAAGGACTTTTCCAGGACTCTTACTAAATTTTCATGGACTCACTTGCTGGACATCTTCATATATATTACCAGGCAAACATCTACTTAAAACTTACCTTGCTGTTTTTATGTTACACTGTTAGATGTGTAGGGATCAGCTATTTTATCTGGGTTAAGTTTACATTGAAAATCATTAATTGAGATAGATTTTAGCAACAAAAACAAAAGACTGTTTTTTAAGAAGAAAAATATCTCTAAATTATGAATGTTGCTAATTTTATAGAATTTAAGTAGGTACTGGACAATTTTAAGGGTTTTTCTATTCAGAATTCAAGCACTTTTCAAACACTGAACAAATTCAAGCACATTTTTCACCTGTTATATGTCCAAATTTTGAATCAAATGTTTATTTGCCATGCTCCTACCTACTCCCTTAAATTGCAGCTATGTTTTTTTCTACATCTTTGGAATAATTATATCACAGGAATATTCTTGACCCATTAACTAGCATTTACACTTTATTCGCCCGACTACAACTTCAAACTCAGCAAAGCAAGCGAGCAAGTGGAATTTTAAACTCCTGACTTACATGTTATAATGAAAGAAATAATTATTGATGGAATCATTTGGTTTCATTTACTCATTCATATATTTTAAATAAACATTTTCTGAATCACCGTATTTCAGTATTGAAATCGTGTTAAAATATTTCGCAGGAGTCTATTTACTGCACCCCACTTCATTTTAAAAGCCAGTGTTTTCTCCTCCAGAGCGCGTTTCTTGCGTTTTTGACGCAATAAATTCTCATCTGACGCAATCAACTTTGTTCAGTGCGTCCACTATGACGCAACCTTAAAAACACAGAAATTCAAATTACGCATATTCGTTTCGGCAAACTGGTTTCAGAGTTATTTTTACAATGCCAGCCGATTTGACAGATCACGCGGTCTGATTCAGGGCAATCCCAGTCATGCAATTCTACCAAGTTAAATAAACGCTTTAATTGGTTATGAATGCTTTACTGATGCAATCGCACAGACGATTATGATCACATACATAATTTTCCGCGAAGCAATAGTGTAGTTTGAAGACAACATCTGTGAAAACAAACGTACCCTGCAACACTAGTACTGACATATACCCAGTTTTAGGTTGTTTGTATATGAAGATGAAATGTGGAAGCGTGAAACTTTTCATAAAAGTTGTTTAAATGTACGAACGATACTCTATCTGAAAAATTTTTTTATTTTGTTTTCTATAAGGTATCGAGACGCGCATGTGCGACATTTTAATACCAGTTTAAACATCGGCCGGTCCAAGTCTTACGGCAGTATTCCCGGCGCCGTTTATGTTTCTGTAACAGACGATTAAAAGGTTGTTGAAAAAAGAAATTAATTTTTTTTTGAAAAATGATAATTTAATTTAAAAAATTTAATTAATTTTTATGAAGTTATCATTAAAATGTATTTTATATTATTTTTTTAAGATAAAATTTCTCTAAAATGAGTCTAGCTTTGAAGAGAAATGCTTTTGGAAAAAAGAAAACAAAAACAAAGTTTGTTTTCCAAAGAGTATAATGCTATACATGTAGTTCAGCAAATATAAAATATTGAAAGAATTTTAGTGTTTTTCATTAAAAATAGTTAGGGCTTTGGTGATTGAGCTGTGGCCATAACATTTGAAAAGTTCACAACCAAAGGGACAAAATCATAAAAACAACTACTAAGTTTCAAGTTGTTGTAACTTATTGCCAGAATTGAAACATTTGTTTGGAGTTAAAATGTTTTGAAGTTGTTATCTTAAGTTGCAGTTTTGATGGAGAAATTCGTGTGAAACAGGAAGTAAAACTGTTTTAGTAAAATATGTATTTTTTAGCTCCATTTATTCATGTTGATTAAGTTTAAAACTAGTCAATTGATTACCCCCAGATTTTGAAAATGACCCCTAGATTTTTAGTCAGTGGGTCATCAATGACCCCCAAAAAATTGAAGCTGGAGAAAACACTGAAAAGCTAAATGATAATTTATCTCCATTTTTTAAAAGCTATATTGAAGTATTGACTCCAAAATCTACCCTTATTTTCTTACCTTCTCTTTCTTCCCTCTCCTTCTCTTCAAGGAGTTTTTCCTCACTCAACAGTAGTTTCTGGATTTTTCAAAATTTTATAATTGGCAAAAACATTTTTTTGCCAATAACCACGTCTATTAAAGAAGCTCACAGATGTTGCCACACATATATCAGTTAACCTTACCAATACTTTAGCACACCAATCTGAAGATGTAACTGAAAACTATCCCCACTTGATTCAGCGGTGAGAGACAAATGATAATGAGATATGATATCAATCATCAGAGAGACTGTGGCTTAGTGGACCCCTGGATTGATAGTGAAGACATAATACCAACTGAGCAAACTGGGTCTGGCTTGTTATCCCTTTTAATTGTTTTCTGACAATGAGTTATTTCCTGTTGGAAACAATTTCAACATAAACCTAAATCACGATATCTTCTTAATGCGGCTGTACTTACCACCATCACATTGTACTCTTGTGCCACACACATGACCATGCGCACTTGACCATCCCCATCAAAGAAGTTCTTAAACATATGTGTTAACTTGGAATCACGATATGTACCAGTCTACTTCCGCCACTGGATGCCTGGTTCTCACGTAGAGCCTCTAAACATGTACGCAACGCCCTCAGATTCTTGTTTATGTTACCTAAAACGAAACAAGAAGTCAGGTGGTTTGTTTGAATATTTAGCCATTTTCGTGCCATCAAGGGTAACAGTCTGTCTGTTAACCTAACCACTCTTTCCTGGGAGTAACAGACTGTCAGTTAACCTAACCACACTTTTCTGGGAGTAACAGACTGTCAGTTAACCTAACCACACTTTCCTTGGAGTAACAGACTGTCAGTTAACCTAACCACAATTTCCTAGGAGTAACAAACTGTCAGTTAACCTAACTACACTTTTCTGGGAGTAACAGACTGTCAGTTAACCTAACCACACTTTTCTGGGAGTAACAGACTATCAGTTAACCTAACCGCTCTTTCCTGGGATCCTTGAAGGTTACCCAGTACTCTAGCACAACAATCTCCGCAAGAAACTGATTACTTTTCCACTTATAGCAGGCGTGAGAGACAAATGACAAGGATACACAAGACATATCAATCATTAAGGAGACTGTTGCCATGCTGGGATTCAAACTAGTGACCCCTGGTTCAACAGTCAAAGAAGTTACCAGCTAAAGAAACCAGGCCCGGCATAAGCACTCAGTAAACTGACAGATGCTTGTAAATCTGAATGAAAATGTGAAGCAATGAAAAAACAGTGACAGTACATTTTTATGTGTTGTTATGTCAGTGCCATTGTGAGCTTGAAACATATAGGAAATTAAACCAGATATACTCCGTGTTACTTTATAGTATTGCACAGCAGTAAGCTTTGGTATATTTATTACAAAAAGGCCTTTCTTAAAAAAGTCTGTGTTTGCTGTGCTCCTATCTACTCACTCAATTTGCACCTAATGAAACCTTTTTACTGATTTTCAAAGTGTCGATATTTTCTCTTTCATTATTTCTGCACATTTTTATTCAAAATGACAGTAAAAAATCAAAATCAGGTAATACCTCAGGACTTGAAATATCTTCTACCAATGACAGTTGACAGATGCAGATCTTGTCTAAATCCTGCAATTATTAAATACATATTGTAGCTCAACTGCATGCTAAGCCCAGAGCTTATACAAATCTGCTACCTGGGTAGAACAAGTAATGAGTGTCATCTTTTTAGGCCATCAGGTCGAGCTGGCGATTAAACCCCACAATCTTTAACACGAGTGGCAAACATACAAAAAAAATTAGTTTTTAACAACAGTTCTCCTAGAAGAGTCACTTTAATACTGTATTCAAGTTTTATAAATGATCCATCATTGAGATTAAAAACATCAAGACCTGCCCCGCTATGGCAACATTGTTATAATGGCAACATTCACTTCCTGGGTAAAACCGCAACTGAGTAATGATTTTTGATACTGGGAATCGAGTCTGCAACCACTCAACCACAGAGAAGCCCCCAGCTAACAGGTCTCACCTGTAACACTCCCTGTCCCCTGGGATCCAGCGGGGCTTGAACCAGTCTAATACTGAAGATACTGTGACTTCTACTGGACTCGGTGTGAAGAGCCCTGTGGGCTACTTTTCTCCTCTTCTGACCTGTAAAAGAAAACACCATGTTCACTTCTGAAACATTGCAACCCCAACCAAATATTTGACACAAATCTTTTTAACAAAGTGCTGCTGTAACAACAAGAGTTGTCAGAAGACAACAAAGCTCGCCCCTGGGTGTCTAAGTCATAAAAGGGCCAAAACTGTGTGAAAATACAATCCAGAGTAATGGTTCTTGTGTGTGTGTTCCATTGATGATGGTGAACATGCATGCAAAGTTTCATTCACATCAAATGAGTGGTTGCATAGATATCTTGAACTTAAACGCAAAAGTTTAACCTGGGTGTCTACAGACGATGACGCCGATGACGAAGCAGGGGTCATGGCAATAGCTCTCCTTGGACTTAGTCAAGGCAAGCTAAAAATGCCCATATAAGTAAGTTTGTGTTTATTTCAAGAATATTAGCATGATTTTGATCCTGCAATGAAAAACAGACTACTCTTGTGTCTGATGTCTGAACTAGACTAGAAAATGTTTTTCCATCTCTTGATGAAAACTCAAAACTGTACTTTTCATTCTTGTATAATTTACAATATATTTTCAAATTATTTAAGATGAAAGAATAATTATGATGTTATTTTTTTTATATTAAAAAAAACCCCAGAAGTATCTAGCTACCAATTTAATGTCATTGTTTGAACAGTGACTTTTTTGACAGTCCTGTTGAATAAGCGCAGTTGTGCACATGTTCGTGGCTACCTAGGCTACTGAGTAAGCATCCCATGAAACGATATGTCCTACAAGCTACAAGCAAAGCAGCATGATGGTGCCAATGAAATGCAAACTGGTACCTTTAAGCACAACCCAAATTCAATTGATTTTCATAGAGAAATGAAATGCAGTTTCTATATATAAATAGTTCATACAGACTGAATGATTGTATGCAAGTATTTGAATATTCTTTATTTTTATTTAAATCTATCTCACTGAATAGAAACTTTACAGTGTTTAAAAAATTTATAAATTAAAATTTGCTTAATGTTTATCTTATTTGTATAAATAAGCCATATTTCATACCAAATTATTAAATCAAAAGTCAACATCATTGCAGATTGAAAGCCGTTATATGAACAAATAATGGAAGCCTTTCAATTTGTCCAAGGGTCAGACTTGAACGGACATCAATGATCTCACTCCTAGAAGGAGTTTGTACTTTCTTGTACTACAAAGACTCTCCCTGACAGATTTCCTGTGTAATCGAAATTGCAAAAGTGCATATATTTCCATCAACAAATATATGTATGTTCATTTGCTAATGTAAAATTGACATGAATGTCAGTCTGAATACATGTATGTGTAGGCTGAACCAAACTGCTAAACCTCAATTTTGCTCCAAATTTCTAAGAAAACAAGAGGCCCAAGAGGGCCTGAGGACGCTCTACTGACTCATAGTGGCCATAGTACTTTTTGAAATTCTCCTATGCAATAGAAATATCGGGGCGGGGTCATTTTTAACCCTAGGGACACGATTTGAACAAATCTAACAAAACTATAGTTGGTCATCATTATTACATAATCATTTTGAAAATATGCTGGGCCATTCATGAGAAGAAGATTTTTTAAGTTTTGGACTATTTTTAGTTATGATGGCCATCTTGAATTTCAGATCAAAAAAAAAAATCTTCTGTATAGTTTCCTATGCAACAGAAACATGCATGTGCAGGGCCCCTATAAATTTTAGCCCCTTAATTCTTATCTGCAATCAAACCCCTACACATAGGGATAATTTATGCCAAATACGTGCAAATCTGACATACCTGTTCTTAAGAAAACGATTTTAGTAAATCTCAATTTGTACCCTTTTGGGGCCCCTCCTGACCCCTTAAGACAGTGGAACCCATTCATTTTTACAAATCTGAACCTCCTTCACCAAACAATGCTTCTGTGAAGATATAGGCAAAATCATTTTCATTTTAAAAAAAAATAAAAAAATATTATAATGACATGTATCCCCTAACTGAACCCTCTGGGCGGGGTAATTTTTAACCCCAGGGACACCATTTGAACAAATCTAACAATACTATAGTTGGTCATCATTACTACATAAACATTTTGAAAATCTGTTGGGCCGTACATGAGAAGAAGATTTTTTAAGTTTTGCACTATTTTTAGTAATGGCGAACATCTTGAATTTCAGATCGAAAAAAACAAATCTTCTGTATAGTCTCCTTTACAACAGAAACACCCATGTGAAGTTTCAGTTTAATTGGTCTAGCAGTTTCAGAGAAAGTGATGCTAACAGACGACAGAGGGAAGACAGACAACGGGCCATCACATAAGCACTTCTGACCTTTGGCCAGTAGAGCTTAAAACTAAGATGCTTTATGGTAAGGCCCCAGGAGTGTAATAAACCCATGAATTTTTTTTTATATATCGCTTCTGATTCATTACTCTGTGTTTTCCATATAATTGGCTCTCATACACTTATTGCAGACGTACTTCCTGAATTGCTCTGATATATAAATGACATCAATTTTTCATGATTAAATGAGGTTATTTTGAGATGTTACATGATAATTATAATGAATCCCTGGAACAAATATGCCTGTTTTTTTCTTGTTCCTTATAGAGGTAATCTGTTAGATAAATGGTAAACGTAATTTCTTCCTGAGTTATGTGATAAAATGAATCTTACATTTATGCTTACTTATTATTGAATTTATTAAACTTGTTGGGAAAAATGAATTAATGCAGAGCCTCGCATATTATTTTTTTCCAGCTTGTTTAATAAATTCAATTATGAATAGGCACTTATGTAAGATTCTTTATTTAATCCATTTTTTATCAAAATTTTGACTGAAAATTGATGGAGTGTGTATGATCGTATACAATGGAATGGCAAATTCAAGATACTATTGAAGCTTAGAAAATAAACTTTAAGTATTGCCCTATTGGGCTTTGTTCAATTTCCAGGCCAAAAGTTTATCTGAAGGTGAGCAAGCGCCAACAATCAACAGGAGGTGATCATAATGCAGAGAATGTCACTGTATACCATGCAGTACTTGATCCCATTCTTCAAAAACTAAAAAATGAAGGACAGAGGTTTGAAAAAAAACATTGTGTATGTGCCTTTGAAGTGGTGTAGTTTAATACACCATCACACAATTACTGAGTTCCTGCATCATCATCCAGATCACAAAAGTCAATGCGACGCTACTACAGACTGTGGGAAACTATCTACACTGGTATCACAGTACAATCACGCAGTTACTGAGTTCCTGCATGATCATCCAGATCACAAAAGTCAATGCGATGCTACTACAGACTGTGGGAAACTATCTACACTGGTATCACAATACCATCACGCAGTTACTGAGTTAATGCATGATCATCCAGATCACGAAAGTCAATGCGAAGCTACTACTGACTGTGGGAAACTATCTACAATGGTATCACAGTACCATCACGCAGTTACTGAGTTAATGCATGATCATCCAGATCACAAAAGTCAATGCGAAGCTACTACAGACTGTGGGAAACTATATACACTGGTATCACAGTACCATCACACAGTTACTGCGTTCCTGCATGATCATCCAGATCACAAAAGTCAATGCGACGCTACTACAGACTGTAAGAAACTATCTAAACTGGTATCACAGTACCATCTCGCAGTTACTGAGTTAATGCATGATCATCCAGATCACAAGAGTCTATGGGAAGCTACTACAGACTGTGGGAAACTATATACATTGGTATCATAGTACCATCATGTAGTTACTGGGTTCCTGGATGATAATCCAGATCACAAAAGTCAATGCGACACTACTACAGACTGTGGGAAACTATCTACACTGGTATCAAACACTTACTGAGTTCCTGCATGATCATCCAGATCACAACAGTCAATGCGACAATACTACAGACTGTGGGAAACTATCTACACTGGCATGAATCGGATCCCTTACAACTGTGCCTACACATCGTTTTCAGCCAAGTTAAGCCCCTGGTATATGTACTTTAACTTAATCATTATCTTCAGGAAACCCTAATAAATATGTGCCAAGGGGATCACATGTTAAGGAACTGCTGACATAAATATAACGACCATGGGCTATCTGGTTGCAATAATGTGTGAAGGTATTTGGTATCTAAAAAAAGAATAGTCATAAAAATATGAGGCTTCAGTAGTCACTAAAGTTGGTTGGCGATGTTAATTGTAAAACAATGCATACTTTAAATACTTTACCACTAACAACATATTCTGAAGCTTTGTTGGAAATGCAAAATGAGCTCACAGACAGACCAACCAAGCATTGATACACAAGCACTTTCCCAATGCAGTTCAACAGAGCTAGCATTTTCTCCTGCAGAATAATTGAAGATGATCAAATGTTAACATCCGATGTCATAAAATGACGCTAGATGTTCAAACAAATCTTGTTTAGGAAAAACTATTTACACAGTCATGTCACAATAAAATTAAAAGTATATTTGAAAGTGAAGACGCTTGTTGTAGGAAGTGGTAGTGCGACATATTGCATGTCTCTATGGAGCCTTTTAAAGATTTTAGTTTTGCGTCTCCCAAGACGTGCAACCATGGAAGCTGAAATTTACTAACTGGAAGTTCTTAACGGAATCTGTTGGGAAGGTTTCACGACTTTAAAATCCAAACAATTGACATATTATGAATGATAATTAAAAAAAACCCATTAAATACATCGATCCGTGATAAAATTATATGCAGTTCACGCTAAGTATACCAATAAACTGACCTCAAACACGAGAGGTGTCCCATTTCAGGTGAATATATATATAGTCCGTCATTATCATCTGACATCGAGTGTTCAGAATGAATCATCACCATGTTGTATAACAACAGATGCCTTTATATTATGAAATCGAACAATGCACGGTGCTGGCCTATTTTTGTTTAGTAACTTTGTAATCAAACAGTTTATATTAATTTTATGGGTTTTTTTTTTGTAATACTTGTTTGTATAAGTTATATATGATATGGTTAGTTCTGTGTTTAATAACTTTAAATTTTATAAGGAAAAACAATAGAAAAATGCAATATATAGGCAGAGACTGGTAGGCTTATATTTGTGCAACATACATGGCTGAAATTTCGGATGACACCTTTAGTATTTCTTTAAAATCTTTTGAACCTTTTGTCTGGATTTAACAATTTTGGTCCCAAAGATGATTAAGTTTTTGTCTATCCAATTATTTTTCTTCCGTTTTTAAAGTATTACGGGTTAAAAACAAAATAAAATTGGCTTTTTACGATTTTTTTTTATTTTAACAAAAACGGTATTCAGTGTAGTTGTTTTAACAAAAACATTTAACAACACATCAGAGATTTTTTTGCAGAAATATGATGAAGTACATTTTTGATGGATGGCTAAACGATTTTATAGATATTTTTTTTTTTTGCTATTTCCTACTTTAAAAATGGACTAAAAATGAGAAAATGGTCACACAAAAATAACTGTAAGCACAACTTGAAATGCTTCTGTATTTTTTTCATTTAAAAAAAAAAAGAAAAGTTTACCACCCGAAGTCATTCCTGTCAATATCAAAAGGACAAGCATATTTTGTTAGGGTCAGTGGGGAGTCGAGTGCCAAATGTGTCATCAGAAATTGGGACAAGCAAATGTAATCACCTATCTCTGTATATGGGTCTCGATAATTTTCGAAGAATTCAATAAGTGATATATTACACTGAATTGCACTACTGCCCAAACCATGCTGATGATATAGATTTTAGCCAACAGTTGCTCTATGTTTGGCAAGTTGATTGGGCGTTGTTGGGATTATAAAAAAAATGCTTACCTACCAAACCGATTTTTTATAGAGGGTCAGGTTTTGATAAACAATGTGTTATTATTTATTATTCTGGTCGAGTCGTGTTGTAAAGTATTAAGTCGATGCCGTAGTCACTTTTTCAGCAGAATATTGAATTATTATCTGATTAAACAAGTTATTTGTAATAGCAAGGGTGACTTTTGAGAAAAAAAGGGTTAAACTTTATGGTACATAATATCAACAATATATCGCGCACTCGTATTTCAACTTCCTACACTATTGGCAATATTTACAAACAGTATCCACGTGGTCATTGAATGCAAAGAAAAATATAAAAAATAATGCTTCTGATAGAAGTGAGAAAGTCATTTTATGGTACAGACCTGAAAAAATGTATTTCTCACTAGGTCCATTTTTCAGTTTGCATAAAAGCTCGACAAATGCTAGGTTTGTTTACGAATATCGATTTCATACACGTCTGCTGAAAACTGATGCAATACAGGTCAAGGTCGAAAGTTATAAAATATTTCGCTTGACGAGTGACCTTCTTATAGATTTTTTTTTAAGAATGAGATAGAAATTAGTACAGGACCACATTTAAATGAAGAATAAAAACAAGCAAACAGTTGAAAAGGTTTGTTATAAGAACTGGATAAGAAGAGGTGGTTATATAAAGAATTAATAATAAAGTAGCAAATAAAAAAGAAGATATATATATTTTAAATCAGTGTTTTTATTTGGTTACTATGATTTTTAAAAAAAAAAAAAGTAATTTTATTTAAAAACCTCATGCTGTTAAGTTAATTGATATTATGATGAAAATAACCTATTGAGAAATATTTATTCTTGTTAAAGGTTATGCAGTTTTCTCTGCTTTCTTTTATTTGTGCTTTTGAAGCCATGTGTCATTTTAGTTTGACACATTACATCATCCTATCATGTGCTCGATATCAGGTGCTGCAATTTTATTGAACGTATACTGGGTCACCATGATCTAACGTGAATGGTGAAGTCAATGGGCATGTATTTGTAATTGTTTTGGTAGAAAATAATTATTTGATAGTTATTTTAACGTTGTATACAAGCATTTAGTGTCAAAATCCGTTTTGCATTGAAATATTTTAGCAGCGATTATTAAGTGATCGAAAACCGGTAACACAATCATACTGCCAATAATAAGAAAATAGAAATTCTACTTCTATAACCAAAGTGGAATGTTTGAATTTTAAACATACTGTACATCCAATAGTTCTTCTAACGGAGCGCTAAACTAACAGAGATTTAAACAACTCAGCTCAAGTTATGTTAGTATTGCCAGAAGGTTAACCTTGAACACAATTATGTCCAGCGTTGCAAATGCCCGCGGGTGCTGTGAAATCTTCATTAATGAAGCAACTGTCAGATTGTATTTCGGAGAAGAAACGGCAAGACCAATGTAGACCACTGCCATATTTACATAACATTTACTGATTATAAAGATATACCAATCGTCACTATATGCTATTTTTGGACTCACGATAACGGGCTTCGCTGTGTTTGTTAGTTTCAAATTCGTGATTAAAGGAGAGAACAACATCAGTCCCAGCCATCTTGAATACGAATATTTTGTTTAGATAATGACGTCAGTGTTTAAAAAAAGATAAAATTAACCAATGGAGAGCGGGTGGAACGCATATTAAGGGTGGGGTTAAAACATGAAATTGTTATATGTTAAGGGTGGGGAATAAGAGACTTAACAATAAACAGAACCTAGATATAAAGCATTTGACAAGACACTACATTATGTGAGACATATGTAATAATAGCGTTAAACATAAAATTCAGTTAAGTTTAAGCATAAAATGATTAAGCATGGCACAAACATAGACATTAAATATAATTACAGGTCTGCGGAAAACTTTAGTGTAACAACAATTGTTATACTAAGGCTTGAATCAATTTTTGTTACAATAGGGGTCATAACAACAACCATTAATGTAACAAACAAGGAAGACCAGGGTGCTGGTAGAACTTGTGGCCCAACCATTTTGCTTATATATATATGGGAAAGATAATAAATTAATTATACACCAGGCTGCATAAATAATTTTTTTAGTCGACTGTATAGAAATTGGCACCATTTTTCAGAGATTTCTAAAGAAAACAAATTCCCAGAAGAAAATCTGGATTTGAAAATTGTCAAATTAAAATGCACAAAAATTTCCCATATATAACTAATGTAAACATGGTAAAACATCTTGAAAAAAGAATAAGATTTTTTTTTACAGCCTTTCAACTTTTGCTGGTATTTTGACAAATTGACCAAAATGGCCAAATTCTGGAACAATTCAGAAATTCTAAAAATTTAATAACTTTTTTATTCATGATTCAAATTTGATGAAACTTGCTAGGTACTAAGTCAATAGTATTTATAATCTGAAAATAAAACTAGTTTCTCTGTCATACAAGTGAGAGAAAATTTATAAAAAAAAATTAGATGTCGGCTACCGACCAAAACATTGAAATTCTGACTAAATCTCTACATTTATTTTACATAATTATTTTTTTACTCCAAATAAAATGTTTATTTAACTATTTATTTATTGTTCTAATTTTCTTAAATCATTTTGAATAAAATTAATTAACCAAAAAGTAACAGGCTTCCATTCCAGACAAGTTGTACATTAAATATCAAAGAAGGCATCCTGCTGTGCTAAATAGCAGGTCTGAAAACAGAAGCCAAAAACAAGTAACCAGATTGCCAAAACAGGTAACCAGATGGTCATGTCCAGGCCTTCTAAAATTGCCGGTTTTTCGGTTTTTGGACCGATTTCTGAAGTTCAAAACCGGTTTTCGTTTCGAAGTTTAATAAAAAATCGGTCCAGATATTTTCTATCGGTCGTATAAAATCTCATAAATTGCTCTTACCATGCCATACTTACCTGCAAAATACGCCTTGCGGCAATATCATTTGACCCAATAATCCGTTTCTTTTGTCACCTGTGCGAAATGATGTCAATTTCGACTAGACCATTGACGGTATTAGGGGTGTTTATCGGAAGAGTCTATCGCTATGTAGCACGCCTCCAATGTGTGATCAGCCACCCATAGTGTTCTGTCGGTTCATCAAAAGACTGTGTTTGCATCCGTAATTTCTTTGATATACCGCTAACCAAAGCTGGGACGGTCGGACCGAATATTGTTTGCGTCATTAAAATATTTGATAAAACGTGCAGTGTTACTTGTTTGTTTCCTTTTTTTAAAAAAAAATAATTTAATTATTAAATTGATGACATTAATTAATGAAAGTGATAAAACCCGGACCGATTTTGTTTTGATATGGGACAGGTTCTGAATGATTTATTTTGGTGGTTGAACCATTACATTGGTTTCCATGGTGATTATTTCACGAAGCTACCGGAACTTGCAACACTTCCAGTTCGATTGATAATTTTTAATATAATGAAAATTATTCAGTAACAAGGAAACATAATGTCAGTCATTAAAATGTATACATTGTGGTAAAGTATGTTATAAATAATACACAAATAAACTTGAAATCGTTCCTTATTAATAAATAAACTGAGAAAATACATGATGCAGCTGACAGGGTGGGTGGGGTATGCATACATGTAAAGGCATAATGTAAGGCAATTTTAGAGAATTTTTAAAATAAGTGCGATTCTTACGGACCATAGTAAAAAACCTGGACCGATTTGCGTTTTGGAATTTTAGAAGGCCTGGTCATGTCCACTTCTCCCATGTTTATATTTTGCTATATAAGGCACTGTAGAAACTGGGATGTTATTATTCCACCATGAAAGGTAAAAGAAAGAGAAAACATGCTATGGTCCAGAAAAACTGCATACCTTATAATAAGGGCCTCGTCAGATTATCATCAGCATCATCAAACCGACAGTAGCAAAAGCAGTGGCAGCAACAGCATGGCAGCTAAAAGGTCAATAAAGCGGTCTTCTTCTTCACATTCACTCTGCAGTCAGAAGTCCACATCTACCAGTCAAGAAGCTAATGTGCTACTCTTGCGTCACAGGCCAGAAACACACAAGATCACATTGCGGATAACTGAAAGTGATCAAGAACTGTTAGAAGATATTCTCAAAAATCACTTATGTGTAAAAGCAATAGAAAGCACACAGTTTAATTATAACACAATCAGTGGAGTCATTTAATGATACACTATCAAAAAGTACTCCTAAGAATGTGAACTTCTCTCGTAACTATGGTGGAAGATGTGCATCAGCTGTTCTCCGGCACAATAATGGACAAGCTACTGCTTTAAATAAAAAAAATAGAGTTCATGGGTATTTACCTGCTGAAGAGAACAGGACAGGCAGTTTCAAAAATTGGCAAGGACATGAGAAGTCACTGACAGTACAGGAAAGACAAGCAGTACAACAGACGTAGACTTTTGCATCGTGGTGAAATGGAGTCTCGCCATCGGTGGTATAGACTTCTCAAAAATAATAGACAATCTGATTACTTAAAAAAAAAAGGAGTTACCATAACTACCAGAACCTGAATAAAATGCTGGAACTGTGATAAATAGAGGACAGAACATTATAAATTCTGATGACAAAATATATATAGAATAAAATAGAATAGAATAGAATAGAATAGAACAGAATAGAACAGAATATGTTTATATGTGTGTGTGTGTGTGTGTGTGTGTGTGTGTGTGTGTGTGTGTGTGTGTGTGTGTGTGTGTGTGTGTGTGTGTGTGTGTGTGTGTGTGACCATTGTATTATATTGTTTTTGATAATCATCTTGTGCAATGCATACAAGAAAACATGAACAAATTAAAAATGAAACTTAACCCACCTGTGTTCTTCTTATTAAACTTTCCAGAACAGTAGCTAAATAGACCACCTGAATTAAACTAAATCACACTAATCATATTCCACTATGTGGGCACTAATCTACACTACACTGCTATACATGCTATTCCATGCTAATTGCTACCTAAAAATAATTGCAACAAACCATTAAAATTTTAACACCACATGACACCCCTTGAACTGCCCATGTCCGCAGCACGTTCCAGCAGACACACACACTCTCTCATTGTTTGTTCCTAGTGGCTAGTGGGAAAGGTGGTCCTGGTTTATGCACAATTTATTGTGACATAAATGGCTCACACACCAACCCTTTGGTCCCAGCTCCATGCTGTGGATTTTCAAGCACATGGCAAGCCTGTGTACTAAATATGGACTGCTACGCCTGCACTAATCTGGCCCGAGCCATCGACACTGTCCATATCCATTTTGGGTTTGACCTCTAGTCCAAATGACAAACACACCATTTTCACCTACAACACTGCTCTACTCTAGGTTCATTGTAATATACTGTTTGTAAGCTGCCTCCATGTTGCTGAGACTGACAAAAAGACTCTAACCAAAAAATGGCCTCAAAATTGCACTCATGGCCCGAGAAAGCACATAAACTTACCTCTAATTTGTAACTGCATCATTTAATAATCATTATTAACTGCCAATAAAAACATGTATATGCAACTTATTTAAAAATAATAATTATATCAACCTACCTACTGCAGAAAATATTACCAAAAATTCCAATTCACTGTTTACAACAGCCATCTCCATACAGAAGCTGGCCCACCATTAATTTCACATAGACCGTAATATTAGCACAGTAGACTGTCACACTTACAGTTGTGCTCCAAACTCCATGAGAATTTCCAGAATTCATATTCAGTTCAAGCAGAACACAAAAAACAGTTAAAAACATGGGCATTAACTGCTTCCAATTTCACAATTTTGCTCAAAGCAAAAGTAAGTGTCCCTATTCACATACAGGGGTCAAATCAGCCAAATTATGCAAAATTCTTACCGTCTAAGAAATAGTCCCATCTGTGCGTTATAGCTACCAGTCCACTCAATTCTGCACCATTCTCTGGGAAAATATATTCCCTTCACAATTTCACATTGCAATAGTACCTGTCAAGTGCATTTTCACACTCACACCATCTTGAACGACCACTGTCAATTTTCTATGGAACTACTTTCGGGTATTACCATTTTTACCCCCTGGTTTCTGGTTTAAGTTCTATATGAAACTGTTCCATTAATTCTGACTTTTAAAAACATATGGCTGTGCTCTCCTACCTTAGGGCTAGTGGTTAGAGTAGATTCCATGGCTGTATCTCAAAAACTGTCGTTCACATTCATGTTCCAGTTGAACCTATGATATTGCGTCAAATTCAGGGGAAAAAACAAAGATCTGGCAATCCACACGTCAAACTGAAAACAGTAATACAACTTTTTAAGGCTAGATAACATACCACTACCTGCATATATTTATCCGTATACATTTACTTTGTCTGAAAATTATAAAATTAAGGAATGCCAAATGGAGATATGAAAAAAAATGTTTTTTTAGTCGACTGTATAGAAATTGGCACCATTTTTCAGAGATTTCTAAAGAAATCAAATTCCCCACAATAAAATCTGGATTTGAAAATTGTCAAATTAAAATGCACATTAATTTCCCGTAAATTACTAATGTAAACATATATCTCAAGATGGTGTCCTAAACATATACCTCAAGATGATGTCCTAAAACTTACATCTCAAGATGGTATCCTAAAACAAATATCTCAAGATGGGTCCTAAACATATATCTCAAGATGGCATCCTAAAACAAATTATCTCAATAAGATGTCATCAACAAATATATCTCAAGATGATGTCCTAAAACAAATATCTTAAGATGATGTCCTAAAACATGGTGTCCTTAAACATATATCTCAAGATGATGTCCTAAACATATATCTCAAGATGGTGTCCTTTAACATATATCTCAAGATGATGTCCTAAACATATATCTCAAGATGGTGTCCTTAAACAAATATCTCAAGATGGTGTCTTAAAACATGTATCTCAAGATGGTGTCCTAAAATATATATCTCAAGATGATGTCCTAAACATATATCTCAAGATGACATCCTAAACATATATCTGGAGATGATGTCCTAAAGCATTTATCTCAAGATGGTGTCCTAAACATATATATCAATATGATGTCCTAAACATAAATATACTTCAACATCGTGTGCTAAAACATATATCTCAAGATGGTGTCCTAAACATATACCTCAAGATGATGTCCTAAAACATATATCTCAAGATGATGTCCTAAAACAAATCTCAAGATGGTGTCCTAAACATATATCTCAAGATGGTGTCCTAAAACATATATCTCAAGATGGTATCCTAAAGCAAATATCTCAAGATGGGTCCTTAACATATATCTCAAGATGGCATCCTAAAACAAATTATCTCAAGATGATGTCATAAACAAATATATCTCAAGATGATGTCCTAAAACAAATATCTCAAGATGATGTCCTAAAACATATATCTCAAGATGGTGTCCTAAATCAAATATTAAAAGATGATGTCCTAAAACAAATATATCTCAAGATGATGTCCTAAAACAAATATCTCAAGATGGTGTTCAAAACATATATATCTCAAGAGTGTGTTCTAAAACATACATATCTCAATAGGGTGTTCTAAAACATATATCTCACAATGATGTCCTTAAACACATATTTCAAGGTGTTGTCCTTACACAAATATCTCAAGATGATGTCCTAAAACATTTATCTCAAGATGATGTCCTAAACATATATCTCAAGATGGTGTCCTAAAACATATATATCTCAAGATGATGTCCTAAAACATTTATCTCAAGATGATGTCCTAAACATATATGGGTAGTTCTCAGTTATTCAGCAATTCAGTACCATTGAACTTTGATTATAATTTGTAATAAAAATAAAGCTTATTTGACATGTTTGTTGTGTTAATACTTTTAGATATGATTTGAATGAATAGTAAAGATAGTTTTATGGAGAAATGGTCAGAAAGAAAAAAATTACAACATTTTTAAATTGAAAAATGCCAGTTTTGACAGGGTCCATTTTGGGACATTTTACCATCAGTATATACAATAAAGTTGTATTGTTACTTTCCGATGGATTATAAAGTCATTATTTATGGTAACTGTAAAACCATAAATAAAATTAAAATATAAGCATCTCTAAAAGACTAAAATGCCGATAAAAAGTTGATTTTAATAGAAATTAAATTCTGCGTATGGACGTTATGGTGTCGGTCAATTTTTGTATGAAACTCTGGCATCTATTTTTAGACAATACAAGCATGGACAACATCATTTGCATGTGGGGGTGTTAGGTTGTTTGTTTAAAGTTACCTTGTAAAGTAGAGTGATATACAGGATTTCACAATAAAAAAATATCACCGAACTTTCCTCAATGTATAAATGTCGGTCAATTTGTAACGTCCAAAACGAATCGTTGTAAATTATCAATTTTATGATCGTATCATATCTAACACCCCTCAATGGATAAATAAACGTGTCCAAAACGCGTCATCAGTTTGTGTGTACACAACTCTACCAACAGCAGGGAGAATATAGAGGTAAGTGTTGTCGGTCAATCAAAAAGTCAGAGTAACGTCCAGAACATTTCATCACTCTATTGATAAAACCTCTAAAGTGAAACCATGTACTATTGTGATGATTGCAAACAATAAAAAATGAATGTTAATCGAAAGAAAAGACGGAAATTGCCGTATTGACGCAGCTAGCGGCCCGTGTTATGAAATGAGTATATGGACGTTATACCTGGACATTTTATCGTGTTTTGGATGTTACTATTTGACATGGTCAACTTGTCTATACCAAATGTCTTACGCTTTAATGTAATTAATAACCATGATGTATACCCCAGTATTTGATATCATACCATTTTCTCTGTAAATGAACACAACAATTCTAGTTTGTCTATTCTGTCACCAAATATCTCCTTCGTCGTGTTTTGGACGTTACGTTTGCGGACGTTAGGTAATGTTGTGGATGTGACATTGACATTAGTTTCTACTTGAATGTGTAACATCCAAAACTGATTTTATATTATCTCTAATTGAAATAATATGAGAGACAAGAAGATTAACAATTAATTATCCTTTTTTGGTAGAAATTGAGTTGACCTAAGTATGAGTTTGCCAGTACTCCCGATAAATAAGAAATATTATCAATACATAGATGTTTTCTTTGTTATGGATGTTACATTTGACACAAGAATTTTGGAACAAACAATTATGTGTTAAAGTCTGAAACATAAATTACTAATTAATTGATCTAAGTTTACAAAATATCCTTTAGAATGTTATTCTCATGTTAACAGTTTAATTTTTAAAAAAATAATTGTAAATAATAATGCTTAGTACAAGTATTAATGATATAAAAAATATATATATTAAAAACAATAACTACAAACGATACTAATTTTGTTCTCTTAATTACTTTAAGAAAATCTCATGCCCATAATTATGTTGCATTATCATTTAATTTAAATAAATACAGACATAAAATAACTACAAATTTATCAAGAAACATTTTTTTATGTCCAAGGTTGATCAATGGCCATGGGTTTGTTAATTAAAACCATTTCCTCGAGCGTGGAGATCTTTGGCAGCTCTATGAGACCAGGCACAGTGATCTTTGAGGATATTGTGAGTGTTATCTCCTCTCCAGATTTGGCTACGAGTGGACTTAGGAGATTCTTCTATGTATTCAAAGGTAAGAACAGTGCCAATACAATTTAATATCAGTTTAGATAAAATAAAAGTAAATTGCCTTCTTACTCTCTCCCAATAGGATTAATATACTAATTATTTACTTTTATAGCGCTATAACTTTGTTATATGTGTACAAATAAACTTTTTGACTGTATAAAATACTTAATAATAATATAAAAACTTTCATTTGTGTATTTTCAGACCTTTGAGATGTCTCAGGAAGTTGTGAAGATGCCATTTTAATAGCAACAAAAGATTCTTTAGGGATCAAAAGAAGAAAAAACTTTGAAATATTATTCACTGACATATATGGAATTATGGATATAGTTTATTATTCTTCCAATAAATTTTAATTGCCATTTGTCAGAAGAGACTTGTATACTTTGTCAATACCTTTTCTGGTTGGGGGTCTCATTTATATACTGTAGATATACTAAGTGCTGCTAGTCTAGTTCACAAAGTTTTGGAAAGCACTGTAATAATACAGTGAGCAGATAGTGGCTTTAGGTGATTTTCTATACTAGTTTGTTGTTGGGGCTCATAAACTTTATTTATAGTATATACTACTAGTAGCCTAGTACACAAATGTTGGGAAATCCTTCTTATAATACAGTTAGCACATGTAGATAAATACTAGAAGTAAGACAACATAATTTATTTATTTCAATATTACTAATATAACCTTTTAACATTACTAGTAGTTGTTCAGTAGTTAGCAGTGAAACGAGTTCAAAACACTAAAGTACAAGTTTAAATATGTATACTAGCATAAAATGTTATAACACATGGCCAAGTGTGATGAGATGTACACTATTAACAACAATATAACAACAATTATAAAACAATACAGACGTTATTTTTAAGTTGTGGACGTTACATATTTATATATTTGCATATTTGTCAATTGTCAAAGAGTAACGTCCATATGAATTGTGACAATCTATTCTGATATATGTATGTCAGTTTGAAGTTAAAATGAAAAATCACAAGGATATGTTTTCTAGTTGAAAGTTTTGAGTACTATTTCAGTTTGTTCGGATATAGATAGCAACATACTGAACTTTTATCATATAAATTTTGAGTAACATCCACAACTACAAAATATATATAATTACTTTCGTTCTGGTTATATTTGATTTTTTCTATGATTATTATTTCATAGGTATTCTCCAGTCTTGTCTAATAATCATAAGTTATTGTATTGAAATCACCCATTAAATGCATAAACTATTGTCAATAAATAAAATGTAACATCCAAAACCTTGAGTTTACAATACATAAATTTTGATTTACATGATTTTCTTGTCACAAACTATCTTTTTATTATTAAAATCATACAGAGGAATGTTTAAACTACATTTTAACACCAAAATATTTACTCTAAGTTATAATTTAATAAATCCATCATTGTGTCTGGAAATTTGCTGAATAACTGAGAACTACCCATATCTCAAGATGGTGTCCTAAAACATATATATCTCAAGATGATGTCCTACAACATATACCTCAATGTGGTGATCTAAAGATAACGGATATATCAAAACATTTGTTTAGAGTAGAAATAAAAACAAGAAATGTCACTGGAAAGTGTTGCATGCCCCTCATATGGTCGTTGAAAAATAACAATATAATTATGTTATAGTAGGTAGCAATGTTTCCATGAACATAAAAAGTAATGGACTGATGTTTCAGACTAAACATGCAATATCTTGCAAGGGGGAGGAGTGGGGGCAGGATTTTTTATTTGATTTTTTTTTATGAAAATAACAAGGGTCTGAGCAGCATAAAAATGTGGGAGCAAGCAGGGATGATAAAAAAGCAATTAATTTATCATGGCCTTATAGACAGGTTGTGTTAGAGCAAGTGAGTGTCGATTTGTGTGTGCCGTGAAGGCGCTCGAGCCTCGCTGGTTCGACCAAAATGCGCTAGAAACAGGCTAGCCTTGCAAAACACACAACATTCAAACAAGTCGTGCAGGCGTCCTACAAGACACACAGTTAAAAGCTTGCCCTCTAAATGTAGCCCAGACACCCTACTAGCGACTGAGTGTGCCAAAGATGCACACAGCCTGATATATAAAAGCTGAGCCATCACTCCACTTGATATATTACAGATTTGCCACACCACCTGATGTATTACAGCTGAGCAAATACATGGCCTGATTTATTACAGTTGAGCCACACCGCCTGATATATTACAGCTGAAGCACCACAACGCCCGATATATAACAGCTGAGCCATCATTCCACCTGATATATTACAGCTTAGCTACACCACCTGATATATTACAACTGAGCCACACTGCCTGATATATTACAGCTGAGCCACCACACCGCTTGATATATTACAGCTAAGCCACACTGCCTGATATATTACATCTGAGCTACCACACGGCCTGATATATTACAGATGAGCCACATGACCTGATATATAACAGCTGAGCCACCACACAGCCTGATATATTACATCTGAGCTACCACACGTCCTGATATATTACAGGTGAGCCACATCACCTGATATATTACAGCTGAGCCACCACACAGCCTGATATATTACAGGTGAGTCACCACACGGCCCAATATATTACAGCTGAGCCACACCACCTGATATATTACAGCTGAACCACCACAACGCCCGATATATAACAGATGAGCCATCATTCCACCTGATATATTACAGCTTAGCCATACCACCGCTTGATATATTACAGCTGAGCCACATGACCTGATATATAACAGCTGAGCCACCACACAGCCTGATATATTACATCTGAGCTACCACACGGCCATATATATTACAGATGAGCCACATCACCTGATATATTACAGCTGAGCCACCACACAGCCTGATATATTACAGGTGAGCCACCACACGGCCCAATATATTACAGCTGAGCCACACCACCTGATATATTACAGATGAGCCATCATTCCACCTGATATATTACAGCTTAGCCATACCACTGCCTGATATATTACAGATGAGCCACCGCACAGCCTGATTTATTACAGGTGAGCCACCACACGGCCCAATATATAACAGCTGAGCTACCACACTGCCTGATATATTACAGCTGAGCCACCACACAGACTGATATATTACAGCTGAGCTACACCACCTGATATATTACAGCTGAGCCACCACAAGACCTGATATATTACAACTGAGCTACCACACGGCCTGATATATTACAGATGAGCCATCACTCCACCTGATATATTACAGCTGAACACTACAACGCCCGATATATTACAGATGAGCCATCATTTCACCTAATATATTACAGCTTAGCCACACCACCACTTGATATATTACAGTTGAGCCACATGGCCTGATATATTACAGCTGAGCCACCACACGACCTGATATATAACATATGAGCTACCATACGGCCTGATATATTACAGTTGAGCCACACGCCTGATTAATTACAGCTGAGCCATTACACAGCCTGATATATTACAGGTGAGTCACGACACGGCCCGATATATAACAGCTGAGCCACACCGCAAGATATATAACCGCTGAGCCACCAAACAGCCTGACATATTACTGTTGAGCCACCATACAGCCTGATATATTACAGCTGAGCAACCACACGGCCTGATATAATATAGCTGAGCCACCATACAGACTGATATATTACAGGTAAGCCACCACACGGCCCAATATTTTACAGCTGAGCCACCACACAGCCTGATATATTACAGCTGAGCTACACCACCTGATATATTACAGCTGAGCCACCACAAGACCTGATATATTACAGCTGAACCACTACAACGCCCAATATATTACAGATGAGCCATCATTTTACCTGATATATTACAGCTGAGCAACCACACAGCCTGATATTTCACAGCTGAGCCACTACACGGCCTGATATATTACAGCTGAGCCACCACACAGCCTGATATATTACATGTGAGCCACCATACGGCCCAATATATTACAGCTGAGCTACACCGCCTGATATATTACAGCTGAGCCACCATACGACCTGATATATAACATAAATATATGAGCTACCACATGGCCTGATATATTACAGTTGAGCCACACCGCCTGATTAATTACAGCTGAGCCATCACACAGCCTGATATATTACAGCTGAGCCACACCGCAAGATATATAACAGCTGAGCCACCAAACAGCAGTGCTCCAAGAAAAAAAAAATTTGGGACTAGCCCAGGGCAAGTAGATTGAAAAAATCTACTTGCCCTGACTGAAAAATAACTTGCCCTGATCAACTGTTCACATGCCCAGATTTTTATTACCAATACACCTTGCGGTATAATATGAAATATGTAAACATAGACTTAAATGTATTCATTTTATGTAGGGTAAGCTCCCCATAACATTATGCATGTCTAAATCACAAGTTTTAGAGTTTGAATAAGACCGGGAGAAGTGAGAGAAATTCGGGAGAACTGACTATGTCTCTATTAGTATGTTGTATTTAATCTTTTTCTTTATTAGCATAAAAATGATGCTAAATATTCAATCAATCAATCAATCAATCAATCAATCAATCAATCAATCAATCAATTGTTCTTTATTGACTAACATTTCTGTTCTGTTGATTAAGTGGCAGTGTGGGAGCAGGAGTATATTTAAAACATTATTTTAAATATCTTTCTCTTGTTTTCTAATTATTGCTGTCACAACATACAATAATGGCAATGTCAAGCCTACAAAGCTATTCAATCTATCCAAGAGAACTTGGCAGTATGATAAATGAATGCAATTTATGATAGCCTTCAAATATCTAGAAAGTGCAACTAGTCAACTATATTTCAAATATTAAAAAAAAAACAACATAATTCATCTTAATTGTTGTTTTCAATACTATATTTAAATCATGCCAAAAAAATATACGCTGAAACTACACAACCAAAAAGCAATGTTTATTACTATAATAATACCCCACCCACATTTTTCTTTACCGTAAACTCAATTTCAATATCAACTCTCACGTTTTCACAGAAGAAAATTGATATACATACAGTTCCAATTATTGTAAATCTACGAAATACTTATAAAATTACCAGAACCTAATGCTGACATTTAACATAACACGATCGATCGCAAATTATCTGCAAAAACATTACCAGATTTTAGAAATTGTTACCATTTTGGCAAAGGGAGGTAATTTTATACTCTTCATAATGGAGAATTTGAGAAACACCCGCGAATTACGTCATCGTCTTTTTTTTAGTCTTTGCTCGGGTAGGTGGTAAGAAACTTGTTTACCATGGGCGTAGATATCCGACCAATCAGAGAGGTTTTTAAAAATAGATTACTTCATATTCAAAGCTATCCACCAATCACATTAGAGGAATTAAAATAGATAAATGAATATGCATGAGAGGTTTACCGAAGTCGCATTATCGGGCATGTGGTATGATAAACACCGTAGGGGTCAATTGTTTATACTGATTAGTTACGGTATTTAAACAACAGTTTGACCTGTGTCGTTTCGAATAGAGATATTTGCAGACCTGTGTATTGTGAAAACTAGCTTGTCCGATTTTTTAAGACAAGCCCGACGGGCAAGTAACTTTGAAAAAGTCACATGCCCGGATCCAGATTTGACAAGCCCCGGGCATCGGGCTATCCTATTCTTGGAGCACTGAACAGCCTGACATATTACTGTTGAGCCACCACACAGCCTGATATATTACAGCTGAGCAACCACACAGCCTGATATTTCACAGCTGAGCCACTACACGGCCTGATATATTACAGCTGAGCCACCACACAGCCTGATATATTACATGTGAGCCACCATACGGCCCAATATATTACAGCTGAGCTACACCGCCTGATATATTACAGCTGAGCCACCATACGACCTGATATATAACATAAATATATGAGCTACCACATGGCCTGATATATTACAGTTGAGCCACACCGCCTGATTAATTACAGCTGAGCCATCACACAGCCTGATTTATTACAGGTGAGTCACGACACGGCCCGATATATTACAGCTGAGCCACACCGCAAGATATATAACAGCTGAGCCACCAAACAGCCTGACATATTACTGTTGATCCACCACACAGCCTGATAAATTACAGCTGAGCAACCACACAGCCTGATATATCACAGCTGAGCCACTACACGGCCTGATATATTACAGCTGAGCCATCACACAGCCCGATATATTACAACTGAGCCACTACACGGCCTAATATATTACAGCTTAGCCACCACACAGCCTAATATATTACAGTTGAGTCAAACCGCCTGATATATAACAGCTGAGCCACCGCACAGCCTGATATATTACAGTTGAGCCATCACACAGCCTGATATATTACAACTGAGCCACTACACGGCCCCATATATTACAGCTTAGCCACCACACAGCCTAATATATTACAGTTGAGTCAAACCGCCTGATATATAACAGCTGAGCCACCGCACAGCCTGATATATTACAGTTGAGCCACCAGCCAACCTGATATATTACAGGTGAGCCACGACACAGCCTGATGTATTACAGCTGAGCCACACCGCCTGATATATAAAAGCTGAGCCACCACACAGTGTGATATATTACAGCTGAGCCAACATACCGCTTGATATATTACAGCTGAGCCAATACACAGCCTGATATATTACAGCTGAGCCACCACACTGCCTGATATATTTCAGTTGAGCTACCACACGGCCTGATATATTTCAGCTGAGCCATCACACTGCCTAATATATTACAAATGAGCCACCACACAGCAATCGGAGGAGTTGGCATCTCTGGCTTAGCCAACACACTGTCTGATATATTAAAGCTGAGCCACCACACGGCCTAATATATTACAGCTGAGTCATCACACTGCCTGATATATTACAGGTGAGCCACCACACCACCTGATACCACTATGCCTGATATTTACAGCTGAGTCACACCGCCTGATATATTACATCTGAGCCACAACACTGCTTGATACTTTACAGCTGAGTCACAACACTGCCTGATATATTACAGCTGAGCCACCACACTGCTTGATATATTACAGTTGAGCCACATGGCCTGATATATTACAGCTTAACCAAACAGCCTGATTTATTACAGGTGAGCAACCACACGGCCAAATATATTACAGCTGAGCCACACTGCCTGATATATTATAGTTGAGCCACCACAAGACCTGATATATTACATCTGAGCTACCACACGGCCTGATATGTTACAGATGAGCCACATCACCTGATATATAACAGCTGAGCCACCACACAGCCTGATATATTACAGATGAGCCACATCACCTGATATATAACAGCTGAGCCACCACACAGCCTGATATATTACAGCTGAGCCATCACACAGCCGGATAAATTACAGCTGAGCCACCACACGGCCTAATATATTACAGCTGAGCCATCACAAAGCCTGATATATTACAGCTGAGCCACCACACGGCCTAATATATTACAGCTGAGCCATCACAAAGCCTGATATATTACAGCTGAGCCATCACACAGTCTGATATATTACAACTGAGCCACCACACGGCCTAATACATTACAGCTGATCCATCACACAGCCTGAAATATTACAGGTGAGCCAGGACACGGCCCTATATATTACAACTGAGCCACACCGCAAGATGTATAATAGCTGAGCCACCACACAGCCTGATATATTACAGGTGAGCCACCACAAGGACTGATATATTACAGCTTGGCCAGTCTGCCTGATAAATTACAGCTGAGCCACCACACCACCTGATATATTACAGCTGAGCCACCACACCACCTGATATATAACAGCTGAGCCACAATGCCTGATATATATCCTATAATATACACAACAACATGTATGTAATATTGCAATATCTATAACCAGCTGATAAACACTGGTCTTGGGCCAACACGATGACTAAATTGGAATAGCACTCTAACATAACACAGAACAGCCAAAGAAAGTTCAATTAATTGTTCAGGAATAAGTGAAAACACTTTCATTATAACTTTTTCAGATGATGAACACAGAGGTGAAACTGGCCATGGAAGCAATTTTAAACAATGATTTGCCAGTAACCACAAACAATATGGTTATTGATGGAGACAGCAATGAATCAAAGGAGCAAATGAAGCACAAATGGCCATCTGGGGGAAGCCGATGGAAAGAATGGCTGACGTTCACTTAAAAAAAAAATGAGAAACAAGATAACT